>OY728129.1:571518688-572768688 GCA_963277665.1 Viscum album
ATTCAATGAAATATATTTTTGTCTAAAAAATAAACAATTGGAAGGTGTTGATCACAACCACCATTAAAATCCTGATATCCATATATAAAAAACTAATCTACAGTTTTAATTGTTCCCAAGGATTGTACATTTATTTGGGGATGACTTGTAGTTATCAATATCATATCTATATCAATATATTTCTAAAAACTCTTTCATAACATTTAGGTAAACCTTGATTCCTTATTATAGATAATTTAATGTGGTACTATAATAAATTTTACAAATTCAATAATAAATCTCTGAAAACTCTACTTCATAGATAAATATTCTTTAATAGTGATGATGTGTGTTGAAATTATAAGGGTATTGACTATAAAATATATAGCATTATTCCTTAAATATGTTTTATGGAGTCCAATAAAAAAAATCATTGTTATTATTTCCCATTTACATTATTGAATAGGTAATAGATGTTTCCACTTTAAAGATTCTTTCTCACAACATCGACATAATGACATACCAAGGATTGAGAAAAAGACACTATGATTTATCTATTCATGTTATCCCATGAGAAATATTATTTCAAATATATATATATCTTCACAATTCTAGTAGTAATAGAGAATGAAGAACAATGAAATTCATTAAAAAACCCTTCAAATTTGGTTATTATTGAACACAGACATGGTTCTTATACCATATCATTCAAACGTGATCAACGTTAAACATTGGAACATTTCTAGCCATAATGTGTAGATCTAAATCATTATTATTCACCTCTATAATCATTAATTAGATATATGGTTGATCATTAAATTGATAATGTTATGAGTTCCACCCCTTTATTTTGGATTTCTAGATCAATCCATTGGAAATCAGGAAATAATGCATGTTTTCTAATCTCCTCAATGAACAACAAGAATGATCATTTCGTCTTAAATAATTTTCCATTTGTTTTCACTATGAGGGTGGTAATTCATTAATCATTCATAATCATTCCCTAATACAAAACCGATGTTTAGCGGCAGTTCTAGGAACCGCCACTAAACCTTTTGTAAAAAGTTTTCGTGGCGGTTTATAATAAACCGTCGTGAAACATTGTTTTTTTAACACCCAACACTTCCCCCCACCCGACCCTCCTTCCCCCGTGACCCTGATCCCCTACTTCCCCCGTGACCCCGGCCCCCCGCGACCCCGGTGACCCCGCCACCCCGACCCTGGTGACCCCGGCAACCCCGGCGACCCCGGCGACCCCGCGACCCCCGGCCCCCCACGACCCCGAAAGCTGCACCATCTTCCCCTCTAGGTAGGGTTTTTTTCTCCTTATTTAGGTTTTTGGTTTTCCAATAGTTAGGGTAGTTGATTTAGGGTTTTTCATGTTGGATAGGGTTTGATCTTGTAGTTTTTGGGTAAATCTTTCCTTTTTGGGGTTTCTTTGAGGTGTGGTTGAGGTACAAATGGCGTTTAACACCATTTTTATGCAATTTCTTCACCCAATGTAGGTGGTTCCATGCCCTATCATTTTTAGATGATTTTATATTTTTTGTTTAATTAATTTTAACATGTTTTATAGATAAATTTTGTAATGTGAATTATGTTTTGGATATATTTTGGCATTTTTATGTGGTGAAATTGATTTTATAAAGAAATATGGATATGTTTAACATGTTATCTATTGTGGTGTTTCATGGAATTTTTTTTATGGTTTTGTGAAGGGTGTGAATTGTGTTTTCAACGGCACTTGAAGTGATAATGTGTTAAAAATTGTATTTCAAAGGGAAATGAATTATTTTGGGTATATAAACTTTTTCCCCCATTAAATGTGATGATTTATTTGTGTTATTTAAGAGAAGCTTGTGTTAAAATAGGGTAAATTAGCTTGTGTGATGATTTGGAAAAGGTTATCCCAGGGAAATTGTTGAATGTATTATGTTCTTCTCTTGAAATGTACCTAATGGGTTTTATGATTTTTTTCAAGTGGTTTGAAAATTGTTTTTCTATTCATTTTTGTGTGTTTAAAATGGTAAAAGGTTTGTTTTATGGAAAAAAAGTGTTTCCAATGTAATTATTGACCTAAATTTGTGAAATTTGTTTTATCTGTTACATGTGTAACATAATTGGGCATAAGGAAATCCTAGGTATCTAGGTGAACATATTTGGACTAGCTCGCTAGTGATTCAGAAGTGGCTATGACCCGATTTCACTTAGCGGGATGGACCTGTATTTATGTTGATTTTTCCACTTCTATATAACTACATACCCGAGGGTATAGTCTCCCCACTATAAATATCACACTCATTTTTAGTTAATGACCTGTGGAATATGGTTAGGAATGCATGAAGTCCCATAAAAAATCTCATTTGGCCACATGAGAGAGTGATGGATTGCGGATGTATCAAAGTGGTATCAAAGAATCATGTTTTAATTTCCATTACATTACTAATTGTATAAAGGTATAAGATATACTAGGATGTACCAAGACATAGCAATGATATTCTGAATAAGAGTATCTTTCCAATTTATTGGGGAAATATGTGTTCATATACACGAGATTGGTTCTTATGTTATTTTATTGAAAAAGTTGATGTTATTTCACCATGGGTGATTTGTATTTTGTGTGATGGTATTGTTTAGTGATGAATTTTGATTCTTTATATTTATACTCATGGCCCAAAATGGTGTTAAATGATTATTCATGAATCATGATAGGCACATAAGAATGTATATATTGATATTCATACTTCATGATATGGACATATTTATTTCATATTCTATGTTCTTTCCTTTATGATGTGTTTTTATAAGCCTACTGTATCTGATAAATGATTTATTCTCCCAAGCCTTTAATATTGGGAAATGGATTTGTTTTTTGGGAATAAATATTATGGAACCATTCACCTTTTTTATGATTACCAAAAGATGAATTGAGTTATAGTAAAGAACAGGTTTCAAAAATGTATTCATGGTTTGCGCTAGACACCCATCCCACAAAGCCAAAGCATTTACATCACAAATTTTTCCCCTATTATCCTGTTTCAACTCCTCTCCAATCTGTATTTTCCAAATGAGGTTCACACTTATTGGAGGTGGTATTTCATAATAACTTATAAAAAATGGTTGTTTAAAACGAAAAGTAAATTTGGTTTCATTATTGTGTTCCTTGTTTAATTTATACTTTTTTCTTGTATTTAATTCTTACTTTCATATAGAATAATTAAGATTTATTTTGAGTATTTAATTGATATAGTTCATTTAGATGTTATTGCTGTCCACTGTAATTTTCAAAAAGGATTATTTAGTTTTTATTCCGACCTAGAATACGTGTTGATTTGTTGATGTTAAATCATTTTCAACCTCGGACACCATCATAGGGTTCATGAATCACTATCTTCTTTCATTAAGTGTTTTTCAAGGGTCAGTGGAAGAAGTTAGGTAGTTGGAACAAATTGAGGTGATCCTCAATTATCTTAGGGAACCTGATACTTTGTGTGTGAGAATTTTTTAGAACTGAATTTATAGTTTCAATAGAGTCTTGTGAGAGTCAATGGTACCTTATTAACATCATGAATGTATCAATTGGAATCTCATCAAGATTGATTTTTTAATGGTTATTTCCTAAGGGAATGAATGTAGAGAAATAGACTGAGCTCATGAGACTTTTTATTGGTGACAGATCAGTATGGGAGTATGTCAATAACCTTTCAAGGTTTGTTACATATTCTCCAATGATAGGGGTTATCAATTATGAGAAAGATCATTTCTTTGGTGATGGTCTTCACGTATACCTTGGTACATCTCTACATTCATTGGGCATAACATCCATTTTAGAGGTCGTCACTAGGGACATGTGAATGGAAGCTAATTATTCTTTGAAATCAATGGTTGTTCATTCCTTAGTTTTATCAAATATGAAAAAAATTTATAGTGGGAATGAAGAGAACCCAATGTGCAAGGAGTAGAGGTAGGCTGAACCATAACATGATGATAAGGCCCATTCTTATAGAAAGAGTTCATCCAATTTGTGCTCCTAGTTTAGGGACTTTGAGGAATTTTGAGACCCATTTCTTGATAGATCCTTGAATTTTTCTCTTTTATGGGAATTTTGTTCATAATTATTTGTTTTTGATGATGGGGTTATTGAAGATGTCGCATGTTTGATTCCTTGTTTTTTTTGTAGGAACATTTCGATATACATGGATAAAAGCTGGATGACATCACTGAGGAACACACCTCAGTATGTTAGGGGTTTTATTGAGTTTTTAGATATTGGAAGTTCTAATCGATCTGTTGAAGGGAGAGTAAAATGTTCATGTCCTAAATGTAAATTTAGAACATGGTTGAAGAGAGACGAGGTTTATGAACATTTAATACTGAAGCAATTCCCTAGTCAATATTTGTGTTGGATTTGGCATGGAGAATCAAATGTTATAGAAAGATTGAGCATTGATGTTAATCCGCAGAATGGGGTCCCAAGTTCTTAGACAATGGAAAATGAAATGCAAAACCTAATAAATGATGCATTCGGCACTACAAGACACCACTATCATCATCAAAACATATCAGAACAACCAGAAGAGGATGCTATAAATTCCAAGGTGACAAGTGATGTTTTTGAGACTGTAACACAGGCAGATCAAGATTGTGACATATAATTGTATCCTCCTCTTTATTCTATGGAGCCAAATGTAAGAGAAAACTTCACTGTGGAAAATGAGTTTTGTGATTTAGTTGATGATGGAAATCAATTGTTGTATAGTGGGTTTTTGAAATATTCAAATCTTTCATTTTTTATGAAGTTATACCATATCAAATGTCTATCTGTAATTACAAATAAGTCCATGTCCATGATATTGGAATTGATTTGTGATGCATTTCCTGAAGCAAAAATCACAGAATCTTTTTATGATATGAAAAAAGTTGTTAGCGATCTTGGTCTGAATTATACAAAAATATATGTGTGTCCCAATGATTGTATTCTTTTTTCAGGAGAGGATTCAAGTAGACAGAATTACAAGAAATGTTCTTCTTCTAGATGGAAGGAAAAGGGTGATGTTGGAAGTCTTAATAAACATAATTTCATGGAGAAAAACAAAATGAGCACACCTACAAAGGTTTTGCATTACTTTCCTTTTAAGCCTCGATTTCAATGATTATACATTTCATCGAAAACCGCTGAACACATGAAGTGGCATTCTGTAGATAATAACAATGATGGGTTAATGAGACATCCACAAGATTCCCAATCGGGGAATACATTTGATTCATTACATCTCAATTTCTCAGCTGATCCTAGGAATGTTCGATTGGGATTGGCTGCCGATGGATTCAATCCATTTGGGACTTTGAGTACCAATTACAACATTTGTCCTGTTGTTTTGATCCCTTATAATCTACCTCAATGGATGTGTATGCAACAAAAATCTTTTATCCTTTCGATGATTATTCCTGGAAAACAAATGCCTGGAAATAATATTGATGTATACTTTCATCCATTGATTGAATAATTGCAGGAGTTATGGAGAAATGATGTTTAGACATTTGATGCTTCTTCTATAACAATGTTCAAAATGCATGATGCTTCAATGTGGACCATTAGTGACTTCCCTGGGTGTGGGAATATATCTAGTTGGAAAAATTAAACAGGTTTGGATTGTCCCATTTATAACATTGATTTTGAGACCAAACGGCTACCTCATAGTAGAAAATGGTTCTTCTTGTGTCATCGAAGATTTCTTGATCCATAACATAGATTTCGGCTGAACATATCAAAATTTAATGGTACCACTTATCGTAGACCACCTCTAAAGTTATTAAATGGTTTTGAAATATTGGAATAGCTTGAAAATGATGAAACAAAATTTGGGAAGGTTCGTCATTTGAATGATAGCGGGAAATGGGTCGGAAGTGCATCATCAAGCGAAATCGGAACGCAACAATGGAAGAAAAAAACTATATTCTTCAAACTTCTATATTGGGAATTTAAGTTGTTGCGGCATAATCTTGATGTGATGCATATTGAGAAAAATGTCTGTGACAATTTGATTTTCACATTGCGTAATAAGCACGAAAAGTCGAAGGATCATCTCAATGATCACAAAGACGTAAAAGCAATGAACATAAAACACGATCTCTGGCCATATGAGAATGAAAAGTATCCTCCGGAAATTTTTGCAATGAAAATAGGGATAAATATACATTACTTCAAATGTTAAAGACTGTTAAGGTATCTGATGGGTATTCAAGTAACATCTTGAGGTGTGTTGACTTGAAGAATCATAAGTTACATGGATTGAAAAGCCACGATTCACATATTTTGTTACAACAGTTACAACAATTGGAATTGCGTACATTATTACCTGAAAAAGTTACTGTTGTTTTACTTCAGTTCTGCACATTTTTCAGAAAACTATGTGAGAAATATCTACATCCATTTCAGCTTGACAACCTCCAAGAGATGTTTGTATTGACACTTTGCAAAATGGAGATGATCCTTCATGTGTCCTTTTTTACGGTAATGATGCATTTAACTGTGCATTTGTTTGAGGAAGCTAAATTAGGTGGCCCTGTTCATTATCGATGGATGTATCCAATTGAGAGGTACATTATTTTTATGTTTTCCAGTTAATTAAACAATTTTTGGTACTTAATTAAATGCATAATTATGTTTATTTTATTTCACATATATATTGGGAATTTGAAATCATACTTGAGAAATAAAGCTAAAACAGAAGGCTCAATTGCTGAAGGCTATGTGGCTTAGGAGCGTCTTACCTTTTTTTCATCATACTTGGATGATATTGAGACGTGATTTAATCAAGTTAGACATGTTGACGACACATCGACTAAATCTCAAATACATCATAAATCTAAAATATTTCCCGCTATTGGCTAATTCGTTGGGAGGACCTCAAATGTGACACTAACTGAATTGGAATTATTACAGGCACATATATATGTGCTGCTGAATAGTAAAATTGCAGATCCATTTATTGAAGAGTTGAGGATACAAACAAAGAGACGAATAATAGGCCGAACACGAAATGAGAAAGATATAATGAAATCTATTAATAAAGAGCTTGTAAAATGGTTTTCACGACATGTATGTTCATTAAAATTGAAATAAAAATGAATATTAGATTGACACATACATTTTGTAAATATAATAAATTATATTTCTTTTTTTAGATCATGAATACTGATACTCAAGCAGAGGTGTCAGAAGATTTGAAGTTTATTTCTAGAGGTCCTCTAAAATATGTTAGAAAGTTCAATTCTTATAATGTGAATGGATTTAGATTTTGTACAGTCGATCGAGAAGTGGGTTTGAGAACACAGAATAGTGGTATATTTACATTTTCTGAAGTGGAATACTATGAAAAGCTGCATGATATTATTGAATTAAACTACCACAGACATTTTTCTGTTGTTTTAATTAAATGAAAATGGGTCGATATTATCAGAGGTGTTCAAAGAGATTCCTTGCAATTTACTTCTGTGAACTTCTCTCTCTTGATGGATGTTGGTGATCGTGAACTGCATGATCCTTATATCTTAGCATCACAAACAAAAATGGTATATTTTGTGAATGATATTGTCGATGAACGGTGGAGTGTAGTTGCTCACGTAATACAAAGAGATTTGTATGATATGGGGGATGAAGTGGATGTTTTGACCTCTGAAATTGAATTTAATCAGCAATGGGAAGCATAATTATTTGTCCATCATGATATTGAAAATATTAGTCTAGAAAGGGTGACTGAAGTGGATGAAGCGATGGAGTAGGTAACCGACGTGATTGTAGGGGAAAATGATTGTATGTACAATTATTTATTTACTCAGCACCCACTTGCTTCATTTCTGCAGTCATTCATTATCATTGTTATATATATTTTGTCTGTTAGTATTCCATCTGTTATCAATTTTATTTTTTTATGCATATTTTTTTTGAAATATATATTCTGAAGTTAATTTAATTTTATTAAATGACAGGAATGCCAATGAAGAAGCGTTAAATTATTTCATCCAGTTCTCCGACAGATGACTATCCATCTGGCTCCCTTCCCATGACATCTGATGCACCAGCTACTGACACCCCTGCACCATCTCCCCCTGCACCATCTCTCACACCATCTGTGGATGTCACAATAGAGGCTGAGTCGATGACTCCCCCTTCAAGAGCCTCAGCAGTGGGGCAACGACGTGCCCCTTCTAGTTCATCCCGGACATACTGGAGTGTCACTATTATAGGTACAAATTTTAATTAAATAAATTTATTTCATTTTGTTTAAACTAATAGTTTTCTCATTGAAGATGAAATAAATGAAACTCTGGAGAAAAAAATAAAAAGTTCAGATGTTTGGAATCTGAATGACGAGAAGATTATTGTGCCATTTGATTCATATGTGGTCCCTATAGATTATGTTGTGGGGTTACTTGTCCAGATTCTAGGCCAACTGGCAGCGGAGTCCATTTCCCTTCCCATTTCATCTGATTATTGGATACATATGCCTCCAAGCTGGAAAAATGAAGTGTTTGATTCTCAAATCAAAGAAAAGTTTTTTACATTATGGTATAATTGAATGTCATGTTACTAATATGTTCAAAATGAATTTCAGTATACAGATGTTCTTCCACTTTACCGTTGCTGATGTGATAACATGGAAGTGGACGTTGAAAAATCTAGGTAAGAAGTGGAATGATTTTAAATGGAGATTGCGGTGTGATTTCAATGATGCTTCATTGACCATGCTGCTAATGTATGAGAAGCTACCCAGTGGGGTACTGAAAGGGCACTGGAATGTGTTTGTTGACAGGCATCGGGATTAGAAGCGGATGGTATTGAAATATATATATATTATTATATTATCCTCATTTAACATTTATACATGTATATGAACAAGATATGACATTCAATACATTAGTATAAATTGCATTTTATTTATTTCAGGATCTATCAAGACAGAATGCGTCAAACCGAGCGAAGCTAGTCCTCTCGCACACTACGGGATCAAAAAGTTTTTCTAGAAATCGAAATACATTAGTAATCTTTTAATTAGTTAAAATATTTATAAGACAATATTATCTGATTAATATTTTGAATTGTTGATTTATATTTGACTAATGCAGTCACAGATTTTAGGCCATGAAGCAGTGAGAACTGAACTGTGGTGGGATGTTCAAAAGAAATCAGATGGATGTTTTGTTAATGAGCCTGCAAAAAAGTTGGGGTATGAAGTCAATTTTTTATCATAATAACTTATTATCAATTTTTACTGTGATAATATATATTGATATTTTATTTATAGGTCAAAATTAAAGTACTATGGGATGCCAATCCTGCGCATTCCTACTCTGTCTCCCATGATGACCTGGTTGGTAAAGTCCTTGAGAAGGAACATCCTGAGAAAGTGCGCGGGATGGGTTTGGGACCCGTGCCATATGAGGTTTTTAGCAGGCCACCGGGGATAGCTGCTGTATATACTCCTGACTTTAGTCATCCCATAACCGGAGATGCTAAGAAAGAGATTTTTTCTTTATGAATCACAGTTCACCAGCAGGGGGATCAGATATCTGCATTACAGAAAGAGTTGACTGAAATACTTAAACAGATGATCAGATATGCCCCTGGTGGGAGTACATCGATCGGTGGTATGCAGGTAAATTGCAGAAAATAAAAATCATTTAGTTTTCTAACTTTCATTGGTTTTAAGTTTTAATATAAATATGTAACCATATTTTATTTTCAATATGATGTTCTTACAAGTGATAGAACAAAGTGGAAATTAAGGTGGAGAGGGTGACAATGCATCATCGGACCCTGAGTAGTTGTATTGTTGATGTGTTGAAAAAAATGGAAATGGTTGGTTTTTATATGTAACATTTGTGGCACATAGTTGCCACCACACATTTTCATGTCTGAAATTTTCCTTGATTTCTCATGTTTCTTTTTTTGCATTTTATTGATTTCTGATGTTTCTTTTTATGTCTTCATTTCTCGAGTGTGGTATACATCATTCCATTTTGGCCTGTGATTGAATTGGTAGTCAAGATTTTGGATGACTAGGAGTTAAACCCATTGTTGATGTGTTGAACAAATTGGGTCAATTCATAGTGATCAAGGGGATAGTGTTGTGGACACTTTGGTGAGGCCCATTGTTGAAAATGTCTGATTTAAACGTCAAAAGTATCTAAACATGCTCTAGATCTTCTAAAATGTCATGAAAATGTTCTAAATCGAGGGTTGTTTACTAAGATATATGTGTGACTGAGGGGTGATAAATTAGTAATGTCCATGAATATAGGCAAGAATGCTTTATAAATTAAAATATAATCTCGAAGATGGATGTCGACTTGACGCACAATTGGTATGTCTTATAAAAACATGAATTTTAAGAAATGAACTTCTACCAAATACTTCAATATTAGGATGATTAACTCATATATTTATGTCTCTCGATTCAATAAAAAATATATGAAATTGGATAACCTGAAAAAAGAACTAAAAATAGGGCTTATATGATTGCACAATGATAACACTTATAGAAATAAAGAAAACAAAAGAGGTAAAAGGAGAAGAATCCAAACCCATATCCTTATTCTTCTATAAATGGATGAATAAATGGAGGAGTATTGAATTTTTTATTGGAATTGTTTGAAGATTCATACCTCCAATTAATAGAGACACAAAATTAAACTGACCGGTTACAATGGACCATTTCCAACCATAATTGTTTTGATCACTGAACTGTTACTGCATTACTTGAACTGCATTCCAAACACAATTTCCACTTAATCATGGTATGTCTGGTAATTATTACCTATCATTATATCCCATAATTATTTATATTATGATTCTTAATTCAATTTTTTTATTCATTACAAGCTATCCGGTCATGAAACATTAATCACTGTAATTCCAGAACATTCTTCTTTACCATCACTTGGCCTTATAAGGAGATGTCATAGGTCTGGTACAAAATACTTCTATCCAAACATACTCATAATAAACCATATTTATACTCCCACGACTCCGTGTAATGATCGTATTGAATTTGACCAACACCCACATCTAGAGGATGTCCAATTTAGTAAGACCCCCCAAACAACCTCTCATCACATGTCCCTAGGTTTCTTATCCATCTAAATTTAATCCAGAAACATTAAACCAAGTGACACCACTCAGAAACATTAACAATGAGAACTACTTAAAGTGAGCACCACAAGATTTATAGGTCTACGGTGTCTTTCCACCATAGTTATTCTCAAACCACTAAACCATGAGAACTATACTACTATACATCACTTCTAGTTTCACATTGACATGTTCAAGCTTTGCTTCCTTTATTTAAGATAGATCTCACTTGAGATCACTTGAACACTCCTTATGAAGTGGTGCCACATGAAAATTGCTACCTCCATTTACAAATCAACCATCACTGTTAATCTAGTCCTAAAAATTTAAACTAAAGGGTTATAACCAAAACACACTCTTTATTATTAATACATCTTACAAAAAGAAATCATATCTCACAACATGCACTAGTTTACTGAAATTCCAGTCAGAATGCTTTAGGTTGACCTGGTTAGAGAACCTCCAAATTGATGGCCAATGCCTTTATTAGAAAACTAAATAATATTAACATAAATTGAAAAGTTATATAGTGATAATTGAGATGAACCCACTGAATTCCAAAATTGACTCGTGGTGTGATTTAATGGGTGCATACTCAACCAACCATTTCAACATCATGCTACATTACAATAAATTATGTGATATCAATGTATCACATTTCCTAGATTTCACATGGAGCCTGAGTCTGAATATAATTTCAAAACATGATTCAAACTCATACCTAAGTCTTAAATTCAAACACCTCCTCCATGCATGGAAAACGCGCATTTTATAGCTCACAGACTTCTGAATGTCATTTTGACCATTCATGACTATTCTTTCTACATCCACTCTCTCAAAGGTTACATTTTCCATGACATGAGTTATTCTCCCCACCATAGGATTTTAATATTCATCATTTTAATAAAAATAGGAATCTAATTCCCATGAAAACACTCTGTCCACCACTAAACATAGTTTCTGGATGTGAGTCAACATAATTATACCATGTTCCATCACGACAATCCATCCGTGGAAAACGCTGAAGCTTCATCTAGAACTAATATTCCATCCTTGAACAACCTATGCTTCACTTCTAACCACAGAGATTTACATCATCCACTTAACAATAAATAGAAATGGTCTATTCATAGTCACATGAATTATGAAATCCTCATTCCATGTGCACACATTCAATCAACATCAATAACTACATCTTGAACATGAACCCAGATAGATTATGTTATAAAACTTGATCCACTTACATATTCATCCATAACCATTTAACATGGATGATGTCTTCTTGAGTCATACACCTTTGAAATTAAACTCATACAACTGACTAAACTAAATAAAAATAAATTGTCATGTCATTCCCTCTATTATCAAGCATTAAAGATGCTCATAACACCTAGAAGTTTTACTTATCTCATGATCGCCTACCAACTTGGGGAATCATTCCACAACTAAAGTCCTACTCAATCTCAAAATAGATAAATTAACACATTCTATGACCAAAAACTAAAACGATGCATCCAATAATTCTTAATATCTCTAAGGATTCTAGAGAAACTATGTTAACCCCTCACATAACACGAGGAATCAACACTAATTCTAGGTTTATTCCTAAAAGGTCACTAGAATCACCCACCAAACCTATATTCCAACATAAAAAGATGTCAACTAAGACTCGCTGGAAATATCCACATTCTTCTAAAAGCTATATCCCAATGTAACACTAAAACTATTCCCACAATAGGATTTTTTTTAACAGTATATTTCTAATGAGTTATTTTAGCTATTTCATCAGTTCAAATTTATTATAAGAATTAAGGATGGTTTCTAGGCCACAAAACCAAAAACAATCATTATATAAATGGGTTGGTACTAATATAACAACTTATTCATCAATTATAAATTTTTATAAGTAGAGTGGAATTGCTATGGATGATCTATCCTATGAAAGTGAAGTTATAAGATTTAGTGGAATCCAGTTTGGGATTTTACAATTTTGTATCAATGGAGTTTTATCTTCCTAGTATTTACTATTTAGGACATTGTATACAAGAGTATGAGGAATGTGTTGGAACCTTTTATGGATATCTGACTGTTGTGTTAATAATACTTTCTCCAATAAGAAGTATTATTTTCTAGAGTTTCAGATTTTTTTTCGATTATTAAATATTAAAGTTGTATATTATTTCTCATTGAGAGAAAAACATGTTTTTTGGATGTTATGATTTATTCTGGATATTCAGCTATTGGTCATTGGTGGGAGGCCAGGGATAGTTTTTTCTGGTTTTATTTAATTTTCAGGGAAGTGGTGCAGTAGAAGAAAAGAATTATTATTTTTATTCTGGGCACCTTTTCGTGGCTGTTTTAACAGCCGCAAAATGTATATTGGTGACGGTTTAAACCTCCGCGAAACGTAAAATAAAATTTACTTTTACTTGTGGTTATAAACGCTGCTAAATAGGAGCATCTTGGCTGCCTTATTCCGTGGTGGTTCTCGTGACTTTGGCGGCGGTTTTACGACCACTAGAATTTGAGTTTATTCGCGGTGGTTATAACCACCGTGAATAAAGTGATATCCAGGGATCATAAAACCGCCGCGAAATTCAGGGAAACCGCCGCGAAATGAGGCAGTGATGACACTTTCCTAAAACCGCTGTTAAACGTAAATAACTGCCTCTAATAGATTGTTGATGCCCTGTTAGACGGAGGTTTCCGTAAATCACCGCCAAACAATGTAGCGGAGGTTTAAAACGCTGCTAAATGCAAAAAAACCGCCGCTAAACAGAAATTCTATTGTAGTGATTAATCATCTCTAACCCTATTCTCATATTAATATACAACTATATATATGGGAACATATACGTCAAACATTTGTGAATAGAATTTATATCACACTTTTCTTCGTAATGATAGAGTTGTTGTATCGTTAAATATAAAATTAACATCAGTCATTCCAAATCATGTGTTGGGAAATTTTTTTCATCATCATTCAATTTTCATGAGGAATAATATATAAATATTCCATTTAGTATATGAACAAATACTAATAAATTCATAGAAGCAAAACTATAGAATAAATACCCTTTATTTCTATAGGGTATTTTTTGTCCATGTAGTATTACTATTATTTTGTTCAGTTCCTTAAAATTTTCCTCACATTCAATTATCCACACAATAAGGATCCCTTTAATGTTAACATTGTGTGTGGATTAGACAGTCATGAGAAATTATCCACAAATCGTTGATAATATAATTTCAAATCAACAAAACTACATATCTCAATCATTGTTGTTTTTTGGGCCAACATTCAATACCCTATTTATTCGAGGGATCTACAGATATACACTCTCTTGAATTTATATGCCCTCTAAAAGAATCATTTATCATCCAAAATTCTCTTTTTATAAATTTTTCATATAGTTTCGCATTCTTTAGTGTCTTCAGTATAATTATAAAGTGATCTTGATGGTCCTACACTCACTCTGAATAGATTACAATGTCTTCTATTATGACCACCACAAATTGTTTAATGTAATATCTATATACTCTATTCAATAAATTTATGATGATATTGAGGGAATTAGTAAAACTAAATGGAACTACAATTTTTCATAGTATCTTTTCCTTGTAAGGAATTTTTTATGTATATCCTTCTTATTGGACCAAAATTGAAGATTTCATGAATGAATATCAATATTAGAAAAGTATTTATTTATGCACAGTGTATAGAATATGTCATCAATATGAGGCAGTCGCAATTTTTTTGTTTTTATCTTTTTAGATCCTTAATAATAAATAAATGGTCACATCAATCTGTATTTATATTTAAAAATATTGGTGCATCCCATGGCGATAAACATTGAATAAAAAATTATTTTCTTTTTTATCCTATAGTTTCTTGCTCATTTCATGCAACTCAACCAGTTCCTTTCTATAAGAATTTTATGAAACTGGCATGACACTAGGTATGAGTTCAATCGGGAACTCAACCACACATTTTTTTGGATGGTTAGAAATATCCTTTGTAAATACATTACTAAAATTTCATTCAAAATGAATGTCATTAATGTCATGTATCTCCCCAAACATCTAAGATAAATACCCTTACTAAATGGGAATTAAGAGACATATAATAGATGTGATCACCATCAAATATTCAAACATATCATTACATTGATAGTTGATCATATGATGGTTTAGAATATCAAACATTAATTCTCTTCGTTGAAAATTTATATAGGATTTATGTAGATAAATCCAATCCTTGCCTAAAATAACATCAAATTCAAACAATAGTAGAATAAAAAGAATTGTAAGAAGCACATTCTCAAAGACTTATATGATTGGGGAATCATGTACATGAGATGTGATAATCATACTAATAGGGGTGTTCGCAAATAATTATACATCTAATCACTTGGGTGGAGTATTGACCCTATTATAATGTTATTAAACTATAAAGGATCATGTATATCCAAAGTCAAGTATGATAATATCAATTCTATAGTGTAAGGTTGGTCTACCTTTCACGAATAAATTATCTAACCACTCTTCCAAAATATTGATCACATGAGATTTCCTCGTTTCCATCATCATAATTGATTCCTTACATCAAATATAATCATTAACCTTCAAATTTGGGTACTAGTTAGATTAATACCTATACTCCTAGCTTTTGAATTATTGGTGTGTGGGTGGTTCATTATCTTTAGAATTATATCTATTCTAATTTTTAACTAATATACTCCCAAAACATGAACAATAAATTTTATGATGGCCTTACCTCCAAAACATAAAAAACATTCTAGTCCCATTAAGTTAATTTTCACTATTTAACCTTCAATATTTAGAGAAATAATCAAATATCATCTTCTTAATTTAGCAATTTATAGAGTTTCGTTTGACCACTATCATCCTTTTCATTTTCACACCCTGAGATTTATGTTTAAATCCAATATCCATTGCACCGTGAGGAAATACTAAACTTTTTAATCATGATCCATAATTCCCATATAGTTAACACCCATTAATGGTTTGGTCATAATAAACTAAATAATCAATCACCCTTACTTTCTAGTTGAATGATAATTCCATAATTGTTCCTCGCATGTCTTATAATATATTCCCCTTTGGAACTAATAGGTTCTTTATTATTATACTTTTTCTCAAGGATTAACCTCCCCATTTTTGTAAGAATGATATGAGGGATGTGAATATTGAACAATTCTCATAATATTTCCATACATTATAGAGTTAATTTCATCCTCATCCCTTGTATTCTTACAAAGATTCTAATGTTGATCCATTTCACCTACCAAACGATAGCCATCCAAAATGTATTTTTCCTAATCTAGACACTAGATAATGGATAATATAATTTAAGTGGTACTGATCCAATATTCATCAATTAGTGGATCAGAATTACCAATAAAAGAATGTGTGTGTTTCCTTATGAGGGACTCAAAATATTTTTTCTCCCTCATTTTCTCATTTGGAAGCTCAGAATGATTCATTGACTAAGAAAGTTGTGTGACCATAGTAATGATATTTTTCATTTCATCTCCCAAAATGATTGAATTATCTGGAGGACAATAACTTCAATATATATCACACTTAATATTTCCATGGTTCCTTCATGATCCAACCATTTACTAAAACCAAAAATATTAATATAAATACAGTTACCATATTGGGGAACAACATAATAATAATAAAACTTATACGATTTTAAAATTATAAAACCTTCTTTTATCATATGAAACCTAAGGTTTATCCTAGTTAATTTATAATCATCATCTATTTAAAAACATTATGATGGATTATAATGAGTTTGTGAATTTCCCAATCTACCACAGGTAGTGTAAAACAAGGTTTATAGCAAGGCTTGTTGACGTGCTGTATGTGACAATTGAGTTGAACTCAATATGTCCACTTTGGTGTAACTACCCCTTCGTATATCTGTTCTAGAGACACATCCACATGTATTATCTAGATAGGGATGATTTTTTATTAAATATTCACTCTATAATTTACCATAATTCCATAAGAATTCCCTATACATTTACACATCCAAATTATTATCGTCAGTTATGTTCTTACAAAAAATTTAGAGGTCTCACTAATGTGTTTAAATACTAGTTTCGAAGGTTCAACTAAACCTACCCTCTGATACTAACTATAAAGAGACAATCTTCTCATACATAGACGTTACTACATTTTTTTATTATTCATTACATCATAAAAATACACCTTGAATGATCATAAAGATATAGTGTCTTTGGTAACATAGACACATAAACAACTATCCAAAGGTGAGATACATCATCTCCCAATATGTTCATCCGAACATGAAAATTTTATAAAATATCATACATAATACCTTTAATCATAAATTGTGGAAATGAAACACCAGAAATATTGAGCTGAGATGTTCAGTTAGGGTAAACAATATAGATATCAATATATCAAGAGTATAATGGTATAATAACCCTGAAATAATATTTTTAAACCATTACATATATATAGTAGATAATAATCATGACCCATCGTATAAATATTCATGGACTAAAACACATGAAGAAAAATAAAATAAAATATCATGAACCATGTGACAACAATATTTTAATAAGACAAATGTTTTTGCAATAAACATTAGAATATAAAATCTGTTCTTTATTAGTGAAAGGCTTATTGGAAAAAAATATACTCTATTAGGTTCACTCTTTAAACCACAGTAGTAGTCAAGGATCACACTAAAGAATAAAATAGTGGAAAATTTCCATTATGAAACGAGTTTCCATCCCCATTTCAGTCCTATTTATCTCAAGAGAAATCAAAATTTACCCAATGGATTAGAGGGATAAATAATTCCCACCCATAACATAATAAAAATTTTACATATTTTTTCTACAAGACCACAAAATATTCATCATATCTGAACCATTGAACTGAAATTATTTTATTAGACATTTCATCATAACATAATACAAATCAAAGATACGTGTTTTAAAATGATTTTACCTCTTCATCAAATCATAACCATTTGAAAAATTAGTATGTTTCATAAGAATTTTATCAGGGAAAAACTTGTGGAAGAAAAAAGGGTCTCATAAACATATTTTCATCATAAAAAAAGAAGAATTAGTGATTGAGTAAAAATGGTATCCTTTTATCATATACCCAATAATGAATAACTGATAACAATGGATTCAATCTTGGATGGAAAATAATTTTGAATCACAAATAACCTAGATCATTTCCTAGGGATAATATCATTTCGTTAAAAATCACATTTTTTAAAATTGATAATACATAAAATTATATGAAACCATTTTTTATGAAAATAGTAATGAATTAATAGAAATTTAACTTTGAATAAAATATTCTCATGACATTGGAAAATTTTCATTCATGTTAATATAATGATTCCTTTCACCATTTTAGTAAATTCCAAACAGTATTTGTTTAGAAAATGAAAAGAAACAAATTTTAATAACAAATTTTAACAAACTAAAACATATTTAAAAATTTATTTGATAAATTATTTATAAATTTTAAAAAAATAAATATTTTTATGAGACATGGGTTTTTTGAAAAAAATGGTTTTCAAGAATATAGATAAATAATTTTGATAAATAATGAGACTGGAAAATAAACCACTTACCACATTGCTAACATTGAATCATATTCCCCATGATAGAATAATTTTAACTAAAATATATAATATCATATGAATATATAAATAAATTATATTACAAGTCAAAGGATTTACATATACACATCCTAAACTGTGATAGGTTCATAATATAGCATATGTCACAAAGAAGGCAATTTGAGACAAAAATCAATTTCTATAAGTATCGAATTCATTCATAAACATCAAAAACTCTTGTATAATACAAATATTATTAATACAAATATATTACATAATAATATATATATATATATCATAGCATGAGTGATTTAATATGTCTTTTTATTACCCTTTTATTAATAATTACATTTTAATATAACATTTTATGAAATAAATACTTTGTTTTTATTGTATGTTTTTACAGGTTGTTTTTTATTCATATTACATTGATTGTGAATCTATAATATCTATAATTTAAAAAATAATTTAAATATCATAATAATTTATTATTTTATTGTATGTTTTTACAGGTTGTTTACATTTTATTTATTTATTGAAATGAATAAAAGAAATATTATATTAGTAACTTAGAATCATTTTTATTTCATATTTATCATATAATCTAATTAAACCTATAACTATTACTTTCTATTTAAATTGTGAACGAATCACCATGCTTCATGAGGTTGTAGTCTGCTGCACACAGGAGTGATGTTTTCATATTCCCATTGAATGGAAATTAAGGTGGTTTATGTGATATAATAAATACATAAGATTAAGTATATCATATATATTAAATATAAAAATTTAATTTTTCATTATATCTCACCATGAGACGTGGTTATAGAAAATGAATAATATCGACTCACAAGATTGTAGTCTGTTGTACACACAGATAATGGTTTTGTATCCCATTTGATGAAAGTGAAAATGCTTATAGGACATGAAATTAATATAACAGCATCTTAGTATGTGGAATATACTTATTTGTTCAAATCAATATGTATTTAATATGATTGTATGGATTTTGAGGGTTAAATAACATAAAAATGTTCATTAAAGAACATTAAATTTTTTTTGGGTAACCTATTTATGTTTTCACTAAACGAACAATATGGAAGGATTTAGAAAACAATTATGGTTTCTAGGGTCAAAAGAGAGAATAATGGAAAATATTTGGGATGTTATTGGAGGTAAAAAAATGGCATTGCATTGTCGAGGTGGAGAGGATAAATGATACCCTTTTTATGTGAGGTGAGTGGTACACTTGTTATTCTGGAAGGATAGAGGGGTACCCAGATATTTCAAGTGAAATAAAGATCCAAAATTGACTATTAATTATAATTATAAATTATAAGGTCTAAATATTTCCATTTAATTTGTGTTTGATAACTTATTAATAAATTTTTGACATGTCATTTTAGATTAACACCCCCTTGGAAATTCATTTCAACTGAACAATGGTAAATAATTTTTACAGTTCTTACTATTAATAATGGTAAAAAATATAGTTGGACAAATTATATAAGAAAATATTTCTTATTATAAATATTTAATCTATTATAAAAACAGCATATCCAATAATTATAAAATTTTAATTTAAAATTAATCCATCAAAAGAGATTAAAGATGTTATTTTCATAAAAAATATCCTAAAGTATAGAAATTTTTTAAATCTAAATTGAACAAAAAAATGATTAAAAGGAAAAATATGGATTAATATATATATATATATATTTGAACAAATTTTACTTTAAAATCCATTTTAATAAAAAAATGAATCTTCTAATGTTTTTTAATGAAAAGGAGTTTTTCAATAAAAATTAGTATTTTAATATATTCATTTAAAAAATAATCTTTCTTTAAAAATAAAATAAATCCAAACCAAGATAATTTTTATATGATGATTTAAAATAATAAAATTCATTTTATAAAATTTATTTTCTAAATATTTCAAAAATTAAATTATTTGTTTTCCTCAAAATAAAATTTATAAAAATTTTAAAATTCCATTTTCGAAACATATAATGCCTTTTTTAGAAATAATTGTTATCTATAAACATGATATAATAATTTAATAAAATTATATATAATATATAATTATGCTTAATCCAATTCATACAAACATATTTGATGGCTAGGTAATAACATTCTTGTAAAAAAACTAATATTAATAGTTTTTCACTATTTCTTAAAACATGGTGTTATATGTAACGCAAGATATCAATGGAATATAATTTATTCAAATATAAATATTTTAAAAAAACTAATGGTGTTAGAATAATGTCTCTGATAACAAATATTATTGCCCATAATTTGAAAACATTTATATTACATATTTTTTGTAAATATGTATTACATATCAAAACTGATACTCACCAAAGTCATATAGGTCTAGCATCTTCATAAGAATGGATTGAAACAAAACTGATTCATAATATCCTCCCATTAGGTTATTTGTAGCTATTACACTTCCTAAAAATATTATTTCCGAAACCATTTTCAAAACCTAGGAAAAGGAAATATAATAAAGGGTAATATAAGATACCCAGTGAGGGTAAACATTGAGATATCAATTATCACATTATAATAACATGAGGTTGAGGGTTTGAGAGCATGAAAATAATAGTTAAAACCCATACCATTAACATAAAATAACATAATTTTTATCCATGGTGTAAATTTTATTAGTTTGAAAGACATAAGTCATAATGGAATCAATGAACGTTATCCAATAGAGTATAAAATAAGTCTAGGACACAAAATTTTTCTATACACAGTAATATAGAACATATTTTTTGTACTGGAAAATTATTGTTAGTTAAAAAAATCATAGTGGATTAGTTTCACTCCCCAAACAATCATTTTAGTCATGGTTTACTCTCTAGAAAAATCATACTGGATAGAGTCCCTTACTAAGCCGGTTTCACTACCCATTCTAGTATTGTTTATTCTAATGAGATATCAATATTTACCTAATTAAATGTAGGGAGATGTAGGACCCACAAATCACATAATGAATATAATATATTAGTATACCAAATATTATAAAAAAATTCATCTCATCAAGTCCCACAAATTGAACTTTTCATCAATGTATAAGCCAATGAAAATAAATGGGTTTGAAAAATATTTCATCATTTCATCATAAAATAACATGTAGAAAATAATGAAATGTTATGCATATATTTTCGTCCTAAACATAAAACCTCTTGATAAGGAATAGTACTTGTATCCTTGGAACAGATTCCAAGTAAATCATATGTGAAATGATGTTTTTTTATTTTTTTAATAGAAATTAATATATCATTAAAAATTATAGGGGTAAAATATCCCTTAAATTTTGAAATTACTCAATTAAAATTTAACAATTTCAAAAATATTATTGAAAATAATTTCATTGAAAATAAAAAGGGAAAATATTATAATTTTCTTCAATGTATTAAAAGAACATTACTTGGTTAAATTTCAGTCATTCTATATATGATAACGAATATTACATTCATTCTTTTACTAAAAGGATAGAAAGAGAATATTCTATGATGTCACAAGAATATTCCTTTTAAAAAAATTATGAAATAAAATAACACAAAAAAGTAATTTTATTAATATAGGTGACATATTAAAACTCATGGTTAACATAATTTGAAAAAATTATATGGGAGAAAAATTCTTTTCAACCAAAGAAAGAAACAAATTGGAAGTTCTTTAAAAACATATTTTTGTTCTATTGAGTAAATTAAGTGAGGAAATTTCAAATAAAACATGTATTAATTTGTAATAAAAATGGAATAAAAAATTTCAATTGTTTTTTTATATATTATAGGATTTAATCACAAGAATCTTCATCATAAACAATCCTAATAAATAATGAAATTTTCATATAAAAACACCACTTAATAAGTTTTGAATTGTAATACAAAAGAAATAAATAACAGTAAATTTATATATCTAAATCCAAAAATATTCATAATATTTGTCATAAAATGCATTCATGTTCTCAATATATACTACAAAAAATAAAAAAGCGATGAATACAACATATTTCTAATAAAAATAAAAGTTATAAGAAAATCACATACCATCAATATGACTTCCTTCATACACTTTGAAAAATAATGTTTAATAATTATTGATTTAATATAAATATATTATAAAACATACTACCATAAATAATACCATATAACAATTAAATATAAAGTCTTATCATTGTTATTTTGACAATTCTTTACTAATATCAATATTATGAGTGATATCTGCTTCATTATTTATATATGTTTGGGTGTTGTAGTTCTAGTCTATGTAATTTCATCATAGTTCCATAATATATAAAACAATTATAATGATATAAATATAATTTAAATTCATTATATCCTTTTTTATTTATTAATTAATGTTGAGATAGAGTAATGAATTTCACAACTCATGGAGATAAAATGTCATTTGTAATCATTAGCCCTACTTAATTTTTTTAAGGGAAGAAAAAAAGATAATAAATTAATAAATAACCATTATATATACATTATTATATTATATAAATTATATATATTCTTTTAATACATCCCATTAATAATCCAAATAATGGAAATCAAAAATAAATCACATCACTCAGTAAATATAGTGGTCCATAGGTACAGACGAGTGTTGTTGTCATTTTCCAAGGGTTTGGAAGGTAAGAAGGTAGATATGATATTATCATTATAGTGGTATAATTATTTCATAATTATCATATATATAAATTAAATCAAACAAATTACCCATCAATTAAATATTGTGATGATTAATTAATTTCATCACTATGTGGATATTTTATTTCTTACGTACGCACAAGTTATACATTCACTTTTTGATTAATAGAAAGGGGTTAATAAATATGATTTTATAATCAAAATAAAATTTTATTATATTTAAGATAATAAATTTTTAATTTTATGTAGAATTTAAAATATTTATTGGAGTTAAGGAATAATTAAATATAACGTGTCTGAAAAAATGAAGTTTCATCTTATTTGAAAGATCTTCTTTAGATATCTAATTAACGATTATAGTGTTGGGTGTTTGGGAAAACCAAAATCTCCATACATTTTATAAGGATGTTTACAAGGGGTTTTTACATGGTATTATAATTTGATAAGGATAAAAATGTTTTTATAAGTGAGTGGAGGAGGATCCCATTAAAATTTATATAAGGGGAACTTTTGGAATTTCCAAAAATATTTCAATACAACAAAGATATTCTCATGAAAAAGGTTCCAAGTGTATTATAGAGGGAATATGGATTAGATATTTTGACCACATGTTGTCCCTATTTTCCTCCTTAAATGTTTTTATTATATTTCAGTAATTCAATATTATATTATTATTTTTAAATATCATTATTTTTAATTCAGAAACAATTCAATTAATTTGACTTCAAGGACATAAATAAAAAGTTTATGTTCAAATATAATTATTTAAAATTGTCATAATATGTCATTTTCTTCAACTAAAATCATGAACCAGAATAAATCTCTCAAATAATAGTAAAATTAATATTTTTAAAATTATTTATTATACTCTTTTTACTAATTCGAGAAATATTGTAATTGTGTTTCATATGAATTTAAGTTCATTATAAAATTACTAGAAATTAGATGTAAAATTATATTATGAAAATAAATTCATTAAGATAAAAATATATACATATATATTTAAAAAAACATATTTATTTTCCCAATATGGGAATATAAAATATGATAAAAACTAAATGTGTGAAAAATTGTTAGATTTGTTGATTTAAATATTAGGTGTATTAATTTCATTGGAAATGGTCCCCTAAATAATTACATAAATCACAATATGACAAGTGTTGAATCAAATTCATCCCATGAAAATTTGGTTAAATATTATTTTTTAATCAAATAGGTTTGGCCTTGGATAAGATGATTTACCTATTACCAGGGTGATACATTTTAAAATGGTCACTATTCGTATTAACCAAACCTAAAATGGGACTACTTTCCAAATTTAATCATTTTAAATTCACATATGGAATTCATTTAAGTAAATTCAATACCTATAATTGGTAGATATTAAATTTTTATAACATATTGTAAAAAATGCTAAGAAACCCAGTTTTTATAATAATACACTTTCAACAATAAAATAGGAAATATTTTTTTACCATGAATAGAAAAGTATTTGATGAATGTTATAAAATTTTGTGGAATATATAATATATAAATTTAATTATTACCATTCACCTATATTGATTAATTATAATTATTAAGGTAAAATTACATTTTAAACATAAAAATCGTGCTTTATAAAAAAAAATAGATTAAATTTAATTTTCGTAATTAAAAAATAATGTTTATTATAATAAACATAATTCGATTATTTAATGAATTAAATAAATTATTTACTTTGATGTAATTTTATAATAAAATTAATGTTTTTATAATCCAAAAATGAAAATATACCCATTAAATCTAGGGTCTACGCCCTTATAATTATTAAAAAATTTAAATAATCACATTTCAGTGTTAGAGTTATTTTTATAAGGATTGGAGTTGATCACAAAAAAAAAATATATGCATCTAAAAAATATTCCCAAAATATAGGGATCCCAAAGTACCACATCATTCTCATCTTCATGAATTATTATTTTTAAAATCCATCCTCCACAATATTAGCTTCTCTATAAATATGTGATACAACCAAATTAATATTCCAAACATGAATAATAAATTCCATAAAATGATGAATGAGTATCCAAGGGATACTATTTATTCTATATTTAAAATATTTAATGGAAATTTCAGAGTTCGATTCAATCCATAGATAGTTACAATTATGATCCAATTATTATTGATGGAATAAATTTACACCCATAATTCAGCCTCATAGGAAAAGAAAAGGCCAATAAGATTATAGAAATAACTGTTGAAAAATCTAAGGTTGTTGTGGGAACAACCTACGAAACCTGAGAGCGTCGACTCTCCGAAGTTTTCACCATCAAAATTTAATTTTAACCATGTGTGGGTGGTCGGTATCCAGGTCAAGTTTTTCAATACCCAAGGTGTTCTAAGTCTATCCCATAGACCCGAAGGTTGTAAAATGATAATTTCATTGGGGATATTATTTATTTATTCAACGTATACATTTTTAGTTTCATGTAATTATATATGTAGAGTATCAACTACCACATGATATGAGGGTGTTTAGTAGTAAAAAATAAATTCATTTTTTCCCACGCATTCAAAAACCCAGATGTAGAAGTTGTTAATAGAATCTTATGTACATGTACAATCATTATGACCTTATTTATATCTTCCATGTGATTTTACACTTTAATTAATTTAAAAAAGTAATTTCAAATAAACTATCAACATATTATACTAGATTCCATGGAATGATACATCTTATGAAGTTGTGTTAATGGTTATTATCCTCCATAAGGCATACATTTCATACTGAAACATTATACTACCCCCAACATCATTAATTGTTCATGGGTAGGATCATATTTTATTCATATTTTTTAGAGAATAATATATCATTAATCTTTAATGAAAGGTGTCTTTAATTTTATAAAACATTTTGGAGGAATGTTGGTTCGAAAACATTCAATCTCGTAGTATTTTTTTCCACTCAATTGACAATTTTTTGGGCTACCATATAAGTGTTTCCAAGTTAGAGAAATTATTCTTCTAAATTCAGATTCCTTCATGAGGGAGAACAATTTAATTAATGTAGTTATTGTGTTCCAAAAGCTCTAAAATCTTCCTTTTGTTCTTATCTGGTGGAATATATTTGCTGTTTTGAAGTATTGTTTCCAACCTTGATATTTTCTAGTAGTTGTGAATGGACTGTTGACTGACCCTCCATTTTGAGTAATTTAATATGTCACTATTGTAGATTTTGATTATTGACCATGTATAAAAAGAAATTTCTTGTGTTTATCCATCACACAGACTCCTCTCAACCATACATAATAACAATCCGTTGGAAAATTCATTAGTGGTGAATATATTCTATGTAAATTTTTTAAAAATACCATCCTTAATGATCCTAAGATGAATAACACTATGAAATCCCATCTCAATGGGTTTGGTACATTCCTTATAGGAATCATGAATTAATATACTTTCTTTCATTATAACATATAATTTTATGTTCCTGATTATATCTTGATGTTCCATGATTTTTTTTATCAACCATATGTAGAGATATATAGAATAAACCACCGTAGTGGTGATCACTGATTTGACACGGAACGTCGAAATGGATTGTCACATGGAATTTATTTTCCATTTATCCATGTTATTTATGAGTCCAGGGAAAATGAAATCATGTTGTTTTCTTTTCACATTTCCACATAATAATGCAAACCAAAGAATATTGAATGCAATGTTTCCCCTATTCACCCCAATAAATATGATTATCCTTTTTATCATTCCAATCTATAATCCAAAACCAAAGATAAAAATATATTTTACCACAAATGGATTTCCCAACCTCTTCCTCATAATAATTAATAATTTCTTTGATAGCATGTATATATTTCATTGATTCTTTTCCAAGTAGTAGACTATCATCAATATATAGTAGATAATATGGTGTGAACACATCTCTAACTATATTTATTTTCTCATAATATCCAAATTGTGTAATACTTTTGATGCATCCTCTCATGTAGTCTTTATTAATGGAAAATACAATTCTTAGAGTGGTTAGACATTCCTAACACCACTTTTTCACTGAACGTAGACTCTCAATAATCCGTTTATATGAATAGATAACCTAGAATATATTAGAATTTTTTTTAACACAACAACTTTATTTACAAATGCATATTTCCTGAGGAAATAAAAAAAATAAACCACCATTTCCATTAGTTAGATTAATTAATGGTATCAAATTTGAAAGATAATTTGAATTACATTGATTTCCACTTCATAATACTGATTCTTTACAAGGAACTAAATATGTAATTCTATATATTTATTCTAGACACAAATCTGAACTAGATTGGTGTCAAATAATCCATGGGAATTTATCCCATCCCTATAATAATAACCTTACTAATAATTTTGGGAATATATTTTCCAATGGAAACTAATTAAAAATAATTGATGTAAACTCCATTCACATTGTCCTGTAATAAAATAATTATGAAGGAGTTTGTCATAAATTTCATAGTGTAATGATAGATAACTTACTTAATTTAATTGGTTATTTCATCATGTAGTATCTTCCAATAGGCCATAAAATGTTTTTTATCAAACAATGTGTGCTAGTTGCACACTCTTTATTGAGACGAAAAAGTGTTTTCCTCGCATTATTTTTGGAAGGGGACATGACAAGGTCTTGGTATTGACAATCCTAAAAGAAAGGTCGTATGTTACCAATAATTTTTTTTGTGATGTACAGTCTATCATTTGAGTACATACTTTTAAAATAATCCACTAATATATTATAAATATCATCTATATACATTTTAAGGATTCTATTCATGCCAGTGGCCTTGTTCCATGCTCTAATTCTCTCTTACTTATGTCATCTATGAAATTATTTCATGTTTTTGTCACCATATGATAATAGATTGTAATAATTTTACACTTCATTTTATTTTTATATGGCTATACAACCTATGGTAATCATGTTATTACTCTCTAGGAGGGGTATTATGGTGTTTATTATTGAATTGGAAGCTGGAAATATTCTCTTTGGCCTCATTAATTTCCATGTCAATCTTTCAGAATTAATTTTTTCTTCATTCCAATAAGAATTCATTGGGGTGCTTAATATTTTTAGTAATTATGTTGAGTGTATTCCAAGTGGTTTCAACTTCGAGTCTTCATGTATGTTGATCCTAAATCTATGAATAAAAATCAAACCATTGCAAAGCCTTAGAAGTAGTAGCAATGAACTTTAAATAATAATGGGGAGTTCTATAGTGATTGGGTTTTTATCTTAATTATTTTGGGGACTTACTAATATGAGACACTATCAATAGAAATTATATCATAAATATTGTTAAATCATCTATGAATATTCTTTGTTTATCCACTATAAATTTAATATAATCTCTATATTAACTCATCTCTAACAATTGGAATGTTAGTAAAATTTCATGGACCAGTGTAGTTCAAGAACACTAGGGAGGAAGTTCTGTTAAAAATTTGTCAATTATTTTCCTCCATATTTAAAACTATGTTGACATCCCCCATAACAATCCACTTATTAATCATATTTTCACTAGATTCTTAATCTTTATTCCATTACACTTTTATTATATTTAATGAGGTGTAATAATTCCGAAAAATAGATGGTTATTACTGATCATTGGTTTTTGAGTGACATAGAAATACTTTTTGAATTATTACTATATGTATGAATGTGGATTCTATCATGTTTGAGAATCAAAATAATGTACATGATACTATAATATAGATTATAAGAGACAAAATAATACCTAAGTGAAGAAAAAACTACACCACTCCTTTGACTCGAGTTTCTAGGGTGATGAAACTGAGCACTTTGAACCTCCTGAATAGGTTTAGGTCAATAAGAATGATTATAGGTAGGAGCAAAATCTTCTTATAGCAAAATCACTTTAAATATGGGAACATGGAACATGAAAAAGTGGTCACATCATAGAAATAAGAACATGAAAATAATAAATAAAAATCTAGTTTTAAATAAAAGTCAATAATATTTAATTATTCCTTGAAAAATAATTTTTATATAAAATTCTAAAAATGAAATCTAAGATAATTTTTAGAGGATGAATTAAAAAAATATTTAATTTTAGAAAAAAAATTTAAAACTTCTATAATATAATTATACAATTTACCCTTGATAATAAATAAAAATTATTTCACAAAAATGAATCAAATTAATTTACTAAAAATTAAAGATTTTTTATTAAAAATTCATAAATATATTTATAATGAGTAGTGTCATTATAAATATTTCTTCAAATACATAATAATTTTCATTGAAGAAAATTTAATGGCTCTATTTTAATGGTCCTATTTAGATAATAATATTTTATGGTTATCTTTGGCTCAGTGTTACATATCATGAATTCTATTGTACATATTTCTATATTAAAAACTCAAGTATTTAAAATAATGCAACATGTTTTAAAAATATAGCCACTAATGAATAAACTACCCTTTATTCACTACAATGAGATATATTCATTTCAGAACTAATTATTTTTATTTTTCATGTATTTCTCTTGAATGATAATTCATTACACTCAAAGAAATTTGTAAAACACTCTAAAATAGTTTTTCACTTACCATAAATAATTCCATTTTATTTAAATTTATAATTATCAATTTGATTTATGCTAATACCATTGATTTTAAAATAATATTCATTAGAAAAACATTACTGAACTTCCATCTTATGTCTCAATGTTACTCTGAATTTTTACATCAATATTACGGTGGTAGGGATTCCAAATATCATGTATCCATGGATTTATCATCATACTTACCATAAAATAATCGTATTCCTTATATGGATTCTCTTAATTATGCACATGAACAAGTTTCACTTTTTCATTGTGAGGGAAATGATCAAGTAATATTTTTGGGAATATTGTTTCTCTTTGACCCATTTTATCAAACCTTCTACATAGCTCTCCAAGACAATCAATTATATTTTATGATGTTAGATTATAGATATTTTCCACCACATTACACATTCATTAAAAAATGACTTCATTTAAAATTTAAACTAGACATATACCTTTTTTAATCCACCATATTAAAGACATGATCATCCAAAACATTTAATAAATATGTCCAAAAACACCTCAACATGATAAATTGTCTTGGAAAAAAATCAATGGGAAAACATGTTTTATAAATAAATTTTTGGTTCACAATATTTCATACATTAAACAGTTGGCATTTGATTTTATATATTATTGGAAATAGAATTTTTATTCAATGTACCAATTTCATTAGGAACTCATGAATGAAATTTATCATAAATTATTGGGATAATATTGGAACATAATTAATAATTTAATCTACCTTGTTTGTGCAAACTATTTTGTAAATATATTTTCCAATTTAGGATTGTGCCTAAATTTTCTCAATGTCACATGGGTATTCTCCCGTAACAAAAGTAGATATTTTGAATTCCTTTAGGATAATATTTAGTTATTTCAAGAATTCAAGATATATTAAGTGTGTCATTTATATTTGTTTATCCTTTAACTAATGTTGTTCTTTATTATCTTTTATTATCTTCACATATTCAACATCTTTGAATCTGAGATTCATTAATTTATGCAAGAATTTTCTCCATTATAACATGATCACTGATTTCATCGATAAAATTATTGTTATATTTAACCAAACTCTTCTTGTATTTTATGATACCTTTTTAGTTTGAGACGCTACCTTATTTTTATGCTTGAATTCATAATCTGCTGGTTCTGAATCCTCATCCTCCTTACTCGATGGTTCAACCATTTTCGTAATATTAGCCAGAAATATATAAAGGTCTCATGGGTTTCATCAACATAATATATGGATAATGTATGATATGTTTCATAAATTTATTCATAAAATTTATTTTTTAAGTTTCTACTTACTTCCACATGCATTTAATTATTCCTTAGAGTTTTCTCTCTACTTTATTTCTTAAATTTTTTAATCATTTTAATATTCATCATCACATCCTTTATTCCATTGAAAATTAATATAATGGTGTCAAATTACATTAAACTAATAACATCCACTGGATAACAAAAATTTCTTTATTTTTATCTATTTTTAATATTATATAAATTAAATAAAAAATGTTTGATATGCATTTTCATTCTCAAAATAATTATCATCAAAAAACTCTTCGTCATTAGAAAAATTCAAAATCCATATGGAATTAAAATATATTCAATATATTAAAAAAATCAAATATAGAAGCGTAATCATCTCAAAATAAATGAGAATATTATGTAACTCATAATGAATAATTTTGACATTGTGTTCAATAATGTTTTAGATCCAGTCTATCCAGAACATTACCCATCAACTTCAACCCAATCGATGCTAATTTTTTTCTCTAATGACTCAAATATTATATAAAATTTTATTTATTTGAGTCAATAAATCCAGATGATAGTTATTCTATGTCATTTTTAATTTATAAATATTCCTCTTTAGATCTGTAGCTTTGCCTCTTTGAATTTCACATTTCCATATTAACCCTTCTGTATCATGTCCCAAAATATTTATACTATTTTAGTCCCATAACATTAGTGTATAATTTCTATGATAATGTCATGAAAATATTATTTTATGATTTTCCATCCACTTCAATGTTAAACTTATCAAAAAACATCATTTAAGCATTATTTTCATAGTGTGGAATGCCTCATGTGGACACACAATATATTTCAAGTCTAATAGATAAATTGAATTCCAAAATTAGATTCATATGAATTGGGTAATTTTTTTCAAAAATATTCCTTCACATGTGATGTTTAATAAATTAATATTAAATATTCCCACAGTATAAATTCTTGGACTCTTCATTAAAAATACACTTTGATATGAATTGATGTTTCTGGAAGGATCATCATCCTCTACTGAGAAGGTGTTGTGTCCAAGGATGTATGTTTTTAGAATATCAATGAAATATAAATAATCTAGTGTTACTTTTTATATTCTCATGCACTAAAAATAGAAATACTTATCTTCAAATGATTATAAAAAATTGAAAATAAAAGGAACACATAATTTTTAAAAGTTTAAGAAACAATATGGTATCTTACTCCATATTTTTTTGGTTACCCATCAAAAAAAATGATTCACCACTATATAAGCTTACGTGTGATATAATTACCACAATTCATGAAACATGTCACCAAACATGTTAAGAGTCACACCCATCAACCGCGATTCAGGATCTAGTAAAATATAATGAATGTAAAATAGATAATGACACCAAATGAACTAGTTTTCTCTATACATAAAAGATAAAGATCCCCTTCTATGATTCAATAAAATAATTTTAGTAGAATGAACTAATATGTTGACATAAAATATTATGTACGAATAATCTAAGACTCTAATATAATATCTATGTGCAATGAGACTCATTGGATACTACAAAATAAAAAAACAACCTCAGCCATCGATTGTACTTCATCTCCATTTTAATGAAAGAAGAAAAACTACCCACAGTTATGACAAGACATTTTAGAGTGCATCATCAATTGTTTTAATTATTAAATACCAATATAATATTTATTATTAAAAATTATTGAAGTCTTAAAAAATTAATTTTCCCCTTATATATATTACATACACAATATATCCTATATATTCTCGACTATATTAGGTATTCGTCCATGCAAAAATATTTATATAAAACTCAGTACAATATTAAAAAATTCTCGTGTATTAAATAATTTATTTAAACATCATGACAACTTTCTACGTCAATAAAAAATCCAATAGTTCCATCATTGCCGACACTAAATCTATACAAATTAGATCTTTCATTATCAAAAAATAGATCCCACAACTCTCTCCTAGTATGTAAGGATGCAATACCATACATGGTTTTCAAATACCTTTTGAATTCTCAAATTTTGATATACATATTACTATAGCTACAGAAAAGAAAATGGATACAAGAATCAATTACACTACCTACGTAATTCAAATACATGAAAAATCCTGTTTTTATATGTTTAAGTATTTTTAGACAAGTTTTTCGCTACACCATATAAATGGCTATGCGAATTCAATTGTTTATATCTCGAACTTTTCCTACATCATTGTATCAACAACCTGATGTTTTACAAAAATCCTACCAAGATGATTTGACTTTGTGATACTATCTAAAATTTATATGTAGAAAATTTAGATGTGTAATTCAGCTACTTTATATATTTGGATATGTTATTAGGATATATGATTGATTTTTCAATGTGATACAGTCCAAAACAACTACATTTGGAGAAAAATTATGAGGATCAATAAAATTTAAAATTTCACTCACACTCACTCGTAACTTGTTAACCCAATAACCAACAACCATCAAAAAACACATTGTAGCATCATCAAATTATTTCCCATGATATATGTATATAAAAAGAAGATTAAGAAAAAATTTCATTAGTGAAAACCTTAAATTATCCTTATCAATAAAGAAAACAACCCAAACTCTCCAATAGCCCTAGGATATGCACCAATTCCCATGAAGATTCATAAGTACACGGGGGACATCCCATATTATCTTCCAACTTTTCAAATTAATGTCTTCACCTTTCATTATTAGTTATGATATTAAGTTAATTTCATTAAAATACATGAATTATAATATTTATATTATAATGGATTTCTATATTAATGGTCCCAATTACAAGTAGTTATATTAAATATTTATTATATAATGGATGTATATTATCATTACCCTCATAAATTCATTCCATACCGATGAATGTAGTTAAGTTTCACATTCAGAATATTAGTTTTCCCATATTTTATTTAATATGTGTTGTATTATTTTCCTACTAAAATTCATATATTACAAAAATGATGTTTATTTGAGAATTTGATGCAAGAGAATTTTTCCTTTTAATATATTTATTAATCTGGGTATATAGTCCTTTGTTAATTATAAAAAATTTATGAAGATAATATATTTTAATTTTTAATACATCATTTGGGAAGTAATAATATATATATATTATTATTATTTAAATTTCATAGTTATTACATGAATAAACATACGAGAAATGTAATTCATGGAGCCGGACATCAAATACATAATCACATATATTCAATAAATGATTCTAATAGAATAAATAATAAAAGTAATACCATTAACATTTTGAAATCTAGTAAATACAAGAAATAATAATCAATGAGGATTAGATCACAATGTTAATCTCTATATAATCATGTGTTATATATTCCTTACAATAATTATCACTTATCAATTGAAAAATATTTATGTCAAAAATGTTGATTTAATCTATAACAATAATGTATACAAAATTCAAGATAAATGAAAATTATTTAAAAATAAATGGTTCTGTAGATTTCATGATCTTCAGTAAGCATGAATGTTCATAATCTTCATTTTAGTGACACCCAATTATCGATCTCAATGACATAGTTCTTCGAATAATCAATTCATATAGAACTGAAATTGGTGGTTCTTTTTTACCATAGAAGTCCCTCGGTTAATGATTTCAACCGATTTGTTTTTGGTAAGTGGGATTTTCAACACTGGACGATAATATTTCTTCTTAACAAATGTCATTTCATGAGGCTGTTTTCTTTGTAAGATGATTTGGTTAGGGCTAAGTCTAGTACCCCTCATCTATGTAATGGCTGCGTGTTCATCCCCTTTCACTGGTCATTTGATCTTTATATGAATCTTGATCCTTCCACCATAGCGGTATGGGTAAGTCTCCCTCAGCTCCCTCTACATTTCAAAAATCCTACAATTATTCATATGAAGGGTAATATGGTGGGTCGATTTCTTTGTTCTAATGTCTGAAAGTCCACTATAAGTCATCCAATTAACCCCTGCCTCTATGTTGAGGTTGATGTTGTGGGGCCTTTCGTTGATTGGATCTCGATTACCGGTGTTGAAGAGTTCAGATGGACGCATTTTGTCATATTTGAATGTTGGGTGGATTAATTTAAGATCTGCTATAAATTAAAGAATATGGCCTCTAAATGTCATTATACTTTATTTAATAGAAATACATATGATCTAAGGGAGAGGATTGATAAGTCCCCTGGTTTGAGACTGATATCTGTTGTAGGTAGTTGATCTGGAAATGAAGAGGGTGTGGTGAACTTGGTTTCAGAAAAATTGAGGGATTATAACAGGGAAACCCCTAATCCGATTGTTTTTGTAGTGTTTAGTTAGATTTGGTCTTATATAAAAATAGGGGATGTTGGGAAACAAGGTGCTTCCATGGATGTTCTGGTGCTAGAGACATGGGAAAACCACCAGGTGTTAGTGTAGTCACAAAGGACATATAACAAGTAGTTTTTTTCTATAAGATACTAAAAGGAAGGCATAGGGTGAATGAAAGGGGTCATCACCCATGCATTAGGAGACTTCAGATGCTTTTGGTTGTTCTAGGGTCCCCTTGGGGGCTTCAAAAGATGCTAATGGGATACCGGGGCTAGTTGTGAGGGATGATGTTGTGGTGGACACAATTGCTACTGGCAATCGTTTCTAATGTTTGGAGCAGGAGAACATGGAGAAGGGAATTCAAATTAATGAAGTCTTCTTTATGTATCTTGGCCGTCCTTCTGAAGAGGATAGCCTCATAACATAATTTCTCCAGCATGGGATAATGGTTGGTAATGAGTTTGTGGAGTAGCAAAAGTGTCTAGCAGCGATTGACACAAATTGTCATCTTCAGAAGGGAAGAGGAGGGAAATATGGATATGATGAAGTTCATATGCCTGATAAATTGTGGAATTTCATTGGGAGTAACAAGGATAATATTGGGGATATCATACATTCATTAAGTGATGTGGTTCAGGTCGGGAGGACTAATATGACCAGGAATCCATAAATTATGACTACTATAGTGTGACGAAGGCCTAGGAAGGACTACTCTTATCTACCAAATCTGGTGTCCAATAGGTCACCTATTGGAAATACTGAGATTTTATCCATGCTGAGGAGGAATCTATGAAGGAAGTATTCTATGGTTCTGAAGCACTATGAATGCGTGGAATGGGAATCAGCTACTATGGAGGAAGCTTTTAACCAGGGATGCGGCAATGGGTATGGATTTTATTTTATGTAATTTTCTCTTTTGGACTGTTGTACCATTTCACTATCAATTTTTTTATTTGAATAAATGGATATGGGGTTATCGTCTAACTGAGGTTTTTTGGTATCACAATAAAGAGGGATACAAAAATGAAAATCAATAATATTTTTTGGATAAAAAATCATAAGATAAGAAATTTTTATTAATCAATTCTCATTGACCAATACACCCCCTCTTATAAGTAATTTTAATTTTGATAAAAATGCTTGTTTTCATTTTTATAGTGAGATAATAAATTAGTGATGGATAAACCCCAAAAAAATGAGGTGTTTCATACAAATAGTATAGAAAATAATATGGATAATGCATTGAATTTATAGTAATTAAATGGATAAAATAAACATGGAAAATAAAAATCTAAAAGAAATACATGTTTATATATGAAAAATATGGAAGATAATAATAGAGGAATGATAACAAATATGTTTCTTATAGAAATCAAAAAATAATAAAACTATCCTTTGTGAACATATAAATTTATCTAAATTATATTGGATACTATAATATATATAAATTGTGAAATAGATGATTATTTATACATTAAATATTTAGAATAATTATTTTGGATATGTTGGTTTCTATTAATGATATCATGGATACATTTCCTGGTATTTTGAGAATAATAAATGGGATTATAATTTAATTGGGGTTTGGTTTGTCGTCAGGGCTCCAGGAAGAACATCCAATGCTAAGATTAACCTGATATATAGTGGCCCTTATTTTGTGTCATCTTTGTGAGATGTTCATGGGATATGAGTTTCTCAAAGAATGACAGTATTTGTTCTCCATTTTCGTCATTATAGGGTATTTTATGAGAAGGCGGTGTTGGATCTGGATTCCTTCATTGGCGGTCTGATGATGGAGAGGATGACGGTTTTATTTGTTCTAACTATTATATCAGTTGGTGATTGCATGTCGGTGGTGATGTATACCACTATTGGTGCGGGTTATAGTAAACAACTATAGATGGTGTCAACGTACAAATAATGAGGGATAATTATTTATAGAAATAATGATGTGGTTGGAAACTTATTTCATTCCTTGTTGAAAGAATTTTTTTTGAAACCGTGGATTTTTTTGGAACTATGTTTGAATTTTGAATTTAGAATTTGGATCTATATTTGTTTATTTCTTTTTTGGAATGATTATTTCCCAATGAACCTCAATGTGGAATTTAGAAAATACAAAAAAATAGTTTGAGGTAACAATATATGATCTGTTAAAATTGATTATTAAATTAAATATATATGTCACATAAAACAAAATGTTTCTTGTTAATGATGTATATAATTTCCCATTAATGAATCGTATTATTCCCATATTATTAGTAGATTCCAAAATTATATTATATATATATAACTCATAATTTATTACTATTATTATATATTTGTAATTGATACATTATGATTATTTATAATTGCCAAATAATAATCATGTAATTGTAAGATAACATTTAAATTTCACGTGATACATTTACCTCCTTTATTCTCAATAAATTTATGACACCGCATACAATGAAATCATATTACTTATTCAAATTAATATTTAATAAATATACATTAAAAGATTTAATAAAAAATCTAGTCAGATAGTGTCCTATATTTGTTATATTTGTTAGAGATTCATCGATAAGGGTGTGTTAATTATTATTTTTGTCATAAATTTTTCTTTATTTTATATTTGTAGTCTATAATATTTTTATGAATTTCAAATTTTCAATTTTACCTTCTTACTATATATCAGCAAATACATCTAATTTTTATTATAGTTATTGTAATGGATATGTATTGTTATTATTTAAATATAAAGCATCTTAGATAAGGTATTCCCTCTACTTTAATAATTTTAGCCTCAAAATTTAATTATACATCAATGAATGAAAAAATATATTTACATCATCATCATTTATTCTTGGGATCACACACCATATAATTTATGTTTTATACCTCTAGAGTAACATAACTGGTCATTTTTTTGTCTTATATTAAAATTTTGATAGAGTCTCAGAATTTTACAAAATCTACTTGATATGATATGTAATGATCTATATGGACATGTTTCAAGCGTATTATAATTTGTGGTCAAAAGAATAATTCCAAAAAAGTGATAGAATGATTAATTTTGCATATATTATAGTTTAAGTTCATGGTCAAATGATATAGAATATTTATATCAATTACAATATCTAAAAAGTGACAGTGTATCTTTGAATAAGCATATACTTTTACAATCATTACCATATCCTTCTATGGTAAGACCACTTATAAGAAATTGTCCCCAAAAAGAAGATATATGTGATTATTTTGGTTATCATAAAAACTATATTATCTATTCTAAATCATGTTTATATTTTTATCAATGGAAAACCATTTTCCAATTATCTATTTTACAAGTTATAGACTGAAAATCTTACATTCATAAACATCATCCAAATAGGATTTGTTATAATAAATTTTACTATAAAATTATTTGTAATATAAAATTTATTTGAAAACATTTATATATATATATATATGTTATACAGCATAATAAACAAGATCAAATATCCCTAGAATTCAAATGATTATGAGCTCATAATTTCCATTAATTAAGGGACAATACTTATAGAAAACACATCAATTTGAGAATGATTTGTGGGGTTAAGGTTTACCTTGAAACAAAAATCCTTATAATGGACTGTCCAAATTAGATAATTTATAAAAAAAATTATGTTATGGGGACTACTGAAAATTCCCATTTTCCATATTGTTCCATTTCTATATTGGAACAAGGATGTTTCATAACCCCTTTTATATATTATTTTTTACACATAATTTGGTTGCAATAATTGATTCTCAAAAATTAGTTATAATTCTCCATATATATGTTCATCCAAACAATGAATTATCTTAAATCTATATAAACCATGTTAGAAGAATGATGTTTTCATACATATTAGTTATTATTTTTTTCAAATCACTCCTTTATTAGCTATTTTACTAATGATATATATTATATTTATAGACCTCAATACTACATAATTAATATAATGGTTTTCAAAATCCTATATTTATTTGTTATGTTATTATTTTATTCAATATTATATTCCTTTTGTAAATTTAATATCACAAAAGACAAATTATGTTGTGAAATTATAGGAGAGGTGTGAAATTATACCTTCTATTATTATAAATTGTTCCATCAAAACTAAATCCTTGATTATTTGATAAATCAATATTTTTAACCAAAATTTAGATTTTTATTCAATGTGATTGGGGGAAATAGAATTAATAATGATTTCAAGGTAATCAAACATGATGTAGGTTATGCCTATTACCAACTAGAACAATTTTATAATCCTATATAAAATAGAATACATGTTAAAAAATATTAATTGTCATGGATTCACCTCCTTTGGTTTCCCAAGTTTCCAACACCTTTGTTCCACAACCTAGATCTTAATAATAGAATATTCTATTTATATACTCTTTATAGACTCATATGGAATATGCAATAGACCAGTGGGCCACAGAGTTGTCTGAAAATAATTTTACTAAAAAATGTGAAACATAACAACATAAAAAATGGGGAATAATCAAAACCTTATAAATAAAACAATTATTAGGAGATTCATTCACTTATCATTGATTTGGATTATCATCAAATTATTATTTACACTAAGACAAAATCTATAAACTAGTATCATCATTATTAATACCACCATGTATAATTCCTTTTTAGAATCATCCCTTAGTGATGAGTTTCAATCATGAAACATGAGGTACCTGCCTTTCCCAATATACAATTATTCCATTTATTAGATACAGAACCTAACAGAAGTGAAATACCCCTTTTAAACTAGATGTGGAAGTGATTAACATATAGAATTAGTCAGCCACATTGTGCATCAAAAAAATTAATATTGATTTTTATATTCAATGGGTATTAAAATTTTATATATTTCCCACTAGAATTGGAGATATTCTGAATATCTCAAAAAACCCACAGATATAACCACCATGTTTATAATGAAATCATCAGATGAAAAACTCATAATTTAAAATTAATAAATTCATAATGGATTTCAGGGGGGAGGGTGGGGTAAAACATATATTCTACCAAACAAATATCATTTACCTAAATACTAAAAACCCATAAAAATTGTATCTATAGCTTAATTTGATTTTATAAATGAAACAAATTTAGTTATTAGGTATACTCTTATTCCCATAATATTTTTATTCCTATGGATAAAAATGTGGTGATGATGACTATTTGTAAATATACACATTTTTTCAATTACACACACTATGAAGGATTTCTCTCTATATTTTTCCCATATTGAAGACATTATAGACTATAATATTACGTTGTGTTAAAAAAATTAAATATTCATACTAATTTGGTAACGATCCTCCTCCTAATCTAGATTAATGGAAATAAATATGGATTTATGTTCCTTATTAAGGACGTAGTTGGAAAATCCAAGAATTCCCTTCTCTAAATTAAATATGATATCTAGGGTCATGCATAAAGTGGAAAATACTAGACACAATGACCTATTATCATTAACATATAAAACTACCCCACATTAGTTAATTTAGTATTAATCTCAAATATTAGGTTAAGGATTCATTGAAGGGTCCACAATTTGAAGGAAGAATAAATTAAAAATTAATTAATGTCATTGGTTGAGAATCAATAATTTTTCCACATAAATTCTTCCTATGTTTTGTCTCCCATGAATGTATCCCATGAAATATTTTTATGTGTTTAATACATGAATTTATACAAATTAATTGAACCTATACAATAAATTATTATGAATTTCTCCATAAGGATATTACTAGTCCAATACCACCAACACTCATTCTGAGAGTCCCAATGGAAGGCATTGAGAATATATTATGTTCTTTGAAGAACTCACTTATGAAGAAAGATGATAGATATTACATGCATGTGAATTGGAGATAAAAAATATTTTATAATATTCACTTTCAATACAATTTTGAGACTAATATTATTCCAATTATTTATGTTTTACACAATGTTTTAGCATGTTTTCTATGTAAATAATTTCTATCCCATACATAGACATTGGGTCACCAAGATAATATAATGGGATTTTTTAATTATTTTAATACTACACTTGAAAATATAAAACTAAAATAGTTTTAAAACTCCTAGAAATGATAATAGAAAAATAGGGAGGGCTAATAAATTTCCCATAAAACTCCAAAATTATATATTTTTCATTTAATAAATTTCATCAATAACATAAAATACATCTAATTTTGAGTCTAAATAAAGTATAATTAAGTATAACGTGAGAACCTATTTATTTTATTAATGTGTATGAATTGGATAAAAATAAACAATATTTTTTTTACAAATTTTTTAAATTAATTGATTCTTTTCATTTAATAAAAATCAATATAAAATTAATTTTAATTTAAAAAAGATGTTTTTCATGAAAAACAATTTTTATTCCCTCAATGTATTTTTACATTAATGATAAATTTATCAATATGGGTGAACTATTTTAATGAAATTTTAATATTATATAATCAATAGAATTTTATAATAATCATCTAGTATTTTTATAGGAAAACGATAAGAATACATATCCAGTTTTATGTTTACTGTTTTTCCAATAAAAATAAATTTATTCAATTTTAGAAAACATCTCAAAAAAATTTCTTCCATTTACAGGAATTGAATATTAAAAATGGATATAATATTTCTAATCTGGAAGAACAATTTTTTTAATTTTATCCCCTTTATGTAAGTAAAATATTAATAGTATCCATAGAAAAAAATAATCACCTCAATAGGGGTAAAATGAGTAATATATGGTTATAACATTGGTGTAATTCAATAAAATATCTATAACAATTTACTTTATACCATTTTATGGGTTTGTTTCATGCATGTTAATCCATGTCATGAATAAATATCAATTTGGTTCTATATTATGTTTATTATTTCCGTTATACTTATATAATAAATGAATATAAATGAGTTGTCACTCTCTTAACTTTAATAAAACAAATATTTTATCAAAAACATAAAATGTTCTTATATTTAGTTATAAATGATAATTTTAATGTTAAATTAAATTTATATTTTATACTACTCTATTATTATATTTTAGTGATTGAAAAATTAACCTAAAATTATACGCAATGCAGATACAGTATTTATTTAATTAATAGAAAAATAAAGTAAATTTGTTTTAAAAAAATCAATGTAATATGACATGTCTAATTATTATGTATCATGCAATTTTTAGACATATATGAAATTTTATAATTTTTCAAAGTATTTCTTTCAAATTAAAATTTTTAATTTGTTTCTTTGAGAAAAAATTAAATGCATAGTGTTAAAAATAAAATTAAGGATATTTTATGAATAAACAATATACTATTAAATTATTTAAAAATCAAAAAATATTATAAATGAAAAATTATGATGTCAAATGGTTAAAAATGGCATCATATTTTCATTTATGATTTAATTGTATCCTTATTTGTTAAATATGACCCTTTAATAGTGAGAGTGTCGTTACATTGGTTAATGTAAAAATTAGATAACTATGTATTTAAACCAATTAATTAGGTTTCAAACACCATATAATTATATCAAAATATTATTTTCATCATTAGTGTTAATCAGGCTCCTAATATATGTTTGAATATATAACTATTTGGAATCATTTCTGATAGATAGTGAATTTTTAATATTTTAATCTTTTAAAAAAAACAAGTGTTCACGGCTCATCACTTATAAAATGGAACCCAGACTATCTCATATTTACACCACATTAATCTATATAGATTATCCAAATAAAATGAAAATATATTATTAACTACATTAGAATCATTATAATGGTCTTTCAATTCTTGGGGTAATGTCCATAGCATCCTTAATAGGATATCTTAAAGTGTTCATTCATAGAAAAGGTAATCTCTAATGTAGATCACTTTATTTTTACTTCTTATACATACCCTAAATCAAGGTAATTTATCATAAAAAACTACATATAGTATGAAAAATATAAATAAATTATATTTTATTTATTAATCATCCATTACCCATCTTCTTTCCAATCAAATGGGAAGTTAATGAATCGCTAATGCATATGTGGAGTTTCCAACTCCATGTAGCGGTAAATTTCATTTTTCAACACCAACCTTTATGGATCAGTATTATCATTGAGGTAATATTTATAGGTTATATTTATAATATAATTATTAATTTCATATTATAAAATCTTATCTACCTTAATACATAATTGTTTTCTTGAATTCCAAAACATTTCACATGTGTATGTGGGGTCTATCACCTCCACCAAGATATATTATTTATTTCTCATTTCAATTTTACCTGGATGGTTATAAGGATATGTTTAATTATTATTTATGATATATATATGATTTATATATTATATAATAATTATTATATAAAAGTTAATTATTTTTTACCATTATTTCATTCCATTCGTCAAAAAATGAAAACAATGTTTATGCCTACGTATGACCCACAGTCTCCATGAACAGTATAATTAATTTTTTTTCTCTAAAATTAATCAATGAATATATATATATATATAATTAATAAATAAAATAATTTTTACATAATTAACATTATGGGGATTATATAACCATTATGAAATTATAAAGATGGGGACATCTAATAAGAGTATTGTGTGAAAAATTAAGTAATTATCACAAACAATAGTGATTTCAATAACAAATTTTTTAAAAAAAATGTTATTATATGATAAAATTAAATCATATAATGAATGATATATTTGAGTAATATGAATATAAAATATTTTTTTCCTGTTAAATCATGTATGAATAAATATAAGTCTTCAGGTTAATAATTTTGGTTTCAACCCTATTTTAAACAAGATAGTTTATGCTTGAATTTATATTGATGAAATTATATGATTCGTAATAGATAAGTAATATTAATTTTATTATCCTCTTATTATTTCTTGAAAATACAAGAATTATTTATATTTTCCTCTCTTCAAGAACTCAATTTTCTAAAATAATATTTTCTATAGAAATTTCAAATAATTTATTTATTTATTCGAAAATAATTTTTTTTATATTCATATATTCTAAAAATGTTTCCGAAAATATTGTCTATAATAATCTATGATTTTAAAACTAAAATTTTACATATGATTTGGTTTTTATTGTAGGATTTAAATGAAATTACTTATTATGTTTCAAAAATATGTACTTTTATACTTTTTTCCCAAATGTTTGTATGGAATGTTTTCTTTTATGTTATATGATATGAGTAACATTTCTTACCATCATGAAATATCCATAATTTGAAAATTATATTTTGAGTTTCCATAGTTCCTTTCCTAGAAAATATTTCCCAATATAACACTTAAATTTTTATGTTTTTAAGAAGTTATTTCAAACTTATAATAGAATATTCCTCAATAAATATTCTAAGTGAACTATCAAGTGGATTTTCAACTTCGAAGAAATAATTTTTTATTAATTACTATTTATTTGGGATTCGAACCTTTAATTATATCATTATTATTTCATGGTATGTTGATGATTAATTTAAAAATATGGTTATGAACCCCAATCCATTTCTAGGGGATATGATGTTTTAAATGATGAAATTTATAAAAACCAATTTTTTCAATGGGTTATTCCTTGAAAGAAATGTATGTATAGCCTGTTTATTTTTCATGGGATATAAAATAATGATTGTTTCCTGATCCTAGAGTATAAATCTATATCATTTTAATTATGTGAGGGGTTATCCCAGAATCATAACCCTCTAAATAATTGGATAATATTTATATATAATGATATAATTATGGGAAACATGTTGATACACTTAATACAATGTTATAAAGAATTTGATCTTAGAGTACACATATATATGATAATTCTTTATGACAAGAATCATGTTTAATATCCATCGAATTTGTGGTTTTAACATTACAATTTGTGTTCATGATATCATGCTTTATGACAAGAATTATGTTTACACATCTATAGGACAATGCTTTATGACAAGAATCATGTTTACAAGTTGAATATTTATCAAAAATAAGTAATATTTATTTATAAATAATATTGTTTTCTATAGTTGGCATTGAATCATATGTTTAGTCAATATTAGATGATTAGTGATAAAAATATTTTCTGAAATTGTTCAGATAATTCCAATAAAAGGAAAACATTTTGGAGTTTTCATATTTATCAAGGATGAAATAGGTTAAAAATCAAGCTCCATATATAGAAAATAAGGTTCCAAGATTTATAAATCCTATGAATTATATTTCTGTATGACTTGACAGATCAATATGCATTTACACATTTCTCTCTTACACATTGGTTTTTGGTTTTAGTCAACAATGTTTACAAGAATACATTGAGAAAATAATAAATGTGATGGATAGTAAAATTATTTTCCTCTATAAAATAAAATAAAATATATGATATGGAATGAAGTACATTATTTATATGCTCACAAGATATCCCGAATCCAAAAATTATTTTGAGCTTCCAAATTATCAAAGGATGGAAAAATATTCTATTGAGTTTTTCAAGAGGAAAAAACCAAAATATTTTAGTGGATTAATAAATCATCATAAACATTGATAAAATAATTTTATGTTTTATAGTTCATGGAACATGAAAATGTGGCCCATACATTTATTGTTTTCAAGAATACTATGATCAGTGTTAGAACCTTATTAATAGTAGGATTTAAGTAGAATAAATTGACTACATGAAATGGGATGATTTTAATAGGATATTTTTCAGTAAGTAGCTCCCTGATAATCCCCATACATGTATACAGAAGTAATTTATTGTTCTTATGAAAATGGTCATTTAATCCATTGAAGAATTTTTGGAAAATATTCAAAAATAGAAAAGAATGATTTTGGTTTAATCGTTAGCATAGAAAAAAAATTATCAGTTAACTTTTTCTAAAAAAACCGTGTTTTTAATGGATTTAGATATAATATAATATATTAGATAAGTATAAATAATTTCATGTGTTCTTATTTTTGAGATGGAAGTATAGATATTTACACCATTCACATGGTTTTAATAAGAAAAGAAAGATCAAGTATCATGAAAACAAGAGTAAATCACAAGGTATAAAGTTGTTCCTTCAATATAAATTCTTAAAATGAAGGAATACAAATCAATTTTCTTTATTCAATTTAACTAGTATTTTATTTATATATATATTCATGTAATAAAGCCTCTAAATGTCAAAAGATGATGAATTGGATGATTAATACGATGGAAGAAAAGATGTCACAAATTAATACACCACTCATGATGCAATAATTAAAATGAAAAAGAATAGTAATTATCTTGTACAATGATTGAATCGAATTGTTTATGATGATCATTGCTGTCAAAAACCTCTTATGCTCAATAAAAAAAGGTAAATCTCACAGGATTATGACTATTGAAGTGGGTTATAGGAATGAAATGGTGAATGGTGAAAACATAATCCAATATAAAAAATCTAATGTCTTATTTGATATTGGATCTACCCAGCCTTTTATATATAATGAATTCTAAAAGTGTATTTAATTACTATATCAATGGTTTTATATCGGGTTAGTGCAGAAAACACCTGATAGTATGATGGTCACGTCTAAGGTATATAGTAAATATCTAATTTTTTAAAAAAAATGGGTTCCCACAAAAATTTATATTCTCCAATTAGTTGAGTATGATGTGATTCCTAACATGGATTAGATTTCTTTATATGAATCCTAAATCATTTTATAAAGAATGGAATTAAAATTTCATATACCAAATAAAATAATAAACATTTTTTAGTGGGATGATGAATACAAACTCTCAATATAAATTATATCAATCATGTGGTATTTTATTTCTATTTATGTAGTATATTTATCTTATATGGATTTGGAGAAATTAAAAATTGAAGATACACTAATTGTATGAGATTTATTTGATTTCAATCCAGAATAATTTTCTAGTCTTCCACCAAATTTAGATGTTGAATTTTCAATAGAACTCATAATTTGTGCTACAACTATTTCAATGACTCCTTGTAGAATATACCCAATAGAGTTTCAAAAATTGAATATATTAGTCATGCGGAATATTGATAAAGGAATAATATACCCTAAAGTATCACTATGGGGATCACCTAATCATTTTGTAATGAATCATGATTGTTCAATGCATCTTTATATTGATTATTAGTAACATAACAGTATCACTATCAAGAACATGTGTCCTATTCCCTATAAAGATGTATTTTTTAATCAATTAAAGTTATTTCAATACAATTCTATGGTTTAACTTCATTCTGTATGTCATTAATTGATTATTAGGATTTAGGAGATACAAAAACTATCCTTTTGTATGAGTAATGTGAATTATGAAGATAATATAAAAATCGTGTTGATGAAACTATAGAAGGAAAATATTTTGGAAAATATTTATAATGTGTGAATTGTCCTTTCAGAATGTTTCATTTATTGGTCATATAATCTCAAATGAGCGTATATCAGTAGAGCCATAAAAGAAGGATTTTTTTAGAACATTGGTAGAAAAAACAATGTTAACTGAAAAATATATTTTTCTTGGGTTGTATAGAAATTACCAACTCTTTTTTATATATTTTTTAAGACTATATAATTTTATAATTATGTTGAATTTGATGGTGGATAGGTTCTTGTGTATAAATGAATATGATGATAATTTCAAGTATTCGATGTAATTTTTTTTCTCCATACATATGATCACACAACCCTGTTGTGGATAATATTAATTCTTCTACAGTGATAAATTGAATAAGTGATAAAAATTCCTTCTCATGTATAATGATATTAAGTTAGCTTATTCCTTCAAAATGATTATGGTTCATGTGAAAAATTACACAACTCATGATTAGTAGTTAGCCAAGGTAATATTAAGATTAAATATATGGAGGCATTATATTTATTTAGAAGATTATATATATATATACTATTAAAAATGTAGGATATATATAGTCACTCATAAAAGGAATAATATTAACTAGGGAAGATTATTAGAGTAGACTCGATATTAAGATCGATAAGCACATTATCACCTTGGGAAAGTGAACACGATGGTGGATGCACTGAGTTAAAAGTATCATGTAAGATATTCTATGGAATGGAAAAAAATATCAAATAACTAATGAATTCTAATGGATGAATCTATAAATCTTGATTGAAGGGGAGAAGTTTTATCTCTGTCAAATTGGTATTAAAACATCTATCCATGTGAGGATTAAATAGGTGTAGAAAGTAGATATGGAGACACAATGTTACGTTATAATTTTTCTTGATTTGAAACATTATAAATATGGAATGGTAAGGTTTTAGAACCATGTCTGTCTTTCATCCTTACAATATTTTTAGAAGAAGCCACTAGATTGTACTCAAATTTAACAATTATCTATTAATACTGGAAGTACAATGATGTATCGATATCAAAAAAGGAATTTCAAGTTGGATAACATGAAGATAAGTATTTTAAGTTATATATTTTCATTCTTACTAGGATATAATTATATGTTTAAGAGGAATAATTAAAAGGGGATGTTAAAACCATTACAAATACCATAATGTTAATTTGAAAACATTACCATGTATTTATTTTTTGAACTCCCCAAAAAAATCTAAAGGCAATAATTCTATTTGGGATGAATTCATTTTGATTATGATGGAAGTGGACATAATTTCTAATAGATATGATTTATGTACTAATAATTTGTCTATGATATTTTTTAGTGATGTGTTATGACTTCATGGGGTACCATATTAATTGTGTGTATATGATATTCAAGGATTTCCATGAATTTTTTTATAATTTTTAAGAAGTATATAGGGCTAGATTTATGTTTTATCACTTTTTATCTCTCTATAAAATATTATCATTCATAGAAAAGCATTAAACATGTGAGGAAATGTTGACATCTTAATCTATTGAATTCAAAGGTAGTTGGGGTGAACATGTTCCCCTAGTTATGTTTTCTAAAAAGAATAGTTTTCCCTTGATCATTCATATGGATACATATGATGACTACAGTGGAAGAATGTTCATACCTCATAAAAATTTGGAAAATATTAGAAAATGAATGCTGTTTGGACTTGAGGTTGGTTAATAATGGTAGATAATGTTGATTCCATTCAACAGATCATAAGATAATCCAAGATTCAATAGAGAATTTATGATAACAATCATCGAGGAGGTCTAGACATTGATGTTTATAAAATGATATTTCTATGAATATATCCTTATAAGTGGTTAATTTAAAATTAAATTAATGTAAACTCCACCCCTACATATATTAATACCTTATAAATTATTGATTTAGTTGGGATGGTATAATATCACATGGATTTTTCAACAAATCTCTCCCTCATTTATGATTATTTCCTTATATCTCTCATTATGAAGTGCAAACCAGAACCATCACATGTACTATACTCAAAGGGTATATCACTAGAGAAATATCTCACTTATAAGAAATATCTAATAGATATTCTACCTCATAATGGTAATGGGCATCAAAACAAAACCACTTTACTGGTAAATGATTTATGGTAAAATGATAGATTTCAGGAAGCTACAAGGTCGCCCAAGTATTTGATGAAGTATAAATATCTAGAATTCATTTTAATTATTTCTAAATATATGGAAAATGTATTTTATGAGTTGTAGATTGTAACACCCTAATATTTCATATTTATATTCAAATAAATTTATTCAATAGAATATGGTACATGAAAACGAATGTCTAAATAAACCATAATGGAGTTTGAAGTTATTCCATTGTTGTTATACTAGATGTTATAAATAGTGCTGACAAAATTGATAAATATTTATAGTTTAAACATGTATAAAATATCCAGGTGTAAATTAATGATAATTATAATATCATGATTACAACTATTTTAATTGATTTTAAGATATAGGAGACTACCTTTGGTCTTAATTCTACGAGTTATCATTGTCTTGGGGGATTCACTACATTCTTCAGCCTGTCCTTTAGGGATATTATTCAAAAAAATCATTGTTAATTAGCCACTTATTTTTTTCTATGGATCCCATCTCAAAACGTGTTTTCAATGCCCAATTTTTCGATTTAATTCCAAAAAAACATACAATTCAATTGACATTATAGAATTCATGTCAGTATATCTTTTCAACACCATACATAAAATTATATGCAAGATCATTACAATCAAGAATTCAAAGGATTCGGGAGAGATCTATCCCTAAATCAATAAATATTTGATAAAATAAAGACAATATGATACTATATCATCACTTCCTTTGAATGTGTTAGACATATCAGAAATTTTAGCATGTTTTGAAACATTTCTTGATATATCAATGATAGTAATTCATTTGTTAAAATGGATTAGGTATTGAAATGTATGGTATTATGAGGATTTTCCTTTGATCAAGTCGTTGTTAATTGGGGTAAAATATTATTATGTTCAGCATATATCTCTACTCTTATGAATGGATGTCTTGACAATTATTTTACTTTCTCTTGAGGTGTAAGAAAATGTGACACTCTTGTTCAATTGTCCTTCCAATTTGGGAATATTTCTTCAGTGGAATTTTTTTATCAATTATTGATGATGTGAACATAAAAACTGTTAGAGATTCTAGAGGCCTGACCATCCCTTCTCATTTGTCTTATGCTAATGACATTAAAATTTTAACAAAAGGTGGTAAAAGGATCTTAGAAACAGTTAAAATTATCCAATCCATTTGAAAATGATATAAGATGGAAGATTAATGAAAATAAATATCTTGATTACATTGGAATTTATATCTCTCCATCGTAAGAATTAAGAGGCACTAATGAACTATGTATGAAAGAAGAACCCTAACATAAAATTATTGTGGAGTTCCTTTATTCTTGGGAAAATAAATTGTTTTTTATTTTAATCATATTTTTTATTTGGTTAAGAGACTTCACAGATCATGGAAAGGCATGTATTTATCAATTTTTGGGTGAGTATTTATTATAAAGAATATCATTGTTGATAAATTTTATTATTATTTTATAATGTATGAATTTCACGTTTCTCTTATTAAAATATTTAACCATTATATTAGAGAGTTTTTCTTCAAGGTTATATGTTGGAATGATAAATCATCCATGTTTCATAGAAATAATATTACAACCCTACTTCCATTAGTGGTATTGGAATCCGCAATATAAATAATTTCTATTAATTACTACAATCCTATTTTATTTGGAGATAGATAAATGAAATTAATATCCCTGTTTATTATTTTAGATTGACATTTATAAAAAATTATAATATATAAACAAGAATTGCATCGGATCATCAGTCGGGACGGACTTCAAAAAACATTACATTATATACTTGACTGATCACTAGCTTGTGAACCCAAATTCCAAGTCACGGTATGAATATTTTATATGTATTCCTCTTTTTGATATCATTTTCTCATGACAATAATTGTGACAGCAATGTTGATATCTGAGAGCCGATTATAAACCTCAAAAGTCACCCCATGTTAATTAGAAATGTTGTTGTAAATTAAAATTTTAAAAACAATAATGACATGTTGATTTAGAATCCTGAAATGAATGGAATTATTTCCTCCATATTGTTCTTTAAAAAATCTATTCAGGGATTAATGTGAAACTAGATAGGCAATAAGAACATATTTTTGATTTAGCCTTCTAAATTCATACTATTATAGGGATTTGTTCACTCAATGCTCTATGATGATGTGTGCCATCAATTTGATGAAATTTCACTATGATCCAAATAAAATTAATGTAATATTAATAAATATGAATTAAACCATTTATTCATAATCTAGAACTCAACTTATTCTATTTAAAATTATTTTTTTTACATATTTGATGTTCCCCTTCCACTTGTTGACACTATTTTTTATTTATTAATGGCTTATTGTTACCTTTCTCTCTCGTGGAAGATGAGGGATATCATTATGGTAGTAATTTCATAATTGATTCACACTATTTAGTATAATATAAATATGATAATACAATATTATTCACAAATAAATATATAGACTACTATTACTCATATTATAGTGGCAGTGAAAGAGGTAAACATAATCCAATGTCGGTATTTTGATAACTCTATTTATGATTTTTCTATATTAAAAATAAATGATATTTAAGTGTATGTTTTAATTCCTAGAGGTCATTTGTAAGTTTTATAGGTTTCAAAATCAAATATATGGATCAATTGAAACTCTGATTATTCATTAAGACGGATTATATGTCCCATCGATTTTGGCGTGATTTGAAAATGCAATTATAGTAATGTCATGAATTTTCATTATGTATCCAGTAGAATTACATCATATTTAGAGGATAAAATTCTAAGAAAAATTAATAAGGTGGATATGGTATGATGAATTAGTTGGTTCTGGGAATAGCGAAAGCTCATTGGTGGGTGTACCCAACTTGAATTGTTTCGTTAACCATGATCAATATGAGATCCACCACAATAATAAAATTTCAGATCATTAGAATATAATGATGAAAAAAAAGGAAAGGAGTCTCATAACTATAGAGCGGATCATCATATGTTGCTTGTAATTTATTTAACTATAAGACAAGAATTACCTAGATCAAATTCCTTATCTATTGATACTTCTTTTCATGATGTGATGTGATCTATCGTAACTTAATAGAAACCATGCCCTTGCTTCCTCTAGAAGATATCCAAACATGCTCCACATATCAATGTGAGTTCTTGAAGGGATCTCTACGTGCTAGTGCAGAAGAGTCTTTTCTTGTGATGAACGCCTCTGATCTTCTTGAGAGCCACATGAAAAGTTCTCTCCTTGATCTGGAGGGGGAGGATCTCCCCCGTTACCTGAGATTATTCTTGGAAGAAAATAATTTTCTCTTAGCTTGAGATATTTATCTATATCTTCTGTGAAAAACCACACAAAATTTATTGGATAATGAGAATTATATAATTGGGATTTTAATTACATAGAATAATAAAATGAATTAATTACTAGAATGATTTTATTAATTTCATTAAATTCTTTGTATTACCCCTTGTATAATTGTTATAGTTGAGTATTATTATTACTTGATATGCTCCAAGTGAATTATACAGAATATTATTTAGTTAAATAAATAATATTATTTCTCAAAAAACCAATGAAAAAATTACATGTTGTTTATATTAATATACACATCATGTACTTTTCCATTATCTTTATTTCTCCCATATTTATTAGACCTTAAATAATGGATATTTATTTCTCAAATAAATATCACTACATTACGTGCTAATAAATATATATTATTTTACCCACAATATATTGTCTCGAATATCTAGAGTTGAAATATATGCGATCAAACATCCTTGAATAGTTATTAAACCATAATCGAGAATAATCTTTATTCAACTTGTTACATTAATATTTAACTGATATACTTGGACACGCTTAGTGTGTGACTCTATAGGCCTCTTTCCCAGTGTCATTAGGTAAGGCATACCTAAATTCAATTTTTAGAATCTAGAAACATGCCAAGGCACCCATAGAGAAAGATGTTAATGCCGCAATGACATGTCACCTCCTATGAACGCTTACTATATAAAGTAATCCTTTTGTCTCAATATCTAGAATCAAGAGGGTTTTATGCTAGTGGAATCAACCCATGTGCTTGATTATTCTTTCTTTGACATTCCGGAATTTAACTAATGCATATATTACCATAGACATGGATTTATTTAGGAAATATCAATTCAACCAAAGGGCCAGAGACATCTAGTTTTTTTATAGAATTGATGGGGAACATCCTTTCTCACTTTATCTATTAGTGCGGTATTACGCATGACGCACCCAACATTACCTACCTCATTGTAAACAGTGTGTCATCACAGTTTTGGTCAATACATCTAAGTGAACGATTTCTAATACTGATGAATAATAATATTAATTTCTCAAAACCAATACACACATCCGCATATAAGAACATCTGATAACACTATAAATTGAGGATTTACTACTGGTGGGTCTCGTTATCATAATATCGTCTGCGATATTACCATGGTCGCACACCATGAGAAGGTGAATCCGTGTTTTATGAGCCCCGACCCCTAATGGCTTGTATTACTTGTGTCCCTCAAATATCATCATCTGGCCTTATGACATATATTCAATGATAGTGTTATGTCACTTCCTGTTTTTAATCATAGTTGGGATCCTATATGACCATTCTGTGCAACATCTATTTATAGGAAATTAACACATGAATTGTCACGCATTAGAACAATCAAGATATTATAAGGAATTTATTATTGAATAATGTACAAAGTAATTGGTTCTAGGACACCAACACCAACAAACTCCAACTTTGTCTAGAGCCAACTGCTAACAACCTTTATCCTGCTAGCTCTCACATGATATTCATTCTTCTGCTATGATAGATTTTTTGTCATGGGGTCTTGCACATTATTTTCTTTGGACATTTGTTTCACTAAATAATGAACCATTGATATAAAACCCTTAAGTATTGATACTTTTGGTGTATTTTTTTTCTCTTTTGATGTGACCTTGGTTCTTTTACAAGATCCACCACTATCATATTATCACAATACAATGTGATAGGATCTTTACTATTAGGAACCACATCAGGCTCCCTGAGAAACCTCTAAATCTAGATAATTCCTTGGATGTATCAGAAGCTGTTGTATATTCGGACTCCACTGTAAAATTGGTGACAACTGGTTTATTTGAACACTTCCAGCTCACATCTCCTCTATTGAGACAAAAAAATATTTAGATTGTGGCTTCAGATCATTCTGAGCTATCTGAAAACCAGCATCATCATTCCCTCTAATGACAAGATCTCTGTCCCATCCATACATCATGATCATTATTTTATTTATTCCCATATTCTCATGGACAGTCTTAACAGCAGTCCAATGTTTTTCTCTAGGATCTTCTTGATATCTTCTTACAAGGCTCAGTGCATAGGCAACATCATGCCTGTTACACAACATGGTATATATGATGGATCATATAGCTGAAGCGTATGGGATCTTACTCATTATATCATTCTCCTATTGTGTCTGAGGACAAATGTTATTATATAGATGTAGGTTGTGTGACACTCGAACCAATCCCATCTCGGATTGTTCCATACTTAATATCATTATTATCTGGTCAATGTATTTACCCTGACATAGTCTAAAAAGCATCTTGGATTTATCGTGAATGATCTTGATCCCTAGAATGTAAGTTGTTTCACCCAATTCTTTCATGGATAAACACTAGTTCAATCAGTCTTTAACTGACTACAAGACTGGTAAATCACTTCCAATATGAAATATGATATCAACATGTACTACTAGGATAAAGACCGCATTCTCATTAAACCCCTTATAGACACATGGATCACATTCATTCTTAATGAATCCAAATTCCATTATGGATTGATCAAATCGAATGTTCCGATACCTGGATGCTTTCTTTAATCAATAAATGGATTTCTGCAACTTTAAAACCTGTTTGGCGTCAATTGGTGTAACAAAACCTTCTGGTTGTGTCATATAGAAATCATCATAAACGTTCCCGTTAAGGAATGTTGTTTTTACATCCATTTTCCAAATCTCAAAGTCATGGTAAGAAAATATAGAAAATATGATTCTTACGGATTTTAACATGGAAACTAGTGAGAGGGTTTCATCATAGTCAATTATTTGTAGTTTTCTAAAACCTTTAGACATTATCATTGCTTTATAGGTTCTAACATAACCTTCCATGAACAGTTTTATCTTGAATTCCCATTTTCATCCAAATATATTTACATAAAATAGCTCATTGACCAGAACCTAGACTTGGTTATGATATATGGAATCCATCTTAGAATTCATAGCATATATCCATCTTGGCTCTTCTGTGATTTCTAATGCTTCCTTTTGGATAGAGGTTCATCATTATCCCAAAATAGTGATTCACCGTCCTCGGTGACAAGGAAACCTAATCACTATAGTTCCCTTACCTCTCCGGATCTCTTATACAGTACATGTGTTTCTATAACCTCAACCATAGAGACATGTGGAACTTGTTCTTATACAGACTCTTACAAATAATAAGCATAAACTTCATTGAAGTAAATCTTTCTCCCACTATCCATTTTTATGATATTCTCCCTCTCAAGAAAGATGGCTTGTCTGGAGACAGTCACTTTCTTGTCTGAAGGGTTATATAGGTAATATCCTTTCGTTTCTTTATAATATCCTATATAGATAAACCTCATGCCTTAGGGTGCAATATTGTTTCCTGATAAGGACTTAACAAATTCCATGCATCCCCATACATGTGTGTGATAAAAAATGGGTTTCTTTCCATTCCCTAACTCGAATGAAATTCTAGTTATGCCTTAGTTGGTACTCAGTTTAATGTGTATGATGCAGTTTGTAATTCATATCACCAAAATGATAATAGAAGATCTGAATGACTCATCATAGACCTCATCATGCCCGACAAGGTTCATTTACTCCTTTCACTAACACCATTTCCTTGTGGTGTTTAAGGAGGAGTGAGTTGAGGCATAATAACAATCTATTGTAAAAGGTCTTTGAACTCTTGGTTTCGATATTCTCTATCTCTATTTGATAAATGTATCTCATCTTCTTACTAAGATGATTATCAAGTTCATTCATGATTTCCTTACATTTCTCTAATCTCTTTGACTTATGCCTCATTATGTAGACATAGTCATATCTACTCAAATGTTCAATAACAACAATGAACTAAGAATATCCACCTATAGCTTCCCCTGAAAATCGTACACACATATCCATGGGCACTAATTATAGAATTTTTATGGACCTTTCACCAATTCCACTAAAATGCGGCTTGGTCATTTTTCCTTGTAAAAAAGTGTGACATCTATCTAGTGGTTGTAGCTCAGTGGAGTCTAAATAACCATCCTGGCAGAGATTTGTAAAGTGATTCTTGTTTACATGACCAAAATGGTGATGCCACAAATGGTTGTTGTGTTGGTCACATGAATTTGTTTTGTTATCGATTTCCAACAGTTGGTATTCAAAATTTAATACATAAAAACCATTATTTAAAATTTTCACACCATAATATATGTTTTTTTTATATAGGAATCAACCCTTATTTTCAAATTTTAAAATAAATTCATTTATATCCAAAACAAGATACAAAATTATGTTCTTGGTAACACTAGAAACAAAATAACAGTCATGTAAAAACAAAATAATTCTAGTTGGAAATGTGAGATGGTAATGGCCAATTTCTAATGCAACCATCCTCGCACCAATGGTAGCTCAATGATTTACCTCTCCTCTGGAAATCTTTTCAAATCTACTTGGTTCTGGCATATAAATATAGATTTGATCCCCACAAGCTCTATTTAATGCCCAATCTGTAGAAATGGAAAGATTACACATAATAATGAATGTATCTTTAGCCTCCCCACACTTCTAGGTGTAGTTCCTATTTATGTGGCCTTTCTTGAAAAATCAAAAACATACATCCTCCCATTCCTTTCCTTGCCTCTAGATATTCCCTTTATTGGAGGGATGATGATTATAAGATACATATCGTTTATGAATCCTTGTCCCCTTTTCCTTTTCATTCCTTTTCTTATTCACTACATGGATTGTGGGTTTGTAACACCCCATGTCCTTATCCACCTAGAAAATTATGGTCAGAAGTTCCATCAAACCCTTCTCATTGTTTCACATGTTTTAGTTGACATTAAATCTAGACAAGGTCTTAGGCAGTGATGATAAGATGAGATCTGTACACAACTCATCCGTGAAATTAATCTATAAGAAGTTTAGGCATTCAATGAATCCAATAAGAATGACTACATGAGGTCCAGTTGCCACAGAATCTCCAATATTTGTTGTGAACAAAGCATTGGAGATCTCATATCTCTCTTGTCTCACCTTTTCATGATAGTTATCCTTAATATGCGACGTCATTTTATATGCCTCCATGTTTTAATGTCACTTTAAGAGCTCAATAGACATGGATAATAGCATGAATCATTGGAAATATATGAAATCATCCATATGTTGTATATAGAGAGATAGTTCCTTAACACTGGCCTCTTTTCCAGGTGCAACTGAAACAAGCTCTTCCAGCACATACAATTTCCTCATGTACCGAAGGATGATGCATAAACTCCTCCACCATTCCTAGAAATTGGTGTTAGTGAGAAGGATTTCCTTCTCGAGTATGGTTCCCAATGATATGTTAAAAGTTATTTTTATTGTAATTTCTAAAATTTAAGATAAGAAAAGGTTTAGTGATTTATCAGGATAAAACCGAGACAGATAAATAAATTTTTACTTATTAGTCTCCCACTATTTTATCAAAATCCAATAGCCCTCACCATTGAATTTAGAAAACCCGGTTTCTTAATTAATATAGTGGAAATGATCCATATTTTCCCTTGAATTACCCAAACATGGGTTGGTTAAGAAAATTTAAGGTTTTTAGGTAGGAATTCCAAATTCCAACTTCATTAACTCGAAGCTCCTTGATCCATTGAGATGACTGCCCAATCGTGAAATCCTTTTATTTTAAATTTCCTCATCCATTGCCTCTTGGTCATACCAATTCAAGCTGTCACACTGAACCCTTGATGCAAAACATGTCAATTCAACCCAAAACCTTGAATTAAAATTCCCTGATAATTGAAAGAAACCCAACTAGGGTTGGTCAATCACATTGAACTATGGTTCGATTCTAACTTAGATTGTGGATGGCTATACCGAATTAATATTTTCTTTGCTGAATTTTATCATTATAAATAAATTACCATTTTTTTATCTTTGATTACAGGAACTTTAATATAAATTGGGATATAATAATGTAAATAACCTTGTTTGAGATAATATTTACGCATAAGAAGGTATTAGTTTAGTTTTATCTTCCATTATTGTTTAATTCATTAATTGCGTCATTGTGACAACACACCCATAATAAATAAAACATGAAACTGACCAAAATAAAAAAAATAGTATGATCACGATCTTGTTCAATTGTTCAGTTTATCTAGAGTTTGATAAACTATCCCATAACCTAGGGGAGAAGCACCTTGAACCTTCTGGGTTCATTTTTATAGCTTTTTACATGTTCATCTTTGTATCTCCTTGGATTGTTTTCACCATGGCTCTAAATTTGTACTCCCTCCACTAGCATGGGAGCATCATCCATTACATATGCTTTTATCTCACTCACAATTTATGGGTAAAATGAGGTTTACATAAATGAAACCTTGGGTATCTAGGCCCTACATATAAAAGAGGAGACGGTTCATAGGCTAACAAATTTAATTTAAGAAAATAAATTAAAAGAAACCATTCACATAAGAAGGTCTTGATCTAGCTCCTTATCATCCATACATGCAACGATATTCATGCATAGATAAAAATATAATTCAATTCCTTAATCATTCTTTTTTAAGATAAATCACGCTTGAATCAATTAATTTTCTTTAATTAATCAATGTTTTTATCTTAAACCATTTTCTGAATTTCCTTGAGATTCTCATCCATCATAATTATAAAAAAAAATATATTAATTTAAAATTATGTTTCTATTTAACTGATACCTTGGAGGAAACCCAAGGAATTCTTATTCATAACTACCCAATTAGTATAAGTGAACATTACACAGATGTTAAATTTAACACACATATATATAACACATGTCATGTGTTGTTCCCAAGCTTAACGCCTAAACTATGGTACATGTTTCATGGGTTTTATAATATAATGATAAATTTTAATAAATCTGTGTAATTTGGATGAGTACATGGCATATATTTTAGACTACATGGCATGTTCTTTCATTCACATCCATCAGAAGGACACACTTGGGGCCATGGCATGTAGATGTACTTTGGAAATATTTGGAGTACACTGCGTGTTCAGTGGACCACACCATGTATAGTATTCACATTACACGGTTTCTAGCTAGGGAAATCATGTACTAGTACACGGTCAAACCCTAACTCAATGGGACTACCCATCGTGTTTTGTGGTCCACATGTTGTGTAATCTGAAAATCGTGTGCCACATGTTCCTTATCAACACACAGACTCTTAATGATGATGATAGTATATATTGACATGTCCTGGTTTGACAGACCAATCTAAAACATTGAAAAGACTATATGGTGTGTACTGTTTAATACATACCATCTGTTTGGGGGTTGTACAGCTAGGAAATTTTGGAACCTTCAGCTGATATCCTTTATTTTATTTTAATAAAAATTTATTAAAAAATTCTTTTCTGTATGGTGTACGAGAAACGGAAGTGGAGGGATAGAATCAAAGATACATTATTTATAGAACAATTACCTTGAATTTAAATAACAAAATTATTACATTTATAAGTCACCAATGAAAACTAAACAATTATAATCAACGATAGGACCCCAATGATACCACGTGTAGGATCTGGGCACAATAGAAGCACGTTGGAGGGTGTACTCAACTTGAATTCTTTGGTTAACAATGATCAATCTGAGATCCATCATGATAATAAACAGATGGATATTTGGAACAGAATGAAGAAAAAAATAAATAATGGGAGTCCGGAAACCATATATAGGATCATCATATGTTGGTTATAATTTGTTTAACTAAAATATATGAATTACCTTGCTGGAATTATCTCTCCGTTGATGTTTCAGATCTCGATCTGATGTGATCTGTCATTGCATCATAGAATCCAAGTGTAGGATTCCACAATCAGTGATCCACTGGTGCACCACGCATCTCTGGATGTTGCCAAAGGGACCCTTTTGTTCTAGCATTGAATATCCTTCGCTTGTGATGTCCAGCATCGATCACCTTGAAAGATGCTTGTAAAGAGATCTCATTGATCTAGTTAAGGAAGATCTCTCTTGTAATATGAGAGTGTTCTTGGAAGAAAATAATTCTCTCTTGGATTGAGAGAATTATATATATCCATTATTCATAACAATACAAAATTTCTAGGAAATGAGAATTTTATATTTGGGATTTCAATTACTTATAGTAATAAAATGATTTAATTACCTGAATACATTTATTCATTTCAATTAATTTATAATAATACCACATGTATAAAAATAAAAGTTGACTATTATTATTAATTGACATGCACCCAGTGAATTATAATTAATAATATTTATGAAATAAATAATATTATTTCTCAAAAATCCCCAAAAAAATTACCCGGAAAGTATATTAATATGCACGATGTTTACTTTTCCATATTCATTATTTCCTCCATATTTATTAGACCATGAATAATGGCTATTTATTTCTCAAATAAATATCACTTCATTTCTCACTAATAAATATATATTATTTCACCCACAATATATTCTCTTGAATAAGTAGTGTTGAAAAAAATGTGATCTGGAATCCTTGAATAATTATTAAACCAACATCTATAATAATCTTTATTCAAATAGTTTAATTAAAATTTAACTAAGATACTTGGACACACATAGTGTGTGACCCTCTAGGCATATTTCCCAGTGGAATTAGTTGGATCCTGCATAAAGTCGAAGATTAGCATCTAGCAACAGGCCATGTAACCCATAGATAAAGAAGTTAACGCCGCAATGATGTGTCACCTCCTACTAATGCTTACCGTATAATGAAATCCCTTTATATTTATATCTCAAATAAAGTGGGATTCGTAATGGGTCCATCAACCCATGTGCTCAATTATTATTTTATTTAATTTCCAGAATTGGACTCACCCATTCATTACCATGGCCATGGATTTATTTAGGAAATATCAATTCCATCAAAGCGCCTGATATATATAAATCACATTTGGAATAGAAGGAACTAATTCTTTCTCACATTACTTATTAATGCAGTGTTACACATGACACACCAATCTTATCATACCTCCCTGTGAACAATGTTTTGTCACAGTTTTCATCAATACATCTAAGTGAAGGGGTTTTAATACTGATTAATAATAATATTAATGTCGAAGGTCCAATACACACATCTTTATATAGGAACATCCAATGACACTATGAAATGTGGATTTCCTATTGGTAGGTCTCATTTTCATAATATCCTCTTGGATATTACCAAGGGCCCACATCATGAAATTGTGCCTCAATGTTTTATGAGTCATCACCCCTAATGTACTGTATTACTTGTGTCCCTTAAATAAATTTATCCGGCCATAGAACACATATTCAATAATTTTGTTATGGCACATCTAGGATCTCATCACAGTAGGGATCCGTCGTGACCTTTTTGTGAAATTGTAATCCTTAGGACATTATCACACGCACTATCACATAGAATAATAATCGAGATGTGATAAGGTATTTATTAATGAATAATGTAATAACTAGCTGGTATTAGGTCACCAACTCTCACAGAATAAACCCAAATAATTTATGGTTTGAGTGTGATTCAATAATTATTCTACAACAAATTTCATCTAATGATTATCATTTATCCTGCAATGTTACAATGCAATTGATAAAATTCATAGAGACTCTTCCAAACATGAATTACATCATCACCAATGTTTTCTAGGAGTAAAATATTATAATAGATTTTAATTCAGTCAAATGGCTCATCTGTAAAAAAATTATATCTTCTAATGTGTTTTTTGAAGATTTCCTACCTCTTTCTTAAATTATGTTTTGTAAAATCCCTCCCTCCATTATGTTGTAATTTTAATTATTTAATTTTAGCAGAATTTTCAACACTACATGACCTTTTCTTAATAATCTATGAAATAAAATGTTTTAATATTCATGTAATATTTTTTATAGGTGTGGGATATGAATATATAACCTATTTTATATTTAATAAATGATTTTTTTTTACAAAAACTATTTTTCATTGCATAATGCATAATTATTTAAAAATGGATTTCATAGAATTATAAAAAACTAAATTTGAATAATGTATTACATATTTTAAATCATAAGGAAATAAATTGGTAAATATAAGTTTTATGCTTTTTCTATATATTAATAGTAACTAAGTATATTTTTTCACCTTGGTAGGGATAAAAATGGTAAAATAATGTTAAAATTATGAATAAAGGAATAAAATTTATATAATACTAGCATTTATCCTATTTAATAATTTATCTCATATTTTTCTATATATATATAAAATATATGCTCACATGGTGTCAGGTTTTATCAAATATAACAATTAAATTAATTTATAAATAGAATAAATAAAAAATGTAACCTACTTGTCTTTAATATCTCTAATATTTTACAATTAGGGTAGAAAGAGTTTTTTTATTGTTATAAATGGTTATTTGAAACATAATATGATTTTATTTATTCTATAATTTTATTTTTAGTTTTTATTGATTATTTAAAAAACCTAAATACTTCTTTGACACCCATTGAGTATTTATATAATTAAAATAATAATAAAATTATTAATTTTAAAATAATTAAATATAGTAAAACATCAAATAATTTTTGTGAAAAATTATTTATGTCGATAAACATGACACAATATGTTTTTTTCAAAGGATTATATTATAATTCATGTAGTTATACTGGTTTCTTTAATACAAAATTAAAGGAATATTGAAAAACATTTCAAAAATGACATTTTTATGAAATATTATTTTATTTAAATATTTATGAATCATAAATATATTAAATTAATAATGTATAAAGGAAATTTAAATAAATGTAACACATTCTAAATATTGATCCAATTTTATCCATATAAGTAAAATTATAACCCATTAGAAGTGTAAAATTAATTATCACAATAAGGGTTAAAATTGGTTAACTAAGGAGCTAAATAAAAATATTAGATAAAAAACATAAATACAGAGACTGCATCATAACAGACATGTATATTACATCATATTATATGAATATTTAGTTCATTATAAAAATATATGTCAAATGACCATAATAGTGTAGTGTCTTTGGAAACATGTTATGAAAATATTTTATCCTGGTGAAAAATATTCAACATCTCCCATAATGATTTCCACCTTTAGTACTTCTACCAAAAATCATTCTTCATAACCATGGGAAAGGAAATATAATAAAAGGGTGAGCTCAAATTCTATGTAAGGGTAAATATGGGAGATATGTAATTTTAATTAAGATCATAAATATATGACAAAATCATCATGAAAATTGATGAGGATGCCCTACATATCAAATATCATATAACTGAATCATGGAATAAAATATGGTAGTTCATAAGACATGAATCATAAGTAATAAAAAAACATAATACATTAAAGAATAGCATAGGAATTAATCAATTAATTATCGTAGACACATAAGAATGTATTGTTATTTCCATAGTAGTCAAGGAATTGCTTCCAAGGACGTATTAGTGGACACAGACCATTGCTAAATGGGTACGCACCCCAATCCAATCTTTTATTACTAAACATTGTTCGTCCCACATTATATCCCTATATTATTGAACTGATCTCACTTTCCATTCCATCCCTATAATAACTAACTGAGTTCTTTTTTCATTCTAACCATTTCTATCTCATGGAATATAGATATTTACCAAATTCATTGGTGGAAGATATAGTTCCAACCACTTCATGATGAAATCTTACATATATCTTCCAAAAAATAATAAACAATCATATCATAACCCATGAAATGAAATGGATATCATAATCACGTAATCCTATCATAACCTATGGGAGAATATAAATGATTCATAAACATTTAATCAAATGAACATACCATGAAAGAGAATCAAATTTCATAAACATATACCCCATGAAATAAAAGTATGATTCATAAAAATTAATCCACTTAATGTAAAATGGAGTTCATAAATACCTTGACATTAATCATTACCCATTCTTAGAAAGAATATGAATGAATTTTTTAGATTATTTCCATGATAGGGATAGGTAACATCAACAAATGTCATCTTTTATAGAAAATAATTTTGAAATATATTTCAAAAACTATTTCTTGTGGAAAATATCATTTATTTTCTAAAAATTTATTTTTAATGCATAAAACCTTTTGAATATTATTTTCTTATAAAATACCTTGAAAAATAATATATAATACTTGAAATCATTTTTAAAAATATTTTACTTGAAAACATATATAATAAGCTTCAAACCATTTTGAAAACATTATTATTTGTAAACACTCTAAAAACTAAAAAGCAATGCTTGAAAATTCTTTGAAAACCATTTCATTAAAAATAATTTAAAAATTGATAAAAAAATCATTAAATAATTTTTAAATACCATTTCTTTGAAAATAAAATTAAAAACATAAAATTAAAAATTGAAAACAATTTCAAAAAATATTATTTGAATAATAATTTAAAAAATTATAAATATAGATAAAAAATGATTTTAAATACATTTAATTGAAAATATCTTTGAAAAAATTTAAATAAATCTTGAAATTATTTTAAAACTATTTCTTTGAAAATAAAATTGAAAACAAATTAAGAAATTTTGAAAATGTTTTGAAGACTATTTCTTTGCAAACTAATTTGAAATAATTTAACTAATGATTTAAAAATATTAAAACATTTTGAAAATAATTTTTTCATTTAAAATGATATTCATGAATAATTTTAAAACATTTTTTTACAATATATTTTAAAACATGGTTTCTAAATAAAAAATATTTTTGATGAGTGAGATAGATACTGTCATATTTTCATAAAACAAATTACCAAAATATATTCCATACCAAAGTGAAATATATAGAAAAATAATTTGGATAAATAATGAAATTGGAAAATAAACCACTTACCACACTGATAACATTGAATCATATTCCCCATGATAGAATAATGTAAACTAAAATATATAATATCCTGTGAATATATAAATTAATTATATTACATGTCAATGGATCTACATATACACATCCTAAACTGTGATTGGTTCATAATATTGCAACTATCACAAAGAAGGCAATTTGAGAGAAAAATCAATTTCTATAAGTATCAAATTCATTCATACACATCCAAACCTCTTGTATAATACAAATATTTTTAATATGCATATTTTACATAACAATATATATATATATATCATAGCATAAGTAATTTACATATGATATTTTATTACACTTTTTTTAAAAATTACATGTTAATTTAACATTTCATGAAATAACTGCTTTTTTCATGTATGTTTTGATTAGTAAATTTTTTATTCATATTACATTGATAGTGATTCTATAATCTCCATAATTTAAAAAATAATTTAAATATCATAATAATTTATTATTTATGTGTTTAGAGTAATATAAAAAAGATAGAGGTTGAAAATGATATTCACTATTTATGTAGATCTAAGGTCGTACGAATGATTGAATGTTGTTTCCATTTTATCGATTTATTGAAATGAATAAAAAAAATAATATATTAGTAATTTATAATATTTTTTATTTCATATTTATCATATAATCTAATTAAACTTATCACAATTACTTTCTATTTAAATTGTAAACGAATAACAATGCTTCGTGAGGTTGTAATCTACTGCACACAGGATTGATGTAATCATATTCATATAGAATGGAAATTAAGGTGGATTAGGTGATACAATAAATACATTAGATTAAGTATATCATATATATTAAATATAAAAATTTAATTCTTTGTTATATATCGTCATGAGATGTGGTTATGAAAAATAAATAATATCTACTCACAAGATTGTAGGAAGTTGTACACACGGTTGATAGTTTTGAATCCCATTTGATTAAAGTGAAAATGGTTATAGGCCATGAAATTAATATATGAACATATTATTATGTTAAATATACTTATTTTATCAAATCAACAAGTATTTAATATGAATGTAAGGATTTCGAGGATGAACTAACATAAAAATGAGCATTGAAGAACATTAACATTTGTTTGGGTAAAATATTTATGTTTTCACTAAAAAACAATAAAGAAAGATTTATGAGACAATTATGGTTTTAAGGATCACATGATATAATAAAGGAAAATATTTGAGATGTTATTTGAGGTACAAAATGGTATTGTATGGGTGTGGTAGAGAGGATAAATGATAGCCTTTATATGTGAGGTGAGTGGTACACTTGTTATTTTAGAAGGATATAGGTGTACCCAAATATTTCAAGTGAAATAAGGATTCAAAATTGAGTATTAAATATAATTATAAACTATAAGGTCTAAATATTTCCATTTAATTTGTGTTGGATAACATATTATTCAATTTTTGACATGTTATTTTAGATTAACACCCACTAGAAAATTCATTTCAACTTAACAATGGAAAATAATTTTTACAGTTATTACTATTAATAAAGGTAAAAAATTTAGTTGGACATATTATATAATAAAATAATTCTTAAAATAAATAGTTAATCTGTTATACAAAAAGCAGATCCAATAATTATAAAATCTTAATTTAAAATTAATCCATCAAAAGATGGTGAAGATGTTTTTTTCCAAAAAGAAAATATCCAAAAGTATAGAAATTGTTTAAATCTAAATTCAATAAAAAAATGTTTATGAGAAAAAATATGGATTAATATGTATATAATTGAACAAATTTTACATCAAAATCCATTTTAATGAAAAAATGAATCATCTAATGTTTTTTTAATGAAAAGGAGGTTAAAAATAAAAATAAGTATTTTTATCTATTTATTTAAAAATTAATCTTAATTAAAAATAAAATAAATTCAAACCATGATAATATTGATACAGTGATTTAAAATAAATTTTTTATTTTATAAAATTCATTTTCTAAATATTTCAAAAATTAAATGATTTATTTTTCTCAAAATAAATTTAATAAAAATTATAAAATTCCATTTTTGAAACGTATAATGTCTTTACTAGAAATATGTATTATCTATAAACATGATATAACAATTTAAAACAATTATAAATAATATATAATTATTCTAATTCCTATTCATAAAGACATATTTGATGTCTAGGTAATAATGTTCTTGTTAAAAACTAATATCAATTGTTTTTAACTATTTGTTAAAACATTGTGTTATATGTAACACAATATATCAATGGAATATAATTTATTCGAATATAAATATTTTATAAAATCTCATGGGGTTAGAATAATTTCCCTTATACCAAATATTATGGCCCATACTTTGAAAACATTTATATTATATATATTTTTATAAATATGTATTACATGTCAAAATTGATACTCACCAAAATAATATAGGTCTAGAATCTTCATAAACATGGATTTAAAAACAAATGATTCATAATCGCCTCGCATTAGGTTATTTGTAGCTATTACCCTACCTAAATAAGTAATTTCCAAAACCTTTTTCAAAATCATAGCAAAGTAAATATAATAAAGGCTAATATAAGACACTAAGTAAGGTTAATCAATGAGATATCAATGATCACAATAGAATAAAATGAGATTGAGGGTTTCAGAGGATGAAAATAATAGTTAAAAACCATACCATGAACACAAAATAACATAACTTTTATCCATGGTGTAAATATTTTTAGTTTAAAAGATAAAAATCATAATGGAATCAAAGAACCTTATCCAAGAGAGTATAACATGAGTCTAAGACAAAAAATTTATCCATACATAGTAACATAGTACCTATTTTCTATACTGGTAAATTATTATCAGTTAAAAAATCATAGTGTATTAGTTTCACTCCCCAAACAATCATTGTAGTCAAGTTTTACTCCCAAGAAAATCATACTGGATAGAGCCCTTACTAAGCTAGTTTCACTACCCATTCTAGTCTTTTTTATCTAATGAGATATCAATATTTACCCAATGAAATGTAGGGAGATATAAGACCCAAACATCAAATAATGAATATAATATATTAGTGTACTTAATATTATAAATAAAAATTCATCTCATCTAGTCCCATGAATAGAAATTTTCATCAATGTATAACATAATGAAAATATGTTGGTATGAAAAATATTTCATCATTTCATCATAGAATAACATTTAGAAAATGATGAAATGTTGTGCATATATTTTTTTCCTAAACATAAAACCTCTTGATAATGAATAATAATTGTATCCTTCGATCATATTCTTAGTAAATCATATGTTAAATGAAGTTTTTTTGTTTTTTTAATAGATATTTCGTTAAAATATCATTAAATATTCTTGGAGAAAATATCCCTTACATTTTGAAATTACTCAATTAAAATTTAACAATTTCAAAAATATTATTGAATATAATTTCATTGAAAATAATAAATGAAAAATATTAAAGGTTTCGTCAATGTATTAACAGAACATTACATGGATAAATTTCAGACATTCTATATATGTTAACGAATATTCCATTCATACTTTTATTAAAAGGACTAAAAGAGAATATTATATGATGTGACAAGAATATTAATTTTAAAAATATTATTAAAAAAATAACACACAAAAATAAATTTTATTAATATAAGGGGAATGTTAAAACTCATGGTTAACAAAATTTGAAAAAATTATATGAGAGAGAAATGCTTCTCAACCAAAGAAGGAAACTACTTGGATGTTCCTTAAAAATATATTTTTTTTCTATTGAGTACATTAAATAAGGAAATATAATATAAAACATGTATTAATTTTTAATAAAAATGGAATAATAAATTTCAATTGTTTTTTTAGATATATATTATAGGATATACTAACAAGAATCCTCATCAAAAACAATCCCAATAAATAATGAAATTTTCATATAAAAACATTGCATATTCTGTTTTGATTTTTATTACACAAGAAATAAAAAAGGTAAATATGTATATATATAAGCAAAAATATTCATAATATTAGTCATAAAATACATTCATGTTCTTAATATGGACTATAAATAATAAACAAGTGATGAATACAACATGTGTCGAATAAAAATAAAAGTTAGAAGAAAATAACTTACCATAAATCTGACTTCCTTCATACACTTTGAAATATAATGTTTAATAATTATTGATTTAATATAAATATATTAAAAAACCTACTAACATATACAATACCATATAATAATTACATATAAAGTCTTATAATTTTTATGTTGAGATTTATTTACTATTATCAATATTCTGGGTGATATCTGCTTCATTTTTCATATATGTTTGGATATGGTAGTTCTGGTCTATGTAATTTCATAATAGTTCTTTAATCTATAAAACAATTATAATGATATAAATATAATCTATATTCATTGTATCCTTTTTTATTAATTAATAAAATTTGAGATAGAATAATGAATTGCACTATTCATAGAGATAGTATGTCATTTGTACTCATAAGCCCTGCTTAATTTTTTTAAGGGAAGAAGAAAATAAAATAAATTAATAAATAACCATTATATAGACATTATTTTTTCATATGTATTATATATATCATTTTAATCCATCCCTTTAATAATCCAAAAAATGGAAATAAAAAATAAATCCCATCACTTAGTGGATATAGTGTTCTATAGGTACAGCCGAGTGTTATTGTCATTTTCCAATGGTTTGTATGGTAAGAAAGTAGATATGATATTATAATTATAATGGTATACTTATTTCATAATTTTCATATATATAAATTAAATCCAACAAATTACACATCAATTAAATATTGTGATGATTAATGAATTTCATTGCTATGTGGATATTGTATGTCTTACAAACACACACGTGATACATTCACTTTTAGAAAAATAGAACGGAGATAATAAATATTATTTCATAATCAAAATAAAATTTTATGATGTTTAGGATAATAAATTTTTAATTTTATATAGAATATAGTATATTTTTTGGATTTAATCAATAATTAAAAATAACGTGTTTAAAAAATGAAATTGCCTCTTATTTGAAAGATCTTCTTTAGATATCCAATTAAGGATTATAGGATTAGGTGTTTGGGAAAACAAAAATCTACATACTTTGTATAAGGATGTTTACATGGGTTTTTTACATGGTTTTATCATTTTATAAGGATAAAAATGTTTTTATAAGTGATTGGGTGAGGATCCCATTAAAATTTATAGAAGGGTTGATTTTTGAATTTTCTTAAATATTTCAATACAACAAAGACATTATCATGAAAAAGGTTCCAAGTGTATTATAAATTGAATAGGGATTCAATATTTTAACCACATAATATCCCTATTTTCCTCCTTAAATGTTTTTATTATTTTTCAGTAATTCAATATTATATTATTTTTATAAAATATCATTATTTTAAATTCAGAAACAATTCAATTAATTTGACTTCAAAGAAATAAATAAAAAGTTTATGTTCAAATATAATTATTTAAAATAGTCATATTATATCATATTCTTCAACTTAATTCATGAACTACTGTTAATCTCTCAAATAATAAAACATTTAATATTTTTAAAATTATTTATTATACTTGTTTTACTAATTCGAGAAATATTATAACTGTGTTTCATATGAATTTATGTTCATTATAAAATTATTAGAAATTATAGGTAAATTTATATCATAAAAATACATTCATTAAGATAAAAATATATACTTGTATTTTTTAATAACTTATTTATTTTCCCAATTTCAAAATATGCAATAAGTTAAAAACTAATAGTGTGAAATTTTTTTATATTTTTTGATTTAAATATTATATTGATTACTTTTATTGGAAATTATCCCCTAAATAATTACATAAATATCAATATGACAAGGGTATAATCACCTTCTTCACATGAAAATTTGGTTAAATATTATTTCCTAATCAAATAGGTTTGACCTTGGATAAAATGATTTACCTATTACCAGGGTGATAAATTTAACAATGGTCCCTATTCCTGTTAACCAAACCTAAAATGGGACTATTATCCAAATTTAATCTTTTTAAATCCTCATATTGAATCCATTTAAGTAAATTAAATACCTATAATTGGTATATCTTAAATTTTTATAACAAATTGTAAAAAATTCTAAGAAAACCATTTTTTATAATAATATACATTCAACAACAAACTATAAAATATTGTTTTTCCATGAAACGAAAAATATTTGATGAATGTCATAAAATTTGGTGTAATATATAAAATATAAATCTAATTGTAAACATTCAACTATATTAATTAATTATAATTATTAAGGTAATATTACATTTTAATCATAAAAATAGTGTTCCATAAAAATAATTTTTTTGATTAAATTCAATTTTCCTAATTAAAATAAAAAGTTTATTCTAGTGAACATAATTCAATTATTTAATAAATTAATGAAATTATTTACATTGAAATAATTTTATAATAAAATTAATGTTTTTATAATCTTAAAATGAAAATATACACATTAAATCTAGGATCTAGACCCTTATAATTATTAAGAAATTTTAAATAATCATAGTTTTGTGTTAGAGTGATTTTTATAAGGTTTGGAGTTAATCACACACAAAATATATGCATCTAAAAAATATTAAAAAAATTTAGGTGTCCTAAAGTACCACATCATTCTCATCATCATGACTTATTAATTTTACAATCCATCCGCCATAATATTATCTTTTTATAAATATGCGATACAACCAAATTACTGTTCCAAACTTGAATAATAAATTCAATAATATGAGGAAGTAGTATCCAAGGGATACTATTTATTCTATATTTTAAATATTTAATGGAAATTTAAGAGTTAGATTCAATCCATAGATAGTTATAATTGTGATCAAAATCATGTTGATGGAATAAATTGACACCAATAATTTAGCCTCATAGTAAAAGACAATGCCAATAAGATAATAGAAATAACCATTGAAAATCTAAGGTTGTTGTGGGAACCACCTAAAAAACATGAGAGCATCGACTCTCAGAATGTTTCACCATCAAAATTTAATTTTAACCATGTGCTGATGGAAGGTATTCAGGTCGTGTATTTCAGGACCCGAGGTGTTCTATATCTATCCCATACACCCAATGGTTGTATATTGATAATTTATTTGGGGAAATTATTTATTTATTCACCCTATAAATTATTAGTTTAATTTAATTATATATATATATTATTAACTACCACATGATATGAGGGTGTTTAGTTGTAAAAGAAATTCAATTTTTCCCACACATTCAAATCCCAGATGTAGAAGTTGATAATAGAAACTTCTGCACATGTACAATCATTACAACCTTATTTCTGTCTTCCATGTGAATTTCCACTTTTATTATTTTGAAAAAAGTAATTTCAAATAAACCAACAATATATTATCCTAGATTCTAAGGAAAGATGCATCCTTTGAAAATGTGTTGAGGTTCATTTTCCTCCATAAGGTATAAATTTCATACCAAAACATTCTACTACCCCCAACATCATTAATTGTTCATGGGTGGGAGCACATTTTATTCTGATTTTTCAGTGAAGAATATATCATTAAGGTTTAATGAAAGGTTTCTTGAATTTTATAAACCATGATGGAGGAATGTTGGTTCGAAAACATTAAATCTCGTAGTATTTTTTCACTCAATTGAAAATTGTTTTGGGCTAGCATATAAGTGCTTCCAAGTCAGAGAATGTATTCTTCTAAATTTATATTCCTTCATGGGGTAAAAAGATAATTAATTTAGTTATTGTGTTCCAAAATCTCTAAATTATTATTTGTTCTTATCTGGTGGAATATATTTGGTGTTTTGAAGTGTTGTGTCCATCCCTGATGATTTCTAGTAGTTAGGATTAGACTATTGATCGACACTCCATTTTGAGTAATTTAATATGTCATGATAGGAGCTCTTGATTATTGACCATGTATAATAAGAAATTTCTTGTGTACATCTATATCTCAAACTCCTCTCGATCATACACAATAACAATTCATTAGAAAATTCATTAGGGATTAAGAGATTATACGTAAGTTTTTAATAAAACCCATCCATATTGATCTTAATATCAATAACACTAAGACCTCCCATATCAATGGGTTTGGTACATTACATATCTAAATCACACATTAATATACTTTCTTACTCTATGACAAAACATAAGATGTTCCTGATCATAGAATGATGTTCCATAATGTTTTTTATCATCCATCTGTAGAGAGAAAGAGAATACACCACCATTGTGGTGATCACTGAGTAGACAAGGAACATCCCAATGGCTTCTCACATGGAATTTATTTTCCATCTATCCATGTGATTTATGAGTCCTGGGAAAATTAAATCATGTTTTTTTATTTTAACATTTCCACATAATAAAGAGAACTGAAGAAAATTTAATGCAATGTTTCCCCAATTCACCCTAACAAATATGATTATCCTTTTTATCATTCAACTCTATAATCCAAAACTAAAGATAATAATATATTTTCCCTCAAATGGATTTTCCATCCTCTTCCTTGTAATGATTAATAATTTCTTTGATATCATGTATATATTTCATGGATGCTTGTCCAAGTAGAAGAAAATCATAAATATATAGTAGATAATATTGTGTGAACACATCTTTACCTGTATTTATTTTCTCATAATATCCTAACTGTTTATGATTGTTGATGAATCTACTCATGTAGTCTTTAACAATGGAAAATACACTTCTTAGGAGTGGTTCTCCTTTCCTAACACCACTTTTTCATTGAACGTATACTCTCAAAGATCCATTTATATGAATATATAACCTCGAATATATAAGGATTTTTTTTATTAACATAACAACGTTATTTAAAAATACAATTTTACTGAGAAAATAAATAAGGAAACCATCATATTAATTAATATGATTAAATAAAGATATAAAATTTGAACTAAAATTTGAATTCCATTGATTTCCACTTCATAATATTGATTCTTTACGATGCACTAAATAGGTAATTATGGATATTTGTTCTAGACACAAATTTGAACTAGATTGGTGTCAAATCATCGATGGCCATTTATCCCATCCTTGTCATAATAACCTTACTAATAATTGTGGTAATAAATTTTCCAAGGAAAAATAGTTAAAATCATTGATGTAAACTCCATTCACATTGTTGTGGAATAAAATATTTATGAAAGAGTTTATCATAAATTTCATAGAGGAATGATAGATAGCTTAGTTAATTTAATTGGATATTTATTTATGTAGTATCTTCCAATAGGCTATAAAAGGTTTTTATCAAACAATGTGTGCTAGTTTCACTCTCTTTATTGAGACGAAAAAGTGTTTTCCTTGCATTATTTTTGGAAGGGGACTTCATGAAGTCTTGGTATTGACAATCCTAAAGGAAAGTTAGTATGTTACCAATAATTTTTTTGTGATATTCAGTCTATCATTAAAGTGCATCCCATTAAAATAATCCATAAATATATCATAAAAATCATCTATAGATATCTTAAGGATTCTACTCATGCTAGTGGCCTTGTTCCATGCTCGAATTCTCTTTTACTTATGAAGTAACTTCATGTTTTTATCACCATATGATATTAGATTGTAATATTTTTACTCTTCATTTTATATTGATATGGCTATAAAAACTATTATAAGCATGTTATTCCTCTCTAGGAGAGGTATTTTGGTGTTGATTCTTGATTTAGAAGCTGGAAATATTTTCTTTGGCCTCATTAATTTCCATGTCAATCTTTCAGAATGAATTTTTTCTTCATTCCAATAAGAATGCATTGGTGTGCTTAATATTTTTAGTAACTATGTTGAGTGGATGCCAAGGGGTTTCAACTTCTAGGATTCATGTGTGTTCATCCTAAATCTATGAATAAAAATCAAACCATTTAAAAGCCTTAAATGTAGTAGGGATGAACTTTAAATAATAATGGGGAGTTCAATAATGATAGGGTTTTGATCTGAGTTATTTTGGGGACGTACTCATATGAGACACCATCAATAGAAGTTATATCAAAAATATTGTTAAATCATCTATGAATCATTCTTGTTTATCTACTATGAATTTAATATAATCTCTATATTTACTCATCTCCAAAAATTGGGAAGTTAGTAAAATTTCATGAACCTGTTTAGTTCAAGAACTCTATGGAGGAATTTCTACTAACAATTTTCCAATTATTTTCCTCCAGTTTTAAAACAGTGTTGGAATCCCCCATAACAATCTACATATTAATCATATTTTCATAGAATTTTTAATCTTCCTTCCATAACTCTTTTATTTTATTTAATGAGGTGTAATAATGAACAAAAATAGACGGTTATTACTGATAATTGGTTTTTGAGTGACATATAAATACCTTTTGAAGATTTACTGTATGTATGAATGTGGATTATTTCATGTTTGAGAATAAATAGAATGTACATTATAGTATAATATAGATTATTAGAGACAAAACAATACCTAAGTGAGGGAAAAACTGCACCACTCCTTTGACTCGAGTCTTCTTGGGTGATCAGACTGGGGACTTAGAACCTCCTGAATAGGTTCAGGTCAATCCAAGGATTATTGGTAGGAGAAAAAAATATTCTTATAGTAAAATCACTTGAAATATAGGAACATGGAACATGAAAAAGTGGTCACATCATAGAAATAGGAACATGAAAACAATAAATGAATATATAGTTTTCAATAAAAATAAATATTATTTAATTATTCCTTGAAAAATATTTTTTTTACAAAATTCTAAAAATGAAATCTAAGATAATTTTCGAGGGATGAATTAAAAAATATTTACTTTTACAAAAAAATTCCAAAACTTATATAATTTAATTATACTATTTACCCTTGAGAATAAATTAAAATTATTTCAGAAAAATGAAAAAATTAATTTACAAAAAATTAATGATTTCATATTAAAAATTTATAAACATATTTATATTGAGTAGTGTTATTAAAAATATTTCATCAAATAGATAATATTTTTCATTTAAAAAAATTTAATGTCCCAATTTTAATTTTTATATTTAGGTAATAATATTTTATGGTTTTCATAGTCTCAGTGTTACATATCATGAATTATATTGTATATATTTCTGTTATAAAAACTTAAGGATTTAAAATAATGCAACATGTTTTAAAAAGATCACCATTAAAGAATAAACTACCCTTTATTCGCTATTATGATATATATTCAATCCAGAACTAATTATTTTAATTTTTCATGTATTAATCTTGAATTATAATTCATTCCACACCTAAAAATTTGGAAAACTCTCACAAATATTTTTAGAACATACCTTAAAAAATTCTATCTGATTTAAAATTATTATTATCAACTTGATCTACGCTAATCCCATTGATTTTCAAGGAAGATTCACTAGAAAAACATTAATGAACTTCCCTCACGTGTCTCAATGTTACTCTTAATTTTTACATCAATATTACTGTGGTATGGATTCCAACTATCATGTATCTGTCACTTTATCATCATACTAACCATAAAAGAAACATATTCCTTGTATAGCTTCTCTTAATTATACACTTGAACACATTTCCATTTTTCATTGAGAGGGAAATGATCGAATAATATTTTTGTGAATATTTTTTCTCTATGACCCATTTTATCAAACCTTTTACATATCTCTCCAAGACAATCAATTATATTTTATGATGTCAGATTGCAGATATTATCCATCACATTACACCTTCATTAAGAAACTAATTCAATTACAATTTAAACTATACATCTATTTTTTTAATTCACCATAGAAAAGACATGTTCATCCAAAATATATAAAAATTATGTCAAAAAATCTTCAACCTTATAAATAGTCTTCAAAAGAAATTCAATGAGAAAACGAGTTTTATAAATAAATTTTTATTTCACAATTTTACATACATTAAACAATTTTCATTTCATTTAATATATTTTTTGAATTAGAATTTTTAATCAAGTTACCTATTTCATTAGGTACTCATTAGTGAAATTTATCATAATTTTTGGGGACTATATTGGATCATAATTAATATTTTAGACTACCTTGTTTGTGAAAACAATTTTGGAAATATATTTTCCAATTTAGGATTATGCCTAAATTTTCTCAATGTCACATAAGTATTCTCCCTTGACATAAATTGATATTTTTAATTCCTTCAGGATAATATTTAGTTATTTAAAAAATTCAAGATACATTATTTGTGTAATTTATATTTATTTTTCCTTCAACTAATGTTGTTCTTCATTACCTTTTATTATCTTCTTGTATTCATCATCTTTAAAGCTGTGATTTATTAATTTATGAGAGATTTGTCTCCATTATAACATGATCACCGATTTCATCGATAAGATTATTGTTATATTTTAGCAATATCTTCTTCTATATTATGATAACTTTTTAGTTCATGATTCTTCCATATTTTTATGCTTGTATTAGTAATCTGTTGGTTTTGAATTCTCATCCCCATTACTCGATGGTTTAACAATTTTCTTAATATTAGCCACAAATATATAAAATGAATCATGGGTTTTAGCATCATACTATATGGATAATATATGATATGTTTCATAAATTTTATCATAAATTTTATTTTTTTAAGTTTCTTCTTACTTCCACATGCATTTAATTATTCTTTAGAGTTTCTTCTCTACATTATTTCTTAAATTTTTTTATCATTTTAATAATCCTAATATCATCATTTATTTCATTCAAAATTAATATAATGGTGTAAAATTACATTAAATTAATAATATCCACTAGATACCAAATTTTGTTCTTTATTTCTACATATTTTTAATATTATAGAAATGAAATAAATAATTGTTTGATACTCGTTTTCATTCTCAAAATCATTATCATCTACAAAATTTTTGTCAATAAAAAAATTCAAAATCCTTATGGAATTAAAATATATTAAATAAATTAAAATAATTTTCAAGTATAGAAGCTTTATCATTTAAAAATAAATGAGAACATTATGTAACTCATAATGAATAATTTTGACCCTATGTTCTAGAATGATTTGCATCAAATCTATTCAGAACATTACCCATCAACTTCATCCCAATTGATGTATATTAAATTTTTTTCTCCAATGACTCAAATATTATATAAAATTTTATTTATTTAATCCAATAATTCGACAATATAGTTATTCTATGTCATTTTTTATTTATAAATATTCTTCATTAGATTTGTAGCTTTGCCTCTTTGAATTTCACATTTCCATCTTAACCTCTTTCCGTCATGTCCCAAAATATTTATACTACTAGTAGTCCAAAAATATTTGTGTATAATTTCTATGATAATGTCATGAAAATATTATTTTATGATTTTCCATCGACTTCCTTGTTAAACTTACCAAAAAACATCATTTAAACATTATTTTCAAAGTATGGAATGCCTAATGTGGACACACAATAGATTTAAAGCCAAATAGATAAATTAAATTCCAACATTTTATTCATATAAATGGGATACTTTTTTGTCAAGAAGTTTCGTTCCCATGTGATGTTTACTAAATCAATATTAAACATTCCCTAACTTTAAATTCTTGGATTATTCATTGAAAATCATCTCTAATATGAATTGGAGTTTCTAGCAGGATCATCTTCCTCTACAGAGAAGGGGGTTGTGTCCATGGATTTATGTTTTCAAAATTTCAATGCAATATAAATAATCTAGTGTTACTTTATATATTCTTGTCCACTCAAAATAGAAATAGTTTTCCTCAAATTATTATAAAAAAATAGTAAATACAAGGAATGCATAATTTATAAAAGTTTAAGATACAATATGGTATGTCACTACATATTTTTTTGGTTACCCACCACAAAAAATGATTCACCACCATATAAGCATAAGTGTGATATAATTACCACAATTCATGAAACATATAACCACACATGTTAAGAGTCACACCCATCTACCCCGATTCAGGATCTAGTAAAATATAATGAATGAAAAATGAATAATGACACCAAATGAACTAGTTTTCTCTATCCATAAAAGATAAATATCCCCTTCCATGATTCAACGCAATAATTCTAGTATAATAAACTAATATGTAGACATAAACTATTATGTACGAATAATCTAAGACTTTAATCTAATATCTGTGTGCAATGAGACTCATTGGATACTACAAAATAAAAAACAACCTAAGCCATCGATTGTAATTAATCTCCATTTTTTTGAAATAAGAAGAACTACCGAAAGTTATGACACGACATTTGAGAGAAAATCATCATTTTTTTACTTATTAAATACCAATATAATATTTATTATAAAAAATTATTGAAGTCCTAAAAAATTAATTTTCCCATTATATATATTAATTACACAGTACATCATATATATTCTTATCTATATTAGGTATTCATCTATGAAAATATATTTATATAAAACTCTATCCAATATTAAAAAATTATTCTCTATTAAATAATTTATTTAAACCTCATGAACACTTTCTACGTCAATTAAAATTCCAATAGTTCCATCTATGTGGACTCAAAATCTATAGTAATTAGATATTCTATTCTCAAAAAATAAATCCCACAACTCTCTCCTAGTACGTAAGGATGAAATCCCATACATGGTTCTCAAATACCTATGCAAATCTCAAATTTTGATATACATATTACTCTAGCTACACTGAAGAAAATGGATACCTGACTCAATTACACTACCTAAATAATTCATATACATGAAGCATCCTATTTTTATATGATTAAGTATTTTGTAACATGTTTTTAGCTACGTCATATAAATTGCTATGTGAATCCCATTGGCTGTGTCTTGGAGTTTTCCTACATCACTATATCGACAACCTGAAGTTTTCCAAAATTCCTACAAATCTGATTTAACTATGTGACAGTATATAAAATTTATATGTATAAAATTTATATGTGTTACTCAGCTACTTTACGTAATTGGATATGTCATTAGGATATATGACAGTTTTTTCTATGTGATACAGTCCAGAACAACTACATTTGGAGAAAAATTATTCGGATCTATAAAATTCAAACTTTCACTCAAACTCACTCGTAACTTGTTAACCCAATAACCAACCACCCTCAAAAACAAATTCTAGCATCATCAAATTATTTCCCCTGATATATGTATATAAAAAGAATATTAAGAAAAAAATTAATTGGTGAAAAACTTAAACGATCGTTGTCAATAAAGAAAACAACCCAAACTCTCTAATAGACTTAGGATATGCACCAATTCCTATAAAGATTTATAAGTACACGGGGCACATCCCAAATTATCTTCCAACTTGTCAAATTCATGTATTCACCTTTCATTATTATTTATGATATTAAGTTAATTTCATTAAAATATATAAACTATAATATTGATATTATAATGGTTGTCTATATTAATGGTCCCAATTCCAAGTAGTTATAGTAAATATTTATTATATAATGGATGTATATTATCATTCCCCTTGTGAATTCATTCTATAATAATGAATCTAGTTAAGTTTCAAATTCAAAAGATTAGTTTTCTCATAACATATTTAATATGTGTTGTATTATTTGCCTGCTGAAATTTATATATTACAACCATGATGTTTATTAGAGAATTTGATCCATGAGAATTTTTCATTTTTCTCAATTTATTAATCTGGGTATATAGTCCTTTGTTATTTATAAAAACTTTATGAAGTTAATATATTTTCATTTTTTATACCTCATTTGGGAAGTAAAAAAAAATTATATTTTATTATTAAAATTTCATAGGTATTACAAGAATACACATGTGAGAAATGTAATTTAGGGAGACACACATAAAATATACAATCCCATACATTCAATAAAAGATTATAATAGAATAAATAATACTAGTAATACCATTAAAATTTTAAAATCTAGTAAATAAAATAAATAATAATAAACGAGGATTGGATCACAATGTTAATCTATATATAGTAATGGATTTTACATTCCTTACAATAATTACCACTTATCAATTGAAAAATATTTATGTCAAAAACAATAATTTATACTATAATAATAATGTATACAAAATTCAAGATAAATGTAAATTATCTAAAAATAAATGGTTTGGTGGATTTAATGATCTTCATTAAGCATGAAAGTTCATGATCTTCATTTTGGTGACACCCAATTATCGATCTCAATAGAATAGTTCTACGAAGGATCGATTCATCTAGAACTGACATTTGTGGTTCGTTTTAACTATCGAAGTCCCTTGGTTGATTATTTTGACTGCTTTGTTTTTGGTAAGTGGGATTTTCAAGACTGTGTGGTAATCTTTCTTATTAATAAATTCCATTTCATGATGTCATTTTCTTTGGAAGATAATTTTGTTAGGGCTTGTTATTGTGCCACTCGTTGATGTAATGGATGTATGTTCATCCTCCTTCACTAGTTGTTAGATCTTTGTATGAATCATGATCCCTCCACCATAGCGGCATGGGTAAGTCACCCTCAGGTCCCTCTACATTTCCAAAATCCTACTATTATTGATATGATGGATTATATGGTGGGTCTATTTCTTTGTTCTAATGTCCGAATGTCCACTATAAGGCATCCAATTAACCCAAGACTCTATGTTGAGGTTGATGTTGCCAGGCCTTCGGTTGATTGGATCAGGATTACCGTTGGAAAAGAGTTCAGATGGAGGCATTTTTTCATATTTGTATCTTGGGTAGATTACTACAAGAGCTGCTATAACTTATGGAATATGGAATCTAAAGGTCATTATAATGTATTTAATAGAAGGACCTCGAAGATAAGGGATAGGATTGATAAGTCCCCTGTTCTGAGACTGATATCTGTTGCGGGTACTTGATATCGAAATGCAGAGGGTGTGGTGAACTTGGTTTCAGAAAACTCGAGGGAATATATTGGGGAAACCACTAATATGATTGTTTTTGTAGTGTTTAGTCGGCTTTGGTCTAATCTGAAAATAGGGGATGGGGTGAAACAGGCTGCTTCCATGGATGTTTCTGGTACTGGAGACATGGGAAAACCATCGAGTGTCAGTGTAGTCACAAAGGACATACAACAAGTAGTTTTGTGCTATTATATACATATAGGAAGGCCTATGGTGAATGAAAGGGGTCATCACCCATGGTTTATGAGACTTTGGATTCTTTTGGTTGTTCTTTGGGCCCCTTGGGGGCTTCAGAAGATGCTAATGGGGTACTGGGGCCTACTGTGAGGGATGATGGTGTGGTTGTCACAATTGCTACTGGAAATCGTTTCTAAGGGTTGGATTAAGAGAAGGGTATGAGGGAATTAAAATTAATGAAGTCCTATTTATGCAGCTTGGTCATCTTTCTCAAGAGGATGGCCTTAGAACAAAATTTTCTAGCATCGGATAATGGTTGGTCCGGAATCTTTAGAGTAGAAAAATTGTCTAGCAGCGATTGACACAAACAGTCATCTTCATAAGGGAAGAGGAGGGAAATATATATATCATGAGGTTCATATGCATGATAAATTGGGGGATTTTTCTGGGAGTGAAAAGTATAATATTGGGGCTATTAGACATTCATTTAGTGATGTGGTTCAAGGCTAGAGGACAAATATGACCGGGAATCCGAAAATTATGACTGCTCCACCACGACGAAGTCCTAGGAAGGAATACTCCAATCAACCAAATATGGTGTCCACTAGATCTTCTATTAGAAACACTGACATTTTATCCATGGAGAGAAGGAATCTACGAAGGAATTATTATATGGTTCTGAAGCACTATGAGTTCTTGGAATGGGAATCAGCTATTACGGAAGAAGCTTTCTACCAGGGATGCGGCAAAAGGTATGGATTTTATGATATGTAATATTTTATTTTGGAGTGTGGTACCTTCTCAAAATCATTTTACCATATTTTTATAAATGGATAGGGGCTATCTTTTAATTGAGGTTTTTTGGTATCACAATAAAGTGGGATATAAAAATGAAAATCAGTAATTTTTTTTGGATAAAAATTCATAAGATATTTAATTTTGATTAATCCATTCACATTGAACAAGACTCCCCCTGTTATAAAAAATTTCTATTTTGATAAAAATCCTTATTTTCATTTCTATGGTGAGATAATAAATTAGTGACAGATAAACCCTTAAAAAATGTGGTGGTTCAGACAAATAGTATGGAAAATAATATTGATAATGCATTGAATTGATAGTAATTAAATGGATAAAATAAACTTGAAAAATAATAAATCGTAATGAAATACATGTTTATATATGAAAAATATGGAAGAGAATAATAGTGGAATGATAAAAAAATATGTTTCTTATAGAAATCAAAAAATAATAAAACTATCCATTGTGAACTAATAAATTTATCTAAAATATATTGGATACTACAATATATATAATTTGTGAAAAAGATGATTATTTATACTTTATATATTTGGAAGAATTGGTTTTGGATATATTGGTTTATATTAATTAAATTTTGGATACATTTCTTGGTATTTTTAGATCAACAAATGGGAGTCTAATTTAATTGGGGTTTGGTTAGTCGTCAGGGCTCCTGCAGTCACATCCTATGCTAAGATTATCCTGATATATAGAGTGGCCCACATTTTTTTCATCTTTGTGAGATGTTCATGGGATATGATTTTCTCAAAGTATGCTGGTATTCGTTCTCCATTTTCATCATTATAGGGTATTTTATGAGAAGGTGGTGTTGGATCTGGATTCTTTCAAAGGCAGTCTGATGATGGGGAGGATGAGGGTTTTATTTGTTCTAACTATTATATCTGTTGGTGATTGGGTGTCTATGGTGATGTATACCACTATTGGTGCGGGTTACAGTCGCAACTATTGATGGTTTCAACGTACTAATAATGAAGGAGAATTATTTATAGAAATAATGATGTGGTTGTAATCTTATTTCATACCTAGTTGTAGGAATTTGTTTTCAAAATCATGTATTTTTTTGGAACCATGTTTGAATTTTGAATTTGTAATTTTGATCAATATTTGTATATTTTTTTCAGATTTATTATTTCCTGATAAAACTCAATGTGGATTTTGGAAAATACACAAAAATGGTTTGAGGTATCAGAATATATTCTATTAAAATTGATTATTAAATTAAATATCTATGTCACATAAAACAATATGTATCTTGTTAATGATTTATTTAATTTCGCACTAATTAATCGTATTATTCCCATATTATTAGTAGAGTCCAAAAAAATTATATATATAAGAGTCATATTTTTATTAATATTATTATGTATTTTTAATGGATACATTATGATTATTTAAAATTACAAAATAATAATCATGTAATGGTAAGATAACATTTAAATTTCACGTGCTACATTTCCCTCCCTTATTCTCAATAAATTTATGAACCTGCAAATGATGAAATCATATTACTTATTCCAATTTATATGTAATAAATATCAATTACAAGATTTAATTAAAATTCTAGTCAGATAGTGTCCTATATTTTTATATTTAATAGAGACTCATAGATAATTGTGTGTTAATTATGATTGGTGTCATACATTTTTCGTTATTTTATATATGTAGTTTATAATATTTTTATGAAATTAAAATGTTAAATTTTATAATCTTAATATATGTCAACAAATACGTAAAATGTTGATTATAGTTAGTGTAACAGATATGTATTGTCTTCATTTATATATAAAAATTCCTTGATAAGGTATTCTCTCAACTTTATTAATTTTAGCCTCAAAATTTAATTATACATCAATGAATGAAAAAATATATTTACATCATTGTCATTTATTCTTGGGATCACACACTATATAATTTATTTTTTATTTCTCTAGAGTAACATAACTAGTAATTTTATTGTGTTATATTAAATTATTTATAGTGTCTAATAATTTAACAAAATCTTCCTGATATGATATGTAATGATTTATATGGACATGTTTCATGCGTAATATATTTTGTGGTAAAAAATACTTCCCAAAAAGTGATACATTGATTACTTTTTTCATATATTATAATTTAAGTTCATGAACAAATGATATTGAATATTTATATCAATTACAATATCTAAAAAGGGACAGTGTATCTTTGAATAATCATGTATTTTTACAATTGTTACCATATCCTTCTATGGTGAGATCACTAATAAAAAATTGTCCCCGACAATAAGATATATGTAATTACTTTGGTTATCATAAAAACTATTTTATCTATTCTAAATCATGTTTATATTTTTATCAATGGACAACCATTTTCCAATTATCTATTTTACAAGTTATAAACCAAAAATACTATATTCATAAACATCATCCATATAGGTTGTGTTTTGATAAATTTTGCTATAAAATTATTTGTAATATAAAATTTATTGGAAAACATTTATATATATATATATATATATATATATTATACATCAGCAGAAACTGGATCAAATATCCATATAATTCAAATGACTATGAGCTCATAATTTCCATTAATTGAGGGATAATACTTATATAAAAAACATCAATTTTAGAATTATTGGTGAGGTTAAGGTTTACCTTGAAACCAAAATCCATATAATGGTCTATCCAAATTAGATACTTTTTAGAAAAATTATGTTATGGGGACTAGTGAAAATTTCCATTTTTCATATTGTTCCATTTCTATATTGGAACAAGGATGTTTCATAACCCCTTTTATTTATTATTTTTATACATAATTTGGTTGCAATAATTTCTTCTCATAATATAGTTATAATTATCCATATATATGTTAATCCAACCAATGAATTATCCTTAATCTAAATACACCATGTTGGAAGAATGATGTTTTAAGAAATATTAGTTATTATTTTATTCAAATCACTCTTTTATTAACTATTTTACTAATATGTATATATTATATTTATAGAACTCAATATTACATAATTAATATGTTTATTTTTCAAAATCATATATTTATTAGTTATGTTATTATTTCATATAATCTTAAATTCCTTTTGTGCATTTTAGATCACCAAAGACAAATTGTGTTTTGAAATTCTATGAGAAGTGTGAAATTATTCCTTCTATTATTATTAATTTTTCCATCAAAACAAAATCCTTATTAATTGGATAAGTCAATATTTTTAACGAAAATTTAAATTTTTATTCAATGTGAATGGGGGAAATATAATTAATAATGATTTAAAGGTAATCTAAATTGATGTAGGCTATGTCTATTACCAACCACACCAATTTTACAATCCTATTGAAAATAGACTAAATGTAAAAAAATACTAAGAGACATGGATTCACCTCCTTTGGCTTACCATGTTTCAAACACCTTTTTTCCACAACCTAGATCGTACTAATAGATTATTCTATTTATATACCCTTTATAGACTCATATGGAATATTCAATAGACCAGTGGGCCACAAAGTTCTCCTAAAATATTTTTATTAAAAAATTTGAAACCATACAACATAAAAAATGGAGAATAATCAATCCCTTATAAATAAAAAGATTATTATGAGAGTCATTCACTTCTCAGTGAGCTGGATTATCATCACTATATTTTTTACTCTAAGAAAAAATCCATAAACCAGTATCATCATGATTAATACCAGCATGTATAATTTTTTTAGATGCATCCCTTATTGATGAGTTTCAATCATGAAACATGAGGTACCTGCCTATCCCAATATACAATTATTCCATTTCTTAGATACATGACATAAAAGACGTGAAATATCCCTTTTCAACTACATGAGTAAGAGATGAACATATGGAATTAGTCAGCAACATTGTGCATAAAAAATTAATATTGATTTTTATATACATTGGGTATATAAATTTTATATAATTCCCACTAGAATTGGAGTGATTCTAAATATCTCAAAAACCCACAGTGATAACCACCATGTTCATAATGAAATCCTTAGAAGAAAAACTCATACCTTAAAATTAATAAATTCATAATGGATTTACGGGGGGGTAAAACATATATTCTCCCAAACAAATATCATATACAGAAATACTAAAAACCCATAAAAATTATTTCTATATCTTTATTTGATTTCATAAAAGAAACGCATTTTATTATTTGGTAAATTCTTATTCCCATAATATTTCTATTCCTAGGGATAAAAAAGTGATGATGATGAATATTTGTAAATATACACATTTTTTGAATTACTCACTCTATAAAGTATTTCACTCTCTATTTATTACATAATAGAGACATTATAGACTATGATGTTACGTTGTGTTAAAAAAACTAAATATACATACTAATTTTGTAACGATCCTCCTCATCATCTAGATTAATGGAAATAAATATGGATTTATGTTCCGTATTAAGGACGTTGTTGGAAAATCTAAGAATGTCATTCACTAAATTAAATATGATCTCTATGGTCATTCATAAAGTGAAGAATATTAGACACAATGACCTGTTATCATTAACATATAGGAATACCCCACACTAGTTAATCTATTATTAACTTCAAAGAGTAGGTGAAGGATTCATTAAAGGGTCCACTATATTAAGGAAGAATGAAATAAAAATTAATGAATGTCATTGGGTGAGAATCAATAAGTTTTCCTTATAAATTTTTCCTATGTTTTGTCTCCCATGACAGTATCCCATGAAATATTTTTATGTGTTTAATACATGCATTTATCCTAATTAATTAAACCTATGCAACAAATCGTTATGAATTTCTCTAAATGCATATTACTAGTCCAATACCCCCAACACTCATTCTAAGTATCCCAATAGAAGGTATTGATAATATATTATGTTCTCTCAAGAACTCACTTATGAAGTATGATGATGGAGATTACATGAATATAAATTGGAGATAAAAATTATTTAATAATATTCACTTTTATTACAATTTTTAGACTAATAATATTCCTATTAGATTTGTTTTAAACAATTCTGTGAACATGTCTTCTATGTAAATGATTTTTAACCCAAACATCGACATTGGGTCACCTAGATAATATAATGGTATTTTTTAATTAGTTTAATCCTACTCTAGAAAATATTAACCTAAAATAGTTTTAAAACTCCTAGAAATTGAAATAGAATAATAGGGAGGGATAATACATTTCCCATCAAACTACAATATTATATATTTATCCTATAATAAATTTCATCAATAACATGAAATACATCCAATTTTTAGTCTAAATAAAGCACAATTGATTATAACGTTAGAACCTATATATTGCATTTATGTATATGAATGGGATATAAAAATTTTAAATATATATATTTTACAAATTTTTTAAATTAATTAATTTTTTAAATTAATAAATATCAATATAAAAATCATTTTAATTTAAAAGAGATGTTTTGCATAAGAATCTGTTTTTATTCCCTTGATGTATTTCTACGTTAATAATAAATTTATAAATATTGGTTAATTGTATTAATTAAATTTAAATATTATATACTTAATAGAATTTTATAATAATATTCTATTATTTTTATAGGCATTAGATAAGAATACATATCCAGTTTTAGGTTTAACATTTTTTTCTATAAAGAAAATTTATTCAATTTTAGCAAACATCTCTAAAAATAAATTTCTTCTTCCTACAAAAATTGAATATTGATAATGGATATAATATTTCTAATCTGGAAGATTTTTTTTAATTTTAACTCTTTTATTTAAGTAAAATATGAATAGTATCCATAGAAAAAAAGAATCACCTATATAGGGGTAAAATAACTAATATAAGGTTATAGCATTGGTGTAATTCCTTAAAATATCTATAACAATTTACATTATACCATCTTATGGGTGTGTTTCATTCATGTTAATCCATGTCTTGAATAAACATCTATTTGGTTTCATATTACACTGATTATTTCCATTATAATTATATAATAAATGAATATAAATGAGTGGTCACTCTTTTAACATTAATAAAACAAATATTTTATCAAAAGGATAAAATGTTCTTCTATTTAGTTTTAAATGATAATTTGAATGTTAAATTAAATTTATTTGTTATAATACTATATTATTATATTTTAGTGATTACAAAAATTACCCTGAATTTATATGCAATGCAGATACAATATTTATTTAATTAATAGAAAAATAATGTAAATTTTTAAAAAACAATCAAAGTAATACGACATGTTTAATTATTATGTAACATTAAATTTTTAGAAACATATGAAATTTTATGTTTTTTCAATGTATTTATTTCAAATTAAATATTTTTATTGGTTCCTTTGAGGACAAATTAAATGGATAGTGCTACAAATAAAAGTAATGATATTTTATGAAAAAATAATATACTATTAAATTATTAAAAAATTAAAAAATATTAGCAATGAAAAATTATGATTTCAAATGGTTAATAATGACATAAAATATAAATTTATGATTTAATTGTTTCCTTAATAGTTAATTATGACCCTTTAATAGTGACAGTGTCGTTATATAGGTTAATGTTGAAATTAGATAACTCTGGATTTAAACCAATTAATTAGGTTTCAAACACCACACAATTCTATCAAAATTTTATTTTCATCATTGGTATTAATTAGGATCATAATATATATCTGAATATCTGTCTGTTTAGAATCATTTCTGATAGATAGTGAATTTTTAATATTTTAATCTTTTAAAAACAACAAGTGTTCATGGATCATCACTTATAAAATGGAACTTGGACTATCTCATATTTACACCACATTAATCTATATAGATCATACAAATACTATGAAACTATATTATGAACAAAATTAGAATCATTATAATGGTCTTTCAATTCCTGGAGTAATGTCTCTAGCATCCTTAATAGGATATCTTAAAGTGTTCATTCATAAAAAGGTAATCTCTAGTGCATATCACTTTATTTTTACTTCTTTTACATCCCCTAAATCAAGAGAAATTATCATAAAACAATACATATACTATCACCAATATAAATAAATTATATTATGTTTATGAAACATCCATTATCCATCCTCTTTCCAATCAAATGGGATGTGAATGAAACGCTAATGCCTATGTGGAGTTTCCAACTCCATGTAGCTGTAAAATTCATTTTTCAACCCCAACATTTATGGATCAGTATTATCATTGAGTTAATATTTATATGTGATATTTATAATATTATTATTAATTTCATATTATAAAATCTTATCTACCTTAATACGTTATAGTTTTTTTGAATTCGAAAACATTTCACATGTGTGTGTGGGGACTATCACCTCCACCAGGATATATTATTTATTAATCATATCAATTTTACTTGGATGGTTTTAAGGATATATTTAATTATTATTTTTATATATATATGATATATATATATGATATAATAATTATTATATAAAGGTTAATTATTTTTCTACCATTATCTCATTCCATTGGTCAAAAAATGAAAACAATGTGCATGGCTGCGTATGACCCACAATCTCCATGAACAGTGTAATTCATTTTTTATCTCTATAATTAATCAATGAATATATATATATATATATAATTAATGAATAACATAATTATGACATAATTGATATTATGGGGATTATATAACAATTATGAAATTATAAGGATAGGGACATCCAATAAGAGTATTGTGTTAAAAATTAAGTAGTTATCACTAACAATAGTGATTTCAATAAAGAATTTCAAACAAACATGTTATTATATGATTTGAGTAAATAATAAAAGGAATGACATATTTGAGTAATATGTATAAAAAAATATTTTTTTTCTTGTTAAATCGTGTATGAATAAATATAAGTCTTCATGTTAATTATTTTGGTTTCAACCTAATTTTAAAAAAGACTGTTTATGATTGAATTTACATTGATGAATTATATGATTCATAATAGATAAGTAACATTATTTTTATTAACCTCTTATTATTTCTTGAAAATACAAGAATTAATTTTATTTTTCTCTCTTCAAGAAATCAGTTTTCTAAAATAATATTTTATATATAAATATTAATTAATTAATTAATTTTTTCAATAATAACATTTTTTATATTCATATTTTCAAAAACTGTTTTCCAAAATATAGTTTATATTAATCTATGATTGTCAAAATAATCATTTACACATGATTTGGTTTTTATTTTAGGATTTAAATGAAATCTTTTATTGATTTTCAAAATTATGTACTTTCTTACTTTTTTCCCAAATGTTTGTAATGAATGTTTTCTTTTGTGATATATGATACGAGTAACATTTCATAACATCAAGAAATATCAATTAATTGAACATTCCTTTTCTAGTTCCCATGGTTCCTTTCCTAGAAAATATTTTCTAATATAACACTTAAAGTTTTATATTTTTAAGAAGTTATTTCAAAATGATAATAGAATTTTCCTCTATAAATATTCTAAGTGAACTATTAAGTGGATTTTCATCTTTTGAGAAATAATTTTGTATTACTTAGAATTTATTATGGATTCAAAGCTTTAATTATATCATTATTATTTCTTGGTATGTTGATGATTATTTTAAAAATATGTTTATTAAAACAATTCCATTTTTTGGGGTTATGATGTAATATATAATGAAATTTACAAAAACCAATTTTTTTAATGGGTTAGTCCTTGAAAGTAATGTATGTGAAACCTGTTTCATTTTCATGGAATCTAAAATGATGATTTCTTCATGATCCTAGAGTACAAATCTATATGGTTTTAATTATTTGAGGGGTTGTCCCAGAATTATAACCCTCCTAAACATTGGATAATATTTATATATAATGAGATAATTATGGGAAACATGTTGATAAACTTAATACAATGTATGAAATATTTTTGATCTTAGAGTACACATCTATCTGACAATGCATTGTGACAAGATTCATGTTTACTATCCATCGTATTTTTGGTTTTAATGTTACAAGTTGTGTTCAAGATAACATACCCTTATTCTTATCTTATGCTTTCATAGGATCTTCAATTGATATCTTGTATATTTACAATTAATAAGAATCTAAGATTAAATTTTATTATGTTACATTTCCCTGAGTCATTATGAAAGTTTTATGTAGGGAATGTTTATAAAGAGTAATTTATGGGAAGATCATTACTAATCATATTGAACATATTACACGAATTATGGTTAATGTGTATCTAGTCCCAAATAAAACTAAATCTCATTGATCATTAGTTTTATATTTGTGAAATTTATTTAATATTTATCAAAAAATAATAATAATTTTTTATAAATAATATGGATTTCAATAGTTGGCATTGAATGGTAGGTTTAGTCAATATTAAGAGATTAGAGTTAAAAATATTTTCTAAAACTGTAGGGATAATTCTAATAAAAGGAAACAATTTTGGTGTATTCATATTGATCATGGATGAACTAGGTTAAAAATGAAGCTCCAAATATAGAAAATAAGGTTTCAAGATTTATAAATCCTATGAATGATATTTCTTTTTGACTTGATAGATCAATATGAATTTACACATTTCTCTCTTACACATTATATTTTGTTTTTAGTCCATAGAGATTACAAGAAGAAATTGAGAAAATAATAAATGTGGTTGAAAATACAATGACTTTCCTCCTGAGAATAAAAATAATATAACATATAGAAGGAAGTATATTATTTATATGCTCACAAAAAATTCTGAATCCATAAATTATTTTTAGCTCCCAAATTATCAAAGGATGGAATAATATACTATTGACTTTTTCAAGAGGAAACAACCAAAATATTTTAGTGTATTAGTAAATCGTCATAAACATTGATAAAATAAATTTATGATCTATAGTTCATGGAACATTAAAATGTTGGCCTATACATTTATTGTTTTCAAGAATACTATGATCAGTGTTAGAACCTTATTAATAATAGGATTTACGTAGAATAAATTGACTACATGAAATGGGATGACTCTAATAGGATATTGTTCTATAAGTACCTCCCTCATTATCCCCATACATGTATAGATAAGGAATAAATTGTTCTTACGAAAGTGGAGTTTGAATCTATTGACGATTTTTTGGAAAAAAATTCAAGAATAGAAAGGAATGATTTTGTTTTAATCATTAGCATAGAAAAAAAAATATCAGTTAATTTTTTTTTTATTAAAACCATGTTTTTAATGGATTTAGATATAATATAAAATATTAGATAAGGATAAATAATTTCATGTGTTCTTATGGTTGAGATGGAAATTTAGATATTCATACCATTCCCATGGTTTTAATAAGAAAATAAAGATCATGTATCTTGAAAACACGAGTAAATCACATGGTGGAAAGATGATCCTTCAATCTACATTCCTAAAATGTTGGAAATAAAAATCAATTTTCTTTATTCAATGTAACTAGTATTTTATTTATATAAATATATATATATATATATATGAAATTAATAAAGTCTCTGAATGTCAAGATAAGATGAACTATATGATTAATACAATGGAAGAAAACATGTCACAAATTAACACACCACTCGTGATCCAATAAATAAAATTAAATAAGAATAGGAATTATCTTGAACAATGAATGAATCGAATTGTTTATGATGATCGCTGCTGTTAAAAACCTCTTAATTTCAATAAAAAAAGTAAATCTCATAGGATTATGACTACTGAAATGGGTTGTAGGAATGAAATGGTGAAAGGTGCAAATGTAATCCAATCTATAAAATCTAATGTCTTATTTGATATTATATCTACCCACACTTTTATATATAAGAAATTATAAAAGTGTAGTGAATTACTATATCAATGGTTTTATGTCAAGTTAGTGGAGAAAACACCTGATAGTATTATGGTAACATCTAAGATATATAGTTAATCTCTAATTTTTTTTAAAAAAATGGGTTCCCACACAAATTTATATTCTCCAATTAGTTGAGTATGATGTGATTCCTAACATGGATTATATTTCCTTACATTAATCCAAAATCATTTGACAAGGAAGAGAATTAAAATTTTATATACCAAATAAACTAATAAACATTTATTCGGGGGATGATGAATACAAAATATCAATATAAATTATATCTATCATGTGGTATTTAATTTCTATTTATGAAGTACATTATTCTTATATGGATTTGCAGAAATTAAAAATTGAAGATACACAAATTTTATAGGATTTATTTGATTTAAATCTAGAATATTTTTCTAGTCTTCCATCATATTGTGATGTTGAATTTTCAATAGAACTCATACTTAGTGCTACACCTATTTCATTGACTCCTTGTAGAATGGACCCAATAGAGTTTCAAAAAGTGATGATATAAGTCATGTGGAATATTGATAAATGAATAATATACCCTAATGTGTCAATATAGAGTTCACCTACTCATTTTGAAATGAATCATGATGGTTCAATGAATATTTTTATTAATTATCAGTAAAATAACTATATCACTATCAATAACATGTGTCCTCTTCCCTGTAAGGATGTATTTTTTTGATCAATTAAAAATATTTCAATACATTTCTATGGTGTAACTTCATTATGGATGTCATTAATTGGTGATTAGGATTGATGGTATAAAAAAACCTAAACTTGTGTATGAGGTATGTGAATTAGGAAGATCATTTAAAATTTGTGTCGAAGAAACTATAGAAGGAAAAAATTTAGGAAAAAACTTACAAAGTGTGAATTTTATTTTCATAATGTTTCATTTTTGGGTCATATAATCTCGAATGAGGGTATATCAGTAGATCCATAAAAGAAGGGATTTATTAAGAACATTGGTATACCAAACAATGGTAAGTGAAAAATATATTTTTCTTGGGTTTTATGGACATTACCAACTCTTTTGGATGGATTTTTTAGGACTATATAATTTGATAATAAGGATGACTTTGATGGGGGTAGTTTCTTGAGTATAAATGAATATGATGATAATTTCAAGTATTTGATATGAATATTTGTCTCTATACCTATGATCACACAACCCTATTGTGGATAATATTTTTTCTTCTATTGTGATAATTTGAATAAGTGACAAAAATTCCTTCTCATGTATAATGATATTAAGTAAGCTGATTCCTTGAAAATGATAACGGTTCATGAGAAACATTACAAAACTCAAGATTAGGAGTTAGCCAAGGTAATATTAAGATTAAACATATAAAGGAATTATATTTATGTAGAAGATTATATATATATTTAATATTAAAAAACATTGGATATATATATTAACTCAAAAAAATAATTATATGAACTAGGGAAGATTATTAGAGTTGACTGGATGTTATGATCGATAAACGCATTATCACATTGGGAAACTGAACAAGGTGGTGGATGTACTGAGTTAAAAGGATCATGTATGATATTCAATGGAACGGAAAAAATTATCAAATAATTATAGAATTCTAATGGATGAATATATAAATCTTGATGGAAGGGGATAAATTTTATCTCTCTCAAATTGGAATTAAAACATCTATCCATGTGATGATTAAAAATGTGTAGAAGGTAGATATGGAGACATAATGTAACATTATAATTTTTCTTGATTTTAATCATGATTATGATAGAATGGTAAGGTTTTAGAACCATGTATGTCTTTCTTACTTATCAAATTGTAAAAAGAAGATATTAGATTATACTCAAATTTAATAATTATCTATTAATACTAGAAGTACAATGATTTATCAAGACCGAAAAAGGAATTTCTGGTTGGATAACATATACATAAGTATTTCAAATTATATATTTTTATTCCTACTAGGTTAGTAAGATATGCCTAAGAGATATAATTCAAAGGGGATGTTTCAACCATTACAAATACCATAATGTAAATTTGAAAACATTACCATGTATTTATTTGTTGAACTCCCCAAAACAATCTAAAGGAAACAATTCTATTTGGGATTAATTCATTTTGATTATGATGGAAGTGGAAATAATTTTCAATAGATATGATTTATGTACTAATAATTTATCTAGGATACATTTTAAATATGTTTTATGATTTCATGAGGTACCATATTATATTGTGTGTAAATGATATTCAAGGATTTCCATGAATTTTTGAATAATTATTCAGAAGGATATAGGTATAGATTTATGTTTTATCACTTCTTATCTCCCTGAAAAATATTATCATTCAGAGAGAAGAATTCAAACACGTAAGGAAATGTTGATATCTTAATCTATTGAATTCAAAGGTATTTGTGGTGAACATCATCCCCTAGTTATGTTTTCTAAAAAGAATAGTTTTCACTTGGGCAGTCATATGGATACATATGATGACTACAGTGGAAGGATGTCCATAACTCATAATAATTTAGAAAATATTAGAGAATGATTGCTCTCGAGACATGAATTTGGTTTAGAATGGTAGATAATGTTGAGTCCATTCAACAGATCATAAGAGAATCCAAGATTCAAAGGAGAATTTATGGTGACAATCATCGAGGGCTTCTAGACTTTGATGTTTATAAAAACATATTCCTATGAATATATCTTTCTAAGTGGATAATTTAAATTTAAATTAATGTAAACTCCACCCCTATATATATTAATACCTTTGAAATTATTGATTAATTTGGGATGGTATCATATCACTTGGAGTTTTCATCAATTTTCTCCCTCATTTATGATGACTTCTATATATCTCTCATCTAGAAGTTCAAACCATACCCTTCACATGTACTATAATCAAATGGTGTATCACTAGAGAAATATATCACTTATAAGATATAACTAATAGATATTCTAGCTCCTAATAGTAATGTGTATCAAAAGAAAACCACATTACTGGTTATAGTTTTATGGTAAAATGATAGATTTCAAGAAGGTACAAGGTTACCCAAGTATTTTATGTAGTATAAATATCTAGAATTCATTTTAATTTTTTATAAATATATGGTAAAATGTATTCTAAGAGTTGTAGATTGTAACACCCAGATATGTTATATCTATATTCAAATAAATTTATTCAATATCATGTGGTACATGAAAACACAAGTCTAAATAAACCATAATGGAGTGGCAAGTTATTCCATTGTTGTTATTATAGATGGTATAAATAGTACAGAAAAAATTGATAACTATTTATTGTTTAAACATGTATAGAATATCCGGGTCTTAATTAATGATAATTATAATATCATGATTACAACTACTTTTATTGATTTTAAGATTGAGAAGACTACCTTTGGTCATAATTTTAGGAGTTCTCGTTATCTTGGGGGATTCACTACATTCTTCATCCTGTCCTTTAGGGATATTATTCAAAAAAAATTATTTTAAATTGGCCACTTGTTTTTTTTTTCAATGGATCCTATCTCAGGACAAGTTTTCAATTCCCAATTTCGTGATTTAAATCCAAAAAAACTTATAATTCAATTGAAATTATGGATTTCATGTCAGTTTATCTTGTCAACGCCATTCATAAAATTATATGTAGAATCATTACAATCAAAAATTCAAAGGATTTGGGAGAGATCTTTACCTAAATCAATCTGTTTTTTATAAAATAAGGACAATATGAGACTATCTCATAGCTTCCTTTGAATGTGTTAGTAATCTCAAGAATTCTATCATGTGTTGAAACATTTCTTGAAAGATAAATGATAGGAAGGCCTCTGATAAAATGGATTTGGGATTCATATATATGGTATTATGATGATTTTTCTTTGATCAAGTCTTTGTATATTACAGTAAAATATTTTTTTGTTCAGCACATATCTCTACTCTTATGAATGGATTTCTTGACTATTAATTTGCTTTCACCTGAGGTGTAAGAAAATGTGACACTCTTCCTTCAATTATCTTTTTAATTTGGGAATATTCCCTTTGCGTAATTTTTTATCAATTATTGATGATTTGAACATACAAAATGTTAGAGATTCTAGAGGCCTGACCATCTAATCTCATTTTTTTACGCTAATGACATTAACATTTTAACCAAAGGTGGTAAAAGGATCTTTAGAAAGAGTAAAAATTCCCTAATCCATTTTGAAAATGATACCGGAAGGATGATTAATTAAAATAAATTTCTTTATTACATTGGATTTATTATCTCTCCATCCTAAGAATTAAGATACATTAATTAAGTATGTATGAAAGAAAAAGCCCTAACATACAATTATTGTGGAGAACCTTTATTCTGGTAAAAATAAATTGTGTTTTATTTTAATAATGTTTTATATTTGTTTAGGAGACTTCATAAATCTTGGAAAGGCATGTCTTTATCAATTTTTGGGAGACTATTTATTTCAATGAATATCATTGTTAATAAATTTTATTATTATTTTATAATGTATGAATTTCATTTTTCTCTAATTAAAAAATTTAACACTTTTATTAGAATGTTTTTCTTTATGATTCTTTGTTGGAAAGATAAATCATCCATGTTTCTTAGAAATAGTGTTACAACTATATTTTCCTTAGGGGTCTTAGAATCAACAATATAAAAAATTTCTATTAATTACTACAATCTTATTTTATTTGGAGATATATAAATGAAATTAATATCCCTGTTTATTATTTTAGATTGACATTTCTACAAAATTATAATATATAAACAAGAATTGCCTGGGATAATCAGTCGAGAAGACCTTAAAATACAATCTACATCATATACTTGAATTATGACTAGCTTATGAACCTAGATTCATAGTCAAGGTATAAAAATGTTATAGGTATTCCTCTTGTTGATATCATTTTTCATGACAATATTTTTGATAGCAATGTTGATATCTGAGAGCCAATTATTAACCTCAAAATTCACCCCAGGTTAATTAGAATCGTTTTTGTAAATTAAAATTTTAAAAATAATAATGACATTTTGATTTAGAATCGTGAAATGAATGTAATTATTACCTCCATATTATTCTTGAAAAAAAATATATTCAGGGATTGATGTGCAACTAGATAGTAAATATGAACATAATTTTGATTCAGCCTTCTAAATTCATACTGTTCTAGGGGTTAGTTCACTCAACGCTCTATATTGATGTGTGACTTCAATTGGATGGAATTTCACTATGATCCAAATAAAATAAATTTAATATAAATGAATATGATGTAAACCATTTATTCATAATCTATAACACAACTTCTTCGATTTAAAATTATTTTTTTACATATTTGAAGTTCCCCTTCCACTTATTGACAATATTTTTTATTTATTAAAGTCTTTTGGCAACCTTTCTCTATCGTAGAAGATGAGGGATATCCTTATGGTAGTAATTTCATAACAGATTCTCATTATTTGGTATAATATTAATATGATCATACAATATTATTCACAAATAAATATATAGACTACTATCACTCAAATTGTAGTGGCAGTGAAAGAGGGAAAAATAATCCATTGTGGGTCTTTTGATTACTCTATTTATCATTTTTCTATATTAAAAATATATGATATTTAAGGCTATATTTTTCTTCCTAAAGGTCCTAAGTAGGTGTTATAGGATTCAAAAACAAATATATGGATAAAATGAAAATCTTATGGTTTGTTAAGAGGAATTATAGTTATCGCCGGTTTTGGTGAGATTTGTAATGGCCATAATGGTAATGTCATTAATTTTCATTATGAATACAGTGGAATTACATCATATTTAGAATATAAAATTATAAGAATAATTAAGAAGGTGGATGTGGTATGAATAATTTGTTGGTTCTGGGCACAGAGGAAGAGCATTTTTTGGTGTACCCAACTTTAATTGTTTTGTTAACAATGATTAGTCTGAGATCCACCACGATAATAAAATGTCGTATCATCAAAATATAAAGAAGAAGAAACAAAAGGAATGGAGTCTCGTAACTATATATTGGATCATCATATGTTTCTATTAATTTATTTAACTAAAAGAAAGAATTACCTTGATTGAATTCTATCTCCATTGATGCTTCTGGTCAGGATCTGATGTGATCTATCATTTCATAATAGAAACTAAGTGCATGATTCCTCTAGCAGTGATCCAAACATGCTCCACATATCTATGGGTGTTGCTGAAGGGATATCCATGTGCTAGTGTAGAAAGGCTTTTCTTGTGATGAACTCCTATGATCTTCTTGAGAGCAATTTGAAAAGTGTTCTCCTTGATCTGGAGGGGGAGGATCTCTCCCGTTACATGAGATTATTCTTAGAAAAATATAATTTTCTCTTAGCTTGAGAGATTTATCTATATATTTTGTGCACAACCACACAAAATTTCCTGGCTAATGAGAATTATATAAATTGGATTTTAATTACTTATAATAATAAAATGAATTAATTACAAGAAAGAATTTATTAATTTCATTAAATTAATTGTATTACCCCTTGTATAATAGTAATAGTTGACTATTATTATTACTTGACATGCTCTCAGAAAATTATAAAGAATACTATTTAATGAAATAAATAATATTATTTCACAGAAAACCCTTTAAAAAATTAAATGTTATATATATTCATATACACAGCATGTACTTTTCCATTTTCATTATTTCCTCCATATTTATTTGACCTTTAATAATGGATATTTATTTCTCAAATAAATATCACTACATTACGTGCTAATAAATATATATTATTTCACCCAAAATATTTTCTCTCGAATAACAAGGGTTGAAATATATGTGATCAAACAACCTTGAATATTTTTTAAACAACAATCGGAAATAATCATTATTCAACTTGTTACATTAATATTTAACTGATATACTTGGACATAATTATTGTGTGACCCTATAGGCCACTTTCCCAGAGGAATTAGGTAGAGCATACCTAAATTCAATGGTTAGAATCTAGAAACATGCCAAGGCACCCATAGAGAAAGAAGTTAAGGCCGCAATGACGTGTCACCTCCTATGAACGCTTACTATGTAATGTAATACTTTTGTCTCGATATCTAGAATCAAGAGGGTTTGATGCTAGTGGAATCAACCCATGTGCTCGATTATTCTTTATTTGACATTCCAAAATTTAACTCTTGAATTCATTACCATCAATATGGATTTATTTAGGATATATCAATTCAACCAAAGAGCCTGAGATATCTACTTTTGTTATGGAACAGATGGGGAAAATCCTTTCTCCCATTATCTATTAAGACAGTATTACTCATGACGCACCCAAAATTACCTACCTCCGGGAAAACAATTTGTCATTACTCTTTTGGTCAATACATATATGTGCACGATTTCTAATACTAATGAATAATAATATTAATGTCTCAAGACCAATACACACGTCCGCATATAGGAACATCCAATAACACTATAAAATGTGGATATCCTACTGGTGGGTGTCTTTCTCATAATATCTTCCGGGAAATTAGCAAGGGTGCACACCATAAGAATGTGAATCTATGTTTTATGAGTCCCCACCCATAATGGATTGTATTACTTTTGTCCCTCATATAACATCAGGTGGCCATAGGATATATATTCAATGATAGTGTTATGGCACTTCCGGTTTTTCATCATAGCTGGTATCCTATTTGATATTTCTCTGCAACATCTATCTATAGGAAATTAACACTTTCATTGTCATGCATTAGAACAATCAAGATGTCATAAGGTATTTATTCTTGCATAAATTATAAAGTAATTGGTTCTAGAACACAAACACCAACAGACTCCCACTTAGACTAGAGAAACTGCTAACAACCTTTATCCTTCTTGCTCTCACATGATATTCATGCTTCGGCTAAGATAGTTTTTTTGTCCTGGGGTCTTGCACATAATTTTCGTTGGACATTCTGTTCACTAAAACATGAACCTTTGATATAAAACCCTCTAGTGTTGATACTTTCAGAGTATTTTATTTGTCTTTTGTTGTAACTTTGGTTCTTTTATAAGATCATCCACTGTCATATTATCACAATAAAATGTGATATGATATTTACTAATAGGCACCACATCAAACTCATGGAATAACATATAAATCTAGATATATTCCATGGCTGTATCCGAAGTTGTTATATATTTGGACTGTACTGTAGAATTTGCGACAACTGGTTTTTATGAACACTTCTAGTTCACAGCTCCTCTATTGAGAAAAAAAAACAAATCTAGATGGTGACTTCAGATCATTCTGATCTGTCTGAAAACCAGCATCACCATACCCTCTAATGAAAATATCCTCATCTCCTCCATACACCAGGAACATATTTTTAGTTATTAACATAATCTTATGGATAGTCTTAACAGTAGTCCAATGTTTTCCTCTGGGATCTTCTTAATATATTCCTACCATGATCAGTGCATAGGAAACATCATGCCTTGTACATAACATGGCATATATGATGGATCCTATAGCTGAAGCATATGGGATCTTAATCATTATATCATTCACTTGTTATGTCTAAGGACAAATGTTCTTATATAGATGTAGGTTGTGTAACACTGGAACCAATACCATATTTTATTGTTCCATACTAAATCTCGTTATTATCTAGTCAATGTATGTATCCTAACTTAGTATAAAAAGCCTCTTGGATTTATCATGAATGATCTTGATCCCTAGAATGTGGGTTGTTTTACTCAATTATTTCTTGGAGAAATACTGGTTCAATCAGTCTTTAACTGACTATAAGACTGGTAAATCATTTCCAATAAGCAATATGTTATCAATATATACTACTAGGATAAAGACTGTATTCCCATTAAACCGCTTATAGACACATGGATCACATTCATTCTTCATGATTCCATATTCCATTATGGATTCATCAAATCAACTGCCCGTTGACCTGGATGCTTTATTTAATAAATAAATGGATTTCTACAACTTGGACACCAGTTTGGCTTTACTTGGTGTAACAAAACATTCTGGTTGTGTCATATAGACATCTTCCTAAATGTTCTCGTTATGGAATGATGTTTTACATCCATTTTCCAAATCTCAAATTCATGGTAAGATACTATAGAAAATATGATTCTAATAGATTTAAAAATGGGAACTGGCAAGAGGGTTTCATCATAGTCAATTCCCTGATGTTTTCTAAAATCTTTAGACACTAGCATTGCTTTATAGGTTCTAACATAACCTTCCATGACCATTTTTATCTTGAATACCCATTTTCATCCAAAAAGATGTATATCAAATAGCTCATTGACCCAATCCTAGACTTGGTTCTGATATAGAGAATCCATCTTAGAATTCATATCTTCTAACCGTCTTGATGCTTCTGATATTTTGAATGCTTCCTTTTGGATAGAGTTTCATCATTATCCCAAAATAATGATTCACCGTCCTCAGTGACTAGGAAGCCTAATTAGTCTAGTTCCCTTACCTCTCTTGGGATCTTATGCTGTACATGTGTTTCTGGAACCTCAACCATAGAGACATGTGGAACTTGTTCTTATACAAACTCTTGTAAATCTTGAGCATCAACTTCATTGAAGTCAATATTTCTACCACCATAATTTTTTATGATATTCTCCCTCTCAAGAAATATGTCTTGTCTGGAGACAGCCACTTTCTTGTCTGAAGGGTTATACAGGTAATATCCTTTCATTTGCATAGAATATCCTATAAAGATACACCTCATGCCTCGGGGTGCTAGTTTTTTTCTTGAGAAGGACTTAATAAATTCCATGCATTCCCACACATGTGTGTGAGAAAAAATGGGTTTCTTTCCATTCCCTAACTTGAATGGAATTTCATTTTCCGCCTTTGATGGTACTCGGCTTAATGTCTATGATGCAGTATGTAATGCATATCACCAAAAGGATAATAGAATATCTGAATGACTCATCATGGACCTCAGCATGCCCAAAAAGGTTCATTTCATCCTTTCACTACCACCATTCCATTGTGGTGTATAAGGAGGAGTGAGTTGAGGTAGAATCCCAAACACTTGTAAAAGGTCTATGAACTCTTGGTTCAGATATTCACTTACTCGATCCGATCAAAGTATCTCATCTTTTTTCCATAATGATTCTCAACTTCATTCATGATTTCCTTAAATTTCTCTAAGGTCTCTGACTTATTCATCATTATGTAAACTTAGCCATCTCTACTCAAATGTTCAATGAAAATAATAAAGTAAGAATATCCGCCTCTAGCTTCCCATGAAAATGGTCCACATATATCCATGTGAACCAATTATATATGTTTTATGGACCTTTCACCATGTCCACCGAAATGAATATTCGTCATTTTACCTTGTAAACAAGTGTGACATCTGTTAAGTGGTTGTAGCTCAGTGGAGTCTAAATAACCATCCTTCTAGAGATTTGTAAAGTGCTTCTAGTTTACATGACCAAGACGATGATGCCACAGCTGGGTGTTGTATGGGTCACATGAATTTTTTTTTATCGATTTCCAACACTTGGTTTTCATAATTTAATACATACAAACCATTATTTAAAATTACCACACCATAACATATGTTTTTCCTATATATGAAACAACCCTTATTTTCAAATTTGAAAATAAATCCATCCATATCCAAACAAGATATCAAAATTATGTTCTTGGTAACACTAGAGACTTAATAACAGTTATGGAAAACAAAAATCATTCCAGTTGGAAATGCGATATGGTAATCGCCAATGGCCAATGCAACTATCCTTGCACCAATGGTAGCTCAAAGATCGACCTCTCCTTTGGAAATCATTCTAAATCTACTTGGTTATTACATAAGAATATATATTTGATCCCCAGAAACTATATTTACTACTTAATATGTAGAAATGGAAAGATTACACTTAATAATGAACACATCTTTAGCCTCCCGACACTTCTAGGTGTAGTTTCTCTTTATGTGGACTTTCTTGAAAAATCAAAAACATACATCCTCTCACTCCTTTCCTTGCCTCCAGATCTTCCCTTTCTTAGAGGGACTATGATTATAGGATTCATATCATTTATGAATCCTTGTCCCCTTTTCCTTTTCCTACTGTTTGTTATTTACTATAAGTACTGTGGGTTTGTAACACCCCGTGTATTTATCCAACTAGAAATTTATGTTCAGAAGTTCCAATAGACTCTTCTCATTATTGTTCATGTTTTAGTTGACAATAAATCTAGATAAGGTCTTAGGTGGTGATGATAAGATGAGATCTGTACACAACTCATCCTGGAACATAATCTCTAAGATGTTCAGGAATTCAATGTAGCCAATAACATGACTACATGAGGTACAGCTACCATAGACCCTCCAAGATTAGTTGTGAACAAAGCATTGGAGATCCCATATCTCTCTTGTCTCACCATCTCTTAATAGATATCCTTAATATGAGACATAATTTTATATGCGTCCATGTTTTCATGTCACTTTAAGAGCTCAATATACATAGCTAATAGCATGAAACATTGGAAATATGTGGAATCATCCATATGTTGAATATAGAGAGATAGTTCCATATCGCATGCCTCTTTTCCAGGCACAACAGGAACATGCTCTTCCATTACATACAACTTCCTATTGTGCCGAAGGATGATGCCTAAACACATCTGCCATTCCTAGAAATTGGTGCTAGTGAGAAGGATTTCCTTCTCGAGTATGGTTCACAATGATATGATTGATGTTATTTTTATTGAAATTTCTAAAAATTATGATAATAAAAGGTTTAGTGATTTATCATGATAAAACTAAGATAGATAAATAAATTTGTACATATTAGTCTCCCACTATTTTATCAAAATCCAATAGCCCTCACCATTGAATTCAGAATACTGGGTTTCCTAATTATTCTAGTGGAAAAGATCCATATTTCCCCTTGAATTACCCAAACATGGGTTGGTTAAGAAAATTTAAGGGTTTTAGGTAGGCATTCCAAATTCCAAGTTCATAAACTCGATGCTCCTTGATCCATTTAGTGGACTCCCCAATCCTGAAATCCTTTTATTTTAGATTTCCTCATCCTTTGCTTCTTGGTCATACCAATTCAAGCTGTTACACTAAACCCTTGATGTAAACCAAGATTATGGATGGCTATACTGAATTAATATTTTCTTTGCTGTATTTTATCATTATACATAAATTACCATTTTTTATCTTTTATTACAAGAATTTAAAATGAAGTGGGATATAATTAAGTTATTAACCTTGTTTAAGATAATATTTACGCATAAAAAGGTCTTATTTTAGTTTTATCTTCCATTCTTGTTTAATTCACTAATTGTGTGATCGTGACAACACACCCATAATAAATAAACCATGAAACTGACCCAAAAAATAAACAAATGGTATGATCATTATATTGTTCAATTGGTTAGTTTATCTATAGGTTGATAAAATGTCCCATGAACTATAGGAAAATCACCTTGAACCTTTTGGGTTTGTGTTTATATCTTTCCACATGTTCATCTTTGTATCTCCTTGGATTGTTTTCACCTTGGCTCTATATTTGAGCTTCCTCCACTAGCTTGGGAGCTCCTTCCATTACATTTGATTTTATCTCATTCACAATTGATTGGTAAAACGAGGTTTACATAAATGAAACCTTGGGAACAAATTTCCTACATATTAAAGAGAATATGGCCTAGAGGCCAACAAATTTAATTTAAAAAAATAAATTAAAAGAAACCATTCACATACAGAGGTCTTGATCTAGCACCTTATCATCCATACATGCAATGATATTCATGCATAGATAAAAATAGAATTATATTCATTAATATTTCTTGTTTAAGAAAAATCATGCTTGAATCAATTAATAATCTTTAATTAATCAATTGTTTTATCTTAAACCCTTTTCTGAATTTCCTTTTGATTCTCATCCATCATAATTATAAAAAATATGTTCATTTAAAATTGTCTTTCTATGTAACTGGTACCTTGGAGGACACCCAAAGAATTCTAGTTCATAACTACCCAATTAGTATAATTGAACATTAAAGAGAGGTTAAATTTAACACACATATATATATAACACATATCACATGTTGTGCCCCAAATTAACGCCTATTCTATGGTACATGTTTCATAGTATTTATAATATAATACTAAATTTTAATAAATCTGCATAATTTGGATGAGTACAAGGCATGTATTTTAGACTACAGGGAATGTTCTTTCATTCACATCCATCTGAAGAACACACTTGGGGCCATGGAAAGTAGATGTACTTTGTAAATCATTGGAGTACACAGGGTGTTCAGTAGACCACACACTGTGTAGTATTCGTGTTACACAGTTTCTAGCTAGTGAAATCATGTACTGGTACACGGTCCAACCTAAACTCAAAGGGACTACTCGTCAGGTTTAGTGGTCCACATGTTGTGTAATCTGAAAATCGTGTTCCACCTGTTCCTTGTCAACGCACAGAGTGTTAAATACATTGATAGTATCTATTGACATGGCCTGGTTTGGTAGACCAATCTAATACATTGAAAATAGACTATATGGAGTGTATTACCTAATACATACCATGTGTTTGGGTGTTTTACAGGTAGGAACATTTGTCACCTTCGGATGATATCCTCTATTTTATTTTAATAAAAATTGAATAAAAAAATCGTTTCTGTAAGGTTTACAAGAAACAAAAGAGGAGTAATAGAATTGATGATACAAGATTTATAGAACAATTAATGTGAATTGAAACACCCGAATAATTAAATTCACAAGTCACCAAAGAAAAACTAAATAATTATAATCAACGATATGACCCCAATGATACCACTTGTAGGGTCCAAGGCACAGCAAAAGCGCACTGGAGGGTGTACTCAACTGGAATTCTTCCGTTAAAAATGATCAATCTGAGATCCATCATGATAATAAAAAAAGGATATTTGGAATAGAAGAATGAACAAATGAAATAACTGGAGTCTTGAAAACACTGATAGGATAATAATATGGTAGTTATAATTAGTTTAATTCAAAAATATGAATTACCTTGCTTGAATTCTCTCTCCATTGATGTTTCAGATCACGATCTGATGTGATCTGTCACTGAATCATAGAATCCAAGTGTAAGATTCCTCAAGTAGTGATCCACTGGTGCACTACGTATCTCAAGATATCTCCAAAGGGACCCTTTTGTTCTATCATGGAAAATCCTTCGCTTGCGATGTCCGGCATCGATCGCCTTGAAATCCGCTTGCAATGAGATCTCCTTGATCTAGTCGAGGAGGGTCTCTCTAGTAACATGGAAGTGTTCTTGGAGGAAAATAATTCTCTCTTGGATTGAGAGAATTATATAGATTCATTGTTCAACACCACACAAAATTTATAGGCTAATGATAATTTTATATTTGGGATTTTAATTACTTATAATAATAAAATGAATTAATTACCTGAATACATTTATTCATTTTATTTAATTTATAATAATACCCCATGTCTAAAAAAAAGTTGACTATTATTATTACTTGACAGGTACCGAGTGAATTATATCTAATATAATTTAAGAAATAAATAATATTATTTCTTAAAAATCCCCAAAAATCACCCATCAAGTATATTAATATTCACGGTGTTTGCTTTTCCATTTTCATTATTTCGTCCATATTTATTAGTCCTTGAATAATGGCTATTTATTTCTCAAGTAAATATCACTGCATTAATAACTAATAAATATATATTATTTAGCCCACAATATATTCTCTTGAATAATTAGTGTTGAAATAAATACAATTTGGCATCCTTGAATAATTATTAAACCACAATCTGGAATAATCTTAATTCAAACTATTAAATTAATATTTAACTAAGATACTTGGACACACATAGTGTGTGACCCTATAGACCTTTTTCCCAAAGTAATTAGGTCGAGCATGCCTAAATTCGAAGATTAGCATCTAGGAACAGGCCAAAGAACCCATAGTGAAAGAAGATAATGCCGTAATGATGTGTCACCACATAATAAATCCTACTCTATAATGAAATCCCTTTATCTTGATGGTTCCATCAACCCATGTGCTTGATTACTATTTCATTGACTTTCCATAATTTGACTCACCCATTCATTACCATGGCCATGGATTTATTCAGGCTATATCAATTCCATCAAAGGGCCTGAGATATATATATCACTTTTGGAATAGAAGGAACAAATTATTTCTCACATTACCTATTAATGCAGTATTATACATGGCACACCCATCATATCCGACCTCACTGTGAACAATGGGTTGTCACTGTTTTCATCAATACATCTAAGTGCGGGAGTTTTAATACTCATTAATAGTAATCATAAAGTCTAAGGTCCAATACACACATCCTTATGTAGGAACATCCAATGACACTATGAAATGTGGATTTTCTACTGGCAGGTCCCATTCTCATAATATCCTCTTTGTAATTACCAAGGACCCACACCATGAGATGGTGCCTCATTGTTTTATGAGTCCTCACCCATAATTTACGGTATTACTTGTGTACCTCAAATAAATTTATCCATCCATTGAACATATATTCAAGAATTTTGTTATGGCACTTGTAGGATATCATCAAAGTAGGGATCCGCTGTGACCTTTTTCTGAAATTGTTATCCTTAGGAAATTATCACAGGTATTGGCATGTAGAATAATAATCAAGATGTGATAAGGTATTTATTAATGAATAAAGTAAAGATTAGTTAGTCTTTGTCCGCCAAATCTAGCAGAATAAACAAAAATAATTTATGGTTTGAGTGTGATTCAGTAATTATTCTACAACAAATTTCATCTACTAATTATCATTTATCCTGGAATGTTATAATTCAATTGATAAAATTCCTAGGTACTCTACCAAACATGAATTACATAATCACCATTGTTTTCTTGGAGTAAAATTTTATAATAGATTTTATTTCGGCCAAATGTCTCATTTGTAAAAGATTTATATCGTCTAATGTGTTTTTTGAAGATTTTCTACCTCTTTCTTAAATTAAGTATTGTAAAAGCCCTTCCTTCATTCTATTGTAATTTTGATTATTTAATTTTAGCATAGTTTTTCATAGTACATTTCATTTTCATAAAAAACTATGAAATTAATTGTTTTAACATTCGTGTAATATTTTTTATAGGTGTGGGATACGAATATATATCCTATTATATGTTTACGAAAAGTTTTTTTCTAAAAACACTTTTCATTGCATAATGCATAATTATTTAAAAATGGATTTCATAGAATTATAAAAAACTAAATTTGAATAATGTATTACATATTTTAAATCATAAGGATACAAATGGGTAAATATAAGTCTTATGTTTTTTCTATATTTTAATAGTAACCATAGTATGTTTTTTCACCTTTCTATGGATAACAATGGTAAAATAATGTTTAAATTATGAATAAAGGAATAAAATTTATATAATACTAGCATTTACCCTATTTAATAATTTATCCCATCTTTTTCTATATATATATATATATATAATATGCTCACATGGTGCCAAATTTCATTAAATATAACCATTAAATTAATTTCTAAATAGAATAAATACAAAATGTCACCTCCTTGTCTTTAATATCTCTAATATTTTACAATTAGGGTGGAAAGAGTTCTTTTATCGTTAGAAATGATTATTTCAAACATAATATGCTTTTATTTATTCTATAATATTATTTTTAGTTTTTATTTATTGATTAATAACCCTAAATACTATTCTGACATCCATAGAGTATTTATATAATTAAAAGAATAATAAAACGATTAATTTTAAAATAATTAAACGCAATAAAACACCAATTAATTTTTTTGAAAAAATAATTATGTAGATAAACATGAAACATTATTTTTTTTTCAAAAGAATATATTATAATTAATGTAGTTATCTTGGTGTCTTTAATTCCAAATTAAATAAATATTGTAAAACCAAACATAAATGATATTTTTATAAAATATTATTTTTTTAAATTATTTATGAATCATAAATATATTAAACTATTAAAAGTATAAAGGGAGTTTATATGAATTTAACCCCTTCTAAATATTAATCCAATTTAATCCATGTAAGTAAAATTATAACCCGTTAGTAGAGAAAAAATTATTTTCACAATTAGGGTTAAAATTGGTTAACTAAGGAGATAAATAAAAATATAATATACAAAAACATAAATATATAGACTGAATCATAATAGACATGTATATTACATCAATTTATATGAATATTTAGTACATTGTAAAAATATATGTCGAATGTATGAGAACATCATCATGAAAAAATATGATCATGCCATACATATCAAATATCGTATAAATGAATCCTGGAATAAAACATGTTAGTTCATAAGACATTAATCATAAGTAATAAAATAACATAATATATTAAATCATAGCATGGGACTAAATCATTTAATTATGGTAGACACATAAGAATGTATAGTTATTTCCATAGTAGTCAAGGAATTGTTTCCAAGGATGTATTAGTTGACACAGTCCTTTATTAAATGGGTATGCACCCCAATCCAATATTTTATTACTAAATAGAGTTCACCCCATATTTTATCCCTATATTATCGAACTTATCTCACTTTCCATTCCATCCCTGTAATAATGAACTGAGTTTTTTTTATTCCAGCCATTTCTATCTCATGAGATATAAATATTTACCAAATGAATTGGAAGGGGATATAGTTCCAACCTCCTCATGATGAAATCTTACATATATCTTCTAAAAAATAATAAACAATCATATCATAACCCATGAAATGAAATGGGTATCATAATCATGTAATCCTATCATAACTTATGGAAGAATGTACATGATTCATAATCAATTAATCAAACGAATATACCATGAAATAGAATCAAATTTCATAAACATTTACGCCATGAAATAAAAGTGGGATTCATACAAATAAATCTAGTTAATGTGAAATGGAGTTCATAAATGCCTTGACATTAATCATTACAGATTCATGGAAAGAATATGAATGGATATTTTAGATTATTTCCATGAATGGCATAAGTAACATCAACGAATGTCATCTTTGATATAAAATAATTTTGAAATATATTTCAAAAACTATTTCTTGTAGAAAATAACATTTATTTTATAATTTTTTTTTATAATTCATAAAACCTTTTGAATTTAATTTTCCTATAAAATACCTTGAAAAATAATAAAGAATACATGAAATCATTTTTAAAAACATTTTACTTGAAAACATATGTAATAAGCATGAAAACATTTTTGAAAAAAAATTTATTGAAAACAATCTGAATCTAAAAAATAATTCTTGAAAATGATTTGAAAACCATTTCATTAAATATAATTTTTAAATTGATAATTAAATCTTGAAATCATTTTTGAAATCCATTTCTTCTAAAATAAAATTAAAAACATAAAATTAATTATTGAAAACAATTTGGAAAATTATTATTTGAAATTTACTTTAAAAAATTATAAATAAAGTTAAAAATGACTTTCAATACTTTTAATTGAAAATATCTTTGAAAACCATTAAATAAATCTTGAAATTATTTAAAATTATTTTATTGAAAATAAAATGGAAAACTTATAAAGAAGTTTTTAAAACGTTTTGAAGACTATTTCTTTGTAAAATAATTTTAAATATTTTAAGGAATGATTTGAAAATATTAAAAAAATTTGAAAGTAAATTTTTCATTTAAAATTATCATCAAGAATCATTTTGAAACATTTTTTGAAATATTTTTTAAAACATGTTTTCTAAATAAAAAATATTTCTGACAAATGAGATAAAACTATCCTATTTTCATAAAAGAAATTTCTTAAATATATTTCATACCAAAGTGTCTAAAATGCAACTAAAACCCTATGATATCATGAATTAATAGATTTTAAATTAATTCATAATTTTTCTTAAGATATTGATCATAATATTTTAATAAAATATACCCGACATAAAAAATCTCAATAACTGATGAGATTGTCTCAATAAACTCTTATAACAATGTAACATGGGATCGTACACTCCTTGTAAGAAAGAGAATTAAATAAAGAAAAAAATTATCAGTAAAATCAAATTTAATGATATAACATTTAAAATGGAATTATATACACATTGAAGTATAATTTTGGTGCTTAAAAACATGAGTCTCAAATAAGGAAAATTGAGACAAAATTATTTAACCGATATTGTAAATTTTGAACATAAACACCCATAATATAAATATAATATTAAGGATATGAAAATATCCATAAATTTAATTATTATATAATTGTAATAAATTCATTGGTAGTACATAAACCACACAAAACTAAAGAGTGGTGAACATAGTATGTATGTCACCGAAATAAAAAGTGAGATGAAATCATATTTACTTCTGTCTTGAATCTCGTCATACTCGATGAAAACACCTATATAATAAATATAAATATATTATAATTATTTTAAAGAACCATGTTCTTATATCTAATACCATATATTTTTTATTTTGACCTTATATTACCTTCTTTTTAACCATCCTATGTTATGGTTTCAATTCGGTTAATATTCGATTTGTTCTTTGAATATCATAATTCATTATATTGTTGGACCTTTTAATTATGTCATGATTCTATTATTTCAACCATGATATAAATAACATTTATATACATTATATTTTTATTATCAAAATCTATAGTATATGTAATTATGAAACAGAATACATCTTTCATGGATATGGTAAGGTGTATATATGCATGAACATTTTTTCCGTATTTATTTTCATATTGAATGAAAAAAAGAAAAATACATATATATATATATATATACATATGTATGTATATATGTATATAACTATAAAAATAATTACTGGTATCTTATAAATCTTATATAATCACTAAACCTATCCTTAAAACAATCCATTTAGTTTATGAATGAATCGCGTTGCTTTGAGAGGATAGTCAGTAGTCCACACTTCTAAAAATGAAATTATTATATTAAATGAAAATGGAATGAAAAAATTATATGTGATTTGAAATGAATAAATAAGATTAAATTAATACTAAATATCATATATAAAAAATATAAATATATTTCCCATCATAATTTCCACTATGAGAGGTCTTAAGGAAAATTGAACAATCATTATTTAGTGAGGTTGTAGTTCGCCAAATACCTAATCAGTATATCTGTTATCCATTAGATGGTGGAGTGTGTAATTTTAGGTTGAAACATTATTATAAAAACAAAATAGTATATTTGTGATATATTTTTTGTTATAAAATCATCTAATAATGACATTTTATGGGGTGGAGAAGTAAAATGAAAGAATAAATCTTGAGATATGGTTTTACCTCTAAATATGATAAGTCCTTTTGGTTTGTAGGAAAAGGATTCCTTGGACTTCCTTGTGATCAAAGGAATTACGCTAGGTGGAATAGAGGATTTTTTTCCTTATGGGGTATATAATGTCCAAACCTATGGGTTTTGAGAGGAGTGAGGTCGTGGGAGTGGTCGTGGCCTTTTATAGGGAATGAAAAGGACTCACTTGGAATTACATGGAACATGTTAAGTGTGTATATGATATTTCCGAAAAAAATTCATAACAAACCAATATTAAAAATTAATGGAGGTTTTATGGATGAAAAATGTCCATAAATTATTTTTTCATAAGTTGATAGGTCATTAAGGCCCCAAATATTAATGTTTAATCCACAATTAATCATAGTTTTTACTTAACCATTACGATTAATTTTAATAACATTCACTAATATTTTTGGTAAAAATTAATTTTACCATATTACACTTGGTATATTATTCAAATAAAAATTGTTTATTTTGGTATTTTAATGTTCAATTCATATATGTTGGAAAACTATTAATAATGTAAATCCCACAGATGGGAAAATATTATGAGTTTTTAAAGTTGAAAGAATTTACAATTTTTATTATGTTTTTAAATTAAATTTCATTGTGAAATTTATCCTAGTAATATAAATTATATTAATAGATTTATTATTGATCTATTATGACCTTAAAATAAATTTAAATATTATTTAACCATAAAAATTATTTAAACAATAAATCTGTTTTTAACTAAAAAGATGTATTTTTAGTATTCATAAAAAATTGATGTTTCTCATAAATAACTCAAAACGCCTACCTAAAAAATTAAAAAATTAAAAATTAAAAAAAAAAGTATTTTATCAAATTAAATTTCTAAATGTTTCTAAAATTAATTTAATTATTAAAATAAATTTATTTGAGAAAGTTGTATTTGTAAAAAAAATTAAATTACAAAAAATAATATCATTAAATACCAATATGTTTTATCTCTATAAAAACAATAATTAATATTTTGAAATTATTTATTACTATTCATATAACTAATTTTTACAAATAGTTTATAATTATCTTATTTAAATAATTATAAAAACAAAATGATGTTTTGTAGAAACATTTGTGTTCCATGTAACATATGTCATGTAGGTGTTGTGGGTATCACAAACCAAGTTAGTATTATGTGTAGTGAAATCCAAGTCAGTTTCATTTGAAAAGGATGTCTGGATAAGTGTTTTAATATATATATATATATATATATATATATTTACACTATCGCGTGAAATGAAAAATATCAAAATGATAAATTAATTTGAAAATATATAATTCACAAAATCATGGGGTGTTACCTTTTATCCCCATTAAAAAGAGACGTTCCCGACAAATTCACATTTTTAAATGGATTAGTACTTGAATGTTTCATTTATAGAAACCCACATCGTAAAAATTAATACTAAAAACTCCCTTAAATGTAAAATCAGGTACCATGATGATTACTAAAAGTAACATATAATTTGGTTTCCACATAGGATAACATAGGTTTAGAGAAAAGATTTTACATGGAAAAAAGCGTAAATATTTACAGTGAGTTATTTATTTTATCAATCACAATCAAGTAAATTATCAAAGAAAATTTTAGGCAATCAATGTCCTAAATCAATGATGATTTCAATGCCATTAGTTTATCAAAATTAATGTATTAAGACAACACATTTTCTTTTGACCATTACTCTAATTTTGAGTATATTATTTATTGAAAAAGTATAAGGAAATATACTTACATGAAATATTTCTATCAAAAAACATCATTCATTAGTTGTGTTTTTATAAATTTTTATTTCAACCAATACATCGTGTAATCGACTGCCAGAAACTAACTTTTATGGCTATAGTGCTGAAATACACTTTTATACGGTCTTAAGGACCATAAAAGAATGAAATGTATACCAATTTATCTATAACTACTATTAAAAAATACTATGGTTAATACATTAATTTCTAAAAATAAAAATATACACTACATATTCACAATAAATAATTATTCATCAAAAATAATTATACACTAACCAAGACATTGTGTAGGCCAGTGGAAGGTGTGAAATCTATATGGTCCTTCAACCATTTTCTCAATACCAATGGCCTTATAAGAATTTATTGGTTTTCACACAATACACATGTTATACTTTTATAAAACCGTACTAAAATAAGTTCCATAAATAAATAATATGGAAATACGTGAAATATAGTAAATCGCAATTTATATTTTAAACCAAGGATTTCAATAAAAACTTAGTGAATAAATAATTATTTAGATGTCAAATATAACTTTCTCATGATTGGTAAACCATATAACCCATCTCAAAGATGGAAATATATATCTTTAGAAAGAGATTCAGGAAATCTGGTTGTCTTTAATCCCCCATATGTCACAAAGTGGCAATTAGCTTCCAAATTCCATTCATGTGGCTACCCTCGTGGTAAATTATCTTGGAAAATGGTAACAAACTAAACTTCAATAAATACTTTTTCCAAATATAAATGTTTCCTTATTCCATATGTTACAGGATATATTCTATAAATCGAAGAAGTTATATACTTCATCCAATATATCATAAACTACCTATCAACATGTAGTTAAATAGTTCCTAGGTAATTAGTATCATACAATTAACTTATTCATAATAGGATTATCATAGCATAAAAAACATATTAATGGTTACCTTCTATTAGTCAAAATATCACATTTTTGTTAAATCACATCACCAGACTAATGTTATAATTCAACATAAACATTTAAATACTAATAAAAAATATAAGTACAACAATACTTGTATATTTTATCATTCGTATAAAATAATTTTTTCTTACAGACACATATAAACATAGATTATTCCAAATAATTTTTATTCCATTAATAAGGCCACCTCATCCTATTACAAAATACATCTTTCATTTAATATTTCATTAATAGTCACTTCTTCATCAGCAATGTAACCCTTACTCACACCACCATGTTGATTCCCTTTAAGAGCATTCATCTTGGTACATTGAGTTTCATAATGACCATTAACTCCACACATAAAACAATTAACCTTCCATGATGTATTTGGGAGAAAATAATTCTCATCCATTTAGATAATTTAACTCATCATTTTTCACCTAGAGTCACTTTCATTATGTACTTTATTACATTAATCAAAACATTTTATTATACCAACAATACATTCACTTAGGTGATTCTTTTCATATTCCTAACACAAATGAAATAGAAACTACATTCTTCCATACTCTCTATTACTAAAACTCTCAACGAACTTCTTCTTTATCTTTATTGGTGATTCTGAGAGTTGGTTAATGAATATTTTTCTAATCATGATTCCTGAAAACTGATTAGGAAACAACGTAAAATCTTTCAATCCAATGATCTTCTCACTTGACTAATAATAAGAAAATCTTCCATCACATTAAAGGCTAATCCATTTCTTTCCCTTCATTGTCATTGACTAAAACCAGAAGAATAGTGTGAAAATTACATATCATTGTAAAAAACTACATAGCCTTGAAAATAATTACTTATTGAGTGTCCAAATAATAATACATTTCCTTAATCTATGTCACCCTAGTTTCAGCCTCGGTTATTAAAAGACAACTTATATTTAATTCATTCGTGATGGTTAATGAAGTGTTTTTAAATTCCCAAGGAATATCCTCCAAGAGTGTCAAACAATGTGTGAAAAAAGGTGTGTTTTCTTGTACGTGATTTCACTAAGTGAGAACTATAAATTCTTATCAGAGTTATTACAACAAGTCACATCAATGCCAAATCCACATCCACTTTTAGTATCCAGACGGGTATTTATTTCTTGGAAACTAACCACTATATCCTTTACTAATATTATAAGACATTTTATTGAAAGTTAACTCATCGTTATACATATCCTTGGAGATATCCCTAGACAAATACTTAGTAATATACCCAGTTATCCCCTAGATATTTCTCATCTTAGTTTCCAACCGTTGACTAAAGATTTCCTTTGATACCAACTATAGTTATCTAACATTAAAAAATATGGATACTACATCATCTTTTATGAATATTCATCATATTACAAAAATTCATTCCCGAGCATTGTAATTGTTTATTTTCACTGTAAACATAGAAACAAAATCATCAGTCTTGGTTAAAGAACATCAACATATCCTATAATAATCTCCAGCTTTAAAAATTCTACATAAAAATTTTCTTCTTAACATGGGTAATGGAAACATATGATTGGGGTGAGCTCAAATACTCATTAAGGGTAAATAAGGGAGATATGTAAGCTATATTATTATGATAAGGGAATGAAAACATTATCATGAAAATAAAAGATCATGCATTACATATCAAAATCATATACATGAATCATGTATAAATCATGGAATTTCATAATACATGAATCATAAGAAATTCAATAACATAATCTATGAAAGCATAAAATTGGAATAAAACATGGAATTTTAGAATGAACATAATTATATATAATGATCTCCAACGTTGTCATGGAATTTATACCAGGTCCATATTAGTTTATATAATATGTTACTAAACATGGTTCATACCCCATTCATGTCCTATTCTACTAAACTGAGTTCACCCCTCATTTTAGCCCTATATTACTGAACCCATTTCATTTCCCATTCCAGCCTTGTAATACAGAACCGATTTCATTTCATGTTCTAGCCATGTGTATCTCATGAGATATAACACATTACTCAATAAATTATTGGGATATATAAGTCCTTCCCTTCTCATAACGAAATAGTAATTACATTTTCCAAAACACATAAAAAATCATATCATAAACCATGAAATGAAATGTGTGTCACAAAAATCTAATCATCTCATAACTTGTTCAAGAAGATACATGTTTCATAATGATTTCCTCTAAAGAATAACTTATTTAATAGAAATGTATTTTATAGATATATATCTCATAAAAATGAAACATGAATAATAGTCATATAACCTGTGAAAGAAAAATAGGTTTCATAAATAACATTACATTAAGCATAACCCATTAAAATAAAGAACATGAATGTAAACATTAGATAATTTCATAGAAAGGAATGAGTAAGATCAATAGTAGTCATCTTAGATGGAAAATAGTTTTGAAATATTATTAATAAAATATTTCTTGAGAAAAATATCCATTATTCATTGAAAAATTATTTTTTATGCATAAAACAATTTTAAAATTATTTTCCATGAAAATAATGTTCAAATATAAATATAATACAAGAAACCATTTTCAAATAATTTTTCCAAGAAAAAATATATAAAAATATTCCAAAATATTTCAAAAAAGTATTTGAAAACTCTATGAAAACATTAAATTTAACCTTGAAATTGTTTTGATAACTATTTAAATAAAAATAATCTAAAAATGTAAAAATAAATCATTAAAATGTTTTGAAAATAATTTCATTGAAAACAACTTTTAAAACACATAAAGAAATATTGAAAACATTTTAAAAATAATTTCATAAAAAATAACTTTGAAAACTTATAAATATTTTTAAAAAAATTTTAAAACCATTTCATTGAAAAGAAATTTTAAATATTCTAATTTAATCCTAAAAACATTTTGAAACCCATTTCTTGGAAAATAAAATTGAAAACTTATGAAGAAATCTTGAAATTGTTTTGAAAAATATTTTAAAGAAAATAATTTTATAACATTTAAATAATGAATCGAAAACCATAAAACATATTTAAAATAATTTTTTACAATTTAATTATCTTCATATAACACCTGAAAAAAAAATTGAAAACATTTTTGAATACATGGTTTCTGAATAAAATAGATTTCTGATCAGAGAGAGAGGTACATTCATATTTTCAGAGAAATATTTTATTAATTATCTTAAGTACCAAAGATTGAAAAAAGGTACTAAAACATGAATATATTATGAATAACCATATGAGAAGAAATGTAATGATTTTTCTTGATAGACGGATCATAATATTTCAATAAAGGAAGCATCATCAAAACAAATCTCGATAAGCAACGAGATTTTCTAAATGAAGACTTATAAGATGGTAACAAGGGATGATACTATCTATGTAAGAAATATATTTAGATAAAGCTAATAAATATCATGAAAATAATTATTTTCATGATATAATAAGAAATATGATAGTATAAAGAGCTGGAAAAATAATTAATGCACATAAAAATACATAAGTCCCCAATAAGGCAAATTGAAACAGAAGTATTTTATCGATTTGGTAACTTCTAAAAATAAACCCCATAATATAAAGATCATATAATGGATTTGTATATATAAATAAACAAAATTATAAGATACATTAAATAAAATCATGGGTAGTATATACACTACACAAATGGAGAGAGTGGCTAACGTAGCATGTATCTCACATAAATAAAAAGTCATATGAAATCTCATTACCTAGTGTCTTGACTCTCCTCATATTCTTTCAAAATACCTAAATAATAAACATAAATTTATTATAAATATTTTAAGTAGTCATATTATTATATATAATACCATATATAGTTTGACTACAACTATATATCACCTTCTTGATAACCATCCAAAGTTAAGGATCCACTTTAGATGATATTTTCTTTGTTCCCCACATATGTCTTTATTACTTATATAATTGGTCCTTATACATATATCATGATTCCATAATTTAAATAATGATATAAATATCATTTATATCCAATATGTTTGTGTTATAATAATCTATATAATATATAATAATTAAATGTAATACACTATTAGATGTGACAGTAAGTCGTATGTAGGTGGAATGATGTTATGGAATTTATTAAAAAATTTAAAGGAAGAATGGAAAAGAAATATATGTATATATATGTATATATATCACTATAAAATTATATTTATTATATCATATAATTCTTATATATTGACTAAAACGATCTTTAATACAATCCATGTAGTGTATAAATGAATCATAGCTTGTTGAGGGTGTGGAAATCCACAATTCCTCAAACAAAATTATCTTATTAACACGAAATAGATATCAAAAATATATGTGTTGTAAATGTAATATAGAAGATTAAATAAAAAATAAATATAATATAAAAAATATATATATATTTTCTATCATAATCTCCACTATGAGTGGAGGTAAGGAAAATTTGAACAATCATAATTTAGTGAGGAGGTTGTTCACCGTACATATAAACAGTAGGTTCATTATCCCTTGGAAGGAGTTGTGAGTAAGAGTAGGTTTAATTCTTAGAATAAGAAAATACTCATAAATTTATCATGTTTTTTTGGTAATAAAAGAATTTAATAATGTGATTTTAGGGGTGGATATGGAAATATAATGAAAGGAGCTTGAAAGAAGTTTTTACATCTTAATTGGAAAACTCCTTTCACTTTGTGGAAAAAGGATTCCTTGGATTGACTTATTAACTAGGTAAGTCTTATATGTGAAAGGGTGTTTTTCAAGGAACTATACTAGGAATATATTTACCAAACCTAATAGGCTTGAGAGGTCTGAGGAAGTTCGAGTGGTGGTGGCTTTTATGGGGAAGGAAAAGTACTCACATTGATTTTTTTAAAGAAAGTTAGATGTACACATGATCTTACTTAAAAAGTAATAATGGACCAACCTAAAGAAATAATTTAACGTTTATGGACGAAATATGGCCATGAAATTGGTTTTTTACAAGTTTCTAGGTTATTTGGACCCCTAAGATTATGTTTTGGACCCTATTTAAACATAATTTCGACTTAACATTTTTGATTAATTTTAATCACTTCTCCAAATGTTTATTCTAAAAAATTAGTTTATTTGTATTATACTAAAAATAATATACTTATTACAATTGTATATGATAGTTTTTGAAAATTCAATTCACAAAATTTGGAAAAGTAAGATTAATATTAATCCTACAGAAAGATTGAAATTTTGTTCTTTAAAGTAGAAAGAAGACAGAAAGAGTTTTATGTTTTGATATCCAATTTCAAAGTTAAATTGATTAAAATAAATGAAATTGTGTTAATTGTTTTATAATTCAAATATATTGATATTAAAAAAATTTACAATACAAAATACCATTAACAATTATTTAAATAAAAAGCCAGTTTTTAACTAAAAATTAGTATTTTTATCTATTGATCAAAAAATAAAGTTTCTTAGAAAAATCGCAAAAATTCACCCTCTTCTAATTACTAAATTATAAATTAAATTAAAATTATATTATCAAATTAAATGTATAAATGTTTATAAAATTAAATTTATTATTAAAATCAATTTATTTTAGAGAACAATGTTGTTAAGCATAAAAGGACCATAAAAAATCATATCATTCATTTCCAATATGTTTTCTTTATATAAAAAATATAAAAAATATTTTAATGATCGTTATTACTATTTATATAACCATGTAAAATGAATAGATTATAATTATCCCATTTAAATAATTATAACAATATAATGATGTTTTTCAGAGACAGCTATGTAGCGTGTAACGTATGGAAAGTCAGTATTATGGGTAACACAAACCCAGTCAGTATTTAATGTTGCACATGCCAAGTCTCAATTTCATATAGAACATGCAAAGATGATTCTATGTGAATGAAATTTTGGTCTTAGTGTTTTAATGTATATTTATATATAACAATTTCTAGGGTTACGCAAAATAAAATATATCAAAAAGATAAATTAATATTGCACAAAATATTAGCGTGTAAAAATTAACATATCAAAATTTTATTGGGTAATTGTATTTTAACCAAATACAACCTTTTTTTAGTATCTAGACATTTGGATGATTTTAGGCTATAGAATTACTTCATTATATGTTAATAATTAGAAAAATTTTAAGAGTGAGCTACACATAGCTTATAATAGAGAACCACTCAATCCTCTTCAGTACAACACGATGACCAATATATATTGACCAAAACATGAAAAATAATATCCTAAACATCATTATTCATATTCTAGTGTTTTTTTCTACCCAAAATACCAACCTTAGGATAATTAATATGATATCTAAAAGACTTATTTCATATAATATGTCACCATATTAGCCAATAATTTTTTTTACATATTATCTTACCTCATCTATATCATGGAATTTATAAAAATAATTATGTGTGATAAATTTACTGAAATGTTTTTATTATTTTAAAATCATTATTGCTACGTTCTTTTCGTTAAAATGGAAAGTGTATTTCTCATTTAACTACAAGTATGACATACCATCTCAACATTGTATTACAAAACAAATTCACCAATATCTTTAAAAAATGTATATTATGAAGATATTAATATTTATATATGAAATTTAAATGATGTAATTTTATTTTATGATAATATTGTATCTACCATGTTTAACATTAAAATCCTATGTAATTTCTTTATTTACATTTTGAATATATGGTAATAGATCTGGATTTAAGGAATACATATGATATATTAAGGATACATAAAAGTTTAATTGTTATTTACCAATATTTTCTCAATCAGTTGAAAATTTTAAAATGTGTTCAAGAATACATATAACCTTCTATATCTATTAATAGTGTAATTAGTTTCTTTATAAATTTCATTTATTGTTGACTATATATATAATGAATATTTGTATACTTATATTATTATTAATATTTTATAGATTATGGAACAATTATCCACATAAATGTAATGAGACTACAGAACCAAAACATTTGTGTGAAAAATTAAGCATTTAACCCAGAGAAAAGTGATTTTAATAATAATTTTTAAATAAATTGGTGATCAGATGTCATATATACAAAATATATTTTAGATTAAAACCCAAGCAAGCTCTGCCCTGAAAATTATTAATAAATGTAAATGTACAACCAAGAAAAAACACAAAACAAGTGTCACATAAGCCACATCCAAACAAAGACAATGAAAACATTCCCTTTAACAAGAATCTGAATCCCGTGTAGTCATCGCACAAAAGACCCTCAAAAACCAAAAAATAACCCAATATCCTATAAAAACGTCAAAAACAAATGTAGAACCTTATCCAACACCTAATCTGCTTAGCAGACATACATCTTGTAACCACCTCCGCCATGTCAACTGGCATACAACCTATACTTCACAACCCTCCAGCATAACACCCATCTTGAGGTCATTGTGTGCTCCAGCATGTCTCCATGAATGAGGTCCATCAACCTCTACTTATCAAGAATTGTGTTCCAACTTTAAGGCTCCAATTATAGTAGCAAAATTCCACATCCATAAACTCCGGTCAACCTAGCAGTGTGTCCCGGACATCCCGAGCACTGCTCCAACTATCGTTCTATATTCCCCAGCCTACTCCCTGGCTTACTACCTCCAACTGATTTGTTTCTACCAAATCTAGATAGTATTCCCCGACATGATATAACACATCTACCAAGGTCTCCCTCCCTAAGGCACATCACAAAATCTTCCCTCATGCATCATAATGTTCAAATAGCACGTGATCTAAAATTCACATACACACTGAGGTCACCAACGTCTTGTAAGACACATTAGATAAACTAGAGGTCTAAAACCACTAGTATCAACAAGTGACATCTCCCAATCGATCACCACCTACACCCACCATTTCATAGACAAACAAATCTCCAAGGACACCATTTTTCTGGACTCTCTAGTACTTCCCAAGACAGGATGAAGGTCATACACCTGAGATCTGAGCTAAATTGATTGCTGATTGTGACGCATCATCAGTACCACCCACTGACGGGATCCCAGATCTAATGTAGACACACTTCCATAGGTATAAAGCCAAGTCCCATGATTTTGTAGATCATTTTAGATAAAAATTCAAGTCACCATTTCCATATTTTGATTCCCAAATATTTGACCAGATCTTGGTTATCCCCATGATATGCACATTGTCCTTTTCATACTAGAATGAAGAACATTTCTGGTACTCCCCCCCCCCCCATCATGAGTCATCTTCATCTTCCCACTAATTCCTCTCCGTTATCCTAGAGCATCACTGGTTCCCAAAATTTCTTCTTTGTCAAGATCTGCAGCATCTCCATCGTCCCATCAATGCCTCATCATTGTACTAGAACATCACTAGTTCCAAAAAGTTCCTCTTTTCCAATATCAGTAGAGACTAAATCATCACAAAATCCACCCTTGTGATGAAATCCACAAGATGAAAACATATCATAATTTCTAACAATACTATCATAGATCTTGGTTGGGTCGCCGAGGCCATCTACTTTGATATTTACTATAAATTATTTTTAAATATATACAGATATATTTGAGTCATTATATAAGGTATTGGCATCTAAATGCAATTTTAATCAAGATTATCTATGCTTTAATTTATGTTGGGGAAATTATTTGAACCCCATCTTATAAATCCATTTGAATAACTTTCCTATTTATTTCTAAAGAGTAAATTTTTTTATTCACATAAACTCTTTAAAAACACAAAAACTCAAAGATTATTTTTTTCTTATAATCATTTCATATTTTCTTTTCCTTTAGATGTCATTTTTTATCCATATATATGTTTTGAAACAATTATCTTCAGTAATGTTTTTAATTTAATTCTATAATTGATCAAATTAATTTTTAACCAAAAATTAACATTCATAAATATATTTAAAATGATCATGTTTTTTTATCTTCCAAACAAGGTATATTTTACCATTTAAAAAAATTATGAATGGAATGTTTTCTATTATCCCAATTGACATAATAAAATAATCATCATGACCCCTAGTTATTATTAAGCATCCATTAAATGTTTTCAAGGATACAATCAAGGAACATTTTTCTATAATATTTTGGATATTTCTATATATAAATAGTATATTTCAAAGTGAAAAGGACATTTGCCTTAAGAAATAATCCATGTGATATGTTGGTGGAATTTTTCTTTAAGATGGTGTATTTTGATGTTAATTATGATTTACTATGTATATAATCCAATTAAACCATCCTTATTATATTAATCTGTTGTATATGATAAATATGACAAGATGATTAAAAAATCATTCCATTTGAATAGTTCTTTCAACGAGTAATTGATAAACTATTTAGGAAATATATTTATTTTCCTCAGGTTGTGACATTATAAATTTTTTATAAAACCTATTTATTCTTTACTTGTTCTAATATGATGAATATTTTATGATCTTCTAGATCAAATTTTTATGGTTTTCATTATTTGATGGGTAGTCCCAAATTTATATCATTATCCAACAAATTGGGTATATTATTATACCTGAAGATATAATTATGGGAAACAAGTTGATATTCTTGATCAACTGTTGGAATAATGTATATGTACTTGATCAACTATAGAAAACAAGTCTAGGTGGTTGATCTATAATAGAAAATTGGTGATGATATTTAATCCACTCTATTGTCATGATATTATGAAATGAACATATGGTTCGTGAATGATTTATAATAATTTTTCATAATTATGAATTCTTTATATTGAACTGATAATGTTTTCTTCCATTGATAAGCTTTACGATCCCTTATATATTGGGTATTATTATTGTAAGTGACATTCATTATATAAAACCTTATATTTATCTAATTAATTTATATGATCAATGATTTATATCTCAACTCTTTACCCTAATAACGAATCTCATCTCAACCTTTTCAATGTTTCTTTTCCCTGGGATATGAAATGATATTTTAAGTTGTTTATATCATGGAAGAGTACAATGTTGAAAGATATTTATGGAACACGTTGAAAATAATTAACGAAATAAAAAGATTGGGTATCTTTTGTCTAATTAAACTACTATCCTAAGGAATGTATTCATGAAATGTATTTAATATTAATCAAAAAGGATGTAATATTAATGTGTAAAATTTATGGTTCACTATATTTCCCACTAAATTTAACAAACTCATCCATAATTGTTTTGAATACCATGATTAATTTAAATATTTCAGTAAAAAAAGAGCTTACTATCAAAAAAATAATTTTTGAGATAAATAATACATTCCATTAAAAGGTATAGCAATAATATAGGAGATATAATGTGATACATTCTTAAAAAGGGTATTCTTGAAAATAAAAAATTGGTTTTGGTTGGTTGGTTTATTCTAATATCATAATTTTTAAAAAGACCGTTATTCTAAATAGAATCTATAGCACCAAACACTAATCGTCGAAGGTATTGTAACAAACTGAGTCTTTGCAATATATTTATTTTTTATAATTAAATTTAATCTCATTTAAAGATTTCATAAAAGGAAACACTCAGTTTCTCTTACATTATACATGATACTAAGTTTTATTAAATAGTAATAGAAAATTAATATAAGTATTTAAAAAGATAGTTATCACCTATCACTAAAAATGGTTTTTAGGAATATGAAAAGAAAAAGATGAAAATATAATGTTCAAAAAAGATTATTTTTTTAATTTATTTGTAATATAAAAATTATCATTTAAATTAAAAATAAATATTTTCTAAAAAATAATTTTTTTTTCTAAAAAACATATCAGTCTTGCTTTTTCCAAAAAAGAAAATTTTATTTTCTTCCATATTTCAAAAATTAATTTGAAAATTAAAAATTAATTTTAGAAATATAAATACTAAAATTTTCTTAGTGTGGTTTTTTGGTTATATTTGTGACAAAAATTTATTTTTTAAATGAATAGTGAATAATAATAAATTTTAATTGAAAATATAATTTACATTTTAATAATTTATAATCATAAATTTTGACCTCATTTTATTGAAATATAAAATTAGTTCACTTATATAATAATTTAACCAATTTATGTCATTGGAATCATTTTTATGTTGAATTTTGATATATAATCTTTGTAAACATTTGTACATTTCCCATTTTAAAAACTGCTTTCTCATCAAGCATGTGTGATTAATTTTCAATTAAAGATTCTTAATTTTGTGAATTTTATTTGGAAAATGGATTTAATAACTTAATTTAGAATAATTTATAATAACAAATAAGTTCAATTTTTTATCAAAATTAACATTTAAAATAGAAAAAAAATTAATTATCATGGTTAAGGTAAAAAATGGATTTTCTAGTATTTAAACTAAGAATATAATTGAAGAAAATGACTTGAAAATCTGTAAAAAAAACCCATTAGAGGGACAAAATTTCACATTATATCTTCTACTTTAGATAATGTTCAATTTTTTAATCTTTTTGCATGAAACAATGTCATTTTGATATAATATTTGAAGAAAATAACAAGTGTCCCACTTACCCATCTTATACAAGGAAACCCTTTTCCTGTCACTATCCCAAATTTAAAATCTTTATTTCAGACAATACCATCACAAATCACACACCAAAATACCTCCCCAAATAATATAATCTTTATTTCGGGGATAAATTAAAACTATAATGGATTTAATGCATAAATAAAGAGGACACCCAAAGAAGAGGTAATATTCATAAATGATTGTTTTTATTTAATTTATTTCTCAAACCCCATAAATTATTAATAAACAATTATTATATAGTGAATTCAGTATATTACACAAACTAAGATGATTTTATACAAAATATAGGACCTAAAACCACTTCCACCTCCATTAAATGGGTTACAAAATAATCTTTTTTTGTATGAAAAACTACTGCCTCAAAAACTGATGTCATTATTTTTTATAATAACACAATATCATGGTAGGTAATGATGATGAATATAAATTATATATATAATATTTATAAAATAATTATACCTATGGATTAATTATATCATAAATACCTTTTTAATTTCTATTCCTAACAGTATATGATAACGTCTCATGTGAGTACAGTAGAATATTTACTTGAAATGTTATGTTACTCATCTTTATTATTATTTAAATATAATATATCATTTTACTTAAAAAAAATTCTACACTTAATGATGATTATATCATTCGAGTTGGTTTGGAATACCACCTTCATAAAGTGATGTGACACTCTTTTCATCACCACACCACATGAAATATATATATGTATATAATATAGTATTTATGATACTATTGTAATTTTTAATGATAAAATATTACATAAATTATTTCCCTAATGATCCCTGGAAAATTGAATTGTTACTTTTTTGTACGTACGACCTATAGTATCGAGGATTTTTATATAGGTCATTTATTAGTACCAACACTGGTAATTGGTATTAAAATTATAATTCATGTGTAAATATTTTAATTATATCATTATTATTATTCTATATATTATTGAACAATATAAATATGTTGAAGAACCAGATCATTTAGGATGAAACATGCATGAAAACACAAGGAAAATAACAGCAAAAACCATTTAAATAAAGAAATATTGTTAAATAATTGGTTATAATATGTAATATAAGGATCTGATAATATATTAAAAATAGAGTTATGTTTTTACTATATGATAATAAAATTTCTAAGACCACTATAAATAATATTAAAGCATGTTCACCCAAAATGAAGCATGTGGAATGGATTTCTTGTCCTACATTTAATTTAATGAGACATATAAAATATTCACTTATTATGTATTTTCAATTGTTTATATACTACACGTTTCCTAGGTTATATCATGTATTAATTTTCCTTCATGTAATTTAATGTTCCATTTAACATTATTTCATTCATGGGTATTATGATTCAGAAGTTAGCATAGTTTTAAGGGGTTATTTCAAAATATAATCAGTAATCAGGATTTATTTTTCTTATTGCTTGGGGAAATTATTTGATATTTCTACCATAAAACTAATATATTTTCAATTATTATGGTTTTTTATGAACAATTTCAAATAATATTCCCATTTTCGACTCTATTCTATTTAAAATAATTGATAAAAAGTTTTTATGAAAATATAACTTTATTTCCCTCTTCGGTCGAATTTTTTTTCTTCAAAAGCAGTGTTTTCATAAAAGGTTTTAAATTTTTTAAAAAAATATTAAATATAATTTATTGAATACATTTTCAATTATTTTTACTTTTTGAAAAATTCTTTTAAATGAAACATTGGGTATTTTTTCAATTAATTTTTGTTTGTATTTTACTGAAAATTGGAAAATAATCTCTTCTTTAGCTAGTATGGAATGTTCAGAATTTTATACCTTCTTAAAAATTAAATTTTATTAAGAAATATTTACATATTTTTAATGGTAATCCTTGAGGAAAATTATGTTCTTTTTTTTATTTTTAGTTTTAAAAAATTAATTTCCAAATGCAAAGGATGTTTTTGTCTGGAATGTTATAAATATATTTTTGGTCATCAAGGACATCAACGAGTTAATTTAATTATGATCCACTAGGGATATATTGAATTGATATTATCTTTATTATTTATTTGGTTTGTTTATGATCCTTTTTATTGTGGATATACTATTCTGATACAATTAACTTCATTTTAAATGGTTTATGGTTATTCTTATTTATTGGGATAGATATTAACATTTCATATGTTAGTATTTTAGTAAAGATGTTTATGCTGATTCTTTTTCAACCATTTTTTAATATGAATCCTTTGTAATTCATATATTATGGGTGGGTCCCACTATATATTATTGATGAATCAGTAGCTTTAGAAAGACAAACTAGATATGGTTTTGGCTACAGCCTTACCAATTTATATAAATTTATTGGCATAATGACTCGACAACATTATATATCATGGTTTGAAGCCTCGATGGTATTAGATTTCTTTTCATGAACCTCTATAGTATTTGATGTCTTAGAATGTTGACTCAATGAGATTAGATATCTTGGAATGAGGGTGTAATGATATGTATTAGATATCAATCTTTATGTATTCCATCATTATGAATTTATTTATTTATTTATTTATATTACATGTGATTATTAGAACATATGGAATATTAAATTTTACGTTTAATGATAAAGTTATTATTTGAATGAAATTATTTGATCATCTTTTATTCCTACCGTATTATGTTTAAATTATTGATTAAATGGAATTAGTTTCATTTTTGTACCTTTATATATTTATTATTCCTTATTTATTCATATCTTCTACCTTACTCTTACCCATAATGAGAATCTGAGCCCACCCATTTCCCATATTTTATCGTACCGAGGATATGAGAATGTATTTTGTGATAGTTATGAAATGAAAAAAATGGGAAAAATTGCATTCTAAACTAAAATTACTTTTTTCATTTTTTATTTTAAAATGTATTTTGAATTTCACATATGTATCGAGTTCACAAAGACTACTAAACTAATCAGTCATTCGAGATGTGATTCCTTGTATCTTATGTCGATGTTATAATGTAGTCCTAAGAACCAGGCTGCTATGTTCACGAAGCTACAACAAATATTAGGGGATGTTTAGTGGATTCATTGGGAACTAGATTTAGGGAAAACTATATTATGGTCATATACTGAGGATATACATTGGGGATAATTAAAAAATTACTATTTTTTTCAATGAATATTTTATATTATTTTTCTAATAAATACTTCATTGCCTATATACTAAAACAATATATGGTTCTATAACAGAGTTACCTATGGGTAATAAATTTAAATGGGAAAATTTTGATCAACCTGTTCATAACTTTGTTTAATACAAATGGCCTTACTACTCACCTTATTTGTTAAACCAGGGGCTATGATTAGGGTAATTCATATCTTCCTTACAAACTTCTAAGAATGATTTGAATAGATAATGATATTGAATGGACTATTTTTGTACTTTTACCAAGGAATGAACTTTTCAGAAATAAAATAGATGATGTATTTATTTAATAGGATTACAAGAAACTAAATATTTTATTTCACATTAAAAATAAAATTTATGTTATTCTAATAATGAAATATCCGATTATTATGTTGACTTTTATAATCACAAGTTTATTCATCAACCTAATAGTTTTGGATACCATCAGGGGTTAATGAGTTTAATATTTTTAATATGTTTGAATTCTTAAACACACCTTTTTAAAATCTCTGTGGTTTAAATCTAACATGAATAAGGATATTTTGGGAAACATTTATAGAAATAATAGGTTTTATAGGAAAATTTATTTCTTGGATAATGACTTTTTAGTTTAAAGATATATATTTAGTGTTATAGATTGTATATTGTGTAAATGTGATCAATAACAAAATTGTAATAGTGTTCAATGAATATGGTTATACTTAAAAAAAGAATATAATTATTATTGAAAACCTTAGTAAAACAAATTAATTAATGATTAATTTTATTTTGAGGATATCCAAATTCTTTTCTAATGATTTTATGAAAATAATATTAATATATTTTAGAAAAATGAAAATGCACATTATGGGTGAAAACCCAGCACCTCTAGCATGGTGGTGGTGCCTGAAACCATGACGAAAAGATGAAAACTTTTTTTTATTTACCATTTTCCAACATGATGTCCTATTTGATATGTCTTTGATTTTATTTAAACGAATTGATAAATTAATATTATTGATGAAAAAATTATGTTATTTTTTTATGTACAGATTAATTTATTATATTGCATAACATTAAAATAAATAATTATTTGGAAAAAAAAGTTATTGAAGGATATAATTTTAATGTTTTTATGAATCATACAATCCATTAAAAAAATTTATGTGGTTTAGGAATCAAAATATCACTTTTACAATTTCATTTCTTAGAGTAAGAGAAGAATTTGAAATTTATCAAATCACTAGCATATGATGAAATTATTAATATTAAATATAAATCTATCAATTCATTATATTTCCTTATATTAATAGAATGTAAGATAATTCCACAACATTAGGATAATGATCTTGAAACAAAAACGTTATACTATTACATTCATAACTGAAGAATTTGACAGATATTTAAATCATCACATATATGTTGTTTTGATGCCCTTAACTACCATTGATCATTCTCTTTTTGTCATCAAAGAACTCTATAAATATTTAAAATTATTTATATTCATATTATATGTATATATCATAACATTTCACAAAAATTCCCCTACTTGGAAAACTGGAAATGTGTTATTATATATTATCTTTTTTACTTCCCTATCCATATTAAGAGAAGTATATTTTATTAGAAGAATTTAACACCCATAGATTTTCAAAGAAGAATATCATTTTCGATGGTGTGTATAAAAACTAACACCAAGAATATAGGGAAATATTTCACCATAATATATTTTGGTATATTAAATTTTAAAAAATAAAAATAATCTCTTCAAATGAATTCATTGCACTAAACACTATGATTATCAATAATTACACAAAACACTATGTTTTACCGATGAACAGTGTATAATTAATTTTATTTTTTAATATGATAATTATCACATTATAATTGGAATTATGGATATGAAAATGATGAAATATCTTATGAAAATATATAACTCATCGATTTTTATTATTTATCTATTTATTAGTAATAGAATAATAATCATTTAGAATTAATAAAATTATTTTCTAAAAAATAGTATTTTTTTAAAATAAAGATTAGTCATGTTTTTTGAGGATATTTTAAAAATAATTATTTACACAAATATAATATTTATTCTAACGAATATTAATAAATTTTAAAATAATCATACAAAAATTATCTTAGTTTGTATTTTTTTATTTTTATAAAAAGAATTATTTTTTTATGATTAATTTTAAATATTGAATGTTAATTAAAAGCTGTATTTTTGTATAAATAATATATAATGATAAATTATATTTTGAATTTGTTTTAAAGTATAATTAGATCAATTATATATCAATTTACCCAATTTAGGTCATTATAATCATTTTCATATTAAATTTTGATAACAAATATTTTTCATCTTTTAGATGTCTTCTCTTTAAAACTTTTCTTTGTCATCACGTCAATAAGATTTATTTTAAATTAATGTTTTCCACTTATATTTATTTAATATAAAAAATAGATTAAGTATTTTTAATCACAAAAAATTATATTCTTTAACAAGGTTACCTTAATTTTTGATCAAAATGAATAGTGAAAATAGAAAAAAATAATTAATATGGTAGAGGTAAAAATAGATTTACCATGGGTTAAACTAAAAAGTTAAGCGGTAAAAATTACCTAAAACTTATAAAACACCAATTTTTTAAAAAAAAATCAAATTATCTCTTCTGTTTTCCATAATTTCCCAGTTTTTAATAATTTTCCATGATTAAACCAAGGGAATTATTGAATAGATTAAAAACATTACAAGTGTTCCACTCACCCTATTTATAAAAGGCTGCCCATTCTCTCATCCTCTTCGCACCATGAAACAACATTGGTTTGTCCATGGCCAGACCAAATAACATCCAAAATCACCCCGTCAAATCCTAGAATACATAATTTTGGTATAAATCCAACCTAGGATTCATTTCATATGATCTTAAGAAGGATACAGAAATAAGAGATAATTTTTTTCAATGAATTTTCTTATTTTATTTATTTCTCCATTTCATTAAATAATTATAAATCCATAATGATATAGTGTCCTCAATATTTTCAATAAAATAGGGTTTTTTAAAAAGGTAATGACCTACAACCACCTATAAATCCATTCAATGGGTTAGGAAATCCTCATTTGTGTGTATCGTGGACAACTGCCACACGATCCAATGTCATTCATTATTCCATTAAAACCTATCACGGTTGTTTATAATGATGAATATATAGTATATATATTATATTTATAATAAAATTATTAAAATTAATTAATTATATTTTATATATACATTTTTTACATTCCATTCTTTAGGGGATACGATGACGTTGCTCTTCTGTTTGGCAGATGACCTCCTCCCGGAGTGTTGTGATTCCACTTTCACTAATGCATTACATGGAGTGTCATAATGATAAGGATAATGATTATATGTGATATAAATGACATAATTATCAAATTTAAAAGATTTTTTATTCTATAAATATAATATATTAATTTTTTTGTTACCTTTTCACTCCCTAAAAGATGGAAAACATTGTTCGTCTATGTGTGGATAACCTCATCCACGCTGTAATGTGACTCACTTTACACCAATAAAAATATTATATATATTAGAATTTAATATGGTATTTATGAGTTTATTATAATTATTTAGAGTTAAAATATTACTTACCTACATTTTATAATGATCATTGAAATATGGAAATGTTACTCATGCGTATGTACGGCCTACTATATCTATGATTGTAACATAGTTCATTTTTCATAACGATCATTATTTATGGTTATAAAATTATTATTTATGTATAAATTTTTATATTTTCTAATGGTTATATTTCCTTTTGTTAAAAAAACTATATAATATGTACATGAGTTGAATCATTCAGGATGAATGATGCATGAGAAAATGATGGAAAATAACACACAAATCAATGTATATAATGAAATATAATCGATGAATGGGTGATAAGATATTATAAAAGTATCACATATGATATTATAAATATTAATATGGTTTTTATATGAGTTAATAACAATTCATAAATTATAAATTTTAGGTTAAAGTATATTCACTGAAAAGGATATTTAAGGTAAGGGTTTTTTATCTCACTTTTACTTTTCTAAGACATATCCCATAATCCCCTCTTAATTATTAGTTTTTGTCTATATAATAAACATTATTTAGGATGTATAATGAATTAATTTATAATAATTTTATTTTAAAACTCATTTATAGTTATTTTATTTATGGGTTTTATGATTCTTATGTTACCCAAATGGTAATGGATTATTTCACAATCTCATCACTATTCGATATTGTTTATTTTTAAATCTCCCATTGAGTAATTATTTGATATTTATGTATTAAAATAAATTTGATTTATTATCCTCTGGTTATTAAGGATCTTTTTAAAGTAATATTATTATATTTTCCCTATTTTTATGTAAAATAATTGATAGAATTTTTTATGAAATCACGTCTTTACTCTTTGGTCGGAAATATTTTATCATCAAACACGATTTTTCATAAAAGTATTCTCAAAAAATTAATCTTAATAAAATTATTTAATTAATGAAATGTTTACAAATGTTAATCCTTAAATTATATTAAAATAATCATCATCCCTTTTTCAAAACAATGCATATGGCTTTTACCAATAATTTTAAATGAATCTATTCTGTAATATATATGGAGTGTATGAAATTTCATAACATAAGAACTATGGAATGATTTAAAGATTATTTCAAAATATTTAAAATTTTATATTCAATGAAATTTATTTTCAAAATTTTTTGTTACATTTATTTTAAAATTTTAATTTTCAAATTGAAAATGATGTCTTCTTTAATAAAGATGTTAATGATATTTTTATTCGTCCATGACATAAACCCTTTAATGTACTTATGATTCACTGTGTATATGTTGTATTTATGTCTTAATTTTTATTTATTTGAAGGTTTATTAAAAAGTTTAGTTTAGATGTACAATATTTATACCATTAACTTTACTATGGATGGTTTATGATTTTGTTTGTGGATTATTGTATGTATTAAAATTTTGTATGTTTTTTTCCAATGTGAATTTTTAAATTGCTTATGCTTCCCCATTTTCATATTTTGAGTTATTTGTACATTATATTTGATAGTATGGGATCATTATATCCTTTTTTGATTTATTTGTTTCGTGATACAAACTAGATAATTTTTATGCTATGGAATTACCAATTTACACCTAAGTCTTGGCTTGAATCCTCGATGGTATTAGATGTCTTATCCTGAATCCTCAATTGCAATAGATTTCATGGAATTATTACTCAATGATAATAGATATCTTATCAGAAGTAATTTACTATATTAAATGTGTTGGTATGATTCATTAATGGTATGTTTTACATATCCATCATTATGCATTACATTATTATGAATTCAGCTATTGATAATCCATGTGATTATTTAATTAATTTGAATTTATAGGGTTATGTTTCATGATAATTTGGTTGTTTGTATGAAATTATTTTATCATCTATTATGATTTCAATATAATGATAAATTTAATTTTTATGGAGAATTTGTATCAGTTATAAAACATTCCATGTTAATTCCGCCTTCTTTATTCATAACTTATGTTGTATTCCTACATTTATTAAGTATCTAAACACTTCCATTTGTTATGTTTTATTTACCCTATAGTACCAAGAATTATTTTATGATTGATATTATGGGATACCCTAAGTGGAATAATAGAATTATCTAAGAAAATTATTTTGGTATTTTATATATCAAAATTTAATATTAATTTCAATCTTGTATCTTGTTTACTAATACTAATAAATTATATTTTACTTTGGGATACAATTACATGTATCTTATACTAGTGTAATAATGTAGACCCTATCTTTATTTTACTAGAGTGGGAGCTACATTCTTCTTATAAGATTCCTCTTGTGGTTTTAATAAAAAAATACACTTTATTAGGGAAAATGACAATTAAAAATAGAGAAATATAATATGAAAATCACATACACCAATAAGATAAATCATAGAATCATGTGATCATGATAATGAAGATTCAATAAAAAAAATTATATTTTATTTACATGTCATACTTTACCAAAGTTTTCACAAACAAACCCATTGTATTTATATCTTGATTAATTTTTTAGGATATCTATGTATCCTCCCTCATGGATTTATTTTCTAATAAAATCAGGCTTTCGATCAAAGACCTTGAGGTAAGAAGGTGGGTGAGACTTAGAATAATGTTCTATTATATATCATTGATATAGGCAATAAATATTAATAATTGATGTAATTTTTAGAAAGAAACAGAATAATTTTTTTTATATAATAACCATGGAAGTGGTTATTAGGGATCTAAATAGGTTGTATTCTGTAAAGTAATATTGAATATCTTATGTGAGGTATATCTTAAAAACTTCCCGAGCTACAAATAATAAAGTACTAAAAATAGAGTTCCACAATAGGAAGAATAGAGGTTAAATTCATTGAGGGTTCCATGAACATCATCAAAATCATGAATGGATATAATAATAATGTTGGTTCAATATCTAATGATGTAAGAAATAATATTAAAGAATTGGAACCCTCTCAAGTATTTCTACTAAATGTTTTTGGTTAACTCATATAATTATATTATAATGTTGATCATTCACTAGAGGTCCAATGGAACTAGTATCATTATTAGAGGATCTATCATCTAATGAAAAAAACGGGATATTATTGTTGCCCCTTTTATTGTCACCCACATAGAAGTAAGTTATATTTATTACCCCTTAGTTGAGATATTTAACCTCTTTTGTTTATGTGAATTTCTTTGAAAATTGATAAATTATTTCTTTGGAAATCATTATATGATATTATGTTTTCTTAAAAACATATTACCTCTTGTATTAATATATATTTAAACTATTAAGATTAATTTCATCTTCCTTGTTGTCAATTGAAGGTTGTATATAACTTAAATAATATCCTTAAACTTTAAGTTCATGTTTTTTTGATCTAAAAATTCTATCGATTATTTCCAAAGGAAGGGTGTGAATAGTGTTATCTTAGTAGAGTTAGAAATTTTACAAAAAAATCTACGCACTATATGCATTTTATGTTTTAGAAAAACAAAAGTGATTCTATTCAAAGCCCTTTTGAGTAATAAGCAGAAGATATAACTCTCATTAATCACATACCATATGTAAAATCATTATTTTTTCATAAACAACATGATCTCTTAATGATTAGAAATAAACTTATAAAGGAAGTATGAGATTTTATGATTACATTATTTATGATTACACCAGTTAAACTGGTTTGTTATGAACCCCATGTCTAGTTTTTTGTTAGCATCAAAATTAATTTTAATATCCAAAATAGATTTCCGCAAATGGTAAAATCCCCCCCTTCTCTCAACATAATCATGACTAGTATACAAATACACTCTTAAAATCAAAGGGTATGCTCCCATTCTAAAAGTAGAAAAATATCCCATATGTTTTCATAATACATCACTGTATATTTTTATAAATAATAATAAATAAAATAGGTTGGATGATTCATATAACCTTAGAAATAATGTTTTTCAACAATTAATCGACATAATAATCAATAGAATCTTTAACCAAATAAATTTATTTAGATTTAAGACTACGTTCCATTGAAGTGATTTCATACATGACATTTGGTCATGAAGGACAGAATAAAAATTTCACTAATCTTAGGTTCTATCGTCTCCATAAAGTATTATCTGAATCATCTATATTCTATGATTATATTTTAACATATGAATGGGTAATTTTTTCACATTGCATTCTAAGTGAATATAGAAGTCGTGATCACCCTAGAATGATGAGCTTGATTAATCTTTTATAAAACCTCCTCAGTTCCAAATGAACAACATTCATTTTATTTTTATTATTTAGCATAGTCTTAATTATACAAAATTCAAGAAATAAATAATTACACATTTTATAAATTTTGATTATTTAGTTGGGATTGACCTAATGAACCGTTTACACCCCTTCTATAAAATTCATTTAAATAATAGTTGAATCATGTAGTGATCTAGTGAAAGGATATTGTGAGACCATAAATGAAACAATAATATAGATCTAATTATTTTCATCATATAATACTAAACATTTCTAAAAACCTTCTAGCACTGGTCTGAGTAAATTAGAGGAAAGGAAAAAGATGAGGGTTTAAATACAAAAGAAATTCAAAGATATATAGAAACTGCAACATCTATAAATTTCTAAAGAGATACATGACCTTCATGAGAATATATGAAGGATATTACTCGTTAAATAGATAGTATGGGTAAAGGATACATGGTATTTTGTTAGCTATAGGTTTATCCACATTATTTTGGGAAGATAAGGTCAACCAAATATTTGAGTTTCCTAATGAAAACTTTTGTAAATAATGATATGTCACAATGATTTCTAAAGAGGATCCAACGGCATAATCCATCAAGGTATCTATATTCACACATAATTGATTCTTAAATATTCCTAATGTTGAGGTAGACAAATATTGTATACATTTATTTTTCGTGTTTCCTTCGATGTGGGATTCATTATAGATTTCTGTATTTTTGAAGAAAAAGTCCCCTTATAGAATGTGGGGGTGGAGACTACCATTATTATGATAAAATGAAGGAGATTATTGTATAGTACTATATAAACATTAATATTATGATAAATCATTTTATTCATCATTATTTCTCCCAGGGTTTTATAGAGAACAAATGTGACCAATACTTTTCATACCATGACATTAAATTTTATTGGATGAATATTTATAACATAACATAAAGTTCTAAACAATTATTTTATAGTCATACTGTATTTTTAAAAAAAATACACTTTATGAATCTGTTAATAATATATATATTTCCTCCCTAACATAGTTATTCATAACATGAAACCTTCTTAGACATATCATACCTAAAACCTTTCTTGATAACACGGGGAAGGGAAATATAAGAATGGGTGGTCTCATATGCTCACTAAGGGTAAAAAATAGAGGCATCACTAATAACCTAAATATATAATCAGTATAATGTTATAATATCAAGGCCTTTATATAGACTTGAATTTCTAATTATATAACATTTACATAATTTTTAAGATAAACATCATAATATAAATATAATCGAGAATCCAATGGATTAATATCTTAAAATATTTGTTCCCAAACTGCACATATAGAAAATGAAAATGAAACATTATTTAATTCCTTCTTCTAGATCTTCTTAGTGGCCCTCACATTCCCCATAGAAATTGATATCAAATGAGGATGTACAACAATATAATGGGTGTGATAAATGCCCAGAAAGGAGAGGAATAAGGGAAATGAATCAATATATCATTGGTGATCATAATCAAAATCATTACATGAAAATAAGGGGATCATATTTATCATGAGGGAAACATTATATAATTTAATGTATTTTGATAGAATATAAAAACGAAACATCATTTCTTAGTGTTCAAATACCACACATAGTTTTGAACAAATATAGTATCATGGTCATGCATAACATATGTCTATAATCACAACATCATCTTTATGAACAAATCTAGTATCATTTTCAAGCATAATAAAAATTATATCATAAGATACATCACATTACCCAATGTATTAGAGGGCTATATAATTCAGGTCCCACCGATCACAACATATTATTTTCAGAAACATTTAATCCTCATAAAATGTATAAGAATTATAATCATTAAAAAAATATGTGAAAGAATGAGTATCATAAGGATTTCATAAATAATAATATCAGAAATAAAAATTTTCATTACCAATATAAAAAGGGGAATCAAACAAGGATATAAAATATAATTTTTCATAATTGTACTTGAAGCATTTTAAGAGTTGTAAAATATATCATTTTGGAAATTGATGTAATTATGAAAAAAATGATTTTCATAGAAAAATGTAGATATATAACATGTATATCCTATAAATAAAAGGGAATGGGAATTTTTAGGAAATTATATGGGTGTTAATACTATTAAAGAGTGGATAACTGAGTGAAATAAATTGTGTTCCAAAATCCCCTTACATCAATTCTCAATTTGCTTCGTAGATTTTCCACCTACAGAATATTAAAACTATGATTACAAAAATATAGAAATATAAGGGAATTATGTTAAGATTTTCATCTTTTATCACTTATAATTATTTTATTCTATTTTATAACACATATTGTTAAAAGTGAGTTTTTTTGTATCATATTTCTATTAAATATTCCTATTATGTTTCAATTTATCTATTATTTTCAATGTCATTATACATGAGTATAATTGATTACATAATATTATAATACTTGAAATTTAATTTTTATAAATTGAATACAATTCATAACATCCATCCATGATTGTGTTTATATGTTTTACATGGAAATCGCTCCATAGGTGGTTATTATACATTTGGAGACACATTGTCGGGGATGCAGGAAAGTGAAGATTGAAATATATATATATAAATATATATTATAAATATGATACTTATTGTACGTTAAAATCATTAAAATAATTTTAACATTGTACCTATTTAATATTATAATGTTTTTTTAAAAAGGACTGTGAAGAAGAAATAAATGAAGGAAAAAAGAGATGTGTTAATTAAAAATTACTTAATCCTCAGAGTAGCTTCTCTTGCAAAACACTAAAATTCTCTTGGTGTTTGAAGTTGGTCTAATCTAGAGTATAACTAGGTATTATAATGTGCTTGATTGGGAGGATTTTAGAAGAGGTGAGGCTTTAGAAGGTGGGGTGAGTGGTTTTCCAAGGTGAGAGAGAGGGGTTATATATACTTGAGGAGAGGAGTATTTTTTGAAGAAAATGTTATATCAAAAATGTATAACATGTAATAGAATATTTTTTAAAATATAAATAGTACATAAATATAATATAATGGTTTTCAATACTTTAAAATAATTTTTATTTCGAATTCATTAGTTTCTAAAAAAGTAATTTTGAAAGAATGAAAATGTATTATTGTAAAGGATCACATTGCACATCAGGTTTTGGAAAAGATTTTTAGGTATGTAATTTAAGTCTATTTTATTTTAGTGATTGATATATGAAATTAAATATATCATGGTATAATTTAAGATCTATAAATGATTATTTAAATATTATTTATTAATTTATTTAAATTAAGATACATTGTTTATTTGAAAAATGATATTTTTACTATACATAAAAATTATTGTATTTCAAAAATAATTATCAAAATATCACCAATGGGAAATTTTTGTCCTGATGATTTCAAAAATGATATTAATATTATCAAATTAAATGTCTATCATATGAAATTTTAGTTACTAATTTAAAAATTATGTTTTTAAGAAAATAAATATAATTTTTTATCTAATATATATACCTATTTTTTCACTGAGTTTTTTAATTATAATATTTATTTTTCTCAATATAAAATTTTTATTTAATTATATTACTCGAGAAAAATATTATTTATATTATGATTTATTACCTTGATGTAAAATTGTTATTCCAACGGGAAGGTTACAATTTCTGATGTTCAGGTTTCCATTTCAACCGTCCCATTAAATCCTATAAATACTAAATTATTATTTCTCTCAATATTCACCACAATTCCTTCCAAAGTATTTTATTATCCTTTTATAATATATCTATTAGTTTATGAATATTTTGTTCCATATTTATTGTGTTATTCATTAGAAGGGATATTATAGTAGATTGGGTTAATCAATATTTTTGTATTTCAGTTTTTTATATTATATTATTTTGTTCCTATTTTAATAATATTTAATTTTATGGGTTTTTTACTTTAATAATTTAATTATTTACATTTATCAAATAATGTTTTATTTTTATATCTACTATTTTTATTTCTATCATAATATTTAATATATTATAATACATATTATTCTCTAGAATCAAATATCATTTATATACTCTGGGTCATTATATTCATCCCCTATTTTCAAATTTCACCCTCAACATTTCATCTCATATTCTCATTGTATAATAGGTGAGAGAAATTCTGTTTCATTTTTCCTTTGGGGCCCTTGTCACCTCTTCATACTATTGATTCCATAATATCACTTTTTTAAGGAGGGTTTTATAGTTTCATAAAACATTGTCTCTCCCATCCAAGATCATCGCTAGCTTCTCATCATATTTGAGGTCATTTTCTAGTTGTACCACTTATGGATTCAGTACATGTGATGGATCAGGTATATACTTCATCAGTAGTGATGTATAGAACACGTCATGAAATTGGTCCCTATTTTTTACAAATGAAATCCAATATTCCACTACTTCTATGAAATTAAGGATCTAAAAATGGTCATTGTACCTAGGGATAAGATTCCCATTAATTTCAAATCACACGAATCACTTAGATGGTTCGATTTTGAGGAAAACATTGCTACCAACTTCAAACTATAAATCCATTCTTAAATTTTCAGAATATTTATTTTCCCAACTCTGAGATTCTTATTTATACCTCATGATAGCATCAACCTTCTTCATCATATCTTTCAAAATATCATGTCGAAGTAGTATTTTTTCAATAATTTTATCCCAACAAGTTAGAGTTACAATTTTCTTCCCATATAAACCATTATATGGATACATTTGAATAATTCAGTAGAATTTATTATTATATTAGAACTCAACCAATGGAGATTTTGATCACATAAACCATTTAATAACATTTTAAAGGATCCCAACATGTCATCATGTGTCTAAATAGTGCATTCAAACTATCCATATATTTTGGGGTGATTATCCATGGTGAAATTCAAATCAGTATTCCAAGCATGTGGATAAATTCACTCAAATTTTGAGGCAAACCTTGGATCATGGTCAAAGATGATCCAAAGATGAAACTCATGAATCCTCTCCCAGTTCCATCACATATTTCTTGGAAGGTTGTTCAATATCATCTCAAATATTTATAATTTCGGTAGTCTTGTTGAGTTGATACCCCATAACCCATATCACATTTTTCTATTCTATGGATTTAGGATACTGGTGATAAAGTCCATAGTGACAATATCCCATTTCCACATGGGTATAGTTGATGGTTCTTTAATCTAATTAATAAATTTTTTCTATAATTTAACATTATAACATACAATGAATATTCAGATATAATCAATAATATCTTTCATCATGTTATCCCACCGGAAGTGTTCTCTAGGATCACGATACATCTGGGTAATTCTAGGATGGATTGAAAAATGTGATCTAGGAGAATTATCCAATATATAAATCTTAATCTCTAGTGAACAACGCCCAAAAATCCAAGTTCCAAATTGAATCACACAATAATCATCGATGTTGATCTCAAGTAGTTTACCTTCCTTTCGCACTTCCGCCTTATTTTGAATATATAGATCAAAATATTGTGCCTCCTTAATCATCTCTTGGATAGATGGATATGTAATAAATTTTTATATATAGGATTTATTCCATACTATTATGGTCTCTAGACCAATACAATTTATATCAATGAAGATATGTTTTTTCAATATACATCACGGTTAGAGTAGCAGGTGTTTCTCTGGTAATATCATTGGATAATCTATTTGAATTTCCAAGATGGTAGTGAATAAGAAAATTGTATCCCTTGGTTATATGAAACCATCTTCTTTGATTGATTTTGAGATCCTTATTTTAAAATATATATTTTAGACTCTTATGATTTGTTTACATATAAAACATCTCACCATAGTGGTAATTTCCAATATTTTTTATGAAAATATCATAGGTTCTAATTCCATATCATGTTTTTGGTAGATTTTCTCATGGATATTCAACTATTATGAGCCATAGTCCATCAATTTGTCATTTACACGAATACAAAACATAAAAAGCTCTTTTAAGAATAATTTTATATGAGAAAACCTTATCATCTTGTAAGAATTGTGAGTTCAGGAATTACGGAAAGCCTCTTCTTGAGCTCTATAAATATTTCTTCACATTCATCTATCGTGATATACTTTACCTTGTTCTATGTTAACTAAATCGGTGGGAAATAAAATCATGAGATATTTCTCAAAAAATGTTGGTAGTACTCTTCTAATCCATGAAAACTGTGGATTTCTATGACACTAGTGGGTATCAAACAATTCTCAATTGTGTTTCTATTTGAAGGGTCTATAGAACATACCTCACTTATGATCACATGCACAACGAATGTGAATTTCTACATCCAAAAGTCGCACTTCCTGAACATAGGAAACATTTTATCCTTCTTTAATGTCTCCATAACAATCCTAATATTCTCCTCATGTTCCTCCTTCTACATTGAGTAAATGATAATATCATTGATAAACCCTAAAATAAAATTTTTATGTAGTTTCTAGTGATATATCTATAAAATCCACGAATATCATCGAGTAATTGTTATGTCTGAACAACAACACTATTAACTCATACTCAACAGACATCGTATAGGTGCATATCATCCAAATATATTTCTTCTTTATCTTCTATAGATAATAAGTAGAATGAATATCCATATTCAAGAAGTATTGAGAACATCATATTCGATCTAACAATTCATAAATCAATGGAAAGGGATAATTTTTAATTATGGTGATCTTGTTATGGTCTTGATAAATCATATATAGATCCATTGTTCCATCATTCTTCTTGATAAGGAGTACTAGTGCACACCAAGGAGATACACTATTGTGTATCAACCCATTGGCTAAATTCCCTTAAATATTCTTCATTAACTCCTTTATTTTGATAAGGGCCATCTTATTGGTGCATTTTGAGATATGAGTGGCTCTATGTATATGTTCTTTTGATAGATCTAACTTATGATCTGGTGGGAGTCATGGAAATTTTTAAGAAAATACATCATTGTATTCCACACAATGGAAATTTCCTATAGGATGACTTTTTCTTTTAACTCATCCATTTTTTCATGGTATGATTATTTATTGGGTATCATCACCCACACTATTGAGGGTCTTTTGAAATAAGGTTTATGATCATCCTTGTATTTTTAGAGGATCGTAGGACAGTTTAGATTAAGAAATGGGACTTTAATTTTTCAACATTTTATGTGTTCGTAATATAATTAGAGAAAATACATGCCCATTATAGCATAAAAGTATCCAAAGTGATGAATTATGGGATTAATTTGTAGAAACCTACCACATAGGCTAATAGAGTAAGATTAAAATACTGGGGATTATATGATCACACCACTAGGGGTTTTTATAGATGTCCATACTCCATGGTATCAAGGATACGATTCAATAATTTTAGAAAAAATTCAGGTTATAAAATAATAAAAAAAGAACCAGAATGGAATAAATAATTATCGATTATTAGTTTAATAGGATTTTTAGTTTGTAAGGATTAATTTCTATACTCAAAATTATCAGTAGTGATTCAATAATAATTCCCTTGTGCCTTTTGAGTTTTTGGCTCTTAATTTTTATTACCCTCAAGGGACCATGTTTTAGTGAACTATCTTGAATTATTACCTTGATCCCAACAATTAATAAACTAAACCATGTGTGGAACATTATGTGGTACCTTTCTTCCCTCTATCTTGTTTGTCATATTCTTCATATCTCCTAATCATTCATGAGATTAGTGTCCTCTCTCACACTTGAATCATTTCTCCATTCCTTTGAGGAAATTCCTATGATGTTTCCTCCCACATTTTTAACATGTGGTTGGTTTGATTCTCCCTTCCTTTTACCTTATATATATGAATTACGTCTATGCCTTTTTTTGAAGATTTCAACAGAAATAATTGTTAAGAAATGTTTTCATAGTGGTTTACCACGTCATCTCTACAAGTTCATCATTCAACTTGGTTTTTTTAACAATTTCCCACCATTTATCAACCTCTATATCAAATGATAGATGTCCAGAGTCACTTTCACCTTCTCAGACTGATGGAGCATTGAAATGATCTTATCTATTGAGTTAACCCATTGTTCCATCCCACCGGGGTCGTAAGATCTTTTAAATTTTGGTGGTTTCCACATAGAAGACTCAATATCTCGATGTTCCTCATTGAGGGAATGCAGAAGGTACACATGATTCATATAATTATTTATACCCAAAGAAAACTATGTATGAGTTTTCATTATTTTTAACTCCACGTCACATTTTTTTAGGGATTTCATTTGGGCCATCATTTAATTATCCCTTGGATGGGTTTTTTCTTTCCTTCTCTTAGGTCCCAAAATTTCTTAATTTAGAGAGGGTTTAAACAATACTTAATCTAAAAAAGAATGAATAAATGATTTATTATTTTCTGATATTAACTCTTAATTTATGACTTATGGTATATCTATGTTTATCATTCTTATAAAATAATGATTATATGATATTTTCATATACATACACTTATACTTATATATTTCACTAATTTTTCTACTTCATATTAGAATTAGACTAAAAAATAGCTCTTATTACTACTGTACATACCCTTACAATTTTATTAAATGAAATTATATCATTTTTAAGATAAAAAATATTATACTACTACAATCTTGGATCCAAATTTCTACTATCAATGTAAAATTTCACTCAAACATCAGTTTTACATAATAAAACTGAAACATTATTTTATTAATTATTCTCAATTCTCTATTTTTTTTCTCCTGTTTATCTTAGTATAAGTAATCACTATAGGACATAAAATAATGAAAAGGGTCAGTTGAAATCCTAGAAAGAGGAGGAAAATGGACATTAATTAATATAACATGGGTGAGCATAATCAACATCATCATCACATAATAATAATAAGGTCATAATAATCATTAGGGAAACATTAAATAAATTCATGGAATGTGGAAATGCATAAAAATGAAACATTATGTCTTACCGGTCAAACACAAAACAAATTTGTGAACAAATCTAGCATCATGTTAACTCATAACATAAGTTTTTAATCATGACATTTTCATTTAATTAAATATATATTCATTTTCTTGCGTAATAAACATTATCTAATGAGATTCATCACATTACCCAATGAATTGGAGGGTTATATAATTTAATGCCCATCTATCACATCATAATATTTACATAATAATGCATTCCACATAGAACATATAAGAATCAAAATCATGAAATTGTCTAGGGAAAATATTTTATTTGACAAGGATTTATTAAATAAAACTATCGTGAATAAAACAGTTTTTCCAAAAATAATAATGGGAATCATTACTAGAAAAATAAATCATTATTCTAGACTGGACAAGAAGCATTTAAAGAGGATTAAAATATGTTGTTTGGAAAATAAAGTCTCTTTGAAAAAGAAATATTTTCATATAAAAAAATTATGAAATGAAAAATCTATATCCCTAAATGAAAAATAAAATGAAATATTAAGTAAATAACACAAATAATCATACTATGTAATATAGTATAAACCAAATAAATGAATTGGGTTCGATAATCCCCTCAAATTAATTCCCCATTTTTTGCCTCATTTTTATACCACATGAATTATAAACATTAGATTATTAGAATATAGATAAATAAGTGAGTTGTGTTATATAAATAAAATAATAAACCATTAATATTATTGGATTTTATTTTATAAAACTCTCTGTTAAACATGATTTTTTTGATTCCATGTTTTTATTAATTTTTTTCTTTTTCGTTTTCATTTTAATAATTTTGTCGAAAATCGATATACATGAATAAAATTAAATATGAGATCATATAATAAGATTATTTACATGTATATATATCTTATAAAATACATTATATTCATCCATTATGGTGATTATAAGTTTTTACATGGAAATGTCTTCATAGGTGGTTAACCGACCTTTAATGAGACATTATTAAGAAATAGGAATGTGAAGATTGAAATTTAAATATTTCATAAATATTTTTGTTACAAAAGGATTAAATAATTAATATAATGGTAAAATACTTACTAATTATCATTATATGGGTTTTTTTAATGATTTGTGAAAAAATAATTAGAATAAAAAAAATAGAGAACTATTAATCAAAACATACTAAATCATCAGTGAAGCTTCTCTTGCATGACACATAAAAACCCACAACATTTGGATTTGGATTACCAATAACTTTCCATTCGTATTATAGGTGGATTTAGAATTAGGCTTTTATAATATGATAAGAATTTAAAAGTTGGCTAGGAATGGCTTTTAAGGGGAGGAACAGTGGTCATCAATACCAATGGAGATTAATATTTTTAGAATAAAATATAAAATTAAATATTAAATCAAAGGTAAAAAATATAATAGTAAAGTGTTTACAATTTAAATAGTATATAAATATTATATATATTTTTTCATAATATATATATATTTATTATTTTAATTGAATTTTTTATTAAAATTGAATGCAGAAAGAATGAAAGATCAACACCTTAAATGATCTCTATTGACTTTAGGTATGAAAAATGATTCTGAGGGTTCGAATTTATGTTTATTTTATTTTAATGAATCATTATTGAAATTTAATATATATTGGATGAAAATTATGTTATATAAAGCATTAGTTAATTATTACAACTTGATGATGTAACATAAGATACACTTATAATGTGAAAAACAATATTTTTACTTTTCACCTAAATATTGAAGTATTTTCAAATTTTAACAAAAAGAATAACTCTTGGGAACTTTATTCCGGAAAAATTATTATATTATTTTCATTTAAATAAATTAAATTTATATCTTAGTAAATTTTAATTTTAAATATAATATTTTTTATTTTTAAGAAATACATTAAAATATAGTTTATCAAAAATGTACCTATATTTTCATTCAGTTTTTTAATCTTAGTAGTTATTTTTTGGAATTATAACAATTTTATTAACACATATTAATAATAATAAAATAATCATATAAAAAACTATTTTTTTAAGGTTAAGTTACTATTCCTAATGATCATGTTACTATTCCCAACAGTAAGTTTACTATTCCATATTGTCTGGTTACTATTCTGATGTTCACGTTAAATTTAAAATGGTCACATTACTTAATAGAAATAAAAATTAATCATTTCATACAATAATCACTAAAATTATTCCTAGGGTAATATATTTTCATTTTCTAATATTATTTTTTGTTTTAAAATATTTTGTTCCATCTTTACAGTGTTGTTCTTAAGAAGAAAGATTCTAGAAAATTTTGGGGTTCTATATTTTCCTATAATACGTTTTTTATTTTTTATTTTTTATTTTTCATATTATTATAATATTTTGAATTTTTAAAGTTTTATTCATTGAATAATGAAAATACTTTAATTTATTATATAATTTTTTTAGTTTCTCTATGTGTTGTATATGTATCGTAATATATAATATTACATATTAGACATTTTTTCTCAGGAAGAAAATATCATGTACAAACTCGGGGTCATTGTAACCATAACATTTGAAAACAATTTCCAATATATCAATGATCACGACATTGATTTATTTAATAAAACATTCAACTTCATAAAACATGAAACATAAAGGAATTAAAGAATAGGATATATGCTAGCATAACATTGGCTTAAGTCATATATTTTTTTCATTTACGTAGTCAAATAAAATCATTTCCTTAATAATCGGTGATCACATTAATAAATAAAATATTATATTTTTTTCAAAACCACATCAATTATAGTAGACATGATTCACTCCCAATACAATATTAAAGGATATAATCCCATACGAAATGAGGTTTACTCCAAACTGAACTACCATTTATACAATGAGATATCCATCATATCAAAATGAATTTTAAGGATAAATAATTCAAGGCCAAAGCACAAAATAATGAAAATATATAGATATATAATATGAGATCATAAAATATTAATCATTGAATAACAATTAAAAAACAATCATATTTCATAAATATATTATCATAGTATAACCCGTTGAAAAGAAAGGAGTTTCAAAAACATTTCATCAATTCATCATAGATTAATGTGTGGAAAAGTTTTTTGATACATAAAAATATTCTAATCAAAACATTATACCATATATAGAAATATAATTTATAGTATGATTGGATCATATCCCCATTAAATCCAGTTGAACATCAAATATGTAATCATAGATGAAATTTCCCTTAATAGATCACTTAGAATATTTCAAAAGGAAAATACACATTTGACATTATAAAAACATATAAAAAATATTACAATTTCATAACAATTATAAAATAATTTATTACCATTAAAATGATATTCAGAAGCATATAAAGGAAATTTTAAAACATTTATTGTTCATAGTGGGGTAAAATTGTATTCATGTTGTATAAGTTTAAAGAAAACATTCCATTCATTATTTTGTAATAGAAATAAAAAGTACCTCAATTCATAGAAAAATAATATTATTATTTTCAAACCATTAATAAAATTTAAATCATGGTTAAGAATTAATTTAAATAATAAAATAATAATATGAAAATTTAATTATAAAAATAGACAATATGTATGTAGGGGGAAATGGATTTCCATCTAAAAAGGGAAATAAATTCGGGTTTCTTTAAAAAATATTCACTCAATCTCTTAATTTCATATGGAGAGTAAAATGAATAGATAAATTTTATTATGAATAAATAAACATAGTATAAAAAATTTATGTTAATTATCATTCAAATAACATATAATTTCTTCGATGGAATTTTATTATTAAAAAATCTCAATTAAAATAGGATTTAAATATAAATCCCTTAACTAGTGTTCTAATTACATCGAAGGATATCTATCCTCATTTTTATTACATTAAAATTTATTTTTATTCTATATATTAATCATTTAAATAATTATAATTTCATATATTATCCACATATAACATTTAAACATTGATTAATCAACAATACCTTATAAAATTGGTGGTTTCCGTGACTAAATGGAATCAATTTTTTCATTAGAATTTTTTTAGTAGTTTTATTCATTGTATTGTGATAATGATTCCACAATCTAAAAAATTATTAATTTTTAAAATTTTATACATATTTATAATATATATAGTCATCTATAAATGTAAGATATAAAAAACTGAATGAAAAGGTTTATGGAGACATGATTTTATACATATGAATTATCACCATTTTAACTTTTTGATAGATGAAATTAAAGAATGATGAATAATAATTATACCTTAATGAATTATTATTATAATATAAAATTAATAAATATACACAAAATAAATACTTAATAACTTCCAAGGAAAACACAAATAAAAAAGGGATCATAATGCTTCGGGGATGCAGGAGTCCACATGTACAATTATCATTTTCCAACGGATTTGATGGTATGAATATAGATATAATATTTTTTTAAAGTAGCATAATTATTTAATAAATATCATATTTTAATATCAAACCTGTTATATTACCCATCTAAAAAAATTATAATTAAATATGAATTGTATCTCTTTGTGAATGTGGAATTCCTATGTACATACAAGTTATACATTCACATCCCATTTAATGAGATAGATGGTGGATATTTATGGTTTCATAGTTTTTTTAAAAAAAATATATGTATACTATGGAAACTGAAAATATTATCTCTTGTTAAATACCATGTATTTATATGCGGTAAAATTAGATGTACAAAATGAATGTTATAGGTTAATGTGATTACCTCTAATTTGAAAGAAAATGTATATATCTCTTATTAGGGATTTTGTGGATAGTATTAACTAATTACCATCACCTCATGAATGTGGATAAAAATATTGAGATGTGACTATTTAAAGGGTTTGTTTGATCTATTCAGATCAAATTCTTGTAAGGAATAGATATAAGGGATTTTCTTATATATGTAGGCAGAGGATCACTCTTGTAAGTTACTGAAATATTATAATATAAAATAGAAATTCTATATCCATTTTATTCACCATAGTAACGTCTTCATTTACACTTGTTGAATTGCAATATTATGTAAATGGTGAATTTTTTATTATAAATGGAAATTGTTTGAAATTTATGAATATATATTTTGTAATTATTAATATTTCATGGAATTTATGTTATTTAAAGAATTTAAAAAATATTAATTTTGTAAAATATCATTAATTTCATTTTTCACTATTCATATAAATTGACACTAAAAAACATTAAAAAGTGTTATTTTGAATAAAATTATATAACACACCACTAACATATTCTTAAAATTTATAAATTTAATTGAAAAATATAAATAAACCAAATAATATTATTTTACTATTATTAAAATCATTTACTTTATAATTTATTTTATTAATGACATACAATGTTAGTGTTGCATAAAAATTTAAGGTAAATAAATAATTACTAAAAATAATATACTAATTACCATCAGAAAAATAATTTCACAAAAATAAAAATAACAAATATGATTCAATCAATATATTATTTTTTCCCAATACTTGCACGTTATAGATATTTAAATGTAATAGGGTTCAATTTTTTATTTTTCAATACATGGATTATTTTATAGATCATACATATGAAAATGTACACATAAATAAATAAATAACTATCATAACTTGATAACTATGGAATATCCATTATCAAATAATAATTAAGATGAAAAATTGATATACTATTAACCTAGGTTAACCTGATTTACCCTTCACAAATGTGACAAATCTTTCCATTGTTAAAATTCATAATTCTTAAATATTAAATGGGAATATTAAAATATTTGGACCACCTAATTGACAATAATTAATACATGCTTCACTATCTAATTTATATATGTTTTAGATATATATTTTCAAATAATTCTACCAAACATTACAAAATATTTTGTTAGGTAAATATGTTTTATGAATTAAATTAGATTAATTACAATACCATGACTTGATAAAAATTTATTAACTAAAAAAATATTCAATATTTAATATTTAAATTTCAATTGAATTATTCAACAATATTCATTTAGTAATTTTATAAATGTAAAAACTCATTCTGTTATAAAATAAAATATAAATAACTAGACATTAATTGTCAAATGTAAATTATCATAATTTATAATTAATTGAAAACCAATGAATTAAAATTATACAAATTAAGAGATCTGTTTTTTAATTTAATTTTCCATATTAAAATACTCTTATCCAAAATCTAGGTGATAAATGTCACATTAAAAATTCATATTTTAATTCAATATTGTGGTTCTTTCAAACTCTTATTAGAACTTAAGTAAAGATATCAAATAAACAAATATAATTTATGGAGATCCATGTCATAAAAACTTAGGTTATTACATTCTACCCCATTAAAATTAATATTTCCCAATAAATTACATCACTCTTATTCAAAAAAATGATGATATCTCAGTTTCATTAAATACTAGGATTCCAAATAAGCTTTTTAGAATATTGGATTCCATTAAATAAAATTACCTAGGTTAGTAGTATTTTTTAGTATAAATTTTTTTCTATATTCCAATATTTCAACTTATTATTTTTAATAATAAAATTCATGTACTACTTATAAGTCCTTTGAGTTCAGTTTGTTTGATTGGTCAGGAATTTAAATTATTAGGATAGATATGATGAATGTTTGTTATATTGATTGATTAATAACTCCTACATATGTTCCATTTTCACATCACAATCTAAAAAAATAGTTAATCCCAATCCAAAATTTAGGTAAATGGTATTCACCTCATTGTACCCATCCTTCTTTCTTTTTTCTGAAATATTTTCAAAATAAAGAAAATTTTTAACTCCCCCATCAAAAACCCAAAAACCTATTAAAACAATAAAACACTCTACACCCAAAGTGGAATAGATTTTATGTTATAACCTCATCATTTATTGGGGTTTTATTATTAAGTCTCTAATATGGAACCAAAAGGCACATATTGTCTAAATACATTAGGTCAATTCTTCATAATAGATGCTCTAGAGAAAGTTCTATCTGGTATTCTACCATCCATAATCGATCAAGAACCTAAAAAATGGAAAATATGTGTCGGTTTTAATTTTATATTATTTATTAATATCATAACTATTTTTGTGGAGAAAATTGTAGGAACACCTTCTCACCAACATCAAATTTAATATTTCACTAAATATTATAAGCATTATATAGACTCTAAGGATTCTTGATATACTACTCAATTGTTCTAAATATTTCTATCGCTTTTCCAAATGTCTAATAATGCAACATATTTAATTATCGAAATTTTTTCAGCACAATATAATTATACACATCTTTTCACATAGGCATTCTTATGTAGACATATGAATAATTGAGTGATGAAATTTCAATATTTGAATTATAAAAGAGTTTTCTTATCTCAATATATTTTGTAATTTATAAAATAATACCTCATAATGACCAAAGTGTTTGAATAGACCTCTTAGAAAAAACGTTTTTTAAGGATGATATATAGTGTTGGAACAATACCCTAAATTCATCTTCTACTTATCACTTCCCCATAACATCTTGGTAATCCTTGAATCCCTTTAAGATATAATAAAATATGGTACTCTATTCTAATATAATAAAATTATTATATATTAGTGGAGCAGAGTCATGATAAAAATATTATCTACCAAAAATGATGTGTTATTACTTCATATTGTGACCCCTAATTACTGGAATAAAAACATGGCCTTTATAAATTTTGGTTTGTTTTATGAATAAATAAGTCTTGTTGTATTCCAATTTCAATTATTTCATGGATAATGGTCATAACATATATTTATAAATATGTCTCATTGACTTGAAATGATAACATAACAACCACTAAAAAACATACTCTAAAATGTTTTCCCTCTACAAATACTCTTTCATACCTCTATTCAACTACATACATCATGGGTGAATAGTGAGTCTTGCCAAATAAGCATCATCCAACAGATCCTTGATCGAATTCATTAGGAGGGAAACTCATACATTGTTTTTAAAATTTATTATTTTATCACAATGACAATTTAGCAAAGGAACACTTATAACATTCATTAACAGTTTTATATCTTCATTATCCACCTCTTTAATCCTTAAATAGATAAATGTTAAATCATTTTTATGACCAAAATACATTTTTTATTACAACCACTTTTCTTATTACACACATAAACTTGATTTATAACATATACATTAACATAATACAAATATAAGTATTGAGGGGTCTATTTGCTTTGGAAATTAGGAACATTACAAGATAACCTAGAATATAAAGCCCAACATCTTTACTGAAAACGTTTTTTCCATGACCACAACATTACTTTATACTTAGAAATTCATGGATAACCTGAAGACATACATAAGGAAAGGGTGAGATATAAAGCCCAATAAGGGAGAAAACAATGAATAACATGAAAAGTTTAGTACATTTTAGGAAATAGACATATCGATGGTTCATAAGAGAAACATGGACCTAAAGGCATGATATAGCATGATAATCATAACATGGAAATGTGTCATCAATATTTAACATGATATTGGCATGAAACAAGGATCATTGAACATAGATCATGATTAAAGCCTCATTTCACTTGAATTAGAATGATTACACTCTCATTTCACTTGATTTATCATGATATTACTCTTTACCCAATGTATTGGAGCGATATCAGGGAGCGCCATTTATAAACATTTTGTTCCATGCATATGTTTTCCCCATAGATTCATTAGACATAATAATTTATTATATGAATAAGAGATGTCGAATATATAAATTAAAGTCCATAATCAACATGTACATGTGCATACAGGTGAATACTCAAGATAGAAAAATTTTTATGGTATCAATATACATGATTATTTCGGCATGGAAAATTTTGGCTTAAAAGAAGCAGCATAACGATGTCAAACATAAATTATAAAATGGGTTAATGAGAGAGAAATAGGTACTTAATAATTTATACATGAAATGGAATGTAAGTGGATCATTGAACATAATAACCCAACATATGTAAAGTAATTTAGATGAATAATATAAAATAATTTCTTGAATGAAAATAAGAAGAGATAAATTCCTTATGGAATTTTGGCATGGTAACGAGTGTACATGGGATGTATTAATTATAGATAAAGGGGTATATAAATAATAAAATAAAAGGAGGGTATAATTTTTTAGGTGAAAATAATACACCAACATTTTTAATTGAAAATAAAAGTGCATAACAGTTTAAGGAAACATGGACAAAAATAAGAAAGGGAAGGAAAGTGAGGTTCCCTTACATGGAACTATGATCCCAAAGGCATGGAAGAGGCTTTATTGAGGCTTATTGGGAACTCGAAAACCCTTAAGAGGATTCTTGAGAGAGGAGATCAGATTAGGGATTTGATCTAAGGGTTCTGAGTGACGAGTAGTGGGATCTTGGGTGGGTTTATATAGGAAAAGAGAGAAAAATACATTAATATTTCACAAACATAGGTTTTGTAATCTATATAATTAAATATTTAAAACAACAAACCATCCCATGGTTTTTTACCATGGTTTTGGCCAAAGTGGACAGAAAATATAGTATATTATAAATATAAGGGCCTAAATTATTAAAATATTATCCTTTTTATGTGGAGGTCAGTCTCACTCTCAAGGAAATAATTTTAAAATGTTAATTTTTTTATAATTCTAGGAGGGAACACTAAGGCATTATAAAAGTAATCAAACAAATATAAAATCATCTTATTTTTAAGGTAAAATATATATTGGCTTAAAATCCTTTTTATAGAATTTTATTACATCACTATTGGGTCATTATGATGTCATATAACACATTATATGTGAATTTTAAATTTTAATATAAAGAGACATTAATTGAAAATTCATGGGTTTGGACAAAAACACTTTTCAAACATTAATAAAATGTTTAATTGTATCTTTAAAAATTGTACGATCATTTATAATTATTAAAAATTTATTTAGAAATATTATTTTATTAAAATATTATTTAACTAAAAAACCCAATTACTTCATCGAAATATATTTCTTAATTGAATTTAAATGTTAAATAAAAATACTATATGTGCACTAAAATTATTTATAAATTAAATATTATAAAACAAATGTATATTATTTATACAAAAATAATGCACATAACAATATTGATAGTGTCTTGTTACATTAAACCTTATAACTCTCATGTATGACCTAAGGGTTTTAAGAGATAGTGTAGTAGAACCAATTGGTTTTACTTTTATTACATGGATATTTAATTCATTATAACATATTACTCATTGTTCTGCATTAATATATTATAATAATGTCCTAGAGTATTTTATTCATTGATAAGGTCATTATAGTTCCCCGCAATGATGAGAACCGTGAAATGCAATAACAATATTCGTTATTATAGTTTTTTGGTTGGATGGCATGCAATGATGGGACACATAGCATACAGACCGTTAGGTGCAAGTAATCATAAGCAGATGATACTTCCTTTGATGAAGTCTGTACTTAGTAATCTCCAAGATAGATGATTATGAGAACAAACCCGTAAGTAGAAATTCAAAATGTTTTGGTGTCATCCGATATTTCTATCTGTGAGACTGTGTAATGATCCTTAGACTTTAATATTATCATTAATACATGTCATGACTTATGCACTTCAATTTACTGATGAAATCTGTCACAGAAACTGTTGGCGAGAAGTAGGGTATGTTGGGTGTGTCATGACTGTCATGTTAATAATGGATAAGTTGAGGAAGTATTTGTCCCTTCCATTTATGGAAGTTGATATCTCGGACCTTTGATTGAAATAGAATCATCACACAAAATTCCCTACCCAAGGTGTAACGAAGTGTTGATTTCAAGTAGTCAAACAAAGATGTATCATGCATAAAAGATGATAACACAATAATGAAACCGGCTTGACGAGTTGTTGTGACAAAGGGATTATATTATGTAGATAGAATTCGTATGTGGATGTCATTGTTGCGACATTACGTTCATTCTCTTGGGTTCCTTGAACCGTTTCTAGACAGTACTCTTGGACTTTTGGTAAGCCCTCCTGTTGCCAACAAGCAAATATCCTAGAGGGTCACAAACTAAGTGTTTTGGGTGGTCTCGTTTAAATTATATTTTAATTTAATTAATGAAATAAATATTACTCTAAATACTTTGGAATAATATAATTCAAGATAAAATGATCAGATAAATTAAATAAAATATATTTATTTATTTTATTAATTATTTAATAAATATTTATTAACTAGTTTGTAAATAAAATATTTATTTAAGAGAATAAATTATTTATTTATTTACTAAGGTATTCAATAAATGGAAGTGGAGTTCGAGCAGGCCAAGGATAGTCAAGTAGTAAAATAATTATTTGTAAGACATTAAATAATTATTTAACTTGTTGGAAAATTTTAAAATAACACTGTTATTATTTTGTGATGCAGAATTTTATTTATAATTATTTTTTGTGAAAGTTTCCACACTATAAATAATGACGTGGTATTATTATTAAATGCTTGGTTTTTCTCTATGTTCATGAATGTATTTAAATTTTTCTATGAAATTAAATATTGTAACTGAGATTCTATGTATGTAAATCAGAAAGTACCCCTATTCTATCATACACCACAACACACACCTTATGAATTGAGAATTATTGAGCCAAATAATTTCATTCTCAAATCCTCTTCTCTCCCCTCTCAAGATCGAGAGATGTTCTTCAAGGATGAATAACAAGTGATCATGAACGACCGACAAAAGACACTCACCTCTCCATTCTAGAACCTGGAGAATGAGTGGTGTTGATCAGAGACCACCGTAGCATGTGTGGATCACCGCTAGAGGGACTCTATTTTGGATCATTACAACCACAACGAGATAATCTGGAAGGGGTAATCTGGACAGTCAACATAATCAATAAAGAAAAATACCAAAGACATAGGTATTATTTTTTTATGAAATTAAATAAATTAATTATAAAAATGATGTTCAAGATCCTCACTAAAGGTTTCTGGCCACTTTTTTCCTTAATCTAAACCATTTATTATATTCCATGGAGACTAGAATTCATCATCGTATCGATCCTGGAATAATCATTGATCATGGTGAAAATCAAAATTCGGTGTCATCCCAACCACGCTTCCGCTGCACCCAGAACCTTCATGTGGAATCAGAGGGGTTACATCATAGTTTATAATTATTTAAATATTTATTTGATGAATTACGCATTTAATTATTTCGTTGCTTTAATTCATGTTAATTGTTCTGCAAATCTGAATCTCGAGATCTATTCCTCCGCTTTCGTTTCTCTTTCACCTTACCAAAATGATCTTTTCTTTTAATTTTTATTAAAATTAAATAGAGGATCTCATATGGAGGTTCCAAATCATCTTGGTTGTACAACACCAGAACACATGATGTGTATTTGGAAGTACACTCTGTGTTTTCAAGATTCAATGCATCAGACTGGTTCACAAAACCAACCCGCGTGTTGGGGCCTTTCTAACTCTTAAATGACTATATGTGTTGACTAGGAACTGGTGGCATATTGTTTCCAGATTACACACCGTATGGACCAATTGACACAGCGTGTAGTCCCATAGGGTTTAGGTTGGACTATGTACCACATACACTTCTTTCCCAAATGGAGACCATGTAACAAGGAACTATATGGTATGTGGCCCACTAGACACACCTTGTACTCCAAAGATTTCTAAAGTACAGTCATAGGTTGTTTCCTCAGGAATGTACTTTGGATAGACGGTGAAAAATAGTACATTCCATGTAGTTAAAACTAAACCTCCTGTACTCATCCATATTACATAGATTTATTAAAATTTATCATTATATTATACAAACCCTTCATATTTGTACCATCATGTAGGTGTAAAGCTAAGTCAACAAAACCTAATAGGTGTTATATATATATTTTTTAATTTATCATCTATGTGATGTTCATTTCTACTCATGGGGTAGTTATGAATAGGAATTCACCGGGTTGCCTCCAAGGTACAAGTTACGTACAAAGATAATTTTAAATGATTTATTTGATTAAAATTGTTATGGATGAGAATCTCAAAGAAATTCAAAAAATAATTTAAGATAAAGGGATTGATTAATTAAAGATGATAATTAATTGATTCATGTGTGATTTATCTTAAATGAAATTGATTAAAGAATTTAAATCTAGTTTTATTTATGCGTAAGTATCATTTCATGTATGGATGAGCATGAGTTAGACCGGGACCTTTGAATGTGGACGGTTTCTTGTAATTTGTCTATCTAAATTAAATTTTTTGGCATGTGATCCTTCTCCTCATTAATATGTAGGGCCTACATGCCTAAGGATTATTCTATGTAAAACCCCTTTTTACCCCTCACCTACATGTGAGTAAAAAAAGACATATGTAATGGACAGAACTCCCAAGCTAGTGGAGGTGGTTCAAGATGGAGCTGAGATGAAACCAAACCCAGGAGATACAGAGGTGGATAGGTGGAAGCTGTACACAGGAACCCAAATGGTTCATGTTGTTTCTCCACTAGGTTAGGGTTAGTTTATCAACCACTAGATAATGTAAACATTAGAAAATCTCGTGATCATGCCATTTACTCTATTTTATTTCTGTTAGTGGCATGGTTTATCATTATGGATGTGTTATCACGATCACATAATTAATGAATTAAAAAAGCATGAAAGATAGAACTAAAATAAACTAGAGTTATGCGCAAATATTATCAAGACATGGTTTCTAACTTAAGTAAGTTCGATTTAATATTAATAAGAATGTGATAATGATAATAAGAAATCCACGAATAAGAGATAAAAAACTCAAATAAAATATTAAGTCAGAAAAATTATTTCGTTACTTGATTAAAGAGTAAAATTCAATAAAACTATGTGTTTGAACAAACCTTGTTGGGACACTTACTTTTATACTGGAATCCCTTAAGAAAGGTTTCTATTTGACTTCACCATATTACAATAAGAAGAGTATCCCTTGCAATAATTGGTGTAATATTAGAGGCAAGAGTTGGGGAAATCCAATGTCATGATTTCTGGATTGGGGAGTCCACTCAAAATATCATGGAGCTACAAGCTCGCAGTTGGAAAAGACAAGCCTACCAAAATACCTTCTAATAGCGCGAATTACCCTTTTGGGGTTATGTGAAGGAGAATATGGATACTTTCAATAAGAATGTCATTGCAACTGGACATTCCGGGTTCAATGGTGAGGGTCGTTGGGACTTGATAAAATAGTCGGAGACTTAATAAAATTTTTTATTACTCATAAAATGTTATCAAGAAAGTACTAATGATCTTCTCTTTTAATTTTAGAAAAAAAAATTACAAGCACATCAACCACACTATCCATGGAATCAATTTTGGATAAAGACAACATCCTCCCTGTCAGTAACTTCCAAGAATGGTTTATACACCTTCGAGTTATCCTAAACCATGAATAGAAGTATTATGTGCTGGTGTCAGCATTACCTGATATTTCTCCAATGGAGGCAAGTGATGAGGATTTCCTGGTATATGGGAATCATATGAATGACACATTCAATGTTCAATGTTTGATGTTATCATCATTGTATTGTTAGCTCATGAAGTCTCATGAAAACATGGATTCTTATAGAAATCTCAAGCACCTCCATGGTCTTTACCAGGAGAGGGAAAGAAATGAAAGGTTTGAGAACTCTAAGGCACTCTATCAGAGTATTCTTGGAGAAGGTGCCTCAGCTAGGCCTCATGTAGTCAAGATCATTGGCTACATTGAGCATCTGGAGGTTCTAGTGTTTAAACTTTTCAATGAACTAGGCACTGATCTCATTCTCACATCAATCCTTGATCTTCTCTAGATTTGTTGTCAATTTCAATATGAAAAACATTGAGAAGTCTCTATCTGACCTTCTAATCCTCATTCTACAAGTAGACAAAGATATGAAGTGTCAAAATCCTTGTGTCTTTATAGTGAATAAGAGAAAAGGAAAGGTGAAGAGATTTAAGCCCAAAGCATCTTCATAGCCTTCCAAGAAAAAGAAGATCATAGGATTACCAATGCCCCATTTGGTGGGAAAGGTGAAAGGGCTAAAATGCTTCTTGATTTTGTCTTTACCAATGTGTGTGGTCCATTTCTAGTTGAAGCAAGGGGTGAGTACTCATAACACGTAACTTTTACTGATGATTTTAGTCGATATGGATATATATACTTAATGTGGTTTAAGTCATATTCCATTGATAAGTTCAAGGAATACAAGAATGAATTTGAAAACCAGATTGGTAAGAAGATTAAGAAAATCCACTCAGACTGAGTTGGAGAATAACTTAATCATGACTTCATTGATTATATACGAGAGTTTGGGATCTTATCCCAACTCGCTCCTCCTTACACACAACAATGGAATGGTGTAAGTGAAAGGAAGAACTGGACTTTGTTAGACATGGTGAGATCAATGACGAGTAATGCAATCTTCCATTATCCGTTTAGGGATATGCGTTACAAATAGTGGCAGACATACTAAACTAAGAACCAACTAAATTGATAAATGGCATTCAATATGAGTTCTAGAGTCGAATAAAATACATGTTTTTGAATTTACATGTGTGGGGGTAGCGAAGCGTTTGTTAAGGACTCTTCAGGTAATAAACTCGCACCCCGAGGCACAAAGTGTACCTTTATTGAATACCCCAAGGAAACAGGTGGATATTACCAATACAACCCCTTAGAAAAAAAGATATAGTGGCAAGACATTCCATATTCACTGAGAGGGAGAAAATCTCCAAAAGAGATAGTGGGAGTGAGAAAGACTTCGATAAAGTCGAGGCTCAAGGTGCACAAGAGTTAGTATAAGAATAGATTCCACAAAGCCCCATGGAAGAAGAATCGGTTCTATAGACCCAATACTAAGTTGGAGTACAAGAGAGGTTAGAGAATCGGAACAGTATAGTTTTCTAGTTAAAGAGGATGGTTAATCCTTATTAGTTGGTAATAATGATCCTTTAGCTTATAAGGAAGTATTAAGTGGCACAAACATTGCCTAGTGGCAATAATCCATGAATTCTGAAATGGATTCTGTGTACTAAAAACAAGTCTGTATTTTGGCAGGTCCTCCAGTTGATGTAAATCCTATTTTTTGAAAATGGGTATTCAAGAAGAAACTAGACATTGGAGGACAATTCAGTTCCTATAAGGCACAACTGGTTGAAAAAGGTTTTAAATAGAATTATATAATAGACTATGATGAAACAGTATCACCTATTGAAATGTTGAAATCCATAACAATTCTACTTGCTATTGAGGCTTACTATGACTATGAAATTTGTATGCTAGATGTCAAAACATCATTCATTAATTGGAACCTTCAAGAAGATGTCTATATGACACAACTTGAAGGGTGTGTGACTCGAAAGGATGCCAATAATGTATACAAGTTGCATAAATCCATTTATATATTAAAGTAAGAATCCATGATGTGGAATATTCATTTTTATGATGCCATAAAAGAATTGGGTTTTATAAAAAATTAATGTGATCCTAGTGTCTACAACCGGTTCAGTGGGAGTGTTGTCATTTTCCAAATAGTATTTGTTGATGAAATTTTACTCATTGGAAAAGAGATACCATCATTTCAGTCTATTAAGGCATGGTTTAAACAATTATTCTCTAGGAAAGGTTTGGTAGAGGTAGAATATATTCTTGGGATCAAAATACATCATGATAGATCCAGGAGATTGTTGGTCCTATGTCAAAGTATATACATTGATCAGATACTAAAGATAATCAGTATGGAAAAATCCAAGAGGGGATTATTGTCATCATCACACGGCATTCATCTTTCCAAGAAAATGAGTCCTCAGACACATGAGGAAAGAAAGATAATTGAATGGACTCTATACACATCTGTTATTGGGTCGGTCATGTATGCAATGCTATGTACTAGCCTGGATGTCGCCTACGCATTGAGTGTGGTAGGCAGATATCAAGCTAACCTAGGTGACTGACATTGGATGGATGTCAAGACTATCCTAAAGTATCTGAGGAGTACTAAGGATATGTTCCTAGTTTATGGATTATATGAGGAACTAGACATCAGAGGATGTGCATATTCTTGTTTCATGACTAATCAATATGGAATGAAGTCGCAAGCGATATACATCTTCACTTCGAATGGAGGTGCAGGGAGCTGGAAGAGCTTAAAGAAGAGTTTGGTCACAGATTCTATAGTGGAGTCCAAGTATATAACAGCTTCTAAGGATGATAAAGAAGCAGTTTGGATGCAAAGCTTCGTCCATGATCTAGAAGTGATAACTACCAGTAAAGATCCCATCACATTGTACTGTGATTATACTGTATCGGTGGTTCTCGCAAAAGAGCCATGTTCGTATCTATGGACGAAGAACATACTTTGGAAGTATCATCTCTTGAGGGATTTTTCTCATAGAGGTGAAGTTGTATTGAGCAGAATTTACATGGTAGATGACGTGGTGGGCCCCTTGACTAATGGAAACACTCAGCAGAAACATGATCATCATGTGCGGTCTAGAGGACTGAAATTCATAGGCAGTTGGCTCTAGACCAATTGGGAGTTTCTAAGAGTTTGGGTCCTAGAACTGAGTTTTTTTAATTTGAATACATGGATATTCAATGTATTATTACATTTTGTATATGGTTTTTCATAACAATAATGTAATAATGTTTTAGAGTATTTGTTGAATTGATGAGGTAAAGGCAGTCCCCTCCTATTATGAGAACCATGAAATTCTATAGCAATATTCTTTAATATAGTTCTACATTTGGATGACATCTTATGATGGCACACATAGCATGCAGACTGTTAGGTGTGAGTACTCATAAAAAGATGAGAATTCCTCAAATGAAGTTTACACTTGGAAATATCCATGATAAAATATTATGAGAACAGACCCACAAGTAGAAATTTCACATGTATTGGTTTCATCAGAAATTTATATCTTCGAACGGGTGTAATGATACTTAGACTTAAATTTTATCATTAATATATTTAATGACTTATACACTTTGATTTACTGATGAAAACCGTCACACAGACAGTTGGAGGGAAGTAGGGAATGTTTGTTGCATAACGAGTGGCATGTTATTAATGGGTAAGTCGATGAAGGCTTTGTCCCTTATATTTATGGAAGCTAATATCTCAGGCCTTTCATTGAAATAGAACCATCGCACGAAATTCCAAGGTCATGGTTTAACGACGAGTTTATTTTAGGTAGACAAAGAACAACGTATCAAGCATAAAATTTGATGCCACAATCATGAAACTTTCTGGATGTGATATTGCGAAAAAGGGATCATATTACACAGTGAGAGTTCGTATGTAGATGTTGTTGTTGTGAAATTATATTCTTTCTCTTGGGTTACATGACCCATTACTATACAATACTCTTGGACGTTAGGAAATCCCACCAAATGCCAATGAGAATGAATCCTAGAGGGTCACACACTAATTTTTTTTGGTGGTATCGATTAAATTTTATTTGAATTTAATTAATGAATTAAATATTATTTCCAAGACTGTGGAATAATTTTATTCATGTTAAGATGATTGTGTGTATTAAATAAAATATATTTCTTTATTTTATTGAACATTTAATAAATATTTATTTACTAGTTTGTCAATAAAATATTTATTTAGGAGAAAATATTATTTATTCATTTATTTGGGTGTTCTATAAATGGAAGTGGAGTTCGAGTGGACCAAGGTCATTCCAGTAGGAAAATAATTAATTTCAGAATGGTAAATAATTATTTAACTAGTTGGCACAAATTAAAATAATGCTGCTATTATTTTTTGACGTGTAATTTTATTTATAATTTTGTTCTACACATATTGGCACAATATAAATAATGATGTTGTATTATTAATAAATTCATTGTTTTTCTCTATGTTCATGAATATATTTAATTATTTCTATGCAAAAAAATATTGTAACTGAAATTCCATGTATATAAATGGGAAACTACCTCTATTGTGCCATATAACACACCACACACTTGGTGAATTGATAATTGTTGATCCAAAAAATTTCTCTCTCAAATCCACTTATCTCCCCTCTCATGAACGAGATACATTATTCGAGGATGAATAACAAGAGATAAAAAACAATCGACACAAGATAGTCGTTTTGCCACGCTAGCACCCAGAGAAGGAGCTGTGCCGATAGGTGGACATTGGAGCATGGGTGGATCACCGCTAGAGGGATTCTAGTTTGGATCCATAAAACTGCAATGAAATAATACATAAGGGTCAATCTGGATGATCAACATCATCAATGAATAATAAAACCAAAGACACAGGTATTATTTTTCTTTACGAAATAAATTAAATTAATTATAAACATGATGTGCAAGATCCCCTATAAAGGTTTCGATCCTACTTCTTCCATTATCTAATTTATTGATTATATTATATGGATTCTGGAATTCATCTTCGTATTGATCCCAGAAAAATAATTGATGGTGGTAAAAAAAAAATTGGGTGTCGTCCCAACGACACTTCCACGGCGCCCGTAACATTTAAGGGTAAGGTGTGCGATGGTGACAGACTCTTGGGGTGGCTCGAATAACATCGCTTGAGTGGTAATATCTATCAACTTCAAATTCTCTCATATAGGGTTCCATTCAAACCTAATGTATTCAATCTCATATTGGTCTTGGTTCAGAGCAAATATGAATGATGCCACAACCTTAAGGTGATCCGACAAATGGGCTTCATATGTAGAAATTCTACTAGATGAGGTCATTGCTTCATTTTTTGAGTTAGTTGGATTTGTTAAATCCCTATATTTATAATAATCATGTGTCCAATGTTCAAAGGATATATTAGAAATGTTAACAATTCATAATTTTATTTTAAAATCCGAACAAATAAAACCAATTAAGGGCATATATAATTTAACTTTTTAACATAATAATACAATTAATTACATCTAGAGGTATTTTCATTAATAAAAGATTGGGATGTTATAATCATCCCCCCTTGAAAAATTCAAACTCAAAATTTCATTTTCACACACTGAAACAGATGAGGGTAACTCTGCTTCATCACTTCCTCTAATTACAACGTTTCTTCTTCAAACTTATGGTTTCTCCAAAACACTTTTATGAGGTAAATTTTCTTGTTTCATAGAAATTTTTTTCTAGGATCTATGATCTTCACTAGCTTCTATTCACAGGATATGTCATTCCCAAATGTTACCACAACTAGATTTAGTATATGTCATGGTTTAGGGTTGTAATTTATCAATTATGATACATTGAATACAACATATACTTGAGATAGGTTCGGTGGGAGTGCTAGTAGATATTTCACTACTCCAAAGTGATCAAGGATCTCAAAAGCGAAGATTTAACATAGACTATTATTTTCTTTCTTCCCAAATATCATAACTCTTCCAAAATAATATGTGGAGGAATACCATGTCTCCAATGATAGACACTAGGTGTCGTCAATGATTATCATCATAGGTCTTTTTTCAGCTCGTGATGTTGGATGGTCTTAAACATATCCATCATTTTCTTGACAATTTATGAACCAATAAGTTTCCGTTCTCCAACATCATCACTACATGATGATGTCCTACACCTATTCTCATAAAGGGCTTCACAATGATCCATTTGGACTCTTGAGTGGAAATTCGTATTGTAATAGAACTCAACCAGAAGAAGGTATTGATCTCATCCTCCTTTTTTGTCCATTGGGAAAGCTCTCAACATTTACTCAAGTATTAAGATAGTCTACTCAGATTGGAAATCATTTTGATGATGATAAGATGTACTGAAGATCAGGTCATTATTCAGAGCATGTTGGACAATATTTAATAACATTGAGGCAAATCTTGTATTTTGATCGGATATAATAGATAGTGGAACTCCATGGATCCTTACCACTTATTAGATGTATATCCATGCTAGTTTATCCGATGAAAAATCTTCAAGAATTTCGCTGAAGTGTGCATTGTTTGTAATATGATACACAACATCCCAGATAGAATTGTTTATTAGGGATTTCTTCGAAAGATCGATAACAATTTCCAAGGTGATGCTCTAGTATTTCAATATTGCTTTGGGAAATGTTTTCATCATCCCATAGACTTCTACCTCTCAACCTTCACTTTCTAACATAGAAGGCATTTTGATGTATACCCAGTGATCTTCTTCATCTTATTATCCCACCAATAAAGCTCTTGGAGATATCTATACAGCTTTGTGTTTCCTTGGAGAGTGGATAAATTCAAAATATGTGTATAATCAAAAATTTCATTCTTGAACTTTGGATTTGATGGAACACATATTCATGACCCAAATATTATAATTCCATCTTCATTAATGTTGAACTCTGAGGATTTCCCTTTTCTGATAGTTTCCACTTTCTTTTGAATTCTCACATCATCCTTTGGAGCATCCTTTATCCATTTCAAAGAGGATGGTTGAGAAATTCCTTGTGAAAGTATTGAATATGTTCCCTTCTTTATGATTCACATTTTTATCTTCATTAAATCTATGAAGATTATATCCTTTTAAATTCTCAATAATGATTGAATCACTGGGTCCTTCCAACAAAGAGCAACCACAACCCTATTCGCATTCCAAGGGTGGTAATGTTTTGAGCAGTCATTTTCTTTGATCATCTATAACCATCTTCTTTGGAACATGTTCAAAACTTTCTATGTGAATACATACTTGAGGCTTTTTTGATCCGTTTATATTTCACACTTCTCCCCAAAGATTTAATTCCAAAAAAATTAAACGTGAGGATTACAAAAATAATCTCCGGATCATTTTTTGGATTTTTATTCTCATAAAAATTCAACAACCTTGAATCATAGGCAAAGACTTGGTCATTTTTCATCAACACATAGCCCCTGACCTTCATTTAAGCATCACTAAATACCAAAAAAAAGTTTGGCACTTATGGGTAGTGTGAGAACAGGTGCGGTAATAGGCCACCTTTTCAACTCCTTGAATCTCTCTTCACATTCATTACACCAAGATAACATTACTCAATTTTGAGTTATCTTTGTAAGAGTATTGGTTGACCATGATAAATTACTCACAAATAAGCAATAATATCCATATAACCCTAGAAAGCTACGGATATATGTCACCGACATTGGCCTTTATCGTCCCCCAATTGCATCTTTCATGGAGGAATCCATAGATATCCCATTTCATGTGATGATATGACCAAATAATGAAAACTCCATCAACCTGAAATCACACTTGTTGAACTTTTCATAGAGATTTTCCTTTTATATGGGCTCAAGTGTAGTTTTTAGATTCTCCTTATACTCATGCATGGTTTTGTAGTATATTAGAATATCATATATAAAGACTACCAAAAATTTTTCAAGATAACATATAAATACAATATTTATCAATTCCCTGAATATTTCTAGAGAATTAGTGAGTCTAAAAGGAATTACTATGAATTAATAAGGCACGTAACATGTACTAAAATCATTATTGGTGATATCCTTCATCTTCTCCCTTACGTGATAATATCCCAACTACATATCCATGTTGGAGAAGTATTGTGCTCTACATATCTGGTCGACCAAGTCGTGAAATCATTGAAGTTGACTATTATTCTTTATCATGATTTTTTGAAGCTCATGATAATCAATGAAAAGGAGCATTGACCCAACCATCTTCTTATAAAAGAGGACTGGATCACCCAATGGTGAAGCACTTGTCTGTATAAAACCATTATCATTATTCTCATATAGTTGTTTTTTCATCTCTTTAAGATTCAAAACAACCATTCCATATAGAGTCTTAGATATTGGAAATGCCTTAGGTATAAGATCAATCTAGAATCAAACATCTCTTCTATGAAGAAGAACAAGAAATTTCATGGGAAACACTTTAGCGAATTCCCTCAGAATAGGCATGGCTTCAATGATGGTTGCTTCTTTAGACTAAATCATATGAGCTAGATACACATGATCAAAGGGGAATTGGTATCAACTCTTGAGATGATGGTGCTAAAGAATATTACTCTTCTCCTTTAACTTGTACAGAATCAGGGTCGATTTTCCATTTGGATAGTGATTTCCCTCTCACGTCAATTTATATTGGCTCTATATAGAGAAATCAAATACATGCCATGAATTGGTTTGAATTCCACTAGACGGAGTATGATGAGGTTAGACAGTAAATTAAAACCCAAAATTGTTAAATGGAATGAGTTATATTCATGGGATGCCATGATTGTCAAATTTTCCTTTCCCACCAACATCCTTAGTTCCATGATTTGTGGTGGTGTTGGGATTTTTCTACAAAACATTCGTGTTATAAAAGAATTCGTAGAACCAGGATGAAAAGTTACATTTTATATTCTTGAATGAATAACTAGTCTACCTATCACAACTTTTTTTCTGGGTTCTCTTCATTATTAGTTATGGGAAAATCTCACCCTTGTTGCCTTAGAAATTTTTTTTCGGAAACCCTTTTCTTAGGGTAATGGATTGAAAAGTTTCTAAGATATTTGTTATTGAAGAAATGAACAATGTATTAAGGGTCGAACAGAGTATTCCTCTATTTTTCCATAGTTGTTCATTTTTCTTGTCAGTAGTTAGCAACCATGTCCCCTTCTCTTCCACACCTAAAGCATTTGATCATCCCCTTTAGGGAATTTTCTGGGAGTTTCTTTCCACACCTTTGGCACGTGGGGTGTTGTAATTTCATAGCATTATTGGGTTTAGCCATCAGACCCCTATAATTAATTTCCACCATATGATTCTTATCCCCATGATACCCCTAATATTCTCCAATATCCATTTTGACTTTGAGGGCCCATCAAAAAAAAATCATAGATCTCATCGTCATGGATCACTAGGGCTTTCCATAGGCTAGGTTTTAGCCCCACCAAAGAAAAGGTAAAACATGAATTAAGGGGTAATGAAAAATCAAAAGGAATATCATGCAAGACTGGTGAAGTTTTCCTTGTACACTCTGATGGATTATTTATCTCTTGGCATGAGGGTAAAGAATTCTTTTTCCTCATTAATTCAAAGGGTGTGAGGAAAATATTTATCAAAAAAACATTTTTAGAAATCCTTCAATTACAAAGCCTCAATCTGTTCCCCAGGGTATATATTTTTTATCAATATCCACTATTGAACAATTCTCTCTCTATACTATAAGATGCTAACAAAACCTTTTATTGTTATAAACACTGAACAATGGAGAATATATTCTCAATGGAGTTGATACATTGTTCGATGATTGAGGTATCTGATGATCCATTAAGAGTAAGAGGCCTTTGTCTCATGAAGCTCTTGATTATTGATTATTCTTTCCTAGTGGGTGGGGGTGATCATTCATCTTGACACATGTGTCTATTAAAAACATGAGTTAACAGAGAGAGTATCATGAACAAGTTTATGATTCCCGCACCCATCGGATTTGGCATCTTATTAGAACAGTCATCACATTGATCTACGCATTAGTTATTTCCTAAGTAATCCTATTACCAGACATTGGATGGAATAAAAGTACTGTTAGGGTTAAAAAATAAAGTGGAATCCAATGTCAAAAGGGGATAACTTATAAATTACATTTATTTCCTTAACTTACTTATGTTATCAATGATCTACATCCCAACATATAATATTAGGGGAATATTTTTATTCCTGTAATAAAGGATCGTAATATTCTTATGAATTTACCAAATCATATCCCCTGGGAGTGTCCTAGGAAGAGTGAACAAAGGCCCATTTTCGTGCACCAGTTCTCGTTTGAGTCTAGTTGAAAGCATTATTTTCAGGTTTAACCCCTAGATACATCTATGCCAGAGACGCCTCTAATTGTTTATAACCAAACATTGATGTATTTTCTTGATAAATCAATTACTCTATAGTCATCAAAATTTAGTGATGTTTTTATTATACTTTGTCTGATCCCAATGTCTTTCCCTAGGGTTTTCTAATCCAAATCCCAAAAATAACTAAACTTATCCCATGATACCAACTATAGAAACCCTATTCATTATTAGATACTGAAACATGATTTATTACATAAAGATGCACTAAATAGAGCCTTGAGGATCAATAGGTCTAGTTTCTTGGGAAATTAGGAACATTTCATAACAACATAGAACATAAAATCCAACATATTTATTGGAAAATTCTTTTACATGACCACAACATTCGTTAATACTTATCATTTCATGGGATAACCTGAGGACAAGAATAATAAAATGGTGATCTAAAAAGCACTGTATGGGATTAAAAAAGGCATAACATGAAAAATATAGTACATAGAAGGCAGTAGGATTATCAAAAGATCATAATAGAAACATGAACATAAAGGCATGATATAGCATGATTATCATAACATTGAAATGTGGTAAAAACATTTATAATGATGATAGCATGATAAAAGGCTCATTCCATATGGAGCATGAGTAAAACCTCATTGCACATGAATTATAATGAGTAAACCATAATTTCACTTGAATTATCATGATTAAACCCTCATTTCAGTAGATGTATCATGATACTACTCATTACTCAATGCATTGGGGCGCTATCAAGGTGTACCCTTTATAAACATTTGATTTCCTAAATAATTCGTCCACATGGATCATACAATGTAGATTCATTAAACATAATAATTTATTCCACGAATAAGAGATGTGGAATACATAAATGGAAGTCCTCAATCAACAAGTCAAATTTCCCGATCGTAATATTGTATCACTAAGACGGGTGTGGGGTGAATCAGTGATACTCTTTTTCTTTTATATTTCTATTCAATTGAAATAGGATTTTCCTTCTATTAATGATTTTAATTTCGTTTATATGAAATAAATCAACACATATCCAAAGGAACACAATGTTTTTCAAGGATAACTATTCAAAAAATAATTTCAACATCATTAATATGATTTGGAAATGATTCAATACCATAAAATCCACTAGAATTAAATACATGGATTACAATGGGTTGGATGTACCATTACACTGGTGTATCACTATGAAACCATAAAACTAGTGCATGTGAATCCTCAAAGCTCAATAGGGTAATAAATTTGTTTTGTAACATCACATGTTACCTGTGTTTATTTTCAATTCACTAAATTTATTCAATTGTAATAAAATTCGTCAATTCCTTACACAAAATAAAGGTAACAACCTCATGATCTAGGTAAAATAATCGGTTTGGTTACCCTGAGTACGATTCTCCTAGTCCAATTATTTTTTGTCCAATCTTTCAATTGAATACAATTGAATAGAATCAGCACCACTCTAATATATTCATACAATATTCAAGACAAATAGAATCATCACCACTTCAAAATAGGTATGTATTAGTCAATACAAATAGAATCATCACAACATAAAAACATGTATGAAATAGTAAATACAAATAGAATCAAAACCACTTAAATATTGGTATGTAACAGTTAATACAAAAGAATCGACACCACTTAAAAATATATATGTAATAGTCAAGATAAATAGAATCAGCCCCACATCAAAACCTCTTCTTCTCTCTCTAAAACCTGAATCCAATCTATCCTATGATGTGAATAGTACACTTCTCAGAAAGTACAATGTACCTCCTCCTTTTATAGGTGTCAATTGGTAGGAATCCAAATTTTTTCTCTACTCACTCATATTTTCCCAAATTTTTATTTCCCCCCTAAAATTATGGGATACATTTTGACTTCATCAATGTTTATCGAATCTTATAAAAACAACATCTCAATAATTATCTATTTTATTTGTATTGTTATACTATTTTTTAAACCTAAAACCTGAAACAATTATTCTTTTAGAAATATAGAAATGTGGGTACGATTGTTGAGTACGATTTGTTCTAGGTACGTTTATCTTTAGATGACACCATCACTTTTCCTTTACATTCAACGGTGAGTACGATGAAAAAAAATTCATTAGCACATCAGCATGATAGACATCATCTCTTCACATTCTCTTTCCATAGGCACAACACTTTCCTCTTTTCCATTGTCATGAATATTTCTTCTTTTACATTGGTATGACTTTTCCATTGGCATCCCTTTTACATCTGTACAACATTTCCATTAGCACCACATTTCATCGGCACAAACCTGAGTTCGATGCAAGAAAAAGTGAATACTATGTCAATATGACCCGCATGAATTTTTCATCAGATGACTTTGAGTCCATTAAAAAACAAATTGAAATATATATCGTCATGACTTTTCATCGGCATTACTTTTCACCAGAATTACTTTGAGTCCAAAGCAAAATAGAGTGAATATTATTTCATCATGACATGCATGAATTATTCATCACTACAACTCTAATTATGTTCCAAACATAGTGAATACTATGTTGTAAGGAGATTTCATCAGCACAACTCTTTACAATCACCATTCATTTTCATTCCCCAACACCACTTATTTTCTTTCACTTTCACCACTTCTTTTCTACTACTATATCCACTTCTTATTCTATCACATTAACCCCTCCTTTTATATTACGTTCACTTGAGTATTATGAAATACAAATAGTTCACAATGATTTTGAAAAAAAATCAACCCCCCACATTTCCATAGGCATCAGCACCATCTCATTTACTTTCATCATTCTTTCATCATGTTTTCTTCATAAGTTTGACAACATACTTAGAATTTTTTAGATTTCCAAAATAGAAAAGTATTGTCACAATTTACATTGGAAGTTATCTTAACATTCCACTCATTATAGTTTCTTTCTTTCATTCTTACCCTATGGAAAATATTTCTTAAAACAAGAGTCCATTTATTTTCATAACAAAAATCTAAAACAATTTCTTCCAAAACAATGTAGAGTGATTTAATATATTCAAAACCAACATTGAAAAAAAAAAGTCAACTCTTGAAACCTTCATCACCATTAACATAATCTCGTTCCCAAAAATATATACCTTTGGATTTTTTTTCAACCAATTTCCATAATTCACAAAACATTGTAACCTCAAAAATGGATTACATATCATCAATTTTAAGCCAATGTGATTTAACTCTTTGTAGGAAACAAGAATCATTAATAGAAAAACTATGATATCAAAAACATCATCATGATGACAACTTCCCTCTTTTCATCATTCATCCAAAAAAACAAATCAATTTCTTTTCCTAAAACCACTCCAACAAATAGATAGAAAATTTCAAACATAAAACAATGTTGAATTCATAGCTTACCCACAACTCTCTTTTTTATGAAAAATATTTTTGAAAAAAAAACTTTATCCCCCTTGAAAAAAATCCAAAGCTATGATGAGATGGGGTAAATATACACATACCTAAAACTTAAACAGAAAGTGGTTCCACACACATGTTCAGCCTCATTTTTGAAACGGATTCCTTTGATAAAGGTTTTGTGAAAATTTCAGAAACATGTTATCATGATGGGACATACTCCAACTTTAATTCATTCTTCACCACATGCTCTTTTATTAAATGATAATTGAAATCCATATGTTTTGAATGATAATGATGCATAGGATTCTTGGTGATATTGACTGTACTTTGATTTTCACAACCCCGTAGTATGGGTAACTTCACTCCAAGAAGCAAGTCTTCCAATTGTGTTTTCATCCACAAAAGTTTAGTAGAGGCTTGAGTAGCATCAACATACTCAGCATTATCCGTAAATAGATTTACTGATATTTGCTTTATTTAAGGTCAAATAACACAATTCTCTCCCAAAAATAATAAACCGGCAGATGTAGATCTTCTATCATCAACATTTCCTGCCCAATCTGCAAAAGAATACCCAAATAAATCAATACTATTTGAGATGGAATACCTCATTTTGAATTTTTTTTGTGTCTCTGATGTAGCTAATAATTAATTTTCTAGCAATAATATTTGATTCTCTTGTATCACACTAAAATCTTCCACATATGGTAATAGCATAACCAATACCGGGTCTTAAGGCAATCAAATACAACATACTTCCAATTATCTTCTCTTACACTTTTTGATCCACTTATTTTCCATCTCCATCATTACTAAGTTTTTTCCCACTAAAATGGGTGTGGAAATAGGTTTTAAATTTTCCATGACCAACCTCTTGAGATGCCCTTTTTCATTGTTTCTTCGGAGAGAAAAATATATTCTTTCTTTTGTAGAATTTGAAACCCAAAAGGTTCTTTAATTCCTCCCAGCATGGACATTTCAAATAAATTCTTTATTTTATTAGAAAATATTTCATATCTTCTTTCATCATTCCCAGCAATGATAATATCATCAACATAAAAAATTAAAATGAGCGAGTACACTTGACTTTCTCTGATGTAAAGATTGGTATCCACTCTCTTATTGTTAAAATTCAACATTATTAGAAATGTATCAAATTTGGAATTTCATGCCCTTAGAGCTTTTTTTAGGCCATAAAAATTAATTTTCAATCTAGACACATAACATTATATTTTTCAATAACAAATCCATAAGTTTGTTCAATATAAACATCTTCATCTGGATCAACATTTAGGAATTTGGATTTAATATCCATTTGAATGATCTCATAGCCTTATTGTGCGACAATAACAAGAAAGATTTCGATGGTTTCATTTCATTACACTGTAGAAAATGATTCATCAAAATAAATACCCTCAATATGTGAATACATTTTCCAAAACCATATTTATTTGTTTTTTATAACATCACATTCTTCGTTAATCTTGTTCTTCAAAACCCATTTTTTCCATTGATATTTTTGTTTTCAGGAATGGGTATGAGTCCCCATGTATTGTTCTCTTCAATATAATCTAATTCATTATTCATTTCTTGAACCAATTATGGATTCTCAAAATCTTCTTTCACATTTTTTAGTTCCACCATTGAATACCAATAAGTATGTGTATTGGAATTGGTTGTTCTTCTTTTTCAAACCTTCATATGTTGATCACCAATTATATTTTTTACTTATACTTGTTACCAGAGTCATGGATAATATTTTATATTTTCTTCATCGCGTGAAATAGTTGAGTTTGATTATTCTACCTGATAGGTAATACACTTTTTTATATCCTTATCAGAAAATTTTTCTTCAACTTGCACAAATTCATTATTTTCTTGAACGTTTCTCTCTTTCTCAGATACATCAATCACTTTCACAAAAACTAAAACAATAATTATAATTGTTTCTTTGTTGTAGCATCTGTATCCTATTCCTTCTAGAGAGTAGACTAGAAATATTCCATCCTTACCTTTCTTCTCAAAGTTACCATAGTTTTCACCTTAATTATTTATAATACAAGAACTCCCAAAAACTCTAAAGTGATTCAAACATAAAGGTTTTTTATAAAAAAAATTGTAGCGAGTTATACCTGATTGGGGCATGAATAAAGAACTATTTTGAATATAAACAAAATTAATCATTCCTTGGATCTGAATGTAATGAGAAATACCATTCTCAAGTAACATGGTTCTTCCCATATCCACCAGGCTTCTATTCCATCATTCAGCAAACCCATTTTGTTAGGGAGTGTATAGAGAGTTATACTAATTCTGAATTCCATGCCTATAAATATATTTTTCAAACTCTTCACCTCTGGTATTCACCACCATTATCTGTTCTCAACATCTTACCCAAAAACTCACATTCATTATCATCTTTTCTTCTCAAACATTTAATCATTTTCAAGCATCTGATTTTTGTTTAATGAACAAGACACAAGTAATTCATGTAAAATTTTCAATAAAATTATTGATGTACTTATATATATATTTGTTGATTATTATCTTTTTAGCCCACATATATCGAAATAGATCCACTCGAGGGGTTGTTTTGAAAAAATATCAACATTATGATGCACAACATTTTTATTCTTTCCATTCTGAAATATAGTGAAACCCCAATCTCTACATCCATCAAAATATAGAATGTCTTGAACACTGCATATTTTAGAAAACTTCCACATTTTTCTCTGACACATATATCGAATCCTTTTATGCCATAACTGATTGTCTTCCACTGTACTTATGTAACCATTGTTTTGTGAGTCGCCTACCTAAAACAAGTTCCCTTTGGTATGTTAACCTCTTATAACTATCTTTCTATATTCTTCACTATTTACAACAAAAATATCTTTCTTGAAGACAACATTGTTTCCCATATCACACAATTGTGAAACACTTAGAATATTTTGTTTCAACTCATCCATATACCATGTTTTCTTATATTTCATATTTTCTTTTCCAATGATGGTTGGCCCAACACTTTTTATTTTCAATGATTCATCACTGCCAAATTTCATCGTTCCACCTTTAAAATATTTCAGGTTCATTAAAAATTTCAAGTCTCATGTCATGTGAGATGAACACCAACTATCAAGTACCCAGGTTTATTCTCCTTTCATGGATTTTTTTACAGTTTCAATAACTAGGGACTTTTAACTATTTTTTTCATTCTTCACCTTCATCTTTTAGGAATAGATAATCTTTTGCTGAGACGGTAACAAAACAAAACTTCATCTTGCCAGGTTTCTAGGTTGTTTACATCTTCCACAAATAGTTTCCAAGTCTTGGAACCTATTTCCAATAATCACTTCATTCTATTCAGATTTATTCATGAAAGATTATCATTGTTCTTTCTTTGAGGAAATTGACTTCCTCTCAATCTCTTCCATTAATAACATGTGGTATAATTGTAATGTTTTTGATTGAACTAACACATACTTTTTGTGTGCCTGAATCCCCCACAACACTAGAAATACCCATAGAAATAGTATTTTCTTATGAAACCTTCATACTGATCGAAATTGTAAATGTCTTTCTTAGCCACCTTCTTCACATTATTTTCTGATTCACCAACCTTCCTATTATCAATCAGATTCTTTATTTTCATTTCGAAATTATTAGAACCAGAAGCATTGAAAACATTTAATGACTTTGAATGTTTCAAAACATTACCAACTTTTTTTATCTTGGTCACTTACATAACATTCCCAACATTCTCAATTTCAAAAATAATTTCTTTTTTATTCTTACTCTTTGAAAGTATTTTTGGTTGAACCTTCTAAATTTTCTCATTAAGAGAATATTCACTAAATTCTGTGATAGAGTTTTAGATACAGACTTTTCTTTTCATCTTCAATGAGTTTTGGTTGGAATAGTTCCAACTCTTATTATTTTTCCTTCAACTTCTCTTCCAATTGAACATTAATATTCTTTTCATCATTAAAAGACATATTCAAGTCATTAATATCTTTAACCAGCTTTTATTTGTCACCAGAAATACAATCTTGTTTTCTTGACATTCAGCTTCCAACATTTTGTTTTTCTTTTCAAGGCTTCTAATCTTTCTCATACATTATTTAAACTCTTCTTTCAAATTCATTTAAAGATGAGTTTCTTCTTCTTCAAAACTAATCCTTCCAAATTCTTTTTCATTCACTATTTCAATGAATGTATTTTAATTATCATACTCAATTGATTTTTTGGAATTAGTATTACTCTCTTCCACTCATTCATATTTTGACAAGAAACATCTTCTTTTGGATTTGATGAATTTCTATTCTCTTCTGTTTTCTCCCTTTTTCTTCCACAAGCTTATTTTCTTTCTTTCTTCAATATCACTATCCTCTTCTTTCTTTCTTTTAAGAAAATTAGCAGAAAAGTTACCAATAACCCCACCTTCAATGAATTTCGAGAGAATTTTCCCTTTGTATTTCCAAGTACCTCTTTTCACATTGTTAGAAAACAAGGATTGAATTTCCTTGGGATTTTTACATACCTCATTTCCAGAGTAAGAATCACCAGGATCATCTTCAATAAAAATATTTTATTATTTTTTTTCTTCATAGCATTGAAAGAAATTCCTCAATCAACCTTTATTTTAATCTTCACTTCATTCTCTCATCTCATTTCATATGTGATAACAATACTATGTAAATCATGAAAAGAAAATGTTTCAGGATCTCTATCTTCCAATGAATAATATATTGCATTGAATTTTTCAAGTATGATTATTAAGATAATTTTAGCAACTATAGATTCTTTCTGATTTTCCCCAAGACATGTGATTGTACTCAAAATTTCATTCACCCTGGTAAAAAATTCCCCAACAGATTCATGCTCACCCATATTCAAATCTTCATACTTCAATATCCATATTTTTAACATTGGATTCATCAAATTTTTATTTCCATAGAATATATTTTTCAATTTATCCAATATACCTTTAGATGTGGAAACACCTTTCACTATAATGAATTTACTTTTAGAAAGTGGTGATAATATAGAATTCTTGGGCCTTCCATAATTTTCAAGAAACTTCATGTCAATAGGTGTAAGTGTAGCACTATCATTAATGGGAGGAAACCAAACTATTGAAGCTTAAATAACATCATAACTGATAGACATATGATATGGATACATTCTATATTTCTAGATATGATATTTCATTCCATCAAAAAATGGAATACCTTTACATTTCACACAATTCATGTTCTCTATCAGCAAAAAATATCAATGGGAACCTCCCTCTAATACCAATTGAAAGTTCCCAGGCTGAGTATTGTATCACTAAGAGGGGGAGCGGTGAATCAGTGATACTCTTTTTCTTTTATATTTATATTCAATTGAATCAACCTTGGCCTCATGTTAAATATTTTTATTCTTTACTATGAAATAAATCAATACACTTCCAAAAGAACACAATGATTTAAAAGGTTCACTATTCAGTAATAATATATATATCCTTGTTATGGTTTGGAAAGGATCCAATACCATACAAGCCACTATAAATCAGTTTTGGATTATAATTAGTAGGATGTACCATTACCCTCATGTAGAACTACAAAATAATACAAATATTGCATATGCACCCTCTTAGCACAATAGGGTAATAAATTTATTTTGTAACATCTCAAGTTACCTATCCCTCTTTTAAATTCAACAAATATATTCAATTTTAATATAATTCATCAATTAATTAACTAGAAGAATGGTAATAACCTCTTGGACTACTTAAAAGAATTAATATGATAACACTGAGTATGATGCTCCCAATCTAATTCTTTTCAGTCTGATCTTTTAATTGAATACAATAGAAAAGAATTAGAACGACTCTAATACTTTCCTATAATACTCAAGATAAATAAAATCAACACCACTTCAAAACAGGTATGTAATAGTCTATACAAATAGAATCGGCACCACTACAAAACATGTATGAAATTATCTAGACAAATATAATCATCACCACTTAAAAATACTATGTAATAGTACAAACATATAGAATCTACACCACATAAAAACATATATGCAATAGTCAAGACAAATATATTAATCACCACTTCAAAACTTCATCTTATCTCTCTAAGACATGGAGCTTATCTCTCCTCTGCTGGGAATAGTACACTTCTCAGAATGTACAAAGCACCTCCTCCTTTTATTGGTGAAAATTGGTGGAATCCAAATGATGTTCCCACTCAATAAAATTCTCCCAAATTTTATATTTCCCACGAAATTATTGGATACATTTGGACTTTTTCAAAGATTCTCAAAGATTCTTGAATCTTCTCCAAACATCATCTCAAACATCTGGCCCTTTATTTGTATTTCCATATCCATTTCTTATTCCAGAAACCAAAAATAATTTATCTTTTAGAAATCCAGAAATGTGGGTACAATTGTTGAGTAAAATTGCTTTTGGGTACGATGGTCATTAATCAGCATCATCTATTTTATTTTACCTTCACCGGTGAGTATGATGAAAAACAAAGTCATTTCCACATCGACATGGCATAAATCATCTCTTCACTTTCTCTTTCCATCAGCATGACTCTTTCCTCTTTTCCATTGGCATGACTCTTTCTCCTTTGCTATCAGCATGACTTTTCCATCAGCACAAATTTTCTATCGGCACGAATTTTCATCATCACGACTCTGAGTCATATGAAAAGGAAAGTGAATACTATGTCAGAATGACATGCATGAATTTTTCATCAGCATGACTTTGAATCCATTGCAAAACAAAGTTAATATTATATCGACATGACTTTTGGTTGGCACAACTCAGAGTCCGATGCAAAACAATGTGAACACTATGTCGAAATGACATGCATGACTTTTTCATCTTCACGACTCTGATTTTATTGAAAAACAAATTGAATACTACATTTAAATGACTTTTCATTGGAATGACTCTTCACAATCACCATTCCTTTTCGTTCACTTTCGCCACTACTTTTCATTCACTTTCATAAATTCTTTTCCTTCACTTTCACCACATCTTTTATTTCACTTTCCCCATATAATTTCTTTCACTTTCACGACTCATTTTCTTTCACCTTTACTGGAGTTTGATGAAAAACAAATAGGTCACAATGATTTTGAAAAACCATTATCCCCACCAGTTTTCCATCATTGTTTGTACCATCACATTTATATTCTCCATTCTTTCATCAAGCTTGCATCATAAGTTCTGCCAAATACTTACGATTGGTGATAATTTAAAAACATTAAAGCATCGTCACAAATAACATTGTAAGCTATCATAACATTAAATTATTTCTATTTTCTTTCCAACATTCTCTTATTGAGTAAAAACATTCAAAAAAGAGTCCTATTAATTTGAAAACAAAAACCTAAAACAATTGTTTCCAAATTAATATGAAGTGATTCCCTGTCTACAAAACCAACCTTGAAAACAAAGGAAAACCCTTGAAACCTTAATAAATTTTAACATTATCTTGGTCCCAACAAAACACAAAATTTTAATAAAGTCAAATACCATTGATATAGAAATGGGTATGTTATTCACTTACATGATGATTTTGGTAAGGAAAAGTTTGGTGTAACTTCGGAAGCATAACGACATCAAATAGAAATTGTATAATGGGTTTATGAGAGAGAATGTATTATCTCATAATTTATACATGAAATGGAAATTAAGGGGGTCATGGGACATAATATCCCATTGTATGTAATGTAATTTAGATGCATAATATAAAATAATTTCTAGAATGAAAAGGAGAAGTGGTAAATTCTTTAAGAAATTTCTCAATGGTAACGGGTGTACATGAGAGGCATTAATAAGATAGAAAGAGGTATATCATAATTAAAACATTAGAAAAATGTATGGGGGTAGGTGTGAAATCATACCCCAATATAAGAAATTTAAAAAAATGAATATAAATATCTAAAAAGGATTGTACAAAAATAAGAATTGAGAAATCCCTTATGGAATATCGGCATGGTAACAAGTGTACAAGGAATGCATTAATGAGAAAGTATTGGGTATCTCATCATTAAAAAATATTGAGGGATGTATAGGGGAGGAGGTAAATCTTACCACAACATTTTTAAATGAAAATAAAATTGAATAACAATATAAGGAACACTAACATAAATAAAGAAGGGAAGGGAAGTTAGGATCCCTAACTTAGAAGCGTGATCCCAAAGGATTGGGAGAACCTTGATAGAGAATTATTGGGAGCTTCGGGAACCATGGAAGGATTATAAAGATATTAGGGTATAGTAGGTATGTGATCAATGGTTTTTTATTTAATATAAGTGGGAGGGTGGTTTGGATTATATAGGAAAAGAGAGTGGATTTGTTAAATATTTCACAAACATAGGTTTTGAAATCTATATAATTAAATATTTAAAACCAAAAAAAACCCAATGTTTTTTCAAATGGTTTATGAAAAAGGGGATTGGAAAAAATTAGGTTATAAATCAAATATCCTAAAAAATTAAAATAATTGGATTTCGTTTGTGGATGTGAGTCACACTGTCACAAAAATCATATTAAAATGTTAAAAGATTTTCGATGTCTAAGAGTGTCCATTAGAGCATCATAAAATTAATCAAAAAACTAAAAAACCATATTATTTTAATGGAAAAATATATATTGGCTGAAAATATTATTATAGTATTTTATTACATACCAATTGGGTCATTATGATGTCATAAAAAACATTATTTATTTAAACGATATTTAATTTTTACCCAAAAATTCCATTAAATTATAAAATTATGAAAAATTAACTGTCAGATAATTACGATGTCCTGATTCCAAAAATAATATTAATTTTATCTAATTATTATTATAAATATGTAAATTTTAAATTTTAAAATAAAAACCGACATATATTGAAAATTCATGGGTTTTGACATTAATAGTTTTCAAGCATTAATAAAAATTTCAAATTTATTCATAAAAATTGTACAATATTTTATATTTAATACAATGTTATATAGATATAATATATTTTTAAAATATTTTTTAGTTATAAAATACATTAATTCTTCAATATATATTTCTTAATTTAATTTAAATATTAACTAATAATATTATTTGTTCTTTAGATCTTATTTACAAAGTAACAATAATCAAACGAATATATATTCTTTATACAAAAATAACGAAAAAAATCATAATTCTAGGGTCCTACAACATTAACCCCTTATAACACCAACATATGACCTAAAGAGAAGGTGTGAAATGGTGGCAGACTCATGGGGTGGCTCAAATAACATTTCTTGGGTGGTAATCTCTATCAACTGACACTTCTACCAATGGGGATTTCGTTCAAGCTTAATATGTTGAAGCTCAGCTTGGGCATGGACAAGATAGAAGACCAGTGATGCTACCACCTTTTTGAGCTCTGACAAATCAGCTTCGTATGATGAAATTCTACTGGATGAGATCATTGCTTCCTTTTTCTGAGAAAATTGGATTTGTTAAAGACCTATATTTATACTAATCATGTGGTCACTATTTAGAAGCTATATTAGAAATGGTAAAAATTATTAATTGTATTGTAAAATCCTAATACATGAAACCAAGTGCGTTCATATGTTATATATTAATTTTACATAATAAGTCATTTAATTAGATCAAGAAGGATTTTTATTATTAAATTTTCTGTTCATTACAATTTTAGTAGGTTAAACAAGTTGTTTAATTTAAATTTATTTTAAATCAAGAACTATTTCATATTTTTTACCCTCGTCCCAAATAATCTAGCATAACCCTTTGGTCTATGGGAATATTTCACTATGTTAACCATCCTATGGTGGTAGTATATTGAGTATTTATAATCTTCAACCAACCTATTGGGTATTAACCATCCTATTGTGTTAACCATCCTATTGGGTATTAATCTCTTTTTTTTGTGCATATATATATATATATATATCTTTTAAGACTATTATATATTTACACCCTTCACTATAATGAAAACACCTCTATATAATTAATAAAAATATTTCTTAAACTATCTCTAAATAATGTATTGGGTAATTCTTATATCAACCTTTAATTATCATGTGGAACATGATTTCCCCATTTCCTTATTCATGGGAAAACATAATATTCTCTTATTCTAATAATAACTATAGATCACAAACCCTTATTTTCTATATTTTAATGTAATCATAAGGGTTCTGAATAATATTATATTCAATTCCTTTAAATTTTCTTCTCATTAATATGTCTAAATGAACTTGTATCACATTAAAATTAACATGACGGGTGGACTAGATATAATTAAAAAATTGACCACAATGTATAATAATATCCAACAAAACTATGACAACTTTGGATTACAGTCACAGGGGTTTGCATGGTCCAACATTAAAAAACCATCAACTTTGATGGATCCACTATTATATGCTTGCATCATATTATATGACCCAATACACTTGATTTTCAATATCCAAATTTCCCACTTTTTAAATTTTTCATGTTGCGCCTTCATCTATAAGACATCAGTATAATCCTCAAGTGATCTGGATTCTCTTCATTTATCATTGAATATATATAAATATCATCAATATATAACACCACATACTGATAAAAGTAATTTCAAACAAAACTATTCATTAAATCCTTTAAGATACCATGGTAATTATTAAGACCAAATTGAATCCATATATATTCATAGTGTTCGTGCCTAGTACAAAATGTTTTCTTAAGAAGGTCTTAATTCATGAACCAAAATTAATGATATCCAAAATGACCAAAAATATAAAATAATTATTTACAAACAGATATTTTTTTCAAAAAATTCATCAATACAAGGTGTGGGATAATTATTCTGCATCATGATGTTGTTAAGTAACTAATAATAAATAAAGAGTCACATTATTATATATGTATTATTAATAAAAATAATTGGTGTACACATAGGGGATACACTTATCTGAATAACTCCCTTATCAAGATTCACCTTGAGTTTCTTCCTGATCTCTTGTAACTCAATCAAATCCCATCTATATAGAGGCTTTGAAATATGTTTAGCACTAGAATGTGAGTTCTATTGGGAACTGAACATAAATATTTGGTGGAATATTAGGAAAATCATTTTAAAAGACATCGAAAAACTCATTCAAAATTTTGGAATCTTATATATATAATTTCTCACCATCCATCTGAGAAAAACATCCCCTTTTAATAGGAAATAATTCCGATATAATGGAAATAATTTATATTGGAAGGTAATATTTATCATTGCACCAATAGATGATCGTTGGTTATTTCCAAAATTATAATCTCATTCCCCTTCCTCAAAAATTGGTTTTTGATTTATATATATTATTAAAATATATGACTATGACTATATCAAATTCAACTTGAGGATGATTAAAGAGTTTCTCAGGAAGCACATTCCCATAAAAACCAATCAGGGTAAAATCATATACATGATATGATATCCTCATACCATTAGAGGTTTTCACTGCATGTCATTTAGGATACAAGTTAGATTACCTTGGTACATTTCCTGATATATAAAAATTCATAAAACTAAGATAAAATATGATACTTTATTGTTTTGGAATACTAGTAAACACATTAAAATTATCATTTTATCATTAATATCTTATTAAATATGAATGTGTGATAAAAGACATAATTTTCAACAATCATGTATTAATGAAAAATATTTCATATTATTTCTAAATAATAAAACATTATTTTCAATCTAATACACCTTTGATATAACCTAGTTCGTCCATTATCATTAATAATACATTAGGATTTTATATTATACATTGACATATCTCAAGGGTTCATAGTAATTTTTTCTCATCCTACATTGCAAAGGTAAATAATCCTCACCCGAATAACAAATATAACAACCAATAATTTTCATACATAGATACTACATCATATTATTGAAATAATCATTATAAAACATAATTTTTCATTCTATACTATCATAGTTATATAATCATGGATACATGGAAAAATCATATTTTTTATAACATATCTAAATAACCTATAAAGGATTTCTTTAAAACTGGAACACGTCATAAAAATTTCCAAAAAAACCTTTCTTCATATACTCGGAAAGGAATAAAAATAGATGGTGAGGATAGATGCCCAATAATGGTAAATAGGGGAGAATTATTATGATAACATAAGTATCTAAGGATCATAAGTGTATAAGAACATGAGATCAAATTTTTGAAAACAAACCCCATATATCATATATCATTATCTTATTCATGGAATCAATCATGGTAGTTCATAAAAACTAAATCCTAAAAGAATAAAATAACTTATTCCAAGATATCATAACATTATCAAAATAAATTTATTTAGGGAATATATATTAGAATATAAAGTCATTTTTATTTTATAAAAGGATCACATCCATATATATCATAGTAGAATGTGTTTACTCCCCATTCGATCATAGTATCTTGGTTCACTTCTATGACTATCACAGTGGAAATAATACCTTATTGAACTAGGTTAAGTCCCTATTATAGTAATAGTAATCTCATGACATATCCGTATTAACCAATTTTATTAGAGGGTTATATAATTCTTATCACACCCATCATATAATGAAAATTATATAGATGTGTGCCTCAATATTATAAAAAATCCATTATATTAGAAACCAATAAAAATAAATGGGGTTCTCAAAAATTATATAACGGTATGACCCATGGAAAATAAACATGTTATATAAATATTTCCTTTGTTCATTATATAATAATACAGGGAAAATAAATTTGTTTCATAAAAATACTATAATCTTAATTATAATTCATCTCTAGATATAATAAATACATTATCATTGTATCATATTCCATGTAAATAATTACTATCATTAGGGATTTTATCATAGATTAAAATTCCTTTAACAGAACACATAGACCACTTCATGAGTAAATTGTTTTTTCTTTTGGAATTAAATATTTAAAATAAATAAATTTATGTAATATTTCATAAATATTATATTTAAAAATTAAATTTGAAACATGAAAAGGAATATTCTAGGAATTGTGTGGTCATGAGGTTAGTAAATTCCATTTTTCCTTATAAATTAAATTATGAAATTCCATTAATATTTAAAAAAAATTAAAAAATACCACACTTGGAAAATTATAAGGAGATTGCATTTAATTAAATTTTTAAAAATTAAATAATATATATAAATTTAATAATTAACCATAGTATAATTTTAAAAAATTAATCAAAATATTTTTTGAAAAAATTCACAACATAGATAAAGGATTTTCGAATGAAGAGGGAAATAATGTTGGTTTTCTTTAAGAAAAGATATTATTTAAATATCCCTAGTTTTCTAAGAGAATAAAATAAAATGAAAAAACATTCTCAAGAATGAAAAATAATATTTTAAACTTAAATGGATTTATCAAATTGAGATCATGTAATATTCTCAATGTATATTAAACCATATAAAATCCTGATTAAAATATGATTACAAAATAAATCTCTTTCCATGAGATTCAATTGGATTAAATTTTATCTATCCCCCTATATAATATATTTTAATTTATTATAATTAAATAAAATAACCATTTGAAAACTATTAATTTCATATATGATCCCTTTATAACACTTCAGCACCCAATTATAAATAGTTCATTTTTAAAATCATAATTTCTAGGAGTTTCGTGTTTCTTAAATTCTTAAGAGTTTTTTGTTTGGATGTTAATGTAATTTTACATTAATAATATTTCTATAATATCTATAATTTTAATCATGATATTTCTTTCATATATATTAATTATATTTATGTTTCATTTATCCGTATACTTTAGTGAAAAAATGAATTACACTATTTACAGAGTTGATAGGATATGCGGACACATGAACACTTTTTTTATATTTTGATGAATGGAATGAAAGAAATTTAAATAATAGTTAAACTTTATATAATAATTATTATATCATACCAATGAAATATATTCATATAATACATACTTATTACAATTTATGTAAAACAAAAATGAAAAATTAAGTACATCGCTTCATGGATGTGCTGGTCGTCACGTATGCATGAGCGATGTTATCATTTCCCAAAGGATTGGAAATTTATAAGGATGATATGATACTATCATTATATAATCATGATTATTTTATAAATATGAGAAATAAAAATTAAACTTATAATATAAAAAACTCAAAAAAATTGTGATTAAAAATGAATATTATAGTTACGTGGAAATAGTATGTTGTACGTCCCCTAAAATTATAAATTCAAATATCATTTGATAGAGAAGTGGATGGAAAATTTTGGTTACATAATCATAATAAAATAATATTATATTTAATATTCTTATGTTATTATTTAATTATAAATAAGATTTATTTTTAAGGGTTAAAAAAATGCGTAAACAACTAATGTGATAGGTTAACGAGATTACTTTATCTTGGAAAAAACCCCAATTATATCACCAATTAATGATACTGGGGTTGTACTTTTAGGTAGAAAAGAATATGTAGAATGTATATATGGATTTTTAGAATATAATATTTCATAGGATAACCGACCTATAAGGCCCAATGTGGTAAAATAAAGTGAGTGGGATGGTTCCCTTTTATATGTGATGGCAGAAGAACACTTATCATTTCATAAAATATTAAAATATAAAAAAGTTATTAAAAACAAAAATGATTCAAAATGAATATATATTATAATATATAGTGGTATTCGGTTGAAATATCTTTAATCAATAAAACTTTTATTGGTTTATGTAGTGTTTTATTCCTGATCTCTTGGATTATCTGCATATTTAAAATATTTCAACCTTCACCACGTTAACAAGTTTTTTACAATTATAAGGTTATATGTTTACTTATAAGTTGAAAATTGGATAATAATATAAAAAAATTATAACATAAAGTATTTACCTTGTCATCTTAATTTTTTTAATAATTTGATATAATATTATTTTAATAAAATATCAGAAATGTCATTTCTGAAACTATTCATTCAATTTGAAACTGAACGAGCCAATAAGAAGATAAAATATGAGTAGAATAATTTAACACAGCATTAATATGATATATTGAACTTTAAAATTCATGGAACACTATAAATTACACAAATAATTAACTATTAATTTTATTAAATTAATTCATTTTATTTTTCTATCAAATGAAGAAATATTTTATTACTATTTCATAATAATTTATAGTAATTACATAATTAAAAAAATGGAATATAAATTTACAACCTCAAAAAACTTCTATATGATAAAAATTACCACTAGTATTTATTCATAAAATGATTTTCTTCTTATGTGAACACAAAAGAGATATTTAAAATTGAAAGAGTGAAATTTTGTATTTTTTGTTTCTTCAAATATAATATAGGTCATTTTCATGGAAAAGTTTCCCTTAAAAATTAAATTAGAAAAACAAAGTGATAACGGTCAAAGTGCCTTCATCGAATTAGAATTAATATGAAAAATTGTGACATTAACATTTAGTTTTATCCTATGTTAAAGAAATATACCATTTATCATGGAAAAAACCTTACTCTAATTATTATTCATAATGCCTAAATATAAAATATGCTTATTTTAGAAATTCTGAAAACATAATTCCCAATATGAAATCCATTTTTAAATTTTATATATTTATAAGTGAAAGTAATTTGTTTTAAATTGATTGTATATAATGAAAATAAAATCGTTTTTTAGATAAATACATTTTAAAAACAAATCTAGATTAATTAAAATATGATTACCAGAAACAAATTTGGTAATTATTAAAACATTTTAATTAATATATAATATAGAAATTTATTTAAAATCATTCACAAATAATGATTAATTTAATTTATTTTCATGAAAACACATTGTATAAATACAAATAGTGTTCAGAAATCTAGTTACTTTATTTTCAAGTGATTTTTATATTCATTTCTAATCAATTTATAAACAATGAATTCATTTTTTTCATATATAAACAATAATTTTTCAATTTAATTAGTCTTATTCATACCCACCTATCAAACTATTCTGTGATAAAGATCACATTAAAATATAATATTTTAAGAGTATATAAAGGTTTGTTTAAACATGATTTTAGATATAAATCAAGATATAGAAGAAATATATATTTTTTTATATAGAATAACTTCATAAAATAAAAGGTTTTAAAAATAAATCATTCAAATTAATCCACTATTAACATCATAATGGATGGATTTTGAAAAGTTAGTTGTATTCGTAGTAGGAAAATATATAGTATAGCTAAAGAGATATCTAGTATATTGTGAATATCTAATGAAATCCTAATTAGAATAAAGCATTGAGTTATTATTGTACTCAAGATATACAAGACATGGTAATATAATGACCTACCCTAAGAATATACATATCCTAATGGAAGATATATTCAAGATGATGATTTCCACTATTATTTACAAGTTCTAAGAAGTTGTAAAAATTTCAACCATATGAAGTTAAAACAAACCATTCCCAAACATCAAAATTAGTGTTATTTTTTATAATTAGAAGATAATGTATGCTTTTAATTAAACATAGATATGGGTGGGTTGTCGTGTAGTACCACTAAAAGTTGGTATAACATCTGATCATATGTTATAGATGGTACAAGTACCACAAATAACATGATTTTGACATGCATAATATCATCCAAGAAAGAGTTTTCCGAGATAGATGCATTGGATAAATTGAGACCCTTTATTCTATAAGGATGTAGAATCAACCTCATTATGAAAGGAGAAATTGACCTAGGATACTTCCCAATGGACATAAATTTAAAATTTCCTAAAAATAATGCATGTTTCATATTCAAAATAATAAAATTATATATCTACAATTATTCTATATTATAATTATTAATCTGACTCCATGGTCTTTGATACTCTATACAATAACAACATTTATTGCTTTTCATGGACGATTGATTATAGAACATCATTTTATTATTTAGGTAAAAATTCTCCATGCCTCTTGGAAGGTTCTTCTATATAAATATACACTTTGAACTCATGTAATATATTATATATATATATATATATGTATGTATCAACTCTCTCCAAATAATTAATTCCATAATATCTTTATTGATTTTAAGGATAAATAGCATTTGATTCTAGTTTTGGATACATCGATTTATAGGGATTTGTTTCTCTTGAAACATAAGGTGTACCCTTTACGTATGTTTTACGACACACCATATTACATTCCTATAATAATATTTTGGAAAAGAAATCATAATCTTCACATTAGTAATGTCAATATTTTGGTATGTGCCAATATTTTTTTTCATTTCTTAAGATATTTATCAAAATTTCCTTGATTATATATTTTTTCCCTTTTAAAATTTTAATTTCTTTAAAAACTAGGTAGTTAATAAATATTACTAATGAATTAATTATAGTAACTATATATTATAGGAAAAATTTATTTCAATTACATTTCTATTAATTAGAATTTATTTTAATACCTTGGTCTCATAAATGTGGGTAAATATACAATAAAATTTGAAAATATATCCAATGAGTACAACATGGTTAAGCTAAAATTAACAATCTCTAAATTTCCTATTCAACTTGGTTTTTCTATAGTTTCGAAAACAATCCAAATATGATATTCATGCTCCCCACACACCATATTGTATTCCAATATATCATTTAGAAACAGTACCATATAAATATATGGATATATAATTTTATTTTTGCACATACACATGTTATATTGATTATCTCAAAAGAAATATCCTAGAAATCCAAGTGGAAATTTCATTGCTGTAAATTATTTTAGATAAATATTTTATTCAAATTGAACAGATGGTACCCTATATGAACAAAAATATTTTATTATTATTATGGGCATTAATGTTTTCTATATAAGTTAAGGAAATAAAGAAACAATTATTATTTTATTTATGATGATATTGTTGATCACCCTATATTCAGTGAAAAATATCATTGACACATCAATATTTTCTCTGAATAAGATAGGTTTACTCTACATTATGATGTGTGGATGGATAACTCTCTTATTCATTGACTCTTATAGTTATTTCAGTTACTATAATTACTTTAAATCAATATGGTATGGTTTCTTTGATAAATATTTTCTATCATTAATTAGATAAATAAAACTATTTATTTCCTCATCTTGAGGAAATGTATTCAATTAAAAAAATAAATGAATCAATGGAATGTTATATTATTTTTATTTCAATTATTCTTATATTGTTATCCTATTTTATAGTTTGTGGGTATTCTTTATTCAATCTTGTTATCATAGTAATATATTCTACATGGGATGGTTTCTGAAATGAATATGTTTCATAAATCCATATTCTAAATTTATGGGACTTAAAACATGATTAACAAAATTTAAGCTATTTTTATATGAATTAAAAGTGGGCATGATAATTGTAGAACCAATACATCCAAAATATCTAAATAAATGATTTCCTTGATATAGAAAAATATATAATTACCTAGCGTATAACCATGAACTATAATCTAAATAGTTTAATATATACATATATATTAATTAATCTCGTATTTGATGTTCAAACTAATAAATATTTTCTTAATCTATCAAGGAGTTCTATAAATATTTTAAAACATTAAAGACATAAACAATTAATGAATCTAGAATCAATAAATATACAAGAAAAACATTAATGTATAAATATTATACCTAATATGATAATACATATAGATAAACGATGAACCATTGTCCCGTAAATATTTTTACTGTGATCCCCTGAATGTTTCCATATTATATTCTCTTATTAAATGATAAAATAATTTTAATAACAACTAATTTCACTAATATTTTTACATTTTAAAATAGTTTATTTTCGACGTCCATTTCACTCGTGTTAGTAGTCACACTCTCTATACGTAATTCACAAATTAAGACCTATAATGAGATAGTCTTATAAATTACCAAATGAGGATTATCTCTATGTCTATATTGCATTTATAACATATTCCACTACAAAATTCCACAAAATACCTAGAATTTAAGTCACTCCCCATGATAAAAAAAATCATAAGTTTTATACATAATAGAACCATTCTTCAATACAGTTGTATAAATCATTCCAATGGAATTTCACACCTTTTCTTTGCATATGACATTATTCTTTTCATTAATTGGGTCAAATGATCTCTTTGGGGCTTGTCTTTCGTTATGGAGGATTATTTCAAATGGAATGACCAATGGATTAACTATTACCTGAGCTGCCTATATATCTCTAAATCTTGTTCTAAGCATTGAGCTAGGAGGATATAAGACTTTATGAGGATTCATTGAAAAGCATTTCCCATGGATTACTCGGGCACTCCCATATCGCTATGTGGTATTCGCATTCATCATATTGATAATCTTATATTGAGAATAATGGGTCACATTAACAATTGGATGAAAAAATTACTCTCTTTCGAGGGTGGATTATGCTAGTCAATGTTTTTCTCTCTTCAATACCTATACATGTGATTTCAGTTCTCAATGTTCCAAAAATAGTTCTGAGGAACATTGGAAAAAACATGTCTTTATTTGTTGGGGATGCTCATATGTAGGGAATATGCCATTGGGTGTCTTGAACCCAAATGGAAAAACTGGTCGAGGCACGTGGGATTGGGATCTTGAGTGTCATCAAAAATATGCACAATCTGTAATTGAAAATATATTGGGAATAGTTTTGAAGGGATATATCTTTGGGTAATATTTGTTAATGGAAAGTATAGTTCTGTGTAATGTTGAGCCACGAGGTCACATTTGCCCCAATGAAACATGCTACATAATGATTTAATTTATCTTCAGTTATAATCGTGGTGGATTATTGGGTGTAAAGAGATTAAATACTTAAAACACAACTAGGTTGGTAAATGATGAGGCATTTCAGGATTTCCGACCACTTATATCACTTTTACAGAATCTTGTATCTTCCCAACCTTGGTTCATGCTACCACAGATGATTCACAACATGATCTTTTCAAAAACACTAGTTTATCTTTGGGCCCTGATAAACTAGTTTATACTGGCATAGTATTAGAAATTATTTCAACCAGATAGAATCGTCATTCATTAATAATCAGTTTTGTCGAGGAAGATGGCAATCTATTTTTGAGCAATGAACTTCTGATCAAATTCAGTTTTTCTTGTGTGGATGGTATGGAAGCGTGCTCTTGACACTGATGATATTGTTAAACATTAAGGTATCGGTATGGAATCTACATTCTTCTGGTGTCATTACCCAAAGGAGGAAACTATAAATCATCTATTCCTTGATGGGGACTAGGCGAGGTCGGTATGGAGAAATCTTAGACAAGTTATTAGCATCGATGTTTTGGTTGAAAATAGAGAATCCTTCTACTTTTCTTGGTTTCACATTCTGGATGTGAATATCATAGAGAGGAAGGCAAGGGTTGTCCTAATCTCCCCTGGTTAATAGATATTATGGTATGTTCGGAATAATGCATGGGAAAACGGGTCCACCAGATCTTGTATGGCACTGCAAACTCAAACTAGAACCCTTGTTGTGGACTTAGAATAACTATTTAAAGGATAAAAAAACACTATGTCCTTACGATGTACATTGAATGGAAAAAGGGGGGCACCAGTTCCTCAGTAGTTTCTTTTTCCAAAAAGATGTGTTCTGTTTAAGGCTCTTTACAATGGGTTCAATCTTAACACTGACAGGTCATGCAACCTCGGCATCATAGAAGGAGGTGGGTAGTACACGACTCCAGTGTCTTTGTGGTGATTTATTATAGTAGTGCTTATCGTCATGGTGATCCTATCATGATAAACTCAAAGGCATTACTTAATGGGTTGGATATATGTCATCCTAATAATATTTAGTTTACAGAAATTGAAACTGACTCATCAGTTCCATGTGGCTCCCTTTAATAAAGGTGAAATTCTCCATGGACTATCATTTACATTATTCTGTGATGTGGGAATCTTATTGTTGGTGCAATGATGAAATATAGATGTCACAAAGGCCACATTATTGCAGAAATACATGGCTCAAAGAGAAACCAGATCAATCCTCAAAATGTTATTACCAATTTTGGATCCTTACCTTATGAGGGTTCTACTTTTTCTAAGGTTGGTGCCTTGGGTATTCATTATTTTAGGCCACTTTGACATGTTGTAAAAGTTATTATCCCATTATCATGAATAAAAACCATAAATTAATGATGATAACATAAATAATTCCTCTAAAGTCCTTAATCTAGGTCATTAATAAACATATAGGGGCTCAATAGGGTCACATAATCCCACATCATATGAAAACCAATTGAATGTTACAAATATAATTTCCTTATAATGAACATGGAATTCCATGAAATTATTAGTCATTTAAATTTATTTATAAATAATTAATTAAAATCATCCCATTTAAATTCATTTTAAATAATTTCTTTTAAAAGAAACTATTTAAAACATTCTAAAAGTGGAAGTGGTTTTTTCTATTTAAAATCAATTCAACAGGAATAAAACCTATCCAATATAATGAAGAAATCAATGTTATATATTATTCCCAAACACAATTTCCATGTTAAATAAATTGATTAATTATTTTCACAAACACTTGGATCTCAAATTTGATTTATTTCAAAATACAAATTAATATTACACACTTTTTAAGTAGCTAAGAATAAATTCTAATAAATTTATAATATCCATTTGAGCAGAAGATATAGGAACATCATAATTAGAAAAATTATAACACATAATCATAAAATTACTCTCTAAATTATGGAAATTTAGAAAACCACATACCTCAATTTAGTGAGGACGAATCTAAAAACAATCTTACTTGACAATGAACACTCAAACATTAAATGAGGACCTAGAGAATACCCTAATAACAGAAAAAAAACTTATATAAATAGTCCAACCCAAATAATAAATCTTTCATTTTAATCCCCTTGTGTTTTAAGGGAGAGAAAAAAACGAAGGAGGAATGGGGTGGAGAATAAATAAGTAAAAATTCGTGAATAATGAAGATATCACCATGATAAATCTAATTGAAATTGATATGGTGGTGATTATAATGTATAAGATGAGGATTTATTTTTCACATGGTGCATTCCCTGTGATGGTAAAATGTTGGAGGAAAAATACTAGGGTGGGAGTCCCATAAAATAAGGGAATGAGAAAATTATTATTTTGTAAAAACATGGTCAGTACCCCTGATTTAGTTGTAAAGTTTTGAAAAACTAGGCATCAATTGTGTGAAATGGTATATTCATGAAAAAAACCCTTCACATGGTATCAACATGGTTTTTTCAACCATTATGAACAGGTAAACCCCACTATTCACATATAAGTGAAACCCCACATGGTAACCCAAAGCCACGACGTCTACATGTATGTTAATCATCAACAATTAAATATAAACAAATAATGATCTACACAAGATTAACATAAAATTTATCCCCTCAAAAATTAACCCCGAAACACGTTAATGAGGAATGTATTATAAGGATCATCCATATGGTTTCTAATAACCTTATTCTAACCATGAATAAGATAAGTACATATCAATAATATCAAAAACATATTAATTTCATCCCATAAATACAAAAAAAAATTAAAAGGCTGCATAAAATATAAAATATTTGACACGTGGTGTTACAATCTCCCCACAATGACAAATTTTATCCAATAAAATTTTTAGTTATAGTGGATGTATCTGAAATGTACCATAGCAATACCTTGTGATATGATGTGGGTACAATATGTAAAAAGAGATAAAATCAATTGAATAAAACCTATAAACTCCAATAACTCCCTAAAACCAAAATATTATAAATAAAATCATAATGATCGTATCCAATGATATCAAGATATTATAAAATTGGAAAACTACATAGATAATCAATCACATATCATAGGTCTCCCCATAATTTATAATTAATCTATATATAAAAAAATAAAGAGAATATGACATGTTACCAAATATTAACCATGCAAATACACCTTTGAAAATTACCTAATAATTTACTAAGAATCATCCTTGAATCATACAATTATCACCTAAAAATTACAATGAATCACTAATGTATCACCCAATTCCACTAGTTATAATCGACCAATAAAGAGCCAACTCTTACTCCCAAAGAAACCATCATGTAAGAAAATAAACAAAAATAAAACTATAATTAACCTAAAATCACATTAATTAAAAGTACATGAATAAAACTCAAAAACAAGATTTTATATAAATAAACATGATCTATAGAACCAATTCACTAACTGAATTGTTTCCTAATGACAAAAAAATTGAACACTATCCCATAAAGAACACAAAAAAAACACGTAATTCCAAGTTCTCAATATTCACAAGAAAAACATTATCTGATTTGCCCAAACAAAAAGGCAATCTTATTTTATACCCATTTCATTAATAAATCATCCTCAAAATAGAAGTAATAAAAAAATATCAACCTCTATAGAAAAATCCCAAAAAATCACATAAATATTCCAAATTATACTATCTTCCAATAAATCAGTATATGAAAACTCCTAAATCACTAGATAGAAATACCAATATATTTTAATCACATGAAACATGATTTAAAATGAGATTTATCATTTAGAAATATTAATATAGAAAACCAAACATGATTTTCTAAATGGACACACCAAATTATATGCATAAGGTATTTTATAGAAGATGTATTAAAATTTCCCAGTAATCCATACTATAACCAGATAACTTAAATGTTCTTATTATTATTCTTCTCTATCTGAATATACTGTCACTTCATATCATAGCCCTAAATCTTAAGGTCAACCGACAATATATTTTCTTGTAATGAATCATGCACACATTCTTCAGCCGAAACACTCTGACTAACCTCCACTGAAATGGCTCTAGAAATAACCCCCTAAAGAGATTATTGACTTTCTTCAACCATGACCGATCAAATATTGGGTGTTTCCATTATGAATCACAATTTCCTAGATAGAGTCTATTTTTTGGGAATAATACAACTCAACCAGATATCTTGATGTCTATATAAAGTTTACAATCATTGAAACCACTCTTAAACGATGTGAGGAGGTATCTAATATATCATTCCAATGTAAATAAAAACCATTGATATTTTGAAACTATTTTTGATTCATATATTAAATAGCATCAAACATGGACTATAATAGTCAATAATATAACAGTCCAATCACACTATAAAAAAATAATCTAATTGTACCTAAATGAATCTCATGAAAAATATACTCATGGATAACCCAAATATTTCTTATTAGTATATAAATTTCTAGAAAAACTCTTTAAAACAACTCATTTCATTTGAAAATTTCTTAAAATAATTTCCTTATTCAATTTTATCACATTTTTTAAAATAAATTTACATTAATATTTTGAGTTAATAATTATAAAGACTTGAATTTCCCAAAACACTTTTCCCCATTTTATATCAGAACCACACACCCTCATTTAATAGAATTTTAAATCAAAATCGTATTTCAAATGCAAAACCAAAACCTTTTATTTAATTTTTTTTAAATGTCCCCAATTTAAATCGATTACATGTGAAAAGTAACTAGTTAAACCTTAATTATACATAATATGTTTCACTAGAAAATTAACATTAATTATAATCCATGAAATGGTACAAAAATGGAATAATTTTAGATGAAAAAGGGGGAAACAAAAACAATATATATGAAACATAGTTATGAATACTTTGGCCACCCAATGGAAAAACTATATTCCAACCATGTTACTAACACTATAATGGTTATAAGATAATTACTAAATGAATATATGTATAGTTGACCTAAATCTTTATGAAAACCATGAAACCATGTTTTCTAAACCAAATTTTACTCTAAAACTCATGGTTATAATTAAAATCACCAAATATTCATTATAGACCAAAATACCATCAAGATTCATTAAAGTCTATTCTAGATAAAAAAACTAAACTAAATTTAATTATCAAAATATCAACCCCCAAATAAAACATGAAATTTGGTGTGAATAAGTGCTAGTAAAGGAAAATTCCAAATCGTCCACCAAGTACCAAAAAGGATCCAACTGTCTATAATTCCCAAACACACCAGATATAGAAATATGGGGATTTGATTCCATTTTTTCTGAAAAATCATTGGTTGACCCTAAATAGGACACATGGATTTTTCCATGAAATTCATTAAGATTCTTTTTGGATGGCACTAGGATGCCAACTATAGCTAGAGTAATAATAGAATATAAAATAAGAATTATTTCACCCAAAATAAATAAATAAACCTAATTGAATCCTTTAAAAAATATTAACATGAAATATATATATATATATATATTGGAAATAAAAGAATAGAAATAACTAGAATAAAAATATTAAAACAATTATTAAATGAAACATAAAAAACAAAGAATCTCAAATTCTAAATAATAAATAAGAAAGACCATATAATATATTAAATCCAGACATAGGTCAAGATATTGATTTCAATACATGGGAATACTATTACCCCAAAAAAACCCAACCTGATACATACTACATCCATGATGCCTTAAAACAAAACCATAACATTTGTTTAAAATAAATAGTGTCTTCAAGGTGTTAGAAATATAATCCAAATAAGCTCTCTCTATGGGGTCTATAAAATTACATACACATTAATTTACATATATTCAAGTATGAAAAACTATAAAAATATGATTTCCAATTTTACATAAATATATATATTAATATAGAAACTAAACTCACATCCATGATTATTTTATAAATTTATATTTTATTCCATTAAATGTAAAAAAAATCTTTCTACACATTTACATCATCTTAATCATGCATTATTTTAAAAAATTCATTTGAAATCATCATTCAACACCAATTTTGAAATACGATTTTCAATAGAAATTTGAATTCAATTTAATAAAAACCCAGATAAAATAATGATCGAATTAGAGTCCTATGAACTACTTAATGATAAAAATTACTATAATAGAAATATCGGGTACCATATGTTCCAATTGAACTAGGTATTATAAAAAGGATGATATCTCTAAATAATTAACATTGTATCATAGGCACATACTATGTTCTAACTTGATACAATTGAAGACTGTAACAAATTGGAATCAATGACCAGGATTTGTTTCATCAAAAACAAAAACTACCAAAATAGAATTCGCTAATATTTAAATCAAGGTAACTTCCCACAAGACCAATAAAATAACTAAGGGATACTCATAGGTTCATACAATCATGTTTTTCATAAAAATAGAAATATCAATCAGTTTCTAGTGAACCCGTTGGAGTAGTAAAAGGTTGTGAAAAATTTTTTAAATCCATTTGATGAAAACTTTAATACAATAAATATCTCTTAACTCAAACTCCTTCCAAAGAAATATCTTGGATAACATTATATAGAATAATATAAAAACCCATTTATAGACACAATCAAGGATAATCACTATGAAATAGGGGGTCAAGAGAGTCTAATGTACCAATATAATTTTAAAAACATTTAAATGTTTCAAATCTACCTTTGAAAAATGGGCTCAAAAAACAAAGTAATTTATAGTTTTATATAGTTCAATTTAAAATTATCCATTAAAATCAACCCATTGAATGTCTATTTCAAATTATTTCATTTCAGACCAACCATTAATGAATCCCAAATTGGAAGGGGTATTTTATTCTATTAAGAAAATTCTATGACAATCACCCTTTATTAAAGGCATGTCCATAACAGTTTTAAATTCTCTTTCAAAACGACTTTCTTATTCTATAAACTAATTTATTTTCAAAAACACATGGCCCTCAAATTCCAATTCAGTTGAAACAATAAATATAAATAAATAACTTTTCTACTAAGTGTGATTAATTCTAAATTATATATAAAATACAATTGACCATTAGATATTGGGATTGTGTCATAAATAAAACAATTAGATACCACAAGTACAAAATTACATGTAAAACTAAGGACATGTAAAAAACATTCCTTAGTTCAATGATGATAAAGTTGGAAGTCATGATTACCGATATAAGATGCTGAAACCAGAATTGGGATTCCATGGGAGAGGCCCAAAAGAAAACTCTGAAAGAATAAGATACCTTGATCCCTAAACCCAACCCTAAATACATGTTGTGTTTTTGAAGGAGGAATAGATCGAATAGTAATATGAGATTGTATGGGTAATAGTGAAGCCAAGAGAGAAGAGGGTATTGCCTTAATAAATACACTAGATATGGAGATAGAGTAGTATTGGAATTGATGGATGATGAGAGATAGATCTCCTAATTTTCACCCTATGATAGACAAATTAAGTTTGATTGAATAATTGGGTGAAAACACTTAATATAAGGGAAGATAAAATAAGCAACACAAATTTTTAAACAATAGATGTATGTATGTTTCAAGATAATTATTTGAAAACCCATGCTTAGATCCTTTGAAATATCACTTTCTATCAGTATAACACTACACATAGCAACCATATTTTTTTTCCTAACCATGCACAATCCATGTCCCCCACAACCCACACATATGAAAAACCCCACACAGTATCACCATGACATGTGCTCCAAATATAGTCTAATTATTCTCATTCAAAAATAAATTATTATTTCATTATATAAGGGTTACATGCATGGTTTTTCACAAACTATTTTCATCAAGAAGATCATATATGGTTTTTGAACACAATTTATAGTAACTATGTGATTACTGTGTGAAAATAGTGACACAAAAACAAAAAAACATATTATTTCAATTTTATTACAACATTAAATTTTAAAATTCATTAAATCAAAATAATATAATATAATTTAATATAATATTTATTTATTTAAAGTTACCTGGGTTGTTTGAATACCCTAATATACCATTTTCTATACATATAATCTACATAGTAAGACTAGAAGTATATGATATTAATCTACAAAAATATTTCGTGAGAAGTGTAGAATGGGTGGGGGATAAAACCTGATAAATCCTAATGAAGAAAACCATTGAACACCAAGAACACCTCTAAAAAATATAATATATACACAATATTCATAGTCATCTCCATTAAGAATGTAACTTAAGCTAAAAAGAAAAAATATAATGGAAATATAGAATAAAATTAGGCCTCTCCGTAATTTATAATTCCTCAAAATTTATTAAAAATTAAAAAATATCCCATGATGCCAAACATTGACCATGAAAACACATTTCCATGAATAGCCTAAGTATCACCCAATAATCATCAGTGAATTAAACAATAATAATCCCAAAATCACATAAAAATCACATAACAATCGTTGAATATTCAAAAAATGAAGTAAATTTTGAAAAAACACTATAGAACCACCACAAACTCCACAAGTTACTTAAAATCATAGAGAACTAATCCTCTATAAATGAAACCACCATCAATCTCAAAAACTCTTCTCCATTATTAAATCCATGATGAAGACCTTTAAAAAAATGTTTAATTACAATAAACATTGGACCTCGGATTTTTTTCACACACTTTATTGGTAACATAGGATATAATTTCATAACATCATCCCATGGGATCCCAATAAAATTAAGCTATCAATACAATGTACTCAACATCATGAAGATAATTTACATTCATGATACCCAAGAACATCCTAAACGGATATAAATTTTTATCTCATCATTAAACCATCCTTAAAATGGCTATTTTGTAAACACACCATAGCCTCAATCAAAAACAAAAAAAATAACTATTCATAAATACTTCCTGAATTTCATTTATATCCACAAAACCCATAAAACACACCATGAAACAAACAAAAAAAATATCCCAAAACACACTAATAAAATGAATCACGATTACACCTAATATTTAATCTTTTTGTAATATAATGTCAAAAAATATTAGAATACGGCCAATGTGGCCACACAAAAGTTAATCCATCTGATCCTCTCTATAATATGGATTTGATTACCCATGTTGATCATACTAGAATAAAACACAATACGACACTATATTATTTTTTTTAAGATACTGACCCTACTCCACCTAGCATTTTGGGATGGTTTTATGTATCACCTTTTTTTCTCATAACGAAAGATCTCTTCAGACATTAGTTGATGAACCAAAACTATGAACTACATTCATAGATCTAGAAACTACCCCCTTATGACATGATATACAATATTCAATTATAAACTCTTTAAAAATTATATTCAATAAATCTAGATTGAATAATTACGATATAGAGTTTAAGGTCTGAAAGGAATCCATTTCTCCAACTATTGATCGATTCTTTGTAGAGATGTAAAGTGTTGAAACAACTCATAAATTATTTGAAGACCCATAATGATAATTTTACAATTAATAGAATTAATTAATTTATAAAAATACTCTTTTAGAGGCATAGTATAAACAATATGAAATATTTCTTCATCTGTATATGCTCTAAAATCCTATCAGACAATGAAATAATAAACCAAAACAATATTGAAATGATTTTCTCCCAATAAAAACTCTTGAAAAACAATTCATAACATTTTGAAAACATATTTAAAAATTCAAACAGCCATTTGAAACATATCATTTTGTTTGAAATTTTTAAGAAAGACTTAGTTACTAAACATTTGTCACATATTTTACAAAACCATCTACATAAATTATTTAAGATCAAAATTTAAAAAAGATTATTTACGAAAATGCCTTCCCCAATTGTAATTCCAAAACGTACTCCCCCATTTCTATGTGTTTAAAAATACGAATTATTTTCCCAAAATAAGAACCAATTTTCATTCTAAAAATAATTAAAAATATATATTTTAAAATATATTTCCCAATAAAAAATTCTAATTCGTAAATTTTAAAACATCCCCTCACATTTGAAAGTATTTCACAAACATTAAAAACCCATTTTGGAGTAAACTACCCCCACCAAAAATGTATTTTTTATGAATAAAAACACATCCTATGAGGGCTAAATCAACAAAAAATCACATGATTAATCCAAAAAATACATTAAACACCATGAATATCCTAATAAAAATCCATAAATTACTATTTCTCCAATAGTATGACCAGTTTAGATTAATTTATAATAAATGGTAGGAAACAAAAAAATTATAGAGGATAAATAACAATGTTTATTGTATATAAATTTTGAAATAACTAGTCAATATACACTATAATGGTTACATAAAAATGATACAATGACATTTCATGGTTTACCAAACCATGAAAACATACCATGAAACCATGGTTCACTAATAAAATTCACATATGAATCTCATCGTGACCCCTAAAATGTCAAATATTCTCACTTTGGACCAAAATACCATCATTTCAACTAGAAACCCATATGTGATACTAATAAAAACTCAAAATAAACAATAAAATCACAACCACTAATGGAATCATAAGGATTACATAAAATAAACATTAAAAAAGACATTATCAAACAATCAACCAATGTCTTGATGATGGTCATTGTGTCCATACTTCCTAAACACACCCCAAATAGAATGATAGAGAACTTATTATATTTATTCTTGAATAAAACATGGAACCCCCTAAACCAATGTCTTGTTTTATTCTTGAATAAAACATGGAACTTATTATATTTATTATATTTATATTTTTTCTTATCACCTATGTATGGGAACTTATTGCAGGGTATTAATAAATAGTGAAATTTGAATTATTTCAGCACAGTAATCCAATTAAAACCTAACATAGTCCTCTAATAAATCTATCATGACCAATTTGTAAATGGGATGTAAACCTAATAAAGGATTTATATTACTATTAATAAAAAAACTAAATAGAGTAGAAAACACAAATAAAATAAATCACCTCATAAAATAAATAATAGAGAAATAATAACAAATAAATAATACATGCCAAAAATAGTTTGGGTCATTAACGTTAATATATTAGAAACCAAAAAAAACATAATAATAGTAATAATTAACTTGATTGATTATCTCCGGGTTACGTTTTCCCCCTCTCAAAATACTAACCAAACCATCAAACCAAAAAACCTAAAAGGGAGGATAACATTGAAAATGAATCAAAAAACAAAACTATTTGAGCTGTATACACTGAATAGTGAATTTTGGGCTTGATTGAAACATTCCTAGTAGGATCTCAATGGGAATTCTCTATGATTTAATACAAATTATATTACATCTATACAGGTAAGATGTTAAATGAAAAAAAATCTCATTATATGTGAATATATATAAATATTCATTAAACAGCATCAGGTCAATGATTTTTCTATAAAGATTCGTTTATTTTGTTTATTTCCAAATTGTAACATTAAAACTATTTTTCCTAGACTAGACCTCCATTAATTAAAAAAATTAAATTGAAAAGTTCCATTAAAATAAATTTATAATGTATTTATAAAATTTCTATATAGAATCATTTATTGAAAAATATGATTCAAGAATTAAGTAAAAAATATAATGGTCTCAACATGGTGAATAAAATAATCGTAAGAAAAAACAATGGTTCCATAGGTACTAATCAAAATAAGGAACATATTAAGTTGGATTTCCATAATGGATTAATCCAATATCGTGGACATAAACTATATCTAGTGGTGAGGTGGTACAAGGTCATAACAAAAAAAATATTCAACTGCAAACATATGTTTTTTTTAACCCAAAACACTTGATTAGCCTTACCCATTTAATTAATTGAGCAAACACCACCATTAAACTAAAAATAACACATTACTGATTTTTTATGTTCAATAATAATTAAATTATGCCAAAAATGGCCCCCTCTATTATTATCTAAAGTACCCTTTAAATTAGTCCAATTATTTGATATATTAAACCAGACATTTCATGAATACCTAAATTAAAAAAAATATCCTTAACATAAAACCTCCATGTAATAAATAAACTTGATAAAATTATATAGTATAATGTTATTCATCCCTATTGATAAACCAATCGAAGTCCATCATAATCAATTATAGGGTCAATACGTTATTACACATCCATATCATTTGAAAATAGTTTAAATGTTCCAAATATGAAATCACTAAAAAACCCAGAATATCAATCCATTGATAGAAATTAGAAAATAAGTATTAAATATATCATCAAAATAGTGCAACTAAAAATCCTTTTCAATTTATTTAATTTGAAAACAAAAATTTAAATCACTAAAATGAGAGCATGATTTTATTATCATTAAAAATAGTACACGGGGCACACCCATTTTAAATTTCTTTATTTAATGGGGGTAAAATACAATTCCTAAAAATAATTTCTAAATTAAATTTAACATTCAATCATTTTAACAAATATATGGTTCTAAAATTACCTTTTTTAACTATAAATCTGTATAAACCCATTTTAGTAACAAGTGGGAATCAATTATATTTTTTTTTCTAAAAACTATTTAACCATCATATAAAGGAATAACATAATAAAAACATTAAAAACCTACATTCTTTAAATATTATGTAAATTTAAGGTACCTCACGAAACACCTACCACGGTTCCAGGATGATCAAAGATAAATAAATCAAATTTAATATAGTATGTTCAAACAAGAAAGGAGTGGGCATGAGAATATATAATAAAATAACATTAATGTTTAAGCCAACTACAACCCTAAATATCACCACAACCATCCCTAGTGTCTATAGGGTAAAATAAAATCAGAGGAAGTGATAGGGGAACTAAAAAAAGAGATAACCAATGAAATGAGGTCTGACCATGATTAATCCACCATAAATAGAGACGGAGAATAATGAAAAATTAATGGGGAAGGAGGTGTCCAATGTTGGTTAGAACCTTATGTTTTCCTAAAATTGAAGGATGAAAATGGCATGAAAACACTAAGAGAATAAAAATAAGTGGAATTTGGTTTTTTGAAATAGATGGACTATCCAAATGGATTAGAAAAAATGTTTGAAAAATCATGCACCAACATCGATAAATATCATTAACAAGATATAGATAACATCAAATTTTTATAATGTAGTTTTTCTGAACATTTCACAACATGTGCACCCGATAACAAATATGTAAGGGTAAACACACAAGGAGTCCTCTATTCATGTTCTCCTATGGTATAATAACCAATAAAATTCAAAAATGAAAAGTGAGGGCCCTATATAATGGTAACTATAATTGTTTTTCCCAAACCGTGTCACCCAAACATTATAAGTTAGGAAGATTATGTAGGGGAATCTGTGTGGATTAAACTGACCATTTTGTGATTATACACAATATTATGCCTAGAATAATAACATCAAAATCCAAAGAATTAATGCCTGAAGGTCCTAAAAATATTAAAATTTGTCAAAAAATAAATAAATATGTCTACATATAATAATGATATTATATAAGTCCTCTATATAATCATTTTCCAATTCTACCACCTTGCAAACCAATATCACTTTGACCCTAAAATCTTGGTCCACAATATTTGGCTGAATAATTCCATGAATAAAAATATGTAATTATATAAACCATTGAAAATTTTATTACCCAATGGCCCTAAAAAATATAATAGATGCAACAAATAAAAAACTCATAAATATCGTAAATTTATTTAATGAATATTTAATAATAATATTATCCCAAAACAAGATGATAAAAAAATCAAAACAATCATTCAACCTATAATATTAAACATTTTCATGATCCCAAATTAAATTATTCCATGTCATACATGTAAATGATGAGTTAAATAAAAATGAGGGTAGTAGTAAGAGTAACAATTTATTGAGATAAAAAAATGAGCACCAAATGTTGGACTCACTAATAGAAGAACCAATCACTCAAAAAAACCAACCACTATCTATAATTAAAAATGGTAACCATGATTCAATATAACCATAGACAAAATATAATTGAAATACATAAAACCATTTCAATTGATAATTTACTAGACATCCATTTAAAATCCACCCTAAAATTGAAAGCCACACTAAAAAATCACCAAACTAGACCATTGTGGGGTATATAACATGAGATTATGAGATATTAGTAGAGGAAGAAGGTGATGGTGGATTTAAGGTAGAGGAAATATCATAATAAACTAATCCAAAAAAGTGAACTACTACCCTGAGGCATAAAAACACTAAATAAAACCCCTATAAAAATAAAAATACGCTAAAAATAGTCTAACATTAAAAAAAGTGTCATGTATGGAATGGTTGTTATAAATAGTAATAGATATTATTATATAAATCTATAATATCATGACACTATGTATATAAAATAAATAGGGTGTCAAAGGTTAGGAAACCCAATACGTAAGAATTATAAATTAGAAATAATGAAGAGTTAGAAGATAAGAAAACAAAGAAATACATGGTGAGAACTAGAGATGGAGGTTGAATTTTATAGAGAATAGACATCAAAATATGGGGAAGCACAGGATACCTAATATTTTGGGAAGTGACATTGAGTTATTGAGAGGTATCTAGGGTAAATAATCTATTTAAATCTATCAAGATATCCCTACATTGGTTTTAGTTCTTTAACAAAAATAAAAAACACCACTCTTCATTTCTTATCTTGTCTTGTTGGAAAACTTTTGCCTCATAAATATATGTATCTTAGTTATGATAAAAAATGTTTATGTTGATTACTCTGTATAGTTAAGTTTGTTTTTCATAACAAAGGTTGGATTCTGATTTAAAGTTATTATTTTTCATCTAAAAAAAGATGTTTAATTATATTTATAAATAGGTAAATTGATGAACTATGCCTAACTATTGAGATGGTTTTTATTTTATCTAAAATGTTCCATTTTTAAATTAGTTTCATATATATATTATCTTTATAATAAGAAAATATAAATATTATTATATAGTACATATATTCATTATAGTTCGTGTTATTAAATAATCCTCTAAAATTGTTGTAATACATATAGAAACAGCCCAAATTAATGTAACATGGAGGATGTGGATTCTGAATTAAATAAAAATAAAATATATAAGATCATATACAGCATATATATTTTTTATAGACCCCTATAGTCTAGGTACATTTATACTCATTATAATAAAATTAAAAAACATAGAATACTTTATAAATATTTTTTTGTAATAAAACCCTATTCACTATTCATGTTATTAATATAATATCACTCATCATATTACATTTCATTACATATAGAAATTAGAATACATACAAATGGGGTAATATCATATTTTTTTTAATGGATGAAATATCCATGGAGATAACCATAAGGATTGGGGTCAAGCCCCTTAATTAAAAATGAAGAAAAAGAAAACAGAAACCGCTTTTAAACTAGGTAAAGGAAAAACCATTACATGCCCATAGGGCAAAAGTGATTAACCTCCTAAAAGCAGAGGGGGATAACCCATAAAATGCAAAAAGGCCAGAGATAATTCAAGGAGGTGAGACCCTTAAGGGATAGAACCCAATGCAAGCCATTTCATAAATTATATGTAGGAAATGAATAATGAAAATAGATTAGTATAAAACAATACATGTATATAACAAAATAATATATAATATTTGATACAATAAAGAATCTAATTTATAGTATATAATAATATAAAAAATATAGGAAAGCCTTATACCAAGAAGAACTATTACCAAATAGACATTTAACAGTTGATAATTTTTTATTTTAATATTTTTTTCATAGGTGAAGTATTTGTAAGAGAATTTGTAATTTTTATATGATTTATAGATAGAATAATGTAAATAATTATTTTTATTGTTTTATATTTTCAAAAAGTGAGCTCTCGTGAGGGTTATTTGAATATTGGAAGTGAAAGGCCACATTTTTACATCGCATATAAATATAACAACCCAAAAAAGTCACCTCTTACATTGGTTACATTGTTCAACAATGAGAGAAGTTTAATTTTTAAAATAATAATAATAATTTCGTAACACAGATGTTGTAGGTAAATCTTTTGGAAACTCAAAAATATTTTAAAATTTTTTTTTATAAAAGATTTAAAATAAAATTTTGAATTAAATAATTGCATTAAAAAATAATTTCTTTACCTTTATTTGAATGAACAATATAATTATCATCTATGATACCAATATGATAATTAAATAACATCGTAAACAAATTATGAAAAAAGAATAGTATGTTATTGTAATGGAAAATATATCATATTTTACCATGTAAAATAAATCATTAATCAAAAAACAGTTTCTTATATACATAATGTTTTATGAATTGTTTGTAATTGTCATCATCACCATTTTTCTCAAAGTCCTTATATTTTCCATTATTTCTTTTAATGTTGATATTTAATAATTGTAATGTTCTACTGTTCTCAATCATGTCTCAAAATAATAGTATTGAAAAATTTAAAAAAATAGATAGAATAATACAATAATGGTAATGATTGTGAAATATTTAGCGAGATAATGAAAAAAATCGATATATTTTATTATAGATTTGTAGGCAGGAATGCATATTTCATGGAAATATGTAAAGTTGTGATGTGAAAATATGAGATTCCATTTCCCTATTTGTTTTTATTTTTATATGTAAAATTATAATTAATTAATATTAACTTTCATCATTTAACATTTTTGTCATAAAACCGGATGTTATAAGTCAATGTTATTTTCCGTTTTTATAAAACAAACAATAAATGTACAATTATCATCGATTCATTAAAGTTATATTATAAAATTTGATGTTAAATTTTTTATGATAATGAAATAATACATAAATGGTAATGATACATGGATTTCCATATCTCAGTTATCCCATAATATATACCCATATGTAATTATAACCAATCTATGTCACATATATCATTTAATTAATCTAGTAATTGGATAAAATTATTTAAAGAATTCATGTTTTAAATTGAATTGGAAAACTCTATAAAAATAGTTTAGACAATGATCAACAAGGATTTATTTATAATTTTCATCTGCATAAAATATTTTGATATAAATAAATGTAAATAATATTTCCAAATCAATAAATTATAGTGAATATATATGTCAATTTACATGAATTACAAAAATTAAATATATTGTATTCATGAAAGTTGAAATTTCTGTAAAATAATTTTTTTCAAAGGGTTGTATAAAAAAAATTTATCACTCTAATGTATCACAAGAAAAATTAAAATTAAAAATTCAATTTACTAAAATATGTTTTAGTGAAAAATTAAGAGTATAATTTACTACAATTAGATAATGTGGAAATATTTAGTGACCCATGATTAACTGAAATTAACCTTTCTGAAAAAATCCTTAACATATTGTTATAGTGATATGGATATATTATTTCCATCTCAAATTTACTGTATAACAGATTGATTTTTGAAACTCAAAGCAGTAGAAAATGGAATTGATTGTAAAACAGTTTATATTTATGTTAAATTAAATATTATATCTTCATAAAAATACTTATATTAATGTCAAATATAGTATTGATAAAGAGAGGAATAGAATCCCAAACAATTCTAAGGGGTTTCCTTAATAATTTGTACCACCACCTTGGAATTTATTTCATTCTAGAAATTTAATTGGAAATATTATAAGAGAAAATACTTGGTGTATAGATAAATATAAATATTTAAATATTTAATGAAATTTTTGATGTTACGTTTTTGTTTATTGGTGATATATGAATGATATTTCAATTAATTGTTACATTAAATGAGGTAACTTTTTAAACTTTTGGGTTAATTAGAAGGCTTTTATTAGACTTCTGGAAAGGGGTATTAGCATAAAATATTATATCAACTAACAAATGAAATATATATTAGTAAAATAATATTATTACCACAATTATTTACATAATATTAATTTATTTTTTTTACATAAAACACCATATACAAATATATTCATTCATAATTCATTTATATTTTCATCTACATATAAAAACAATAAAAATTTTACCTTAATGAATATTACATAACATATCTATATATGATCTAATAATTTAAAAAAAGTCACTATGTATATATAAAATATTAATTAAACAACATGTTTATGATACATATAATGGTTGTTCATAGTTATTTTTATATTCATTTTCATATTAATAAATATATTACTCTATTTTAATATTCTAATTATTAATTCATACATACAGCTCCAAAATTTATATAAAATTTTAATTATATATTTATCATCGAATTTTGATTGATATTTTTTAAATAAAAATAATGGTGACATGGCTATCGATAATTTCCGATTATAAATATTTTATTTCATTGACTACAATTCATTCATTATATTACTATAAAATTACTTCATTCCATTGTTAAATTATTGTGATTATCATTATATTATTTTATATATATTGTTCGTCCCTGCACCTATTATTTTTTAATAATAGTCATGAATCTTCTAGTATTAATGTTTATTGAAGAATAAATTTTAAGAGGGATTCAGATTCAAAAGGATAAATAATTTTTTTAAATATATCAATTTTACATTAATAAATTTTTTTAATGTATACCTCTATGTTTTAGCATTATCAATCTAAAATGTTATTTTATTTATATTTTATTTAAGTATTGGATTCATAATATTTATTTATGTTTATATGCAAGATATGGGATATTAAGTGTATATTAATTCATATTCATACAATACATTATTCATGTATTTTTTTTGATGCCAAAATTCTTTATATGTGGGTTCATAATGATGAATGACCACATGTAGTGATTTTTTTTTACATCATGATGTTTTAATGAACATTAATCACTGGATTGATATTCCAGATAAGTTGTAGGTTTTTGCAAAATTACATATCTCGCTAATGTATCATGTTATGATAAACCTTGATATATTTTATGAATGAGGTATTAATGAATAACCTAACCTACTATGATATCAAGACTTTGATCAATCCCTTGACTCTATGATGAAATAGTAGAGAACCTTGAAAGTTTGTTTTTTATGTAAATAATTATCTATTTATTACATACATTGATTAATTTCAACGTATTTTTTAGGACTATTTAATGATTTATATCATTAATTGTGGAGGCACTTTTGTTGAAATTATACCATGTTATTGAATAAAATATTCCCAAAATCCTATATATCAATATTTTTATTATTTTGGATATAATATATTATATCATCCCCATTCTATACCATATTTTATGGAAATTAATTTTGAATTAATATATATAATATCACAAACCTTGTCAACATGATATTCCAAACTAATATTTTATCAACGGTTTTTTAGAAGTAGTTTACTAAACTAAAACTATTTTTTATATTTTCATAGTTGTTTTTCATACACCTTTACTAAATTGATAAAAAAATTACAAACATGACACTTTCCCCCTCCATCGACAACTGCGACCCCCCCCCCCCACCAGACCCTCCATCTCCATGAAGCCCTAGCCTCATCGCAGATTGTCGCCGCCCAACAACCCCACTCACCAGCTCTTTCCTTGCCTTACCTCTCCATACCACACCTCGTCATTCCTCATTATCTCTCATCATGCCACACCTCACCATCCCCTGACCCGCCTCGCATCTCCGTCACTCGCCTCACCATTCTTCACTGTCCATCCTTAGTATGTTTACTTATACATCCTGATTATGTGTTTTATGGCATGATTTGAAAGATAATTGTTACATTTTCACGATTTTGTTTTTATATTGCTAGATATGATTCTATGTTATTTTATTCAATGTGTACCTCTATTTAATCTAAAAAAATCCATGTTATTCATTTACCATTATACAATGATTTTCAAAGGAGCTTACACTTGTTCAAAATATAAGGTACATTACCCTTATAGTACAGTTATGGAATGAGGGTACCCTATTGTTATATGAGAGTAACATTACTCGTCTTTACTAAATATGAATGTATGATTCTTTAATTTACTGTTTTATTTAATTTTCTACCTTGGGGGAAATTGAGAAATGGTTTCCATGAAAAAATCTATTTGGTCTATACGATTAGCCTAGGATTGACCTAATGCAAGAAAGAATGAGTTATATTGTCATAGTAAAAATGTTGATGCATTAGAGTGGTTTTAAAAATATATTTTGGGTCACCAAGTATGATATTAATTGTGTTTTTTATCATTAGATATTATAAAGGGAAGGAAACACTAGACAACTCTTACATATGAATATATTATTTTACCAATGAAAATGTTCAGGATATATAAGTAAAAATCATTTGAATATTTTATACCCACACCCAAAATATTAAGTTCACTTAATTTTTAAAACATTATATATCATGATTCATATAAATTAAAGGTCTCAATAATGAACGATGGATGTAAAAGAATGCTTGGAAGAAGAGTGGTAATAGAAGAACAAGATTTGACCCTGAGTAGTATTTTGAGGGATCTAGTGTTTGTTTATTTACTATTTTTTGGAATCTATTTTTATATACGATTAAACTAATGTGATATATTTGAAAATGCATACATATGAATTTTCTCATAAATTACTTATATATAAATTTTGGACGTGTGTCCATATAATCGTAGTTTATTTTCCAATTACTCTATACATGAGGAATGACTTTTATTATTTTTATATTTATTAATTTATGATTCCCTCATTCTCTACATCTTATAGAAATTACGAAATAAAATAGCTAAGATTTGATAGGGGACCAAAGTGGGACCCTATGGGATATGTTCCCCTTTATTCTATCTATTTATTCTTTCCTATGTAATGCAGCAGGAAACTAACATGATTAAAGAATAAAGTTATTGTATGGACAGTTATCCATTCATTTATCAACCACTTATGACATTTTTGTATCCATTAATTATCATTTTTATGTAAATTTTTTTTGTTAGTATTGTGCATCTGTTATCATTTATAGTTTTTTTCAGCATAAATTTTTTAAAATATATGTTCTGAACTTATTTTTTTTATTAAATAATAGGAACTTCCATGGTGAAGTGTTATATTGATCCATTGAACACATCAGTAGATGATGATCCATCTGTCTCCCCGCTATAGTATATGAGACACCATCTTATTTACCCCTAAAATATCTCTCACACCCTCTATGATAATACCATTAGTATCAAAGTCAACACCTTACCATTCAGTTGCCTTAGTTTTGAGGGAGTAGGGTTACCCTTCTAGTCCTTCATAGGGATATTATACAGTGAATGTTATCGGTACAATTTTAATATGAATAAATTTTTACTAAATGTTTCTTTATAAAAGATAGAAATAATATAAATATGGGGATAAATTTAAAAATATCAGATGTAGGTAATCTGAATAAACTAATAATAGTTGTTCCATTGGATTCTAATGGGGTCCCTATAGAAGATGTCAAAGGATTTCTCAGCCATATTCTAGGCCAACATTCCACAACATTGGTTTCCCTTTTTATTATATATTATTATTAAAGGAATATGCCTTATTCCTAGAAAAATAATGTTTTTTATTCATAAATAAAGGTAATTCCAATACATTATGGTGTAATTTAAGGTTAATATTTTAAATTTTTTAATATTTTCAAAAATTCTTTTTGTGTACAGATGTTTTTTCACTTTACAGTTTATGATGATCTAGAACAAAAGTGGACATCAAAAATTTTGGGAAGGAACTGGAAAAAAAATTAAATGGAGATTTTGAAGTGATTCCAACGATACTTCATTGAGCCCCCGATAGATTTATGGCATGGTACGAAATTGGGTACTTAGTAAGAAATAGAATGTTTTTATTAACAGAAATTGTGCTGAGAAGTCTATGGTATCTAAATATATATTATTATGTTAATATCATTTTACATTTATTGAAATATATTAAATAGATATAGCGTTGAATATATTAATATTAAATTAAATTAAATTTATTTTAGGATATATCATAGAATAATGTTTCGAGCCGATCTATGAAAATTATCTCTCACACTGCAGGTTCAAATATTTTGTCTAGAAGGTGATTTACAATGGTAATCTTTTCTTTTGGTTAAATATTTATAACACAATATTATTTTTTTAATATATAAAATTTTTTATTTATCAATGTTTAATGTGGTTATATATTTTAGGGTACCAAGCATCTCGGATAGAAGTGTGGTTGGATATTCATAAAATTATGATGGGAGTTTTGTTAAAGATCATTCCAAATAAGTTGGGGTATAAATTCATTTTCCCTTGTAATAACTTATTATAATTTTTTTATGTAAAGATATATTGCATATAATATGATTGGTCTTCAATTTATGGGTAAAAAATAAAGAACTATGGGATGCCAATCCTACATAGTCCAACTCAGTCTTCTAGGATGACCCAGATGTTAAAGTGCTTTGCAAGGAGAATCATGGTCGAATGCTTGGGATGGGTTTGGGACATACACTATCAAAGGTATTTATTAGTCCATAGAGGATTGACATTACATCTACTCTTGGGTTTAGTCACACCATACCCCATGATGATTAGATATATTTCGTTTCTATGCAATACAAAATTTAGAAATAGGGGGCTCAGATATCTGCTTTTTAGAAACTATTGGTTGATTCATATTAGAAGATTACTGGATCATCCCCTTGTGATATTTCATCGATGATAGGTGGTGAGCAGGTAAATCCCAAAACATAAAAATAACTTAGTTTGCAAACATTTATTGGAAATAATCTTAAATATAAATATATAACATTATTTTTTTTTAATAAAATTATCTTACAAGTGTCGGTAGTAGTAAGTATAGATGGGGGATGAGAGGGTGACGAGTGGTGTTCATCATCGAACAATGATTTTTGGTACTGTTTATATGTTTCAAAATATGGAAACATGGGGGTTTTTCATGTATCATGTGTGGCACAGAGTAGTCACCTATCATTTTGGTGATTTTCCATGTTTCATAAAAGAATTTTAATTTGATATGGCTTAATGATTTAGTAAGGTTGTGATTCTAGATTTTGTGGAGTATTAAGTTGGTGGAGTATCATGTAATCTATGCTCTATTTAAATTATTAAGATATTTAATAAATTCATTGGAGATATTTTAGGATGTGTATATTAGAATTTTGGACAAACTATTATGTTGTTTATTTGATTCATTTTATTCATATTGGAGACACAAGCCCCACAATCCTGTCATTCATAGATGGGGCCCAAAAATGATGGGTCGACCATTGACCACATTCAAAACTTGGGGATGATAACTCACGACAACATATCCTATGAGATGTGTTCCCTAGATGGTTGTGGAGACAATTTTGTCCATGTCCCAAAAATATAGGAGGAATAGTTCTCTAATGATGATGGGGATCCAAATTGAGGGATACCAAATGTGTTGAGGTGAACATTAGGTGAATTTTTGGAAAATTTAAATGCATTGGGAGCTAGGCCACTATGTGCCTGAGCATATTTAGTGAGCCTATATAAAAGATAGATTGAACACCATTATCAAGGGGAAGTCCCTGAGGTTGTTCATTGATTGGGATGGGACTAAGATAAGTGATTTTGGAATCTAATTGTGTCCCATGAAACATAGAATACAGCAATATGTAGTTTCTAAAATCAGTATGGCAGATGACCATCATTATAACAGAATATCTAGTCAGGAAAGGGTTAGAATATCATGCCCATTACATACTAGTCCAAGATGGTCAATGTTTGGCTTCATATTTTAATGTATTATAGATCATAAGATTGTGATATTTAGTTTGAAGGCTTATAGATCATACGTTTGTTCTATAATGTTTAAAGTCTTAGATTTTGATCTATGAAACATTATTATATAGTTGAAATGCTATGGTTTATATTATTATGTTATTTCATCTCTGTACATGGTTTTTTATGGAACATTATTATAATGTTGACTATTAAACATTGTTGTATGGTTTATATTATTCTTTTATATGTTCTATGTAAATTTTTTTTCAGGGTATTTGTTTTGGTGTTGCAGAAGATGCATCATTTTTTATTTGAAAGTATACATTTAGAGGTAGTTTAAACCACTGTTATATGTTGTTATTATCAAATTGATTTTGGTTAAAACCACTTATATATATATATATATGTGAGTTTTTATTGAGTGGTGGTCTGTGGTTTTAATAGTGGTTTTCTTTTAAAAAATGAAAAAAAATAGCAACAACTAGAACCACCTATAAATACATTAAAATTCATTACATGAAAAACATCCAAAAAACCATCAAAAACATCAAAACATTATGTTTACTAAGACAACATCCACAATCCACTACCAAATTTAAGAAATCCTCAAGTGTTGGATATCGACAACCAATTTAGCTATGGTTTTAGGAAACCATCGCAGTAGCATATGGGGGTGGTTTAAACTACTGCTATATTAAATAAAATAACCTTATGTGGTGATATTATTATAGTGACATATATCATATCATGAATATAATATATTATCAAAGTAATTTTTATATGATTGGATTATGTGTTTCAGTTAGCTAAATAATATTTAGTTTAATGACTACAATATCAATTAATTTATTTCCATTTTATTTTACAGAGAAAAATTGTAATTTTATTAAAATAATATTCTTTTAAGTATAGAAATTCATCCCCATGGTGGATATTTCATCTACCTTTTTTAGAATAAAATATTAATTGAGAATTAATATTTTATAAAATATGATAAATTTGTGTTCCAAATAAACAGTGATCATAACACCCTTATCTCACACTATATTACATATAGTTTAGGTAACACAATTATAATAAGAAAACTCCTATGAATTGCATTCATGATTCCATTATCTATTGTGTTACCTGTGGTTCCAAATTTTTATTGACTATTATTTAGATATTTTCATTAAACACCATGAAGATTAAAGTATTGAAAATGATTGGAATTTCTTCCTCTAATGTCTTTTTTCTTAGACCAATATAAGTTATTATTCATTATGTTTTTTATTTTTATAAAAATTTAATATTTTTTATTTCTAAAAACACATTAAATTATTTTGAAACCATTTCTATAAATTCAATATAAAAATTTCTAATTTAATATAAGTCTTAATAAAATCATGAATTTTATTTTTAATAGGTGGTTTTATAGAAATGAAATTGTTAATGAGATTATTGGAAGATTATTTTAATAAATATTATTTAATTTTTCTCATACTAAATAAATAATTTAAAATGTATTTGATGTTTTGATTATGATAAATAGATAAATTTATTATATGTATATTATAAAAAATATAAATTATGTTTTATTAATAATTTATCTTGAATTAAGGTTTTTTTAAATTTCATATACTAGATAGTAATTCATAATAACATTAGTTATAATAGTTCCTTACATGTAGATTTTTAAACAAGGACACCTTTTATAAATTGTATCTATCAATAATTTAAATTCGGTTGGACGAGTATGATCTTATTTTGACCCCACTAGAATTGAAAACATAAATATTAAAAAAGAAATATTGATTTTATAATTGTAATAGATATTATTTTATTGAATTTGTATTGTCTATTTAGTACATGTTAGTTATACAAAAATAACCTATAAAAGTTTCATATCTGTTTCATAGATAGGAGAATACAATAATATTGTTAGTCAGGAAATTAAAATTATTTTTCTATATAATTTAATGTTTTATCTGTTTTTTATAGGTATTTTTTCTGAGAAGAATATAATAATATTATATGATATGTGTATATGAAACATTTTAGTATTTGGAAAAAAATTACACAATAGGTTTTTTTGGTATAATCCAAAAACATTATTTATGTTGTATTTGTTTTTTCAATTTATACATTCCATTAATATGTTTAGTGGGAACATTTTTTTTGAACTATCATGTCATTTTTTCATTTGATAGAGGAATGAGTTTATAAATAAAATATATTTTTTCAACATTATTTTGTAATTTTTAAAGAGTAAGATAATATTTTGAGTATATATCATTTAAAGTGATATGACATTATCATGGTGTATTATGTACGTTACATATAGGGAAATTATGAAAATATGTATTATAATTGTAATATATGTTCTAATATAGGTAAAATCAAGTTACTAATATGACAAGTATCCCTTTAACTTTTATGTGGTGTTTTGTTTTCATTTATTGGGAATGATTGAAAATGACATAGGAGGATACCTAGAATGGTGAATTTAGATATTTTTAGAATCTCTTTTTTAACTGATGTTCTCTGTAGGTTTCTGGAGGGTAACATGCCTGTAGAGACCCGTATCTTGACGTACATTGACATTACATTACTTTTGCGGAATACTTAGTACATAAAAAAACACACACACAAGGATCGTAATAGTTTAGTGTCTTTGGAAACTCGGAACGTAATCTTCTAATCGTGGTGAAAGATACTCAATATCTCCCATAAAGATCTCCCCTTTTTACCTAAAACCTTTCTTTATATCCTGGGGAAAAGAAAACATAAAAGGGTGAGCTCAAATTCTCAGTAAGGGTAAACAAAAGAAATATCAATCACATCATATACATAAGAACATAGCTTTTGGAAATCATAACCTGCAAAAGAGCTCATAATATCATAACATGGGATAAATCATAGAAGTGAAATGTAATCCCAATAATCATAACATAAAACATGAAACTTTGTGGCATACACACATAATCATAGAGAATCATTTCTTTTTAGTCAAGACTCATTGCCAAGACTATCTTAGTGGACAAAGTCCCTTTCTGAATCGAGTAGCCCTCGTTTCAGTCCTGTTTCACTGAACCGGTATAACCTACCATTTCAGCCATGCCTATCTCATGAGATATAAAATCTTTACCCAATGCATTGGAGGGAGATATAGGTCTCACCCATCTTATAATGAATCCTTTCTTATGTGTGCCACATAATCATAAATCATACATCATCGCATAACCCATGTAATAAAAATGGGATTCTTAAACAACATGACATCATAAAACAATTCATATAAGATAAAGGAATTAATAAAAATGTTTCCATCACAACATAATCAAATCCATGTAATAATAGGGATAAAAACAGAACCCTTTTATTATCTTAGATGGAAAATAATTTTGATAAAATACTTGAACTCCATTCTTGAGGAAAATATCCTTTCTACTTCAAAAACCTTTTTCCTTTCATAACATGTCATACGACTTTAAAATAAAAGAAGTTGATTAAAAATAAACTTTAAAACTTGTAAAGGAAGTTTCTTAAAAATCCATTCATGCCGTATAAGTTAAAAAAACATTCTTCGTACTTTTGTCGGAAAAGTCAAAAAGTACCTCGTACGAAAAACGACAAAATATTCCTTTCATACATATTACTAAAAACTCACCGAAGGGTAACAATGGATTTAAACAATTGTAGTTGGATGGAAATAATATTAAATATTGATGAAATATTGATGTGGATGATAAAATACACCCCAGTAAATACTTACGAATAAACAATCTCGGATAAAAATGAGATTGTGATATTTCCCTTACCTTAGGTCCGACTTGCTTTGTGAGTGTCCGAACCTCCTGTATATGATTTAAATCATGTTATTGACTTATTCCAGAATCATATTCATTGTTATTATATCATATATGGTCCACTTATGACTTTATATTACCCGTTCTTTTGTAAATTCATGTTAAAGTAGTGTTTTGGGTAAAATCGTCTCATTTGTCGTTCGTGTTTTTAACTTGTAATTATTCATATGATTACGTAGATCATGATTACTTAATTCCAGAATATAAAACATGATTTATATATATATATATTCATAATACACATATATAATAAATCAGTAAATGGAAAGAAATACACCGTTCATGGAGACGGTAGTCCGTACGTACGCATGAACGCTGTTTTCGTTTCCTTATTGAATTGAATGGAATTAAGTAGATGACATACATATAAATATAAATAATTACAGTATCATTATTATGTCATATATTGCATTATTACTTATTATATATACTTTATAATCATTCATGAATGGTTAATCATTGAGAATGAATCTCATCGCGTCGTGGAGACGGTAGTCCGTACGTACGCACGAGCGATGATATCGTTCCCATGGTCGTGGAATTATGTTGAAGTGTATTTATACTATTTCAGTATCAATATAACTTTATAATAATCATATATAGTTAATCATTACACCTTTATACCCATCCAATTAATGTGGTGGCGGAAAATAGATTACACCACGGCGTGGAGACGGTATTCAGTACGTACGTAGGCGCGGTGATTTCCTTTTTCCGTAGGATGGATAGAAGGTTAATTAGAGTTGTTTCATATTTATAATAACATATCAGTATATAATAAATACTTATGTTATTACTTTATCATGAAACAACTAAAGAAGAAGAAGTTGAAGAAGAAATAAATTGAAAAAGATCGGTAATGGATATTACCTCTTTTTGACGCGCCTTTTCTTAGCCTCCACTTAAAGAACTAAGGATGGTCTTTGAAGAAGACCAGGACCTCTATGATGATACTAGGGAAGTGGAGAAGGGATTTTGGCAGGGGTTGGCCGAGCTTGAGTGCTCAAATTGGTGTGAGGAGGAGGGGGAGGAGGTGCCCTTTTATAAGGGAGGAGAGGGGAACCTTAGGAATATCTCAAAATATTATTTTATATTAAAGTCAAAATCGGTTTATAATGGTTCCAAAGGGTATTATTACGAAGCTAAAGTGGGGATGGGTCGAAATCCTATCATCCAATAGGATTTAGGCAATTTTAGGGTATTATTGTAACCTTATCAATTAGATTTAACTCTAAGTTAAATAATTTAACTTTTACCGTGTCTTTTTGTTTTTCTTACACTATATGGTTAATACACTTACTATAACATGCCAAACGAACCCCAAATTATTTATTATTAATATATATATCCTTATCTAAGTCATTTGGCCGAACCGTAGATTTTTAGGAATAATATAACAATTGATAATATAATATTTTATTTAAAAACTATTTTGTGTCAATTTTGACACTATTTGATTTATGATTTTTGTGAAAGTCATAACAGAATTATATGTTCGAAAAAAGTTGATTAAATCAACACTAATATATCATAGTAACCTAGAAAATTAGTTTAATTCATAAAAAGTCTCAAATTACATTTATTTTGGTGTTTATAACATCAATTATGTCAATATTTCATTAATAAGATAATTACTGCATCATCATTGTGTCATAAATAAATTAAATTATTTAATGTCTAAAAATTACAAATAAATTACCATTATATAGGAAATCTTTTTATATTTCTAATGAATATTTATAGTAGAATTTATCTTATGTATAACCCCATATTAAAAATGTTTTGGTAAATAAACTTTGATTTTAACTCTTTTAACCCTTCTTTAAATAAATTAATAATAAATGTCCTAATCTAATCCAAGGGGGCCTAAATGGTCATATTTTATTCCTAAGTTTTTGTTTAGTAGAATTACACTTGTCCAATAGAATTAGGACATGTGTTAGGGTAATAATAATATCATTTCTACCCTTAATTACCCTATTTACTTTTAACCGTGGTAAAAAAAAGTAAAAAGTTACTATTCACCAAAAATTATTTTCATCTCATTGAACCACATTTTACTTACTGACATCAACCGTGTCTATAGGATTTTTGAAATTCCATTCACATAAGCGGTAAAATTAAGATTTATGAAGAAATTAATTTTTTTTAACTACCACTTAGTAGTTTCACTATTCATCAAAAATTGATGTTTTTCAGAACAATGCCAAAATTTCATCCTAAGCTATATTTCATATTACGAATTCAAAAATTAATTCTATTTTACCAAATTCATAACATAGAAGTTGCATTAATTAATTTTATAATTAAATCCCGTTGTTAAAACAAATAGCGTGTTTTTAAGAAACAATATCTATCAAAAGATTGGCCCTTGTTTATGTCTGGTTTAAATGTGAAATTACATCCAATGACCAACATTGTATTAAATTGTAAAAATATATTCTAAATATACTTTAAAACCACTCAATTTAATAATTTATCACTATTAATTATTTCGATTGAAAAAGTTGTTTTTAACTAAAATTTAGTAATTTTCACTATTCATCAGAATATGAAAGTTATCCAAAAGTACCAAAATTTCACCTTAGGCTAAATTCGATACTCCGAATCCAAAAATGAAGTCCATTTTGAGAGATAAAATTTCTAAAATTTAAAAAGTGGTTATTACTATTCATAACGGCTAGTTTTAATAATATTTTAATAGCATATCATTGTTTCGTGAAACTCAGTATTGCGTACTACACACGCTATCAAGGAAGGTTGTGATTGCGTGTAATGCAAGGCAAGTCAAGGATGCGTGTTGTGCAAGCTCCTTTTGGTGTAGCGTACAACACAAGACATTAATAAAATTAAAAAGAATATTTTTCATAAAATCTCGGGCTGTTACATTCTACCCCCCTTAAAATGAATGTCGCCCTCGAAATTCGTCGGGGTTATAAATGGTTTACTACTTGAAAGTTTCTTTAATAGAAACCCACATCGTAAAAAGGAATAACAAAACCAATATTTAAAAACAAAAGTATGAAACTTAACGGTTACCCAAATAAACTAATCACTGGGTTTCCACATAGGTGAAAATATGGATATGGAAGAAAAATCTAACCATCATGTTCTGATGGAGAGTGGTAGAGAACATGGATATGGAAAATCCAACAATCACAAATCCATAAATTTGTGACGATCTAAGGTACCATCTGATTAATCAGATATAAGATCACTAGGACAACATTTTTTTTTGTTTTTCAAGTTCGTTTCCCTAAAGTTGAAGAATTCGAATTAGAATAAATACTTACTTTATTTTGGTACAGTCGCACTATTGTTCGTGCCTTGAACAATTTCCACTTCATCTCTTAAATAAATGATGTTGAATTTGTTATTCGTGAAGTTTTAGCAGATCATGTGATAGAATTATGGGTCATTCCATCTGTCTCAAACAAAAGGATGGAAAATATTATATACATAAGTCGATCTATAGTGAGATTAATCATATATGGTTCCTAAAATGGTCTTATACTTCATATATCATACTGCTTAATATAATAAAACTAGTTTCTACTAAACAGGGACTTCCTGTAGGCCAGTGGTAGGCGAAAAAGGTCAGTCACACTTCGGTTGTGGGTTCGATTCCCACAGCCTTGTCTGAAGCGATGGGTTGTCGCCCGTCCTGCAGGTTGTCCTTTTTCTAAAACTACATTACTATAACATCCCATCAATAATATCGAAAATCTTCTATCCTTAAACTAACTTATGTCCAACATAATCCATTCTAATCATTAGGCTTATCCATAATACTACAGTCCACTCTCATAATATAGTGAAAACTATAACTAGAGATTTAATACTGTCGTTAATCCCCATATATCATAAGATATGTCTTGTTGGTCACATTCCAAACATTCAAAGGCCTTAATCATGTATTATCTTGAATACCCATTGAACCTTAGTGAAAACATGAACGCAGTTAAAAGTTAACTCTTTCCACATACCAAAATCCAAAAATTCTCTATACTCAAACCATGATATAACCTTCTCCTTATATCAGTCATGAGCTCATGAATAAAATCAAACACCTCATTATCTAATTATTCCTTCATTATGCGTATATCATCTAAATTCTAAAAATATCTGAATAACCTTTCATGGATAGTGGTACCATTAATCATACACTTTCATAACTCAAGGAAAGACAACAGTGTAACAATCCTTAGATGTCTCTTTATTCCATAGTACCATGAGATTTCTTATACAACATTACATATGATAAACATGTAATCATTCCACTACATTCTTAAACCATTGACCTAGCTTCAACAATTCTTTCATCTCACATATCATTTGTAGTCTCTTCATCATCATCAACATAAATACTTACCATATGACCATACTGATTATCTTCATGATACTTTCCCTTAGGGCATTGGTTTTCATAATGCCCGTACATTCCACATTTAAAAAATTTAACCATTTTTGATGTCGTAGCTATACCATTATCCTCATCCATGGTGTTAACTGAACCTTTTCCTTTGCACTTACTTGCTTTGTGTCCTTCTTTTCCACACCCAAAGCATCTTCCAGTTCCTTTGAAACATTCTCCTTGATGCCTCTTCCCACATGATTTACATAGGGGAAATTGAACTTTCTTTCCTCTATGATCATCATGAAACTCCATCTTTCTCTTATTAGCCGAGTCAGGAAACTTACCAAATTTTACTTTATTGATCATATTATGAGATTGCTGATTCGGCATAATAATGATGTTTGGACTTCCAAATCCCATTTCATTATGAAGAATATCATTCCATTGTCCATCATATCCTCCATTATCGTGAATCATCTTGTTTCCAGCCATTTTCAAAAACCCAAAAAAAAGAATAGTGTGAGAGGAAAAAATCATGCTAGGGAAAACAACATAATAAAGGTGGAGTATCCTCAATATCTTAGGTTAAATTCTATGATCGTTACCGTAGTTCTAGGACTGTATCATATACGTATACTTATCCTTAGGGACATCCCTAGACATACCTTATAAATATCTCCAGGGATCTCACTAAAGTTCTCGCATCCTAGTTTCCAAAGGTTGACTAAACCTTTCCTCTGATACCAACTGTAGAGACCTGTATCTTGACGTACATTGACATTACATTACTTTTGCGGAATACTTTGTACATAAAAAAAACACACACACAAGGATCGTAATAGTTTAGTGTCTTTGGAAACTCGGAACGTAATCTTCTAATCGTGGTGAAAGATCCTCAATATCTCCCATAAAGATCTCCCTTTTTTACCTAAAACCTTTCTTTATATCCTGGGGAAAAGAAAACATAAAAGGGTGAGCTCAAATGCTCAGTAAGGGTAAACAAAAAAAATATCAATCACATCATATACATAAGAACATAGCTTTTGGAAATCATAACCTGCAAAAGAGCTCATAATATCATAACATGGGATAAATCATATAAGTGAAATGTAATCCCAATAATCATAACTTAAAACATGAAACTTTGTGGCATACACACATAATCATAGAGAATCATTTCTTGTTAGTCAAGACTCATTGCCAAGACTATCTAAGTGGACAAAGTCCCTTTCTGAATCGAGTAGCCCTCGTTTCAGTCCTGTTTCACTGAACCGGTATAACCTACCATTTCATCCATGTCTATCTCATGAGATATAAAATATTTACCCAATGCATTGGAGGGAGATATAGGTCCCACCCATCTTATAATGAATCCTTTCTTATGTGTGCCACATAATCATAAATCATACATCATCGCATAACCCATGTAATAAAAATGGGATTCTTAAACAACATGACATCATAAAACAATTCATATAAGATAAAGGAATTCATAAAAATGTTTCCATCACAACATAATCAAATCCATGTAATAATAGGGATAAAAACAGAACCCTTTTATTATCTTAGATGGAAAATAATTTTGATAAAATACTTGAACTCCATTCTTGAGGAAAATATCCTTTCTACTTCAAAAACATTTTTCCTTTCATAACATGTCTTACGACATTAAAATAAAAGAAGTTGATTAAAAATAAACTTTAAAACTTAGAAAGTAAGTTTCTTAAAAATCCATTCATGCCGTATAAGTTAAAAAAAACATTCTTCGTACTTTTGTCGGAAAAGTCAAAAAGTACCTCGTACGAGAAACGACAAAAGATTCCTTTCATACATATTACTAAAAACTCACCGAAGGGTAAAAATGGATTTAAACAATTTTAGGTGGATGGAAATAATATTACATATTGATGAAACATTGATTTGGATGATAAAATACACCCCAGTAAATACTTACGAATAAACAATATCGGATAAAAATGAGATTGTGATATTTCCCTTACCTTAGGTCCGACTTGCTTTGTGAGTGTCCGAACCTCCTGTATATGATTTAAATCATGTTATTGACTTATTCCAGAATCATATTTATTGTTATTATATCATATATGGTCCACTTATGACTTTATATTACCCGTTCTTTTGTAAATTCATGTTAAAGTAGCGTTTTGGGTAAAATCGTCTCATTTGTCGTTCGTGTTTTTAACTTGTAATTATTCATATGATTACTTAGATCATGATTACTTAATTCCAGAATATAAAACATGATTTATATATATATATTCATAATACACGTATATAATAAATCAGTAAATGGAAAGAAATACACCGTTCATGGAGACGGTAGTCCGTACGTACGCATGAACGCTGTTTTCGTTTCCTTATTGAATTGAATGGAATTAAGTAGATGACATACATATAAATATAAATAATTCCAGTATCATTATTAGGTCATATATTTCATTATTACTTATTATATATACTTTATAATCATTCATGAATGGTTAATCATTGAGAATGAATCTCATCGCGTCGTGGAGACGGTAGTCCATACGTACGCACGAGCGATGATATCGTTCCCATGGTCGTGGAATTATGTTGAAGTGTATTTATACTATTTCAGTATCAATATCACTTTATAAAAATCATATATAGTTACTCATTACACCTTTATACCCATCCAATTAATTTGGTGGCGGAAAATAGATTACACTACGGCGTGGAGACGGTATTCCGTACGTACGCACGCACGGTGATTTCCTTTTTCCGTAGGATGGATAGAAGGCTAATTAGAGTTTTTTCATATTTATAATAACATATCAGTATATAATAAATACTGATGTTATTACTTTATCATGAAACAACTAAAGAAGAAGAAGTTGAAGAAGAAAGAAATTGAAAAAGATCGGTAATGGATATTACCTCTTTTTGACGCGCCTTTTCTTAGCCTCCACTTAAAGAACTAAGGATTGTCTTTGAAGAAGACCAGGACCGCTATGATGATACTAGGGAAGTGGAGAAGGTATTTTGGCAGGGTTTGGACGAGCTTGAGTGCTCAAATTGGTGTGAGGAGGAGGGGGAGGAGGTGCCCTTTTATAAGGGAGGAGAGGGGCACCTTAGGAATATCTCAAAATATTATTTTATATTAAAGTCAAAATCGGTTTATAATGGTTCCAAAGGGTCTTATTTCGAAGATAAAGTGGGGATGGGTCAAAATCCTATCATCCAATAGGATTTAGACAAGTTTAGGTTATTATTTTAACCTTATCAGTTAGATTTAACTCTAACTTAAATAATTTAACTTTTACCGTGTCTTTTTGTTTTCTTACACTATATGGTTAATACACTTACTATAACATGCCAAAAGAACCCCAAATTATTTATTATTAATATATATATCCTTATCTAAGTCATTTGGAAGAACCTTAGATTTTTAGGAATAATATAACAATTGATAATATAATATTTGATTTAAAAACTATTTTGTGTCAATTTTGACACTATTTGATTTATGATTTTTGTGAAAGTCATAACAGAATTATATGTTCGAACAAGTTGATTAAATCAACACTAATATATCATAGTGACCTAGAAAATTAGTGGAATTCATAAAAAGTCTCAAATTACATTTATTTGGGTGTTTATAACATCAATTATGTCAATATTTCATTAATAAGATAATTACTGCATCATCATTGTGTCATAAATAAATTAAATTATTTAATGTCTAAAAATTACAAATAAAATACCATTATATAGGAAATCTTTTTATATTTCTAATGAATATTTATAGTCGAATTTATCTTATGTATAACCCCATATTAAAAATGTTTTAGTAAATAAACTATGATTTTAACTCTTTTAACCCTTCTTTAAATAAATTAATAATAAATGTCCTAATCTAATCCAAGTGGGCCTAAATGGTCATATTTTATTCCTAAGTTTTTGTTTGGTCGAATTACACTTGTCCAATAGAATTAGGACATGTGTTAGGGTAATAATCATATCATTTCTACCCTTAATTACCCTATTTACTTTTAACCGTGGTAAAAAAAGTAAAAAGTTACTATTCACCAAAAATTATTTTCATCTCATTCAACCAAATTTTACTTACTGACATCAACCGTGTCTCTCAGATTTTTGAAATTCCATTCACATAAGCGGTAAAATTAAGATTTATGAAGATAATAATTTTTTTAACTACCACTTAGTAGTTTCACTATTCATCAAAAATTGATGTTTTTCAGAACAATTCCAAAATTTCATCCTAAGCTATATTACATATTCCGAATTCAAAAATGAAGTCTATTTTACCAAATTCATAACATAGAAGTTGCATTAATTAATTTTATAATTAAATCTCGTTGTTAAAACAAATAGCGTGTTTTTAAGAAACAATATCTATCAAAAGATTGGCACTTGTTTATGTCTGGTTTAAATGTGAAATTACATCCAATGACCAACATTGTATTAAATTGTAAAAATATATTCTAAATATACCTTAAAACCACTAAAATTAATAATTTATCTCTATTAATTATTTCGATTGAAAAAGTTGTTTTTAACTAAAATTTAGTAATTTTCACTATTCATCAGAATATGAAAGTTATCCAAAAGTACCAAAATTTCACCTTAGGCTAAATTCGATACTCCGAATCCAAAAATGAAGTCCATTTTGAGAGATAAAATTTCTAAAATTTAAAAAGTGGTTATTACTATTCATAATGGCTAGTTTTAATAATATTTTAATAACATATCGTTGTTTCGTGAAACTCAGTATTGCGTACTACACACGCTATCGAGGAAGGTTGCGATTGCGTGTAATGCAAGGCAAGTCAAGGATGTGTGTTGTGCAAGCTCCTTTTGGTGTAGCGTACAACACAAGACAATAATAAAATTAAAAAGAATATTTTTCATAAAATCTCAGGCTGTTACAATGCCATGTAACTGGTTAACATGACATGTGTGATTTCTAGATGTAAGTCATGAAATTATTCACACAAAGAAGGTTACACATCAAGACTACACATTACATGTTGTGAGTCAGATAATGAATGGTTTCCAATTTAAATATACATGGTTTTTGGCCTTTAAGAAACATAACTATTTCTTGATGTGAAAGGGTATTACATGTCATGTAATACCTCAACTTTTGTTTTTTAAATGGCAAGCACGACTAAGATCTCTTTTCTCCTCCACTCTATTTTATTCCCTCTCAACCTATTTCCTTCCCTAGAGGAACTTGAATCTCTCTAACCCTTCCAGATCCAGTCATTTGGCGTTTTATTGTCATTGTTCTTTCGGTATGATTCTCGGGTAAGCTTTCTCAATTTTTCTTCATCTAATTATCTTTCTCTTACTTTTGGATTTCAATATATCATTCTAAAAATAATATATATTTTGTCTTGTGTGTTTGATCTCACCGCTTGGTTTTTCTTAGAGGTATTCTACACCTTTGTTCTCATTAATAGGTGTCTTTTTGAGTGATTCTTTTCATGACAAATATTGGTAATTCCTTCTTATTTATCTAAATTCATTAAAAATGTATTGTTTGACTTTTTTCAATAATTAATTTAAATTAAATTACTCAAAACTTCTTTCAATTTACGTAATAAAAATATAATTCCATTGAATTGGGAGAATTGAATTGGGTTTGGCATCAGAATTGGGAAAACCCTTCTTCTATTGAATTGGGGTGGGTTTATGGATGTTGGTTGATTTAAATTTTTTAATTATAATTGGAGTATTTAGGAAAATTAATTTCAATTAAATTGATGAATTTAATTATGGTTGTGAATTGTGAAATTGATGGAATTTTTATTGAATATATTTCAAACTTGTGAAAATGGATTTAAAACGATTTCATAAAAAGCCAGTGGTGTTATCTTATTAAATAGGAATGTTTTTAATTGAAACCCATTTCATTTTAAATGGAAATTTTGAATATAAATAGAATAATTAGATTTAATTTAATTTTAATTAGTCATAAAATAAATATATCATCATTTATTATGTAATATCTCATGAAAGCCTTGGGTAGATTGGAAGTTGTTTGGACACAATGTACGCTATTACAGCATTTTAAAACATATATATAATGGTTCACATCCCTAATGGGATGGTGATAAGTTTCCTTTAGCCTTTTTCTGGGGGGGATTCATGTATACACATATTACTGAGATCACTAAGATAGAGTGGAGTCATATAGCTTTGAATACATGTACCTTTTAGAAGATGACCAGGTTTCTCGCTTGTTTTATAATTGATATATAAATGTACACCAATCGTGTAAAACTACCTTAAATGCCTTCAAAATTTTTATAAATGTTTTATTTAATCTATTTTTTTAGAAATATTCCATCACTTGTAAATCCTTTACTTAATATATTATCTATCATTATAATTTTGTAGAATGATTTTCATAATATGCATTTAAAATACCAAACCAATTTATTTTAAAATATGAATGTATTCCTTTAGTTTATCAATTATTGGAATCTGATATGGAATCCATGGTGAGACCCTAATTATATTTTTATCTCACACACCACTTGTGCCTTAAAAGGTTTTCATATTATGTCCTCATAGTTTCTAGTGAGGGTATAGGATCTCATGGTGGTGGATCCAGCTCTTGAAACATGGGCTTGGTGAGTTTTTTCGTTACGGACTTGGGTTGTTTTTTTCTTTTCATACTTTAGTTTTAGCACATTTGGCTTTTTTATGCCCTATTTTATTCTTAAACTTTACTCCCAGTAATGTTTTGTTATTATTCATAATGAATTTTCCCCTTTTAATTCTGTAATGTTTGAGTCAAAATTGCACCCCCATTAAATAGTGTGATGCCATGTGCTATTCATTGACCAATGGCGATCAGAAATTCCCTTCACGCTATTTCAAGGTTGTAATGGTTATTAGTGTAACATCCCAAAATGATAAAGGGTTAAATGACTAAATGATATGACCCATGTCAACAAGGTTCACCTTCCTTTTCGGGATCCTACCTGATTAGAACTCCACGGTTAAGTGTGCTTGGCATGGAGTAGTGATCAGGATGGGTGACCTCCTGGGAAGTTTCTCAGGGTGTGTGTGAGTGAGGAAAAAAACACACTAGAAAGGACATGTGTTGTTCTGTGGGGAATGTCATTAGTCATATGACCCGTTCGGGCACGTGGGTGGACCCTAGGGTGGGCCCCACGTGTCTGCAGGGGAAACTGGTTGTACCTGGTAGGCCAGGACCCAACGGCCAGGTTAAGGCGGGGTGGTTGTGCTGTCACCGGGACCCGGTTGTCACATTTGGTATCAAAGGAGGAACCCAGCCTTAAGTGCGTGGTGCACTGCCTGGGTTGAGATGTAGGGCCCACAACGAGGGTGTTGTGCTCTAAAGGGGGGGTGATTGTAACATCCCAAAAAGATAAAGGGTTAAATGACTAAATGATATGACTCATGTCAACAAGGTGCACCTTCCATTTCGAGAGCCTACCTGATTATAACTCCACAGTTAAGCGTGCTTGGCCTGGAGTAGTGATCAGGATGGGTGACCTCCTGGAAAGTTTCTCAGGGTTTGTGTGAGTGAGGACAAAAACACACTGTAAAGGACATGTGTTGGCCTGTGGGGAATGTCATTAGTCATATGACCCATTCGGGCATGTGGGTGGACCCTAGGGTGGGCCCCACGTGTCTTCGGGGGCAACTGGTGGTACCTGGTAGGCCAGGACCTGACGGCCATGTTAAGGCGGGGTGGTTGTGCTGTCACCGGGACCCGGTTGTCACAATTAGGTTACCAAGGTACCCATTCTTGTTCATGAAAAAATGGTATGAGAGGGAGTATCATAAGTATTTGTATTGAACTGAGTATATAGTTGAAATCTTATTAGGCCTTAGGATGTAGTTGTGAATGAGTGACTAGAAAACTCTAACTGCAAAGAACCATAAGTCGCTAGGGGTGGTTAAGGACTTCCTATGGATTGATTCTAGTATTTCCCCAATATTGATTTGGATATAGTGATGTCTAAATATCATTGTACCATCAATTGGAAATAATATCCCTTGTTGCTCAGTTTTAGTTTTTTTATGTATTCTATGTTTTCATGCATATATTATATGCGGCATGCCCCCAAGAAGACATGAAAATCGAATCTTGGAGAAATCGATTACTAAATCACTGAAAGTGAATCCTACAGTGGACCCAAATCAATTTTAGTGATTAGATTCACTATCCAAGCTCTAGGAGAGGAACCACCCCCTGTTCCCCTTCAAGATCTAGCTGTGGATCATCAGGGGGTACTCTTCGAAATTTTTCTCATGAGTTCTTTCACCAGACACCACTAGTTTCAGTTACCTCTTACCAAGTGGATCAATGTGAAATGGAAGAGATAATGTCCCAGTTAGATGTTATTCTTGAGAAATGAATTCCGTACTCGAGTGTTTAATCATGTGTGGCACCATATCTCTTTATTAAAGATGTTGATGGTTCCCTATAATTGTCTGTTAACTACTAAAATATCATTCCATTTATGGTATGGAACATGTATTGGTTTCCAAATATTGATGATAATTCTGAGCAGTTGAATGGAAAGAATTTATTTTTAATGATTGGCCTTTGATTTAGTTAAAATCAGTTATGGATAAAAGAATATGACATTAAAATAACCATATTTTTTAGTAGGTACATTCAATATGAGTACATTGTTATTCCCTTTGGTATAAAAATTTTTGTTGCTGTTTTCTTGGCTCTGATTAATATGATTTACCATAAGCATATTGATAACTTTGTGCTATTAATTTTGTATGACATCCTAATTAACTTTATGTCTAAGGAGGATCATTTACATAATCTAAGAATCATTTTGAGTTTCAATGAAATAAAAATCATTATTCTATGATTTCAATGTGATATTTCTAGATTCTAGAAGTGAAATTCATAGGAAAAGTGGTCTCAAAGCTTCGTATATTTGTTGATCCTATGATGTTAAATTTTTTTATGACTTGTAAGAAACAACAAAATGTCTTCATGAATATAAGATCCTTTTTTCTTAGCTGAATATTATCTTCATTTTGTGGAGTACTTCTCGAAGTACACATCTCTAATTACTTCTCTAACTCAAAAGGGGGAGATGTTCTCCTAGAATGATGAATGTCAGTGATATTGTTTTAGCTGAAGTGTCTTTTTAAAATGGCTCTGGTGTTGGTAATTTAAGAGGCATGTTAGGGCGATGTGGTCATCTAGGATGCTTCATGTTTAGGCATGGGATACATTCTTATACAGGGAGACCATACAGTGGGATATGGATCTCTTTATCTTAGGCCACAAAGGAGAATTATCCTACCCATGACATTGAACATACGACTCTGATATGCTAGATTATGAGTTAGTGGAACTAACTTTTCAGAGAAATGACCATTATATATTCATACCATAAAATATTCAATTATATATTATCAAAAAAATATTTTAATCTCCCACATATGTGTATGGTGGAGTTCGTATAATATTTCAACATTGACATCCCCTATACCTCGAGGAAAGGTAATGTCATTGTGGATGTGTTGAGTAGGAAACTTACAACCCATGTGGTGAAATACTCTTCAAATGAGTGTAATTTTATTTATCTATTTGCACAGTTGCATATTAGAGTTCTGGAGAAAAGGGATTAATATTATTTATCCAACATTTAATTGGAATCTCCTCTTATTGAGTTAATTATTCAAGATTAAGAGCATGATGGTTATTTCTGTTGCATAAGAGAGTCTCTTTATAGTGTGGTGATAGTTTCCTAGTGGTCGTTCTCCAAAGATGGTATTCTATGTTATCATAATCATTTTGAAATTTTATTATCAGCATGGAAGGATGGGAAGGGGGATTTTCATAATTCCAAGTGGGTTTTTCACCTAGGAACCAATACAATGTTATGTGACATGTGGTGGATTTTCTAATGGCCAAGTATGAGACATGGAATTTCTATGTTTTTCTCACAATTCATTACATTGAAAAATTTGAAGGCCAAGCATCATATACCTTAGGGTTTTCCTAAGACACTTATCATCCCCACATGGAAATGGCATGAAATCTCTTTGGACATTGGGATTGGGTTTCCTGAAACTCATAGAAATAATAATGCAATATGGGTTATGATCGAAAGGTTGACTAAGTCATCTAACATCATACATATTCCTAATACAACTGTAGTTGATGGGTTAGGAAATCTCTACGTTACATATATCACTCATTTTCACCGAGTTCCATGAGCTATAGCTTGTGATAGGGATCCTCGGTTCACTTATCATATGTGGGTTTCCTTTAGGAGGCACTGTGATTTCCGTGCTATTTGAGCACAGCTGACTATCTGCAGTTGAATGTTTAGAATGATAGTGTAATAAAAATTCATAAGGATATGCTCTATACCTATTTTCTTGACTCTAGTGGGTCTTAGGATGATCATTTGGGGCTGTTTGAGTTTTATTATAACAATATTTTTTGGTACTTGATCATAATGGACCATTTTGAGCCTTGTATATCAGTCCTTGAAAATCTAATTGATTTGTTCAATGTTTGGTTAATATTCCTTGGATGGGTTGAGCCTAGTGTAAGAGAAGATTGCAAATATTCAGTTAATTTATCTGAGACTGTTAACTATATAAAGGAGATATAATTATTATTATGATCATCACCATAGGCCTTTGGAGTTCTCAGTGGGGGACTGAGTTTTCTTGAATGTTTCACCCTGGTTGAGTCATCCAGAGATTGGGAGGAAAGGGAATCATTCCCCTAATTATGTGGGACCTTTAAAGGTTTTTGAAACTATGGGGAATGTTTTATTCAATTTATCACATCCTCTATAGATGAAATTTATACATAATGTATTCTATGTATTAGAGTATATAAAATGTTTATCTGGTCCATCTCATGTTTTGAGCAAGATTGATATGTAGATTAAAAGTTATTTGTCTTTGACCAAGTGGCCAGTAAATATATTTGATTATGAGACCAAGGGACTTCATGGGAGGTAAATACATTTTGTTCATGTGTTGTTGTAGAATAATTTTGATAATATTGATACACGGTAATGTGAGGCATGGATGAGAGAGCATTGGCCTCATTTATTGTCATGTGAGATTCTTCATAAGCTTTTTGGGGATATATATATTTTTTGGTGGTGAGGTTGTAACATCCCGTTACTAATATGATAGGTATTCCTTTAATCAGGTCTTGTATTTTCCATTTGGTTGATTGGGTAGGGTTTATAATGACTTCAAGGATACCTATAATGGTGATGTCAATGATTTGTTGGACTCTTTACTTTAACTGATGTTTTTACAGGCTGTTGGAGGGTTAAACACCTTGTAACTGGGTTATAAGACGTGTAATGGTTTTTGGAGGCAAGTCAACAAACGATTCACATTATGAAGGCTACACTCCATGACTATCCTTTATACATTAAGAGTTATTTAATTAACAATTTTAAATTTAAAGTGACACATTTTTAAGTGGTTAGGAAAAATAACTATTTCATGACATGAAAGGTATTAACACATCAGGAAATACCCGGACTGTGGTTTTTGAAATGGGAATCATGAATGAAATATATTTTCTTATCCACTACAATTTCTTCTCCCTCATTCTAAGACCTTCCTTGGGAAATATTAATTCTCTACAACCCTTTTGGATCCATTCGTTTGGTGTTCGATCATAATTTCACTTATGGTGTGATTCCCAAGAAAGCATTATCACTCATTCTGTGTCGTTCCCTCTTTATAATCATTTTAGATTTTGTTAGATCATCCTATAATTATTGGATCTACGTATTTCGGTGTTAGATATCACCTCAATAATGTTCTTCTAGGTCTTATACAAATTGTTTGATATATTTGAACTGTTGATTTAAATTCAATTTCTAAAACTTTCAAGAAATTGATTTAATAAAAATAAAATTCTAGTGAATATGAATATTTGAATTTTTTATGTTATGAGAATTGGGAAAACCACCAATTCTGTTGAATGTTGGTGTGTTTATGGAATTTGGTTAATATAAATTTCTTAATTTAAATTATTATTTTCATAAAAATTACTTAAGTTAAATTGTTGAGTTAAATTGTGGAAATGAATTTTGAATTTTTAGAATTGGTTTTGAATGTATTTCAACCTTGTGAAAATGGCTTTAAAATGTATTGATAGAAACCAAGAAGTTTTATATTGTCAAAGAGGCATGTTATTTATTATAACATGTATTGGTTTTAAATGTAAAATAGGAATTGAAATGGAAGAATGGGAATTAATTGTATATTATTTAGGTCTCAAATAAAATTTATCATCATTGATTGTGTAAGCGATCACTCATACCTTATGTAGTTTGTAAGTTATTTGGACACACTGTATGGTGTTAATTTTCTCTTCTTTACATCTGCAATTCTTGGGGAAAAAGTGTTCCCACTTTCAATTGTATGATTCCAGGTGCTAATCGTCGTCCCATGGGAATTGGGAATTCCCATTGGGCTATTTTAAGGCCAGCTTTTTTATTTGGATTCCAGGGTACCTGGGTTGGTTTGTGACAATATGTGAATATCAACACAAGAGGAAAATCCATAGGTAGTGAAATTAATATAACATATGTCACAATATATGGTGACATTTTACCCTAACTGAAGATACATATTAATACATTTTATGAAGTGGAAATTAATTATATACGAAACTAGTACTATATATCCAAAGTAATGATATTATTAAATCATTTACCATGAAATGTATCTCACACTAAATTTGTTTCAAATCAATATTTATATATCATTTCAATATTTTTATAAAATTTTACAATGATGTATTTTTTTTAAATATGATTGAATGCACCATTCAGTACGATAAAATTTCATGTAGTCAGATAATCTTATTATAGCTAAGGCTAGCTAGAGATGAAAGATTAATATAATAATATAATGTTACATGAGGCATGATTATAGGAATAAAGAAAACAGAAAATTATATTAATCTATATCACACTCCATTATTAAATTAGGTACATTATATTGGTCTTATTTAAATATATATATTATATACTCGGCATATCAGATTAAATGATATAGAATACCTCATGATGTTCCATGGTTTTTATTATAATGTTTTTTGTTCGATTCATATTTCAAAACCTGTGAATTGTGATATAAATGAATGATTATGTACAATTTCAAATGAGGAATAACCTTCTATGGTTATATAAAAAATTAGAGGTTTGTAGTATTAGGAAATTTTGTTAAAATTAATAGTGGAAGTTGTATCTTCTAAAATTATAAAATATATTATGTGAATAATGACCCAAAATTTTAGATCTAATACTTTTGGGGAAGATGGTAATATGAAAATTTGGTGGATTCTGTATAATAGAAGAGAAATATACAATGCTATAAGTCCTTATATATAAATTCAATAAAACCATAAAAAATTAAAAGAAATAAAATAATATATGGAGTAAAATATGAAAGGGGGGTAGAGATATTATGTAAAGTATAAATAGGGAATATATTTGAAAAACATGATTATTAAAAATTTTATTCTGGAATCCTTTTCCAATTTATATATTCTAAATTGTATGATAGTGAGTTGATTCCTTATCAATATTCAGTGAACCTCATATATTTTATGGAATATAAATGAGAATTCAAATTGATGGTTGTGTAAGATAATTAGTTTTATACTCCATTTTAAATTCTTCATTTGAAATATGATCAATGTAAATAATCTAGTTTATTTTAAATTCCTATTATACGTTGGTATTTTGTTTCACTATTTAAAATAAGATTGTATCCATTCACCATTAGACAATATTCCTTAATAATTTTACATGATAAAATTCATTTATGGTAATTCAAAATTGTTTTGTATCTTGATTAATACCAAATTTTTTATATGCTATTTTGTTTCTACTGTGAATTTATAGATAATAATATTTATCAAAAAAAAGTTTTTTTGAATAAAATAAAGGTTCTTCCTCATTTATGATCTGTTTAAAATCTTTTCAAAAGAGTATGAATAAGAAAATAATTTATAATACATAATATTTTTATATGAGAAAAAAAAATATATTTATGTTGTAAAATAGGATATATTAATATATTTTTGGTTTGAAAACTTATATAGTTGATAATGAATAAGATAAGACATAAGTTAATGATAAAATATCTCTCGTAGTTATAGATGATATTTTAAAAAAAAATAGATTTTATGGATATAAATTTGAATGTTTGGAGATACATGTGGTTAACAGAGGATATCCCAAAAATAATTTTAGCTCAATTAATATTAATATATTTTTAGATGACTATATTTTATTTTGGTATCATAGTGATAATTCATATAAATTATTAACACTGTAAATTTTTCAAATTCCAAAAAAAATTATTTAATTATATATTTATTTTAGAAAACTAATTCTAAAAAATAAAATAGAATACTTCCACAATATTACATTAATGATTTAGATCCAATGGAGTATAAAAAGAAATTAATATCTCATTAAAAATTAAATATCCTGTGATTGAAGAATCCTAGATGAGGTGGTTGAGAATAAATAATCCAATACTCTAGATACATTCTTTTATCAATTTTTACATCTATAACTGGAATAAGAAAATTATCCTTTATATATAACATTTAATTGAATCATGAAAGTAAATGAAAAATTTATTCATAAGGAGAGACATGATATATTTTAAAATGTCAGCAAAAAGGGTTTTTAGTAGTATTCTGCATTTCTTTTTTATCTAACACTATATGGATTGATATGTTAATTTATAAATGAAAACCAATGAGGAAGGGGAAACTCATTTACTAATATTACAATATTAGATATCCTAATTATATATTGTTATTCCATAAAAAATAAAATGTGTTTTAGATTTCAAAAAATAAAATATTTAGAAAAATTATGTATAAAAATATCCAAATAAAAAGGAAATATTCGTATTTATTAATATTCTTTCTAGTTATAGAATATTGATCCATACATTCATATTCATGTTATATTATGATTATTTATTAATAAACATTTATTATTTTCTTTATTATATAAATTTAAAACTATTATTCTTCTCCCCTTTTTTGTACAAGAATGGAGTGTAGAACAGAACCCTACATTTCAAGGAAATAGTTCATAATAAGAAAAACCTCCCTAACATGTTTTTTAAGTAAAATTATATTTAAAAGGGAGTGATGTTTAAAAAACTATTTTAAAGTAAATTAAGTTACTATATAAAATACAACGTAAAATTCATTTTAAATTTACTCCAATTTAATAAATTAATAAGATAATTTGTAAATTTTTATTTACCATGTCATTATTTATTTTTTTGGGATAAAAACATTTATATCCCTAACCCTACTAACTCATAGATGATGTCTAATTTATTACATTATCATTGATAAAAGTGTTAAAATCTCAATGGATCAATTAGTTTATTTATTTTATATATAGAGATACAAAAAATATTCCCATTTTACATTGGGGATAAAAAAATTCATCATTTTATAGAAAACATTTTTCATACCTAACCACTTTAAATGAATTATTCATAATATATTGAGGAAAGGAATGATACATGCTATGAGGTAAAATTATTAGTATAGTTTACAAATAACATAACCTATAATGAATCAATAAGGCTTAATCAATATATCAAGTCAAATAATTGAACACACATTCCATTTAATAACTTGAGTATTATGATTAGATAAGGTGTAATTAGTATAGAATGGTTTATAAATGAAGACCAATTTTATTATTTTTATAATGTCAGCACAAAATGAAACCATATATAATGTCAATGAAATAATATCAGGGATAATAATAATAAAATTCTAAATAATTGAAATTATTAACATTGGATTCCATGATCTCATACATCATGGTATATATATCATTAATCAATTTCTATGACTATTAAAAATAGTAGGTAAATACCCATTTAATTTACAAAGCTTATTTTTCTTATGAGGCCTACTAATCCATCATGGTTTTGTCTAATTCTGGGAACCACCAATCGCTTCATTTTTAATGAATTAACCATATATAAAATAATCAACTTAATTAGTTAATCAATATTCATTATCAATAAATATATGTATTGGGAAAAAGATATAGATTTACCATTATTTCAATAGTTAATCAAATTACATCCAAAGGTTACACAATTTGAAAAAACTATTAAATAGTGTAGAAAATAATCATACCCATCATAAAATAAAATATATATTTATAATAAATTTAATTTATTTTTAAAAATTATCGCAAGTAACTAATTGTTTCAATGGAATGTAAAAAATGAAAAAATTAATCAAGAGAAAATTGGTGAGCATTTGTTTATCAAGAATATAGTTTTTTAAAATAAAATAATTTACTTTAGATAAGTAATGGTAATGGAAGAAAAATATTAAAATAATAATTAAAAATAGCTTTTATTATAAAACCATTTAATGTGTGTTGAATAAGATACATTTCATAAAATTGTTATATCATTAGTTATATATATTATCATTATATACGTTGAAAACATTCCTTTTGAAAAAAAATTCGAAAGCTCCATTTCTATAAGTATTATAATAATGTAAATTTAAAACATTATAAATGATAAGGATTATTTAAAATATCATTAATAAAAAAATATTTCTTTTATAAAATTATTCTTTGAAAACATGTTCATTGAAGAAAAATATTCCCATTTTAAAGACAAATGAAATAAATTTTTAATTTAATTTTTTTTCATGAATCAAGTACCAAATAGGGTAAAATGTTAATTAAAATATTGAAACTCTTTAAATAACCATATTATATGAAAATGATCAGATATTATGTAGGATAAATGATAATATTTCTTCAATGATCATAAAAACAATACCAATAGAAATACGTACCGAAAAACAGATTCCGATATCTTTTGTTACATTCAAATTGTAACCCCTTGAAAGAATCAACACAAATTGAAAAATTAAACCGCATAAAATTAATGTTTTTCATGTTAAATATATAAAATCATATGTATATACACCACATAAAAGTGAATGTGTGCATATTAAAAATTATATATCAATGGAATAGAAATTGAAACAAAATCACTTTCCTCATGATTACCTTTCATTAAAAATGATTTAACAACATGAATAATGGTTTTAATAACCTTATTTATGTGTACTAAGTCCATATTAATTCTTATAATATCATATACGATCCTCTTATATCATTTTAACTTCTATTTATTAGTAATATTTCATTATTATCAATTTTTTTGGAGTTAATGATATGGTTTTCTGAAGCATTATTTGTCATGAATGTTCTAGTTCGTATACATAGTATATGGATACATCTACTAAATAATTTTATTAATGATATAAAAATCCTATTTTTTAATTATATATATTATTATAAACGTTAATGAAATTTTTACTTTTGAAATGAGTCGCATTAAATCTCATTTTATGTAATATACTGGTTTGATTATATTTTGTGTCTTAATACATTATTTATGGTTTTATAATAAGAAATAAAGTAAAACACTTCACTAAGATGTTTAACTTATCATAAATAGAACTCTTTTGGATGTACACTTAAATACAATAGGTTTTGATTTTTTATAAGACCACAAGCTCTATTATATGTATAATGATTCAATAGGAGATGTTTTTCATGAGTTGGTTGAGCTAAATTTATTTACAGTTTATATGAAGTGGGTGGGGTGTTCCCTTTTGTAATGGAGGAAAGGTGAGATTTTTTTAAATACAAAAAACTATTCTATAATGATAATAAATTTCATCCCATGTGCCTAAAAATTTTATAAATAATGGATTTAATATAATTAATTATCTATTTACACCTCTGAAACATAAACAGAATAATTTATTATCATGTTATTCACATTTTCTCATTGTTTACAAAATTTTACAATTTCAATTCTCAGCATGGTAACTAGTTTTCTAAACAAGGTAATTTGTCCCTTAAGACAAAATTATCATCATAATTATTATTTAAATTTTAATTAATAATTACAAATATAAATTATAAAATAAAAATTATAAAATCTATAAGTGTGAATAATACTTTTTAATCCAAGAGTGTGTAATAGAAAAAACTTATTTTTTCCTTAACAACGATAGTTAATTAATTATTTTCTTAATAATAATTATGTTCAAATATTAATTTGAATATATTACCAAATAATTATTATTATAATTATAAAAATTCATAAAATTTTATTCAATTAAACTCATAGAATTTGAAAATTTTTATTTAAAATGAACTCGTAAATGGGTCGAAAAAACATTTTTTCAATAAATTATTTTTTTAAGCATAAGAGGATGTTATATTAACTATAAGAATAATAATAATAAAAATAAAGACTTAAATTATTACAGATATACATAAAATAAATTCATTTCATATTTATTATTAATCATTAGTCTCTACTTTTATTAATTAAAATATGTATGCATTAGGACTTTTAACCAAAGATATTTTTTTAATGAATAATCAGTTTTCCTAAAAATTCAAATTTTCTCTGAATGTTCTTTTAAATATTTATAATGTGTTGATATTAAATAAATTTTTTATATTTCATATTGTTAAACATTATTCTAAAAAAAATATGGAATCATTAAAAACTCTATTTTTTAATTTTATAAAAGCTTATTTCAAAGAGAACATTTCAAACTCAAATTATATTTTTATTTGACCATGTATATTAAAATTTTAAATTACACCTTTTAAATTAGACTTTTTTTGACATATAATATTGAAATTTTAATTTATTTTAGCTATATTAAAAAAGAATTTTCAATTAATATATTTTAGGATCATGGTTTCGTGTATTGAAATATATCTAATAGATTGATTTTATTTAAAAAGAAACATGTAATAAAGTTTTATGGTGTCACATTCTTCCATCATACCAATATAAAATCCTTAAACCTTCATGGATATTTCATTCTAAAAAATGTGGAAATTTATTATCTCACCTTGACATTTAAAATTATTTTACTATATTATGTATTAGCTTTCATTACTCTCATCGAGATTTGGGTTGAGTTCTAGTTTAAATTTTTTTAAGTTTGATTTTCATTTGTCGGTCTCAGGAATGTGTAAGAGAACCAAATAGTTATTGGTAACACTGCTCTTGGCCTAGGTTACCATGTGGTTTCCCAATATTTGAAATAAAATAAATTTTAGGTAGATAAAATAATATAAATCTTTAAACCATAATTATAATAATAATAATATTGTGTAGATTTGTTTCAAAAAGGGAATTCCCCAGTGTGGTATTTTATAACCCTCCACACCAAGAAACCCCCCTCCCCCAAAAAGGGGTAGCACTTGAAAGTGTATCCCCAGCCGGGGAAGGAGTCGTTGCTAGCCGAGATGGCAGAGCGTCACAGAGGGTAACATTCCGGCAACAATCGTCTGTTACAGTGATCCGTCGTCAATTGGGTTTTGCCTCATTTTTCCCACCCAGAGGAGTCCAAGTGACCCGAAAAAGCGGGTGGATCCCGGGGGAAAGGCTCATCCTGAAATTTGACTCCCAGGATTCGAAACCTGAACCTCCCAAAGAAAAACCTGATTGGGCTACTCACCTTCACCACCGCACCACCACCAAAGTGGCAATAATATTGTATAGATAATAATATAGTTACTTTTAAAATTGTTATTAATGTTATTATTTTTAAATTATTAATAATATTATTATTTTTTAATGTGAATTGAAAAAAATTATTATTATTATTATTAAGAGGATTTTATTATTTTTCTTTTCTCTCTTTTCTCCTTTTTACCCAAACCCATTTCTCCCCTTTCCACTATGTGGTGCACAGCACCTTCCCATGGTTTTCTATGTCACGTACGACCACCAACCCACTCCTCTATCCCATTATGTTGGATACCTCCCTTCCACCAGTGGATATACCTCCCATGGAACTATTGACCTCCTCTCCTCTATCCGGACAACCTCTAGTGTGACCTTCTCCTAGATTGTGGCCATCCTCCGACCAACCTGTTGATAGTTCCCATGAACATATACCACCTTCATACTCTCTGGTGTGGCCTCTTCTAGTGTGGCATGACATTCTCTAGCGGTTTTCCCCCTCCGGTCATATCTAGCCTCCCCACTTCGCACTCTAGTTAGATTTCCCTCATTTTGAGGGTTTTTAGGAGGGTTTTCCCTCGTGCATGAACCCTATTAGTTGGGGTCTATGATTTCTATTTTTTCCTATATAATATGGGGTGAGGATTTTTATTCAAGGAATATCCTTACTTCTCACTAAATTTTGGTGTGTTCTCACCCCACCGATGTAAGTGAATTCATGTATTTATTTTCTAAATCATTATATTAATACTTTCTTTCTTTCAATTAAATTTTAAATGTGTTTCACACCGTTATTATTTATGTGGCCATTTAATGGGAGTGTTTTTTTGTTTTCTGAAAATACTAAAATAATATTTCAGAAAAAATGTTGGTTTATGGATTTGTAGTTGCACACTTTTATGTTTTTGATGAATTATAATAAAATTAAAATCATGCTTTTCTCCCTTAGGGTATATTTTTTATCCTATCATAGTCTATATTACTATTGAATATTGTTAAAATTAGTTTAAAACTATGCATGTGTGTTTGGTGACTTTAATGAATATGATTACATTCCAATATAGCATTTTGAATGGAGAATTGGGTGATTTTTGTAGTTTTTTCCCATTGAATTTTTTTTCTAAATTTTTTGGGTGGTAGTTTTAACATTTCTTGTGGGACTTTGTGATTTTTTTTGGTTGGTATGATGTTTTGAAAAAGGATCCTTTGACATTTGAATCATTCTTTTGACCTTTAAATAAAATTAAATTGGGTTTGATATGCTTTTCAAGGAAAAGGAATGTTTTGAATTTAAAATGGAATTAGGTGGATTCATGGAAATTTTAGAGGGTGTGATTGTATAATGGCACATCCATGGGTCCACAAGTTGCATAATAGGATCGGTATTCAAATAAATATGAAACATTAAATTTGTGATTTTCCTTGAACCTTGGTCACTTAAAAAGGATCTTTGATTTATTTAAATGATATTGTTTCTATTTGTTGATTTTTAAAAGATGTTTAAAATGGAATCTCAATTGTTATACCAATTTGATACCTTTTATGTTTAACATTTTTTTTATCCTAGGTTTTGTAAATGGTTCTTGAATGTATTTGGTTTTGAAAACCCTTATGTAATTTTTTTCAATTTATGCATAAAAGGGGTGTTTGGTGTTGGTTTGCAAAGAGAGTATATAAAATTATAGTAAATTCATGTGGATGTGTAAATTAAGAGTTGTGTTAGTAAATATTTATATTTTTTAATAATTTTTTGAATGTATATATGATGTGATGTCCCAGTTGGAACATTCATTGATGATATGTACAAATGTATATAGTGGGAAACCCAATATAATATTTCCCTTTATGGGTTATCGTATGAGCGATGTCCATGTTTGGGGTAAGTAAGTGATTTGGATGCTGGTAAGGTGAGTCTTATCTGTGTTGGCATCCCACATACACAATATATTCATATCCACCATGGGTTCCTTATCATCGTTTAGGGGATCCAGTAATGTTTGGTGACTAATCCTGGTTATGAATATTAATACCCCCTGGATCTTAGAAAGGCAATGTGGGATGTGGCACTGGATTGGAATGCTAAGGGCAGCTACTGGTTATTGACTCAGGGGATTCAACATACACCTATAGGTGGTTGCTAACTGAGTACATCTAGGGGTCTTATATGGATTTTTAGGATCACTCAAGGTTACATAATTTATCTCCTTCTTTCTGTCTCTCTGCTTTTGGTTTTCTGGTCGCACTACTAGTCTATTTTTAGTATAAGTCGGTTTATTTTATTTTTTCCCAATTTATTTATTTCTTAATTAGCTAGTAATTATTTTTTGTAGATTTTTAATGGTAAACAATTTTATCAAAAAAATGGAATGGTGTGTCTGTGTGTGTGTTGATTTAGAAAGGAATGGTAATTTTTTCTACTAACATGAGGACAACCTACATTCATATATGTATTTTCCAACTTTTTTTATGTTTTTTTTTTGGAAAGGTACACATGGACACTATGTTGATTTCCTATTGAGAATTTTCTTGCTCAACCTTACTTTATATTTATAGTTTTAGGTTCCACTAGTATTGGATCGCACGCAATGTAAACTCGGTTTTGAGTTGGGTGGAGACCTATGAGGTCACATGGAGGTATGTGCATATTATTTTCCTTTGGCTGATAGAGTTTTTTATTCATTAAACTTTATTTATTTTCATATCTTTCATTTTTGGTACAAATCGATCCCACTTGTCATGTTTTGATGCCCGATACTAGTTTCCAACTCATGGGGATCAAGAACGCCCTTCAGGCCATGCCACAAACCGGGTCAGGAATCTGGTCAGTGTACATCCCAGGATGGTTAGTTTAAAATGGTATCAAAGGGATTTTCTTGTTATTTGGGTTATCTCACAGTTTGATTTTAGGACTATTGGGAATCATGATGTAGCTATAGGAAGGGAATCATTAACCCTTGCTCATAATAATCCTCGAGGTTTTGGGGTAGTCTAGAAATTGAGTCTTTTATCTTTGTTTTGGATTGAGGGATGAAGAAAGAGTCAAGATGGTGTTACATTGTTATTTAAAATGAAGTAGGGACCCATTTGGATTCTACGTATATGGGATATTTACTTCCTAATTGTTTATTCATGCTTGGGTCATGAATCAATACCATGTCTTTGAGTTAAGCATAACTAATATTTCCTCTCTTCGGACGATTGGTGTAAGTGGTGCTTTGTCTTAGTTTTGTTCGATGTATGTTTGTTTCTGAAAATGAAAATGGGTTATTAAAAGAATTTTTTTTAGTTAAATATTTTTCAATTGTTAAAGTGGGTTTTTAAACTAAGGTTTTTTTGTCAGAAAATATAGTGTTTGTTTGGAAGTAGTGGATTGGGGGAAACCATGGGTACTCATTAAGATTGTTTTCACATTTGGGGGTGTGTATAGAAATTCCTTGTTGGCGAGTATGGATGGAATAGGATGTACAGATTTATAATAGTTCTTGGGATTCCTTGTTCATTCATTTGAGATTAAAGGTTTGGACTTGTTTTCTAAAGTGATTTTTTAAATTGGAAAATTGATATAGAAACTTCATTTTTGTTTTAGTATGTGGGTTTGGTTTTAAAAAAAAGTGTATTTTTGTAAGGAGGTTTTGAAATGAGATGGTTTTGAAAAATAAAGTGGAAATGGGGTTTTAGAAATAGGTATTTTTTGTTATTTTTGTATGTGTTTTCCTTAACAGCCTATTATTTTTTATTGAGATATTCATTCTGATTGCATTTCAGACTGATATTGGATTTGATTTATATTTCACATGTTATTTAGAAAATTATACCCAGAAAGGTTCCCAAGGCTTCCATTGAATCCTGACCAGTTTATTATTCATCACAAATGTTTTATGTACTTCATGGTAATCGAGATCTATTAGAGGTTGTGGAGTGGCTTGATGATATACATCATGTCTTCTGGGTATTAGGAACTCCTGAAGATGTCTGAGTGTGTGTTGTTTTGGGTTTGTTCGAAGGTTCATATTTGGATTAATTGGAGTTGTTTTCCCCTCAATCATTTCAAATTGGGATGACATCAGATTTTTTATGTCTATATTTGTCTAGTGTTTCATACCCAAAGAGGTGAAGACAAAGAAAATGGAAGAGATCTTGGGTATTCAGCAACTACAATGGTTAGTGAAGGCCTATATTGACAACGTTAAGGAACTGGTTTATTTTTCTCTGGAAGTAGCCTCACTGGATTTCAGGAAGAGTTATCTATTCATTTGTGGTCATTGTCTAGAGATAAAGGTTAAATAACTCTCTTCTAATAAACATTATTTCGAGTAGCTGGTATATGAATCATTCCTAATTGAGTTGGTTTTTGGACATGTGGAATTGGTCATCTATTGCCTCTTTTTTCATGTAAATTTTACACATATAGTTTGGGGTATTTATCAAAGGAATATAATTCTAAGGAGACTATTTTAAATGTTTCTAGTTTCTAGTTTATCATATCATCCTCATGTGTTCCTCCAATAATGATTTTTTGGGCACTCAAGTCCTTTATGTCACAACCTTCTAAAGACAAGCCATTGGTGTAGCTGTCTGGGTCATTGGGAGAAGTTTTTCCAAAATCATCTCTAGAAGATGACATTATGACCAAGGGGTTCCAATACCAAACTATGAAGTAGGAGATACTTCAGCCACCAGATATCTAGTCGTAGATATCAGAGTGAAACTCGTGCATAGTCAGGAGTTGATGAGGGTGCGTGAAACCATTACCAAATTTTTTATTCCATATTGGAATGAAAATGTTTAAAGTTTTATTTCTCTTAATTTTTTTATGTTGATATTTTTTCTATTTTAAGTTCATTTTTCCCTAGGAGATTATGATGACCTTATTCGGTTATAATCCAAATATTCTTGTTTTTCTAAATATGATTTTATGAATTGTGAGTTTTACATAAAATATGTTTTGATCTTGTATGGGTTAATATCTATTTATTTCTTTTCATTTTGAGATGTAAGTACCCATATAAGAATCAATTTTTTTTAGTTTTTCTTAGGTTTGATTATCGGGTTAAGTCCATCAAGTGGTTTTTTCCATAGGGTTGTGGGTTTTTTCTTGGTTTTAGAGTCCTAGGTTTCAATGGATTTGTTTCCTCTATAGTTCTATAGAAGTTGGTTTGTATTGGTTGGGAGTTCCCATGTTTCCCCCTCCCTATGGTGGTATGTTTCGGTTTTAATTTCAATATAATTATAATCATTGTGGTGGGGAGAACCCTCTCATGTTCTCCACTTGTTTTGGGTTTTGGTTTCATCTAGATATGTCGGGTGTGACTTTGGGAATAAATAGTCACACTAAAATTTTGTATTTCTTCTGGTTGTGTTTAGGCTTCGACTCGAGTTTTTTACTGACATTTGGCTTGGTGAATTTCTGGGGGTAGAATGTTTTTGTGCTATGGATAATTTTCACAACCTACCTTTTCCAATTATTTTATTTTTTTATTTCTTTGCACTGGTTACTCCCATTATGGTTCAAGTTGTGTTTTGGGTTAAAATTTTAATCATTTAAATTTTTTGGTTTGTGTCAAGACAATGAACAGGAATAAATGGTTAGCGGTAACTGTGTAGTAAACTAAGGTGGCAGTTGGATTTCCCAATATTTAAAATAAATAAAATTTTATGAAGATAAAATAAGATGAATGTCTAAAAAATAATATTTTTATTATTATGTAGATAGTAATATTATTATTATTAAAATTATTATTAATGTTATTATTATTAAATTTTTATTAAATATATTATTTTTTAAAATGAAATAAATAAAGTTATTATTATAATTTATATCAAGAGGATTATTTTTTCATATTTTTTTTCTAAGATTTTTACCCAAACATGTTGCACCCCTTTCCTATGTACGGTGCACAACACCTTCCCCCAATATTTATGCCTCTCGAATGGCTACCAGCCTGCTCTAGCCCCCCAATACTAGACACCACCCCTCCACTGGTGGTCGAATCTCCCCATATGTCAGTGACCTCCTCTCCCCTGGGTGGCGTTCCTCGTGGTAAGCCTTCTCCTAGTGTCTGTCCCTCCTCTGACCAACCTCCCAGTTGTACCCCCTACATCTGGCACCCATCGACTCTCAAGAGAGACCCCCCCCCCCCAACAGTGTAGTGCGGCCTTTTTTAGTGATTTTCCATCCCCATTTTGGCATGGCTGAAATACCTTCTTCCCTCTCTAATAATATTTCCCACATTTTGTGGGTTTTGACAAGGGGTTTCTTCCTTACCCAAACCATAATGGTTGTGGTCTTTGATTTTGTTTTTTTCTTGAATGTTAGGGTTGTGTTCAGTTCTTTGGGTGTATCCTTCCTCCTCTGAATGTTTCATTTCATTCGCACCCCACCAAGGTTGGAGGATTTATTTATTTTCTTTCCGAAGCATTCTGTTAATACTTTCATTCTTTCAATTAATTTTTAAACGTGTTTTGTTCCATTATTATTATTTTGGATAGTTAATGGTTGTGTTTTCTTCATGGTGTAAATTACTAAAATAGGTTTTTAGATAAATGTCAGTTTATGCCTATGAGTTTACACATTATTCGGTGGATGAGCATTTTTAAAAAAATGCTAAACATTTTCCCCACTTTTGTAGTATATTTATTTAGTCAATCGTAGTGCTTTGGTGTTGGTGAAAATTTTTAAAATTAATTTTTTTATTTTGATTTTATTTTTGTGTCTTGAAATTATTTGATTAAATACTAATTAGTCATTTTAATGGTCAAATTGGGTGATTTGTGTAGAATTTTAACATTGAAAATTTTTAGTAAACTCGGCGGGTGGTAGTTTGATAATTTCTTATTGGATATGGTTTATTTTTGATTTGTGGTTGGTAAGTTGTTTTAAAATCGTTTTCCTTGAATTTTAAATATTTATTTTCATATTTTTTAAACTTTGTAAAACTGGGTTCGAGATGGGTTTGAAAGAAAGTGACGATTTGGAAATGAAAATTATCTTAGGTTGATTCCTAGATATTTTAGAGTGTGTCGATGGATGATGGCTCATTCATGGGTTCACAAGGTGTACATTTGGATGTGAAATCAAATGACAATGGAACTTTAAATTTTTTTTTTCATTGAACATTTTTTCCTTGAAAAGGACCTTTGATTCATTCAAATGATGTTAGTTCTCATGGATCATTTTTTAAAGTGTTTTAAAATAAATTTTCATTAGGCACGTCCATTTGGGACCTTCTATGTTCAGGATATATTTTAACTTGGATTTTGGAAATGGTTTATCAATATATTTGGTTTTGGAAACCCTTATGTCTCGTTTGGAATTTTACGTATAAAAGTGGTGTTTGGTGTTGTTTTAGAAAGAGAATATGTAACATTTTAGAAAAATCATTTAGATGAGTAAATTTATAGGCTCATTTAGAAATTTTCAAATTTTTAAAGAATGGTTTCAATGTTGATGGCTTGGTTAGAACATTCAATGATGTGATATACATATATATATACTGGTAACCCATATCTTGGATTTCCCTTTATAGGTAATCATATAGGCGATGTTTGTGTTGGGGGTCGTCAAGTGTGGTGGAGAAGGTAATGTGATTCACACATGTGTGGGTCTCCCAATTACATATTGTCTCCATATATACCATGCGTTCATGAGTGTCTTTTAGGATATTGAGTGAAGCTTGGGGACCAATCCCTATTACATGGGTTGGTACCCACTAGATCATAGATAGGCCAAGTAGTTTGTGCCACGGGATTGGCCTTTTTGTGTGGATAGTGGTTATTTACATAAGGGATTCAACATATGTCGGTAGGTGGTTCCGAACTGAGTATGCACATGGGTATTCTAGGGATGTTTAGGACCACCCATTGTTACATTATTTATCTTCTTGATTGTATCTCTCTGGTTTTGGTTTTCTGGTCGCACTGTTAGTCAGTTTTTAGCATATGCCAATTTAATTTCATTTTACATAATTTATTTTTTTCTTTCATAGATTGTATTTCCTTCTTCTAGGTTTTTTTATGGAAAAACACATTTGTAAATGGAATGGTGGAATATGTGTGTTGATTTATAAAGTAATTGTAGTTTTTATACCAACATGAGAATATCATATTTTAATATATGTACATTTAAAATACTGTTGATGGTTTTTTTTTGGGAAAGGATACCCATAGATTATGTGATGATTTCTGACTGATCATTTCGGTGTTATCACCAGCTTTATCTTTTTAGTTTCAGGTTCCACTAGTGTCGTATTTCTCACAGAGTGAAATTGGTTCTGAGTTGTTTGGTGACTTATGAGGTCACACACTAGAATGTGAATTTTTTTTTATTATGCTGCTTGTTTTCATCTTACAATTTAGTATTTATTTATTTTCTTATCTTTCATTTATCAGTCAAATTGTTCCCACCTTTTTAGGTTAGATTCCCAGAATTACTTTCTAGCTTGTGGGAATTAGAAACACACCTCAAGAACTTCCACAGACCAGATTGGGTGTCTGATCAGCTAAGATCCCAAGCTGGTTTATAATAGATATTCTTGATTTCATCCTATGGTTACCACATTGTTTCCTCTTGTTTATGATTTCTGAAATGTTACATTACCATATGAGTCATCTAATTCTTCAATACATGCTCTATAGTATCAGAAATATAGATGGTATCTTCATAGTAATATAGATCAACAACCAATTCTATTTCTCCGTAGGTGAGAACATATATTGGCTTCGGAATGTAATTTTTTAGAAATGATATATGAAAAACATCAAGTACTTTAGAGAGGCTTCGTTAAATTTCTAATAGGTAAACAAAAACTCCAATCATTTCAAAAATTTCAAAGTTTCTAATGTACCAGGGGATCAACACACCTTTTTTATTGAATCATATAGAACACTTCAGAATATATACATTCAAGAAAATATGACCTTTTAATTTAAATACCAAATCTATCCTTCGATTATCGGCATAACTCATTTTCTTCTATGATATGGATTAATTTTGGTTGGAATATTCTTTTCCTTCCCTATCATCTCCTCATCATTTTTTTGTCTGACATGCTTCCCTTCATCAAATTTGTCTGAAAATTATGTAGTACAAAATCTCTTGTATTATAATTTATCATATGCTTTCATATAAATACTTATTATACCAATAAAATGTTTCTGAAATGGTTTCAACCCCATAAATATAAATTATGGTGCCAAACATTTACACCCAGACAACATGAAGTAGCTTATAATTTCATGTTATAAATATGTAAATAATATGGATATATATTCCTTGGTAACATGGTAATAACCTATGTTATATCTATACCATAATTAAATTTTACAAGATTGTTAAAGACAATGTTTAAAATTCCATTTAATTTGGATGATGGATTTGTCTCATGATACCAAAATATGAAACATGGGTATATACAATTCTGGTCCCCCAACCTCACTAAATGTTCAACAAATTCCTTATATATTGATTTGTTGATTTAATTCATCAATAAATATGTTTTATTAATAAATATTTATATTCTGTAAATGATACAGATTAAAAATTATTTCCATAGTTTGTTAAAGAATATCTAAAGTAAACACCATATGTAAAAATGTTATATAATTTAGGAAATAATCATATCCATCATACAAGAATATGAATATATATGAGAAATTCAATTATGAATGAAAAATGAACACAATTAGGTGATTTTATTGTGATAAATTTATCAATCATAGAATTTATAAGTAAATGAAAGGTGACCATAGCTTTATTATAAATATATGTTTTTGAAACAGAATAATTACATTTCAATGAATAATGGGAAGGTAAGAAAAATATTAGAATAAGCCTTCATAAAAGGGGGTTTCTAAACCATTTAAAATATGTATAATAAACTACATTTCATAAAATGGTTACTAAAGTGGTGACTATTATCACAACATATTTTAAAAACATTCATTCTGACTTCCCATTGAAAACATACCTTTATTAAATTGTAAAATGATGAGGATGAGATGGTTTTAAAAGTCTACATTAACATAAAATTTCAATAATAATACATTATAGTGTATAATCATACTTTTAATCCAATTTTGGAAAAAATAGACATGGAAGAAAACTATTTCTATTTTTAATAGAAATAAAATCCGTTTTCATGACTTGTTTTACCAGAATCGAGTAGAAAAGAGATATAAATTGGTAAATAGTTATATATATTCATTAAATAACTTAGGGATAAGAAATTATTTAACTTATTTATTATAAACAACAATATTCTATCAAAGATTATAAAAGAAATCCTAAAAGAAAGTGAGATTTTCAAATATATTTTTACAACTTTTTATAACGTTCACATTATTTAATCATGTAATATATATAAATTTTACTTTATATACCCAACAAAAAATGAATACATTCATATTTAAGAAATATGACTCAATGGAATATAAATTGAGATGAAATCACTTTGAACACACTTACCTTTGGTTGAATGTGAATTAAGCTCCATTATAATGGTTTACAACTGGTTGTTAACATATTATAGAACCATATAAAAACATATAATATCATATATGATCCTCTTATATCACATTATCACCATTGTGTTAATAAAATTTCTTTATTTTTATTGTTTTGTTTGTTAATTAAATTATTTTACCATGGGTATTTTTTAAGGAATGATTTGGTTAGTTTACATAGGATACATATCCATAATAATTAGAATTATATTAATGTTTTAAATATTATATTTACCTATTATATACATTTTTAGGACCATTCTTGAATGTTGTACATGGTAAATGAATCACATTGCTTCGTGGATATGGTATGTCCTATGCATGTAAGAGTGAATAAATCATTACCTTAATGGGTGAAAAGTAAAGGAATTGTCTGCTATATTAATTTTTCAGAATAAATACCATGTAATATTAATAATATATATTCACTACTTGAATCATTATTACTATTCATGGGAGTTGTTGTTGGAAAATAAATTACACCGGCTCACAAGCTGGTAGTTAGACACACACACGAGCGACAGATTTGTTTCTCATTTGAGGGAGAATCATATGGGTAAAGAATATTAAATCAAAATGTAAATTTCTATTTATATGGGATACATTGGGGTTATTATATTGTAACTCTCAATAAATAATTGAATGTTGTAAAAAAATTAAGAGGGACAGCTTTGTTAAGATGATTATGTTCTCTTAGAGAATATTCTTTGGTTATCCTATTTAGGACACTTGGGATGGTATTTTTGGAATTCCATTTTAAAACACAAATATATTGTGATGTGAAAATTTTAAATTTTAATTTTATCAACAACATACATTTCACACAAAACCAAGCCTAAAATAAAAAATGATATAAAATTATATATCCTTATTTTAACAAAGTCGTTAAATTGGATAGAATAAATAGTGTGAAAAAATTATGAAATTTATATTTTATATATTTAATAAAAAAATTTCATTCATCCAAATTATTATATATTCTTATGTTAAAAACGAATCCAAATTTTCACATTTAAATCTTATATTTTTTATAAGACAATATTACCATCATTTGATGATGCACTTTTTTAAAAATATTTTTTGATAATATTATAAAATATATTTGATAAAATAAAACTATTTTTTAAAATAATAATATAAATATTTTTCTTTTTTTTATATTTGGTATTTTTTTGATAAGTTTCTTGTTTTGATGAAAAGTGAAAAATAATGGATTTTAATTGATAATAGAATTTTAATCTAAATAATCTATAGTGATAAATTATATTATTGATATGTTTTGAATTATGATTACATAAATTTTATATCAGTTAATACAATTTAGGTAATTTGAATAAATTTCACATTGTAATTTTATATAGAAACATTTCAATCTTTTGAAAATTTTTACTTTTAGACCTTATTTTATCGTTCTGACAATGAGATGATTTTAAATAAATTTTATCTAGTTATGTGTTTTTGAATTTTTCAAATGGATTTGATATCTATAATTATAAATACCAAATTAATTAAATATCACTCTTTTATTTTTCAAAAATATGAATAGAAACATTAGTTTAATTTTTAAATTACCACATTTAAAAGTAAATTGGGTAATTAAGGGTAAAAATAATATTATAAGTAATATAAAATTTACCTGATACCAATCCATGTTTTATTAGATGAGTGAATGTCATAAAAAATCAACCTTGAGCGTATTTTATGGTCTCTTTGAGCCACATGGATGACTTATGCCTTTTATTGTATTTTATTCTAAGGAAAGTAAAATATGTCATTCTCATGTATTTATTTACTATTACATTCTATAATATATTGTTATTCAGAATATATATTTTACAATAAATATTCATTTGAAATCTAATATTTTTTCTTTATTAAGGACATTTTTCTAAATTTTTAGAAAATGAATAACTAACTGAAAGGCATAAACAGTGATAATGAAACAATTGTTTAATTAAAAGAAATATTAAATAATTGATATTAAATATATTATTATAAATATAATTTTATATAATTATTGTAATACAAGAATTTTATTTACTAATTTGACATATTGGTGATATTTTTAATGAGTGTGTTCTTTGGTATTTTGTTTTTATTATATTTTTAAAATGTCACATAATGAATAGTATGTAAATTGATATTAATAAAATTTTAAAATAAATTATATTCTATCAATTGACATAAAATTATTAAAACTCCAAAATTCTGACAAATAAATGGGATAAATATTAAAAAATTTACCATTACTCATTAATGGTTCTTTGGTAAATTTATAGTAAATATATTAACCTTAAAAGTGTAAAAAAATTGTAACGGTATGTGGCAATGGGGTTAAATAAGGGTTATAAAAATAATATAAGGGTGATAATGTGACCAAATTAAGTCAAAAGATTATTTGATGATAGTATTTATACCTATTTTCAACTTTTCATTTAAATAACTCACTTTTTTCCATTTGAAATTGAAAATTAATTTATATTAATTTAATATTTTGAGAGTTTCCAAAAGTGAACCTCAACTAAATTATAAAAAATAACCACATCCCTCACATATTCACCCCACTATAATCCTTATACATCTATAAAAAACTACCCATTTATTCTATCGTCATATTTATATATGTTCTGTATGTCCTAGTATTCCAAAATCTAATGTCTTTGTCCTCTCTTGTCCATTACATTATGAGAATCTGATGTTTGAAGTGTTCTTGGAGGTCATGGTGACTCAAATCAAGAGTTGCCCAAAAATTAAGTTTTCCAATGGTAGCTTATCTAATGGTGAGCCTTACACCAGTAAGTAGTCACAGTAAGTCTCGACATTGACTATCGATGGTGAGTTAGGAATGGTGACTCCCAACGATGAGTCAGGACCAGTGCATCTGAATGGTTACTCGCACTAGTGACTCGCAGTGGTGAGTTCCTAATAATAGGTTGTGATGGTAGGTCACTAGTGGTGAGTCATCTAACGGTGCATCATCTAATGGTGATTCACCCAATGGTGACTCCTCTAATCGTTACTCCTCCAATGGCGACTCATCCAACGATGATTCACGCAATGGTGACTCATCCACGTGTATCTCACAAAAGTGACTTTTCCAACAATGATTCACCCAATTTTCAATCATCCACCGGTAACTCACATTAGTGACTCACACTGGTATCTTTTACGTGGTAGCTCACCACTGATGACTCTTGATGGTGAGTCACCTAATGGTTAATATTTTTCAACAGTTTTTCAAAATTCCAAATTTTTCAATTTTTTCTAGGTTCACCCCCATGATGTTTCCATTGCATCTAAATGAGTTAAATATAATATTTGATGGCTTTCAAATCTGTTTTGGATCATTTGTATCTTTTAAAAACCTTAATCGTCCTTTTACCTTCCAAACCGGTTGGTCTTTATGAATATCCTATTTTAATGGAATTTATAAACCATTCCATCCATTGATTTGGGATTGAGCTTTCTAGATCTGATATCAACTCTTCCTTTGGTTATTTCCCTTTTCACTTGCTTCACCCTGAACATTTCTTCCATGAGGAGTCGTGTGTTTTCTTGTATCTCATAGGTCTTGTTATCCCTATATGTTATTCCTACTAAAAGAACACTGCCTTTTGGAATAATAAATAAGTGTTTATCAGTTCTCCCTTGTTGTTGGTATTCTTACTTCTCTCATTTAGTTGTGTATCATTCGTTGTGGTATATGAATGTCTCTTTATAAAGATAAAATAATACCAAATTAATTAGATATAATTTAATAGGTTTAATATCAATTTTCAGGGATTGGGAATAAAGTGACGAGTGATTCTACTTTATAATTGTTGATATTGTGTTTGGTATAGGTAATCGCCCACTAAAAAACGTCGTTGTAGGTAGTCTATTTTTTCCGCATTGGATTATCTATGGAATGAGTAATTTCTGTTCTTGGATTATTGTTTCAACTTGGAAACAATGAACCACATACACATGCATAATAAATGGAATCCCAAGGATGAACCATTTTTTGTGATAACCCCTAAAATAACATGTGGAATTAATGAAGGGATAAAATGTAAAATTTGAATATGATTGTTCACTATGTGGTCTGTGTGGTGCTTCTATTGTAATCCTGGTTTTGTGATCTCTATGGGTTACTGTGCTATTCATAGGGACTAGTTCTGTGCATATGGTAATCTAGGTGTCGCATGTTTTGGTAGCAGGGCTGTAGGTTTGGTTTGTTCTATGGTACTGTTTCTATATGTGATGGGTGTGGTGTTATTATGTAGTGAGGATGCATATATATTTGTGAGGAGATGTGTTTTTAGGTGTGTCTGTGAGTTGGGGGTTTGTTGTGGTTAAGCAGATGGTTTGAGTGTAATTAAGTTGAATAATGATGATATAAGTGGTTGAAGTGGGTAATTCTCTCAGAGTTTCGCCATGAGTAGAATACATAAATCTTCCCCTCATGTCTCGGGATCTGTATGGTATAGCATGAATGAGTGTGAAATAGAGATCAAATGTGATTTTTGATCAACATAAAGGATGTTCACCTTATGAAATGATTATGGTGTTGTTTACTATTTTCCCCCTTTTCTTATTTCTAGTTGTGCTTAGTAGCATCACAAGTATAGATGGAAGACATAAATAAACTGTTTGACAAAGAATTATAATTAGATAATAGAATTGGTTATGAGTATGAAATGAGATTGGGGAATCTTGTAAAGCGACTCTAATTTGTCAACATTTGCAGTGACTGTTGTTGGTGTTGGTAAATTCATGTAGAGGTAGTAGTTTTTATAAATCCCATAGGCTGGGCTTGAGTTCTTGTTATAATATATATACATGTGATTCCTTTGTTATTTTTATATACACCCCATTCTACTTAATAATTACGTGTTGAACACCCCCATTTTTATGGGGGAGGGTGTTATTCCCAAACATTACAATTGGAGGATTGATGGTTAGCCGCCCACTCTACAATTCTCCATCTTCCTGGAGGTGATAGCCAAATATTCTTGGTCCATGTTGTGATTCGTGTGTTCCAAATGTATACAGGAAAGTCGTGTTTCCTAGGTTTCTTTCGGATGAGATGTGTTGTGTCCTCAGGTGTCTTCAAGATGGGATGTCTATTGTTCTATGGCTTCTTTAATATGTGATGTGGTATGTGGCCCGAGTTTCTATGTGTGCTATATAGTTATAAGGCCCATGTGTGTATGGGTAGGATGTGATGTGGTATGTGGCCAAGATGTCTATGGGAGAGATGTAGTTGTGGGGACCAAGTGTGTGTGTGTGTATGGTTTTTGAAATGGATCATTCGAAAATGGATGGAGCATCATGGTGTTTTCTGATAGGGAGTGAGAAGACCTAATAAATGGGAAAGAGGTACAACATACCCAATTGTCAATGTGCTTATTATATTACTTTACCTAACTTTTTGTACACGCAGATCATGACTTCGTGATGTGGGGATGAATAGAATTCCTTGTTATGTGATGTTGGTTCTTCTATTTTATCACTACAACATTAGCTTGATTATCCAACTTGTTCATGAGAGACATTTTCATCCTACATATTATATTTTTATGCATACCTAAGTTTATAAAACTACATTCAAGGTTTCGGGAGGACTATGTGGATAGTGTTGGACGTTACTTTCTCAGAATTTGGGGATGTTTTTGTATCGCTTCATAGCATTACTTTTGGGTAATTACTTGGATATTTACATTGTTTCTTAACATCTTTTTTTTAAACATGCACGTGGGATGGATCTTGGTTTTCCTATATATATATCTTGGAGTTGTTCATGGTTTATACATCTTACCCCCCTAATCTTATTTACAATAAATATGGTAATGTCTCCCATTTTTTAGGATTTGTATACCATTGGTGATGGTCGCCACCTTGTGGCCTACAAGAGGCGGGGATCAAGGTTCATTATCTCTCTTTATCTATTTCTAGCTCTGGAGGGTCTTCTTTGGAGGTATGGGGTCATGACAGAATTGTATCAGAATTTATTTTCAAGTGATACTATGGATTTTGGAGTTAGGAACATTGAGTATTGAATGGGATGGTAGCACAATAGTGTAAGGTGATCATGGTGCGTGACATAGTCCAAGTAAGACTATCTATGGCATATGATTTGTGCCCCCCCCCATAATCAGATGCATAGACTATGAGCCTATAGAACATCCTTGTGAGGCTACATCATATGTAGGGTGTAGACCCTATGAAATGTATATTCGTTATAATGACTTATGTTCTTGTCTAAATTGTGGTGTTTTGGGTAATTTGAAATTAATTAAAAAATATTTAAATGAAATTATATGATTCTTAAATAAAATTTCATACTAACCAATATTAGGGATTCCTTGTTTCCCTTTTTAGATATGGAAATCGCTTATCATCCACGCTGAGCCTAGGTAGTTGAGGCTCGTAGGCTGACCATGTTGATTGGAAAAATGTTTATCTGTTGGAGGATGATAACCAGCAAGAGATAGAATTTTTTTATTTCATGTGACAGGCCTTGGGAATGTTTTAGGGCCATGTTTTGTACATGTAGATTGAGATCTAGCTTAAAGAGTTTGATATCACCATCTGTTTGATTCTGGATCTGATAGAGTATTGGGTTCCTTTGGAAGTGAGACATATTTAGAGAGCAATGTGTCTATGGTGGACGATGTACCTAGGGGAGAGGAAGAATGATGTAATTATATGTGTTGACTTAGAGAAAGTGTTCCGTGAACAATTCATTACATCACCAATGAAGTTAGAGAAGTGGAAGGAGTTAGTATCCCTCCAGTTGGGGAGTATATTGGTATCAGAGATGGGGATTAAGTTTGAGTGTATACTTTATTTTTATGCCAATTTTTTCCATATGTGGAGTCTCATGTGGGAAACCATGAAGAGTCACTTTGTTCTTCTATCCAGTACATATTCACCCCTTTACGTTGAATACATACATGGAGGTTCAGAAAAATGGTGTAATTGATTGAGAAAATGACATCATGTGGAGGTATTTCATGATAGGGGATCTAGTATGGTTCTTCATGATACATGAACACCATCCAATGGTCTTTGGTACTAGGGCCTTCAAGATTTCTATTGGTGGGGATTTAACATCAAGAGTTTCTATTTCGACCTAATGGTCTCCATTCATTTTCTGTGAGCTTAGGGTTTATGTGTTTATTTTGTGGAGCCTATGGACATCTTAAAAACCTGTACCCTTCTATTGTTCGAGATCAGTGTGGTGGAGGTGGAAAAGTTTGGTGCCATCTATAGAAAAAAATAATTTCTATCTGATTTCAGTAGTAGGGATAGCAGGCTCATGCTCCACTAAGGGGAGATGGAGGATGAATATAATGACCTCAAGGTTTTTCTTAGGGACCTGGACTAGGGCATGGTGATGGGGGAAGTCAAAGATGGAGTGGTGGTGGAGATCAGTTACGTCAGTTTCCTGTAGTATTGGTATCAGTTCTAGGAGGTCTATAGATCGTTAGAGGCACAACTAGCCTGTTTAGTACCCTTTATTGTGATTTATTTTATTTAGGTTCTTAACACCCCTTTTCCTCCCAATCTATCCCATTATTTGGGACTAGACTTAGAGAGGCTTCTCATGCCCCTGGACTTGAGTACACAACTTGGAGATTAGACCTGCTTGTTAGATGTGTGCATAGGATGTAAACTGATGATGGCACCACATCCGTCTCATGGGGATCATTTCTTGATATAGAGACATACATACCATGTCATTGTCGACATCTACTCATTATATTCCATGCATTACATTGTCATTTCTTCAAAATAAGAGCCATGTTTTTAGAAATGGATGGTCAGTGTGTGGCTTTCATCGGTGAGTGGGGCTGTTAGGTGGGTAGTCAATGTGTAGAGATTCTTCATTCCTTACTGGTAGAGATTTACATGGGAGTAGTGGACACTGAAGTCCCTATGGTTTTGGGGGTTATTTTATGTTTTTCTGGAGGAGGTTGGGATTCTACCCCCTTAACATGATGTTGATTTCATGATAGTCCTATAACACTGTGATTCCCCAATTTCGATGGCTTTTTATTGGATGGATCCTTCTGAGTTGTAGGGGTTGAGGATTTATAAAGATGATATGATTAATAAGGGATTTATCTATCCCAGTGTTTCACAGTGTGTTTATATAGTGTTGTTTGTAAAGAAGGATAATAGTAGTATGAGGTTGTGCATAGACAATTGGATGTCAAAATTGGTGATGGACCAGAACTATTACCCACTCCAGAAAATAGATGATATTTTTTACTAGATAAGAGGGGTCCTTAGATTCTTAAAGACCGGTCTGGGATGTAGATTTCACCAGTTCAGTGTAAATGATGATAATATACTACATACAAATTTCATATGTACGTATTTGCACTTCTTGTTCGTATTCATGTCATTTGGTGTAATGATATCATCATTCCTATTCATGGGTCTTAAGAACTCTGTAATACATTATTTCATGGACCAGTTCATCATCGTATTCATCGATGACATCATCATATACTTGAAGTCGAAGGAGAAGCATACAAAGAATCTGAAGACCATCTTGTAGTTCCTTCAAGGCCACCAGATCTACTTAATGCTATACAAGTGAATATTCAGTACATGAGAGGTTCATTTCCTTGGATATGTTGTGTCTCAGCATGGTTTATTAGTGGACCCATCAATGGTTGAAGATGTTTTTTCTTGGGAAGCTCCCAATAATGTGGCTGAGGTTCACAATTTTATTTGTCTTCTAGGCTATTATCAGAGGTTTTTACACTATTTCTCTTGAGTTGCAACTCCATTGACATCGCTAACAAAGAATGACTGGGATTTTTTTTGGAGTGAGCAGTTCCATACATCATTCCTCAATCTAATGGGGATATTTTTTAGATATTATGTTCTCCCATTTCTATAGGATTGGCTGATTTCGAGGTTTTTTATGCTTCCCATCTAGTTTTGGTATGCCTATTGATGCATTAGTGTATATTTATCTCTTATGTGTGTATGAATTCACATCCCCATGAAAATAATTATTCCACCCATGATTTAGAACTAGAATTGGTCTAGTTTTCCTTGAATTTGTTGTGAATTTACCTCATTAGGAGTGTTTTTGGTCCTCAAAGATCACAAGAGTTTTAGGTGTATCTTTTCCCAACCAGATATGAACATGAAACAATGGAGGTCGATGATGTTTCTTGAAGACTATGATTTTGATATCACCTACACCTAAGGAAAGGGTAATGTTGTGTTTGATGCTCTGAGCAGGAAATCATAGAAGCAGGTAGTTCAAGAATATATTGATGCATGGAATGTAATGGAGGAGTTGGAATCACGGTACGTTGATATAAGAATGGATGTTGGAAGGTGTTTTTAGTTTCATTAGATATTATACTATTCTTTGATGCAACATGTGTAAGAGTTTCAATGTGGAGACTCAAATACAGAGGTGATGTGGACTCACATTTACCATGGTGATACCCTAGAGGGATGCTCATAGGATGGTCATAAATATATTCTGTTTCATGGAAGGATGTTTTTTCCATTGGTGATGCATGAGGGAGCCCCCCTTGATTTTAATAGATCACACTTAGTTGTGAACTTTTGAGTTTCCAAGATGTATCATGTCATGAGGATGTAGTTTTGTGGCCTTTGATAAAAAGAGTAGTGATAGATATTGTCGAAAAGTGCATAGTGTTCAGGAAGGTGAAGGATGAGCCCCCTATTCCCGGTAGTTTGTTGTAGCCCTTAGATATACATAAGTAGAAGTGGGATGAAGTATCAATGGATTTATTATATGTTTACTAAGAGATTATAGAGGCTACTATGTTATCTGGATTTTAGTGGATCGGTTCATGAAATCAACTCACTTCTTAAAAACTAAGGAGTTAGGCGTTGTGGATGCCTTGGAAAAGAGGTATTTGGATGAGGTGGTATGGTTTCATGGAGTTCCAAGATTCATTATCTCATATCAGGATACACATTTTACCTCATAGGTCTAACGAGGATTGTAGCTTGCTTTGGAAACTTAGTTATGCCTCATCACTACTTTCCACCATCATACATATAGGTTGACAGAATGGACTATCAATATATTGGAGGATAAGTTGTGACCATTTTAATTGGAAATTAGAGGTTCCTTGTTGTGAAAATTTCTCTTGGTATAGATATCTTACAATAATACCAATCACTCCCCAATTGGAATGGGTCCATTTGAAGTTTTGTATAGAAGACTGTTTCATTCACCGTTGTTCTGGACAAAGGATGCAGAGATTGATTTTACTGGCCCTGAGGTAGTGTAGAGCATGATTGAGAATTTTTATCTCTTTTTGAGAGGGTTAAGGTAGAAAATGACTATAAAATTTATTTTTATAATCGGTTGGGGAGACCATGGGAGTTCAAGGATGGGGACCACATGTTCTTGAATGTTTCCCATAAATGTGGGTAGTGGACATTTGGAAGAGGGACAAAGCTTTCTCCCAAGTTCATCAGACACATCGAGGAGGTGGATAGAGTTGGAAAAAGTGGAATATTAGTTGGCATCACCACCATAGTTTTATAGGGTCCATGATATATTTCACGTCTCTCATCTTCTTTTGTATTTACATGATTACTCTTATATCATCAACAGGTGAGAGTTGAAGAAATATGAGGACGAGGGGTTCATTTATTGTTCCATACAGAACAAAAATAATTAGTAAAAAAGTGATGTGGGTGGGACATTCATTTGGTTCACATGTTATGGAGGCATGGTGTCTTGAAGGAGAGTACTTGAGAGTGAGATGTGAAGATGCATTCCAAGTACCCATATTTGTTATGAGTTTTTACTTATTCTTTTTTTCCATTTTAATTTGATGTTTGAACCTTATTTGTTATGAGATGAGTTATTTCTTTATTCTGTAATTTGTTATAATCTCTTGACATGTGAAGAGGGGAAGACTATATTCTAATTTAAGACCCATTAATTACGATGTGATTAAACCCATGTGGGTGAGTCAGTGCCGCCTAGAGAGGATAATATCTTTACATGGAGGATCTGATTCTTTAATTAAAGTGTTCGGATAGTGTGGTTATTGAACATGTGTGGTGTGTCTCATGGTTAGTTGGGTTAGCAGATGTTAGAGGAGGTGTTTTTTCCTATTGAGGATCTATCTTTAAAAAAACCCAATGTGGTTTATCATTGATCCTTGTTGTCGATAATTATGTTTCAAGTCTAGAAAGATCCTTGAGAGGTATCTCATAGGGTGGTTATTCAGATCCATTTTTCCCCATTTAGGTTTGGTTTTGAATTATAAAGGTTAAAAATGGTTTTATTGGTATCTTACGTAATAGCACAAACCTCTCTTGTCCATTACATTTGGAAAATATGGTGTTTCAGGTGTTGTGTGAGGCCATTTTGAATCATTTCAAGAGTTTGACAAAAATATAATTTTGCAACGGTAGGTCTTCTGATGGTGAGTCATCCACTATTAGGTGGTGATGGTAGGTTGCAATGGGGATTCATGATGGTGATTCCGGATCGGTGACTCGTGACGGTGAGGTTGGACTAGTGAGTTAGAACTGTGAATCGCACTAGTTACTCGCAACGGTGAGTCACTAACGGTAGGTTACCAGGGGTGAGTCATCCAATAGTGACTCTCTCAAGGATTATTTATCCAATGGTGTATATCCCAATGGTGAGTCACTAAATGGTGTCTTGTCCCACGGTATCTTTCACTAGTGACTTGCACCAGTCACTTACCAGGGGTATTTCGGCACCACTAACTCACCCAAAGGTGAGCCATCTTCAATAGTTTTCCAAATTCAATAATTCTTTTTTTTTTCAAGTTTTTCCCCTTTTACATTTCATTTGATGCTAAATGAGTTAGATTCCATATTTAAGGGATATTTGATCGGTTTCGAATCATATCTATCTTTTGAAATCATGAAGCTTCCTTTGACCTTCCAAATTGTGTGGTCTTGGTCAATATCCCCCTTTAATGACCTTTAAAACCCACTCCATCCATTGATTTAGGATTTGGCCATTATAAATATGATATCATCTCTTCCTTGAGCATTTTCCATTTTCTATTGGTGCACCCAAAACCTTTCTTCCCCAATGAATCTTGAGTTGTTATAGCCCTTGGATTGTGTTTTCCTAATAGGTTTTTACTGCTGCATGTGCACCCCATATTTTGTCATAATAATGAAGTGTTGATAGGCTCTTCAGTGATGAAGGGATTCTTTTACATCTATTTTTGTTGTTTAAAATATTGGGTGGGTGTATGAATTTCTCCTTATGAATATAGAAGAATACCAAATTAAAAAAAGATAATTGAATATGATTAAAATCAATTTGTAGGGGATAGGATAGAAGTGACACATGATTCTATTTAATTATTGTTGATATTGTGTTTGTATGGGATAATCACCCACTAAAAATAATGATCTTTGGGGGGGTTATTGTTATGACACCAGATGATCTATTGAATGGACTATGTTTGTTCTTGGATGAATTTTTTTGTACACACCATGAAATATGTTCCAAGCACTTCTCTACAAAATTACCTCAACTGAGGATGAAAGGTTTTGTGGTGGGAGCCTGTATTTTTATGGGTGTCAATGATGGTTTTGAAGGCACTGGACCAAAGGGTTGGGACCACTGCTCAACATTGATCCCAAGACGGGGTGCGGGAGTGTAGCCCCCTCCTGTAAGGGTCAATTATTTTGGCTAAGTCCCTAAAACGGAAACCAAGGTACTTGTTTGTAAATACCTAGGCATCACCAAGTTGGTGAAAAATGAAAGTATAATTTTGGATAAGTCCTCAAAGAGATTCAGCAGTTAAGTCCATTCAATGGTGGAAAAAAATATACTTGGGCACCACTCATCTAGTGAGTAGTCACTTGGGTGCCACAATTCTTCTGTGCAACCAACTTGCGTGCCCAATCTCCTTTGGCTGATGGTCCTGTATTTTATTATAAATAGACCCTTGGGGAACTCATTTGTATGGATGAATTTCTCTAAATCCCAATTCCTTCTCTGGTCACCCTAGTGCTTCACCCAAATCTTCTGAAACATTCCAGGTAGTGCTTTAACACTAAGAGTGGGGGATTTTATGTAGGATAATTGGACATAACTACATTTAGTGTTTGAAACCCATAACACATGCACGCCTAAGGCACCCAACCTCCATGATTCATAAACACTTGCATGCCACATATTCCTATCACATGAACTTGAGGGCCCAACTTCTGGAAATACATGTGAATACTTCTGAAGGCTTGAGTCAGATCTCACCAAGTAATAACATAAATTTTTTTCTCGCAAAAGTGAACATCACGTCGCCCAAGTCTACCTACATGCCCACACATGTGCTCCAGTACCTAATTGTGCACTTCTCTTTGATTCACCTACTCTTTTCAGTCTACTATCCATCAATCCCTCATCAAGGCCATTAATGGAAAGTATTCTTCTTCATTATCTCCCTTGTCTAAAAGGGATTATGTTGATGCATCCACTAAAATTACTTGAGTCTATGGATATTACTCTATGGGGATATAATCCTTTTTATAATTATGTATATTCTTGGTGCACACAAGAATTTACACTTATCTATGAAATTTGAGAATACATAGTTATCATACCCTTGTGTTTCTTCACCTTTGTGTCATGATTAAAAATAAATTTACATTCTAATGTTATGAATATTTTAACTCAATTCAATTTTGATAGAAATTATTGTACATTTTAGTTTCACTGAAATATTATATTCATGCATGCTTTGATCAATAATTGACGTGTACCTATTTTATTATTATCCATTGAAATTTATAATCCAAAAATATTTTATATGAACAATGAAATTATTTCAATGAAAAGTTTTATTTACATTTGTGAAGAATTTTCCTATTTGATATGAATTTCATATTAAATAATTGATGATATTATACTAGACATGTATCTCACACCCTGAAATTCCCTTAAGGAAATAGAAGAAACTATTATATTAATAATAAGTAAATGGAAGGTACAACTTGAAGGTGGATGGTGTACCTGACATGTAGGTCCTTTTTAGTTGACAACACATGATGGTGTTTATGATCAACATGTTTTGTGAAGTTTAACATATATTTTTTTGAGATTTTTTTCAAGGTTTTTATAAGAACCATTACTTTTGTGGATTATTTCACATAATAATTTTTTGTTGACTATTAAATAATGTATATTTTTATGACAAAAATATTAAAGAAATATTTTTCTACAATTTAATTGTATTGATTCCAAGGACCTTTTATCTAGACCATGGAGATCAAGAACACCCTTGGGTTCACCCCATGGTTTCATCTAGTAAGGTTCAAGTGGGTAATCCTATTTACTTCCTAAAAAATTTGTATTAATGGAGTTATAGACTCCTTATTGATGGTGATATGCAGTTTTGGATAGCATTTTCTAAATTTTTTGGGTATTTTATGAGTGACTTCAAATGAATCCATCATTTTATGTATCCTTAAGTTTATTTGGGATTTTTTTGAATGATAACTTTTGAAGAATTTTTTGAGATTATTATATAAATTTTCTATTTCTTTATCTATTTTTTATATATCCCTTTTTTATTTTTAATTGATGTAGATTATGAACTAATATATCTTGAATTATTTGTTTTCATCGGTTTATATTTTATAGTAACATTCCCCCAAGAAGTCATTTGAATGGACAACATGTGACAGATTCCGAAGAATAATATCATGCACACCCTCAATTAGATAAAACCATCTTTAGGTTTTTGTGTGTGTAAGCATATCTATAGCCCATGTGGAATCACTTATTCCTACTCATCATACAGAGGTTGTTCCATGAAAAAAGAATCTCTTAGATCATGCCTATGGTTTTCTTCTTCTCAAACCACCATTCTTCAATAGAACTAACAAACTTATGAATGTTTATTATTGGTAGAAAATATTTGAGCATCTCTTTGAGTTCATATAGATAAATGTATTTGATAAAGTGAATTGGTTATATATAATGGTTTAAGGGTATAGATGAATGTGGTGGGACTTGATACTTGAGATAAAGATGAATGTGATCATTGATTGGAAAGACTTCAGATATATTTTAACAAAATTAGTTTAATCTGGATTCAATGGTGTTGGATAAATTGATGGAGTACGTTTAACTATGTAAGGGTAATCAAATTGCAACTCAATATACCAAAAGTATTTTATTCTTGTTGATATCTCACCTAAGGTGGTGTCGAATGAGAAGATAAAATCCTAAAAGAGTGAGATTGGTCTTCGAGCAGATATTTGATCTCAAATTTATTTAATAAATCCCAACTTGTTAGACGATGTTATGTAAAGTGAATTGATGATGGAAAAAGACTTTTCTAGGATTCCAATAATGATATGAGTTCATCATACATGTTGTTATGGTTTCAATGGTATATTTAAAGGAATCATGAAGAGGGATTTGTTTTTTGGAATCAAATTTTGAGGTTGATATTAGTATTTTATATCCATTAATTCATATTTCGTATCTATAGAATCCCATATTACCAACATTCAGTGTGGTCTAGTTGGAAAAAAATGAATACTTTCTCAAAGGAAATGAAGAACATCATATTTTATGGATGGTCTAGATGCTTGTTGAGGTTTTTTGATGTTCTTTTCTAATCTACATAGATGTATGATATTTTTAGTACTAGTATGATCTATAGTGTGTTTATTTACTTCTGTAATAAATGGTTTCTTATCATAGAAATTAGGAATGAAGAATCATTATGCAGTGGATTAGTCTCCAGTGGTAGCTGAGGTGGGTCATTTGACAGTGAGACGTACCATTACTATTTATTCATATTTAGTGACAGAATTATTTGATACGTCTGTCACCAATTCCGTAGTATCTAAACAGATCATTGAATTTGTAAATCTTCATATAGAGATCATTTCTTATGTTACAGATATTTATACATCTATTGGGTTGAAGAGAGATAAGTTTATTTAATTACCTACATGTAAATTATATTTTTCAATGTCATTTTTTCATGGTATTATTTACTCATGGATATGAAACCCCCATATTTAATTTTGATGATTGGTTGGACCATCACTCAAAATTCTCATATATACTATTATCTTTGATTGTTTTTCTTTACTATACATTATGGAGTGAGTCATCTTTCAGGGAGAACTAGACCCTATTTTGAGTCTACTCAGACAACCACTTATACAGTTTTCTAACATAACACACATTTTTTACTTTGAAATGGAGAATGAAACTATATGTGATGAACATGCTCCACTATTTTTTGAGTATTCCTATGTTTTCCTATCTAAATTTTGGTTTCCACCAGTGTGGGAGGTAGATATTTTCATTGACTCGGCACCAATGACATATCATATTTATATTACACTTTACTATATTAATCAAATTAATTATTTGAAAACTCATATTTCTAATATATTTTTCATGTTCTTAATTGGAACCAATGATTCACCTTTGGTTGTAATGATTAATTTTTTATTTAAAATCTGTTTGACCATTAACCTATATGTTTACTATTAAATATTCAATCATGTCACATTTATGAATTAGTATCTACTTCCACTATTTGATTATTTTCCTAACTATTTAAAAGGGGTGAATTAGTTCTCAAATATTGATGTATTTTTGAGTTCTCGCCAAGTTTTGATAAAGTAGTTTAACATTCCCAACACTTCCTTTAAGATATGTCATGTTCAATATGAATACCTTGTTATGAGTTTTTGTCAGACCAATTCTCATGTAGTGTTCATAGAATTTATGAAAATTATCTTCCACGGGTACCTTTTTCCATAGTGTTTTAATTATTTTTTTGAAATCTTGATTTACTTAAGACAATTAGGGATTATATACATCATCAAAGAGCAGCAGAAGATATCAATAGAAACAAAATCCTTTATTCCAATATTTTAGAATAAAATTTATATATGCTAGATGAAAAATCCTTGGGACACATGGTTTCTTAAAATGATATTTTATTTGACCATAAGAAGTTCAATGTTGAAATGACCAAGTAAGAACCCCTAAAATATAACTAATATTTGGATATTCAAATTCTTAGTTTGAAATTTTTTTAATTTTTTGAATCATTTCTCTATATTTTATTCTCTAATGAACTATATTCCATAGATGGAAAAAAATTTGGTATTATAATTTACATTCCTCCTTTGATGAATTTTTCTATTGATTAAACTTTACCTTTGGTTTTGACAATTAGATATGCTAGTCTATGCATTTTGGTCTTCTATGATAAATATGGTCCATGCCTATGATGTGTTCTAATTCTGGGTGAACATGTACTTTCCTATAGATCTTGTAATAATTTGAATTCAGAAAATAATTATCCCCTATATTTTCTTTTACACTCAGTTGTTATGAAATCATTGAAGATTGGGATGAATTACCTTTTAGTGTATTGATTTTAATCTACAAAAATCATAAAATATTGATAAATAACTTCTATTAAAGGTATTTGAACCTTTTATAGATATTGTGGGTGTATTACTTGAAGAAAATTGAATTTTTAATTACTTATACTAATATTTTGGTAAATTTAATTATTGATACTTAAATAAGGAAACATTCAACCAACATCATGAAAGAATCTTCTAAGTAGTGAAATTTAATTTCCCTCTTTTCTCATATAAAATTTAGAGCTTGGAAATATAAAATATCAGGATTTCATGGGTCAGTATTATTTTTAAATTTTCGCTTATCTTGATTTTTAATTGGGATCAATATCTTAATAAAGAGTTCCCAGAAATTAGGCACTCTATTTATGTAAGGTATACCATCAGTGAGGTGTCTATGTCATATAATTGTATCTTATTCCAAAAGAGTCATAATGATATTTCAACATCTTTAATAAATTATTTTATGTGGGATTTCCACAATTCATAGTGGAAAATACACCCTAGAACCATAAAGATGGAAGTTTGATATGAGGTAATTTTATGGTGTCCTGGTATGAAATGAGATATTGTACATGTTTTTAAAATTTTCAAACATTCCAATAGCACAAGACCATGCATAAAAAGACTTAAAGATTTATACATCCCCTTCTTATGCTGACATGAATATGGGAAGAGATATAAATAGATATTTGGGTCATGATTCAACATATTCCTTGAGGAAATAATGAAATATTGGTGGAGATTTATGGATTGACCAAATCAAATCTCTTTATACTGATTCATGACACTATAAAGGTTAAGGCCTTTTGAAATCTGAACATCAACTGGATTGTTTGGTTACATGGATTTCCATATTTTATCATTATTTATAGATATATATGGTTCACTTATCATTTTTAGAGGGTCCTTGAGAAGATTTTGGAATCCCATTTATTTTAGAAGATATCATAATATCTCAAAATGGATCTCCAGACAAACTAAACAATTTAGATTCTTGAGGATATTTTGTGTGCCACTTTCCTTCACATTGTTGGACCTTGAGATATAAATTTAGTACTAGTAGAGTTCACAAATAATTATATCTACCAGTATTACATAAAAAATCAACCTTTGAGGTTTTGTATGGAAGACCATGAAAATATATGCTTTATTTTTAGGACATTGGTGAAGCTTCCTTGGAAGGACCTACTTTGGTCTATGAGGTGGTTATAAATAACCCTTTGATTCATCTAAAAATGTTCAAAATATTGATCCATTAAAAATCATATGATAATAATTATTGAAACCATTTTTATTTTTATATGGGAAACCTGGTTTCTTTGAGTGTATTTCCCAGTTCAGGTCACTAATGTCTTTCAAATCTGGGAATGTTATCAACTTGATATGTGGAGTGATTTGAAGTTATTCGGAAGGTTGTAAAGTTGGATTAAAATTTTTATTTTCCTCCACAGATAAAATCTACCCATAATTAATTCCATGTTTTAAATAATATAATATATCTCTCTAATCCATTGGATGTTTTGATATAGGATGATCTTGATTCAGGACCTGATTTATTTGTGACTGAGTATCCAGATTGTATTCATGATTCTTAGACAGGGCTTCTTCATGTAAATGCATACCCTTTGTTCATGTCTAATAGAAATATTATTTTGACTCAAATGGGACAAGGGATCTTGAGACAATGATTATAGAATAGTGGCCTCATCTACTTGATATGATGCTTTCTTGGTGGGATTTCAAAGGGAAAAATAATTTAGGATGGGGAGATTTATAACATCTTAAGCATTGATTACAAGTATTTTCTATATTTTCAAATTTCATTTTGGTATAAAATTTGTTAACAACTTTTTATAATCATTTGACAACATTTTTTATTATATTAAATTTTTTTAAATAGAAATTTAATTAAATATGTTTTATTTAATCCATGTATAGGGAATTAGGTCTAAGTAATGGTAATACCCCTTTACCTATACACATGGGGTTTTTTATATGGATAACATTAAATTTTTATGGGTTCATATGGGTAACCTTGAATTTAAATGGTTTGTGTAAGTGTAAGTCACCTACTATGTAAGGGTAGAGCGAGATTCACGTTCTCTAATTTTGGGTGGGATTGGAAACATAACATTCTTGTGGAAGGGTACCAATGGAGTTATGATGTTTTGTAATGGTGAAACTATACTACATAACGATATAGAGGATACATAAGGGTCATTAAAATGTTTAAATCAACAATTTTTATGGGTATATTAACTATGTTATGCTTTGTGTAAGGGTGAATTGGTGCTATGTAAGAGTAATCCGGTGTTTTTAATGCCTATATATGGGTAAATGATTTTTTATAAAGAATTAATAATGGAAATATTGGAGTTATTACATGTTAGAATTATTATGTAACCTATGTAATGGAAAATATACTTACCATTACACTGCATCTACGAGCTGCATAAGGGTAATGTGTCTTACCATTATGCAACAACCTTTTAAATATAAATATGTTTATAAAAACAAATTTCACATATTTTTCTTCTAGAACACCTATAACAAATTTTGGTGAATTCAAAAGTTGTAAATCATGGGATATAAATTATTTTAACCCATTACTGTTAATGACTCGCATTTTGAAATGTTTTTAAAACCTCTATATTTATAGGTCTATTTTAAATAGAAAATTCGATAATGTTTTATTTCAGGGTTCAACTTCTACGAACTAGGGTGCCTGGGGTATTCTTAAAAAATAAAAAATCATGTGTTAAATCATTTTCTGACCATATTTAGTTGTTTTTATGGATTCCAGCTATTAGTGCCTGAAAAATAGTTTTATCATTCATTCATTGATCATGGGGTTAGGGCATCCTCCTTTTTTCTAAGAGATCCCTCATTATGGTTTTGGGATATTTTATTTATGTTATGGGTTTTTAAAATAAGTCGCTACTATTTTAAACCATTGACTATTTCGTAAAATAAGAAGTACCTCTAATTTATCATAAATACTAGATATATTTCTTGGAAATGTATTGGTTTCTGTGAAGAATACTCTTGATATTGAATAATGTTTATTATTTATTTATTTTTTAAATAAAATATTATTAATTAAAATAATGAGTATTGATAGGATATTAATGAAATTAATAGGGATTTATGTTTTTATGATTTTAAATATTATCATTTAATGATTTTTTATTAGAAAAATATTTATGATTGGTTTTTAAAAAAAATTGCCTATATTTGCATTATAAACCACATTTAGAATTTATTTCAAATGGATGTTCTGTGTTGAAACATGGAAACTTGGTTAGTTGAAATTTATAAAAAACTAATTTATTAATTATTGAATTAATGATGTCCACTTTCATTGGATGATTTTCTATGAAACACATGATAGACTATGAAGTTATACCGATAGACTACTTGCTTGTAATTTATTGATATGACCCGTGAAAATATTTTCCTGAAATGTATTATTTATTTTTAATAATAAATGTTTTCTTTGGTATAATTTTTTATGATATGATTGGTGAAATACCAATTTGATTATTGCAGACAACTAATTATGACCTTCACGCGATTGTATATTTTCTTTTTTTGAGTCCAGGGAAAAGTATTGCACAGCTCAAAGTTTGAGGGTGTGACTAACTTGTGGGACATTTGTATTTGGTTTCAGATGTTGGAGTTTGTGATAAACCTTATGTGTGGAGTTCTAATTACTATTATAATTATGTTTTTTGGGTTTTTGTGTAACCTTAACTCCTGTGTATTTTTTTCATACCGAATGTTTTTAGTCTCTTGCATGCTAAATTTATTTGTCTTGAGTCTTTTGTGGAGAAATAATACTCATCTTTACTCATATTTATTACATGGTTCTTGTGGCCATTACAATAAGATCTAGAAAACACTATTGGTGATTTTTGGGAATTCTTGGGTACAATTTATTCTGATTATCATGGTTGGTAGGTGATAACCAACATCAAATAATCATTGATATTTTTAATTCCCAATAGATGATCACTCCTCCAAATATTATTTTACTCAAAAATAGGATTTCTGTACAATTTAATCCAAAATTGTTCAGTTATAAAAAATATGTATAAATATTTAATCCCCTTTTTATTGAACCATATGCCCAAATTTAAGTTTAGGTCTACCCCATTGTAAATATTTGTGAAGGTAATAAAAGAGAATGATATAATGGTTTTGTCCATTTTCATAAAAAAGGGGTTTTATTCCCATTCTCTATCATAGGTAAAAAATATATAACTTCTAATAGTTACATAGAAATTATATATCCAAATAAAATTTTTATTGAAATGAAATTCAACCATGTTATATTAATAAACTTCATATTAAAATCAAAAGAAACATTTGTGTGACCAGATTTCATCATTTCTCATCAGGATTTCACTCCCCCGTCAATTTATATTATAGTTTTATCAAAATTGAATTTTTATTTCTTAAATATGTATTTCATTTTTTCCACTGTCATATTTATGATGACTATTAGTTAAATAAACTTTTCATTTACACATTTTGACAACATATAAGACATAAAAACATTGATTTCTAGAATTAATATTATAGAGACCCGAAGCCTGACATACATGGACATTACATTACTTTTGCGGAATACTTAGTACATAACAAAAACACACACACAAGGACCGTAATAGTTTAGTGTCTTTGGAAACTCGGAATATAATCTTCTAATCATGGTGAAAGATCTTCAACATATCCCAAAAAGATCTCCTTTTTTTAAACCTAATTCCTTTCTTTATGTCCTAGAAAAAAAACATAAAAGGGTGAGCTCAAATGCTCAGTAAGGGTAAACAAAAGAAATATCAATCACGTCATATTCATAAGAACATATCTTTTGGAAATCTTAAACTGCAAAAGAGATCATAATTTCATAACATGGGATAAATCTTAGTAGTGAAATGTAATCCCAATAATGATAACTTAAAACATGAAACTTTGTGGCATACACACATAATCATAGAGAATCATTTCTTATTAGTCAAAACTCTTTTCCAAGACTATCTTAGTGGACAAATTTCCTTTCTGAACCGAGTTCATTCCTCATTTCCGTCATGTTTCACTGAACCGGTATAACCTACCGTTCCAGCCATGTCTATCTCATGAGATATAAAATCTTTACCCAATGCATTGGAGGGAGATATAGGTCCCACCCATCTCATAATGATACCATTCTTATGTGTGCCACAAAATCATAAACCCTACATCATAGCATAACCCATGTAATAAAAATGGGAATCTTAAACATCGTGACATCATAAAACAATTCATATAATATAAAGGAATTCATAAAAATAATTCCATCACAACATAATCAAATCAATGTAATAATAGAGATAAAAACATAACCATTTATTATCTTAGATGGAAAATAATTTTGATAAAACACTTGTACTCCATTCTTGATGAAAATATCCTTTCTACTTCAAAAACATTTTTCCTTTCTTAACATGTCATACAATTTTAAACTAAAATAAGTTGATTAAAAATAAACGTGAAAAATTGTAAAGGAATATTTTTGGAAGTAATGTTTTAAAAATCCATTCATGTCGTATAAGTTAAAAAAACATTCTTCGTACAATTGTCGGAAAAGTCAAAAAGTACCTCGTACGAAAAACGACAAAAGATTCCTTTCATATCCTTTACTAAAAACTCAGCAATGGGTAAAATTTTATTTAAACAATTATAGGTGGATGTAAATAATACTACATATTGAGGAAATATGGATGTGGATGATAAAATACACCCCAGTAAATACCAAAGTATAAGCAATCTCGGATAAAAATGAGATTGTGATATTTCCCTTACCTTATGTCTGATATGCTTTGTACGTATCTGAACCTCCTGTATAATGATTTAAATAATGTCATTAACTTATTACAGAATCATATTCATTGTTATGATATCATATATGGTTCACTTATGACATTATATTACCCATTCTTTTGTAAATTCCATGTTAAAGAAGTGTTTTGGGTAAAATCGTTTCCTTTATCATAGGTGTTTGGACTTGTTGTTCTTGAAATTATTATTACTTATATCATGATTTACTTACTTCCATAATATAGAACATGATTTATATATCATATATATTCAGTATATATATATATATATAATAGATAGATAAATGAAATGAAACACATCGTTCATGGAGACGGTAGTTCGTACGTACGCATGAACGCTATTTTCCTTTCCTTATTGTCTTGAATGGAAGTAAGTAGATGACATACATATATATATATATATACATAAATACAGTAGATTTAACATGTCATATATTTCATTATTATTCATTATATATACTTTATAATCATTCATTAATGGTTAATGTGGAGAATGAATCTCATCGCGTCGTGGAGATGGTATTCCGTACGTATGCACACGCGGTGATTTCCTTTTCCCGAAGGATGGATAGAAGGTTAATTAGAGTTGTTTCATATTTATAATAACATATCAGTATATAAGAAATACTGGTGTTATTACTTTATCATTAAACAACTAAATAAGAAGAAGTTGAAGAAGAAAGAAATTGAAAAAGATCGGTAATGGATATTACCTCTTTTTGACACACCTTTTCTTTACCTCCACTTAAAGAACTAAGGATGGTCTTTGAAAAAGACCAGGACCTATAGGATGATATTAGGGAAGTGGAGAAGAGTTTTTTCAGGGGTTGGCAGATCTTGAAGGCTCAAAGTGGTGTGAGGAAGAGTGGGAGGAGGTTCCCTTTTATAAGGGGGGAGAGGGGCACCTTAAGAAAATCTCAAAATATTATTTTATATTAAGGTCAAATTCCGTTTATAATGGTTCCAAAGGGTCTTATTTAGAAGCTAAAGTGGGTATGGGTCTAAATACTCTCATCCAATAGGATTTAGACAAGTTTAGGATATTATTTTAACCTTATCAACTAGATTTAACTCTAAGTTAAATAATTTAACTTTTACCATGTCTTTTTGTTTTCTTACACTATATGGTTAATAAACTTACATAACAAGCCAAAAGAACCCCAAGTTGTTTATTATTAATATATATATCCTTATATAAGTCATTTTTCCGAACCTTAGATTTTTAGGAATTAAATAACAATTAATAATATAATATTTGTTTTAAAAACTAATTTATGTCACTTTTGACACTATTTGGTACATGATTTTTATGAAATTCATAACAGAATGAAAAGTTAGGACCAAGTTCCTTATAGCAACAATAACATATCATATTAACCTATAAAATTAATTTAAGTCATAAAAAGTCTCAAATTACATTATTTTGGGCATTTATAACATCAATTATGTCAATATTTCATTAATAAGACAATTACTACATCATCTTTGTGTCATAATAAATGATAATTATTTAATCCCTAAAAATTCTAAATAAATTCCTATGATGTAGATAATCGTATTAGAGTTTTGGAGACTATTCATTTTTGAAATTTAATGAAGTTTATCACTAAATTAAAATTATTATACTTATAAGATTTAAGAAAGTGACATGTTGTCACATTCTTTGGTTTTAATAATAATTAAATTATTTTCATGGAAAAAAGTCCATAAAATGTATCTAATCCGACCCTTAGGTTATATGGGTCTACTTTTAGACATCCAATAGGATTTTTCCAAGTGTTAGGGTAATTTTATAATCTTATATTTACCCTTAATTACCCGATTTATTTTTAACTATAGTAAATAAAATTTACCGTAGTTACTATTCACAATGCCCAAAAATAAAAAGTAGCTTATTAACATAATTTGGACCCACTGATTCCAAATATGGAATCCATTTTTCCAAATTCAATACACAAAATATGCAGAAATTAAATTAAAATTAATCTCGTTGTTGAAAGAAAACGGGTTTTTCTTTAAAACATTGCAAAAGATTGAATTGATTTAACCTACGAATTCAAGGTAAAATTAATGCTAATGACATAAATTATATTAAATGGTAAAAATATATTCTATTTATACTTTATAACCATTCAATGTTATAATTTAACCACATAGGATATTATGATGAAAAAAGTTGTTTTTAATTAAAATATAGTGTGTTTTTACTATTCATTAAAATATGAAAGTTATCGGAAAAATATCAAAACTTTATCTAATGTAAATTTTTATATCCTGATTCAAAAGAAGAATTTTATTTTGTCAAATTGAACATATAAACATGTCAAAAACAATATTTAAAGTGGGTGCTCTATTAAAAGGCTGCAAAACTGCATTTTTTGAAAAATACTTATTTTACCCGAAAAATTTATTTTGTTCTTATACCATGTCATAGAATATGTGTAAGATGAATAATAATGTTATAAAATTAAAAATTTAGTTAATACTATTCATAACGGCTAGTTCATGACAATATTATAATAATGCATCATTGTTTATTAAAACCCGGTATTGCGTACAACACACGCTATCGAGGAAGGTCGCGATTGCGTGTAATGCCAGCCAAGTCAGGGTTGCGTGTTGTGAAAGAATCCTCCGTTGTTTCGTATAACATAATCCAACCATATTTCATTTATACATTTAATATATATATATATATATACTCAATGTTTCATTGAATAACTATTATCAAAATTGTGTGTAACACGATCCAAGAATAGTGTTGTGTATACTGCAAGCTAATACGGTGTTGCGTATAGCGCAAGGTAATCTTGGTGTAGAATGAAAAACAAGACATTAATGAAATTAAAAGAATATTTTTCCTAAAATCTATGGGTGTTACATTCTACCCCCCTTAAAATGAATTTCGCCCTCGAAATTCATCGGGGTTATAAATGGTTTACTACTCAAAAGTTTGTTTAATAGAAACCCACATCATAAAAAGGAATACCAAAACATGTCTTTAAAAACTAAAGTATGAAATGTAACGGTTACCCAAATTAACTCATCATTGGGTTTACACGTACGAGAACATAGGTGAAAATATAGATATGGAAGAAAAATCTAACCATCATGTTCTGATGGAGAGTGGTAGAGAACATGGCTATAAAAAATCCAACAATCGCAAAGCCATAAATTTATGATGATCTATGGTACCATATGATTCATCAGATATAAGATCACTAGGACAACATTTTTGGTTTTCAATATCATTTCCCTAAAGTTAAAAAATTTTAATTTGAAGAAATACTTACATGATTTTGGTACAATCTCACTGTTGTTCGTGCTTTGAACAATTTCCACTTCATCTCTTAAAGAAATGAAGTTGAATTTTTTATTCATGAAGTGTTAACAGATCATGTGATAGAATGATGGGTCATTCCATCTGTTTTAAACAAATGTTTAGCAATAGTTATCAAATATACATAAGTCCGTCTTTGGTGAGGTTAATCATATACGATTCCAAAAATGAACTTATACTTCATATATCATACCGCTTAATAAAATAAAACTAGTTTCTACTAACTAGGGACTTTCTGTAGGCCAGTGGTATGCGATAAAGGCTCGTCTCACTTTAGTTGTGGGTTCGATTCCCACAGCCTTGGCTGATGAGATGGGTTGTCGCACATCCTGCAGGTTGTCCTTTTTCTAAAACTACATTATTATAACATCCCATCAACAATATCAAAAAAAGTTTTATCCTTAAACAATACTAACTTATGTCCAACATAATCCATTCCAATCTTTAGGCTTATCTAAAATACGTCGGTCCAAGCTCATAGTATAGAGAAAATGATCACGTGAATGCCATCATTTATCCCTCATATATCTTGTTCGTTACATTCCAGTCATGTGAATACCATAATCATGTAATCTCTTGAAAAATTAATACCCAATGAATCTTAGTGAAAACATGAGTGTTGTCAAAAGATAACTCTTTCCACATACCAAAATCCTAAAAATTCTATATACTTAGTCCTTATATCAATCATGAGCTCCTGAATACAATCAAACATCTCATTATCTTCTTGTCCCTTTATTATGCGCATATCATCTACTTTCCAAAAATATTTCAATCACTTTTTTTTCCTAGTTACCATTATTATATAATTATTGAAAACCAATACATAGATATTCCAAAATTCCACAATACCATAAATGATATTCCATGATACTATTTTGAAATCCCATTACATAAACACTTAATCATTCCACCACATCGTTTTCATATTCAACATCGCCAATAGTGATCGCATGTGACTTCCCTTTGTCCTCTTCCTTAAGCGGTTGCTCATGTCGATCATCATTAACCCTTGGATTAGGGCATTTATTAGCATAATGCCCCATCTCCTTGCACTTGAAGCATTGAAGTGTTGGTGGTGCTTTCCCTGCAGTGTTTTCTTTATTCACATCATTAGAAACCCTTTTTCCATTACTTCGACACTCAGCTGCTCGATGACCTTCTTTTCCACACTTAAAACATTTTCTAGTCCCTTTAAGACAATCTCCACCATGCTTCTTTCCACACTTTGTGCATAAGGAAACATTCATCTTCTTTTCACCATTATTCTGAGATTTCTCCTTGAACTCCATCTTTCGTTTCTTGTCAAAACCATGAGATGGACATGTAACACCAACTTCCATTTCAACCTTGGTAGTACAACGCACAATTTCTTCATAGCTACTGAAGTCTCTTATAGTTAATTCCCTTTGAAGACTTTCTTTTAAGCCACTGAAGAATCGATCAACTTTACTTTCAGGTTGGATGATAAATCCAGATGCATACCTTGCAAGCCTTGTAAAATTCGCTTCGTATATACCAACAGATCCATCATCCTTTTTCATTAGTTCAAGAAACTCCTTCTCCATCTTTGTTCGAAGAATACGAGGGAAGAACATATTCAAAAATAAGTTCTTGAACTCGTCCCATTCCATGGACTCAATTTCATCTCTTTGCCTCGTATTCTTGATAAGATTCCACCATTGATCAGCTTCACCTTCCAAATGATATACTGCTAAGATGACTTTATCATGTTCAGAACATTGAAGAACTGAAAATATCTTTTCAGTGGTACTGATCCGTTGTTCAGCAACAAGTGGATCAGAAGACCCACTGAAAGAAGGTGGATGTTGCCCCATGAAGGACTCAAGAGAATATTGTTCCCTTCTCTGCTCATTTGGAAGTCCAGAATTATTCATAGCTTGTGTAAGTATAGCAATAAGATTTTGCACTCCATCTCCCATAACATTTTTTTGTTCATGAGGACAATCATTTAATTATCCATTACAGTGATCAACACGGTTTCTTCGGGTTCCAGCCATCGTCTAAAACCCAAAAAAGAATAGTGTGAGAGGAAAAAATCATGCTAGGTAAAAAAACATAGTAAAGGGGGAGCACCCTCAATATCTAACATCTTAGGTTAAATTCTAAGATCGTTACCATAGTTCTAGGACTATATTCTATACGTATACTTATCCTTAGGGACATCCCTAGACATACCTTAGAAATATCTCTAGGGATCTCACTAACGTTTTCGCATCATAGTTTCCAAAGGTTGACTAAACCATTCCTCTGATACCAACTGTAGAGTCCCAAATCCTGACGTACATGGACATTACATTACTTTTGAGGAATACTTAGTACATAACAAAAACAGACACACAAGGACTGTAATAGTTTAGTGTCTTTGGAAACTCAAAATATAATCTTCTAATCGTGGTGAAAGATCTTCAACATCTCCCATAAAGATCTCATTTTTTAAACCTAATTCCTTTATTTATGTCCTAGAAAAAAAGCATAAAATGGTGAGCTAAAATTCTCAGTAAGTGTAAACAAAAGAAATATCAATCACGTCATATTCATAAGAACATATCTTTTGGAAATCTTAACCTGAAAAAGTGATCATAATTTCATGACATGGGATAAATATTAGTAGTGAAATGTAATCCAAATAATCATAACATAAAACATTAAACTTTGTGGCATACACACATAATCATAGAGAATCATTTCTTGTTAGTCAAGACTCATTGCCAAGACTATCTTAGTGGACAAAGTCCCTTTCTGAACCGATTTCATTCCTCGTTTCAGTCCTGTTTCACTGAACCGGTATAACCTACCTTTCCAGCCATGTCTATCTCATGAGATAGAAAATCTTTTCCCAATTCATTAGAGGGAGATATAGGTCCCACCCATCTCATAATGATACCATTCTTATGTGTGCCACAAAATCATAAACCATACATCATAGCATAACCCATGTAATAAAAATGGGAATCTTAAACATCGTGACATCATAAAACAATTAATCTAATATAAAGGAATTCATAAAAATAATTCCATCACAACATAATAAAATCAATGTAATAATAGGGATAAAAACATAACCATTTATTATCTTAGATGGAAAATAATTTTGATAAAACACTTGAACTCCATTCTTGATGAAAATATCCTTTCTACTTCAAAAACATTTTTCCTTTCTTAACATGTCATACAATTTTAAACTAAAAGAAGTTGATTAAAAATAAACTTTAAAACTTATAAAGGAATCTTCTTGGAAATAATGTTTTAAAAATCCATTCATGTCGTATAAGTTAAAAAAACATTCTTCGTACTTTTGTCGGAAAAGTCAAAAAGTACCTCGTACGAAAAACAACAAAAGATTCCTTTCATATCCTTTACTAAAAACACACTGAAGGGTAAAATTGTATTTAAACAATTGTAGGTGGATGGAAATAATATTACATATTGAGGAAACATGTATGTGGATGATAAAATACACCCAAGTAAATACCAAAGTATAAGCAATCTCGGATAAAAATGAGATTGTGATATTTTCCTTACCTTATGTCCGATATGCTTTGTACGTATCTGAACCTCCTGTATAATGATTTAAATAATGTCATTAACTTATTACAGAATCATATTAATTGTTATGATATCATATATGGTTCACTTATGACTTTATATTACCCGTTCTTCTGTAAATTCCATGTTAAAGAAGCGTTTTGGGTAAAATCGTTTCATTTATCGTAGGTCTTTGGACTTGTTGTTCCTGACATTATTATTACTTATATCATGATTTACTTACTTCCAGAATATAAAACATGATTTATATATCATATATATTCAGTATATATATATAAAATAGATAGATAAATGAAATGAAACACACTGTTCATGGAGACGGTAGTCCGTACGTACGCATGAACGTTGTTTTCCTTTCCTTATTGTCTTGAATGGAAGTAAGTAGATGACATACATATATATATATATACATAAATCCAGTAGATTTAACATGTCATATATTTCATTATTATTCATTATATATACTTTATAATCATTCATGAATGGTTAATGTGGAGAATGAATCTCATCGTTTCGTGGAGACGGTATTCCGTACGTACGCACGCGCGGTGATTTCCTTTATCCGTAGGATGGATAGAAGGTTAATTAGAGTTGTTTCATATTTATAATAACATATCAGTATATAATAAATACTGGTGTTATTACTTTATCACGAAAAAACTAAAGAAGAAGAAGTTGAAGAAGAAAGAAATTGAAAAAGATCGGTAATGGATATTACCTCTTTTTGACGCACCTTTTCTTAACCTCCACTTAAAGAACTAAGGATGGTCTTTGAAGAAGACCAGGACCTCTAGGATGATACTAGGGGAAGTGGAGAAGAGATTTTTTCAGGGGTTGTCAGATCATGAAGGCTCAAAGTGGTGTGAAGAAGAGGGGGATGAGGTGCCCTTTTATAAGGGAGGAGAGGGGCACCTTAGGAAAATCTCAAAATATTATTTTATATTAAGGTCAAATTCGGTTTATAATGGTTCCAAAGGGTCTTATTTAGAAGATAAATTGGGGATGGGTCTAAATCCTCTCATCTAATAGATTCTATACAAGTTTAGGTTATTATTTTAACCTTATCAATTAGATTTAACTTTAAGTTAAATAATTTAACTTTTACCGTGTCTTTTTGTTTTCCTACACTATATGGTTAATAAACTTACCATAACAAGCCAAAAGAACCCCAAGTTGTTTATTACTAATATATATATCCTTATATAAGTCATTTGGCCGAACCTTAGATTTTTAGGAATTAAATAAAAATTAATAATATTATATTTGTTTTAAAAACTAATTTATGTCAATTTTGACACTATTTGGTACATGATTTTAATGAAATTCATAACGGGATGATAAGTTCAGAAAAGTTACTTATATCAACAATAACATGTCATATTAAAATATAAAATTAATGTAAGTCATAAAAAGTCTCAAATTACATTTATTTGGGCATTTATAACATCAATTATGTCAATATTTCATTAATAAGACAATTAATGCATCATCCTTGTGTCATAATAAATGATAATTATTTAATCCCTAAAAATTCTAAATAAATTACTATGATTTAGGTAATTGTATTATATTTCTGGAGACTATTTATATTCGAAGTTTCATGAAGTTTCTCACTAAATTAAAATTATTATACTTATATGATTTAAGAAAGTGACATGTTGTCACATTCTTTGGTTTTAATAATAATTAAATTATTTTCATGGACAAAAGTCCATAAAATTAATCTAATCTGACCCTTAGATAATATGGGTCTACGTTTATCCATCCAATAGGATTTTTCCAAGTGTTAGGGTAATTTTGTAATCTTATATTTACCCTTAATTACCCGATTTACCTTTAACTATAGTAAATAAAATTTACAATAGTTACTATTCACAATGCCGAAAAATAAAAAGTAGATTATTAACATAATTTGGACTCACTGATTCCAAATATGGAATCCATTTTTCCAAATTCAATACACAAAAGATGCAGAAATTAAATTAAAATTAATCCCGTTGTTGAAAGAAAACAGGTTTTTCTTTAAAACATTGCAAAAGATTGAATTGATTTAACCTACGAATTCAAGGTAAAATCAATGATAATGACATACATTATATTAAATGGTAAAAATATATTCTATTTATACTTTAAAACCATTAAATATTATAATTTAACCACATAAGATAATACGATGAAAAAAGTTGTTTTTAATTAAAATATAGTGTGTTTTACTGTTCATTAAAATATGAAAGTTATCGGAAAAATATCAAAACTTTATCTAATGTAAATTTTTATATCCTGATTCAAAAGAAGAATTTTATTTTGTCAAATTGAACATATAAACATGTAAAAACTAGATTTAAAGTGGGTGCGCCATCAAAAGGCGGCAAAACTGCATTTTTTGAAAAATACTTATTTTACCCGAAAAATTTATTTTGTTCTTATACCATGTTATAAAAAATGTGTAAGATGAATAATAATGTTATAAAATTCAAAATTTAGTTAATACTATTCATAACGGATAGTTAATGACAATATTATAATAATATGTCGTTGTTTATTAAAACCCGGTATTGCGTACAACACACGCTATCGAGGAAGGTCGTGATTGCGTGTAATGCAAGCCAAGTCAGGGTTGCGTATTGTGAAAGAATCCTTCATTGTTTCGTATAACAGAATCCAACCATATTTCATTTATACATTGAATATATAAATATATATATACTCAATGTTGCGTAGAATAACTATTATCAAAATTGTGTGTAACACGATCCAAGAATAGTGTTGTGTATACTGCAGGCTAATACGGTGTTGCGTATAGCGCAAGGTAATCTTGGTGTAGAATACAACACAAGACATTAATGAAATTAAAAGAATATTTTTCATAAAATCTCAGGGTGTTACAAATATCCAGATATTATATATCAGTATCATTAGTATCTTATTGATTCTAACCAACTAATTTATATTCAAAGATATTGACATCAAAACTATTACATATATTTAAATTTTTTATTATTGTTCTTATTGGCCCTAATTTTTAAATAAATTCCATGAAGGATAATTTCCCCATCCAACATAGTTGTAACTCAAAAGAAATTATGGATATTTATTTCAACTTTTTCTAATAAATAATATTTTCTATACATATTTAAATTTAAAATTTATTATGGAATAATTACTTATTTTCTTGGCCGCTAAATTGAAAATTACATACATTTTTATGTTTTACTACATCTAATTAAATCACATAATTTTATTTTTGATACTTTTCAAATATATTTTTCTTAGAGTACATTGATTCTACGAAAACCATGATTAGAAAACATGACACCCCAAATATCATAGTTTTAAATAAATTTCAAATGGATTGGACTTTAAATCATTAATAAAATCAACCATTTTTTAGTACTAGTATCTTACCATGTTTGGAGGATTTATACACTATTTTAAACATTATAGTTTCTTAATTTTAATTTAGTAAAAAAATGAATTTACCACATCTTTTTGGTTCACTAGGATAATAATTACACACACCTCATTCATGTGACCTGGTTTTTTAATCTTCCAAAATTATCATTATTAAATTAAAATTTAAATCTTCACCTTAGCTTTATATTGAAACAGTTATTTTTGAGTTTCTTTGTTGTTAGTGAAAAATATCTACATCATTTAAAGTACTTTTGTATCTATATTATAATAGATTCTTTATTAAAAAACAGAATCTATCAACTGAAATACACTATAATATTAGATAACATCATTGAAATCCACAGTTTTCATAAAAACAATTCCATAAATTATAATTGTTGTCGATTGTATAACAAGTAATTGGGTTTCTATTTGTATAATGGAAAATATAATTATAGATGATTAGATCTTATCATTTCTATGTAAGAATTTAAAATGAATTTTATCCATCAAAATTTTATCGGCATTTTTTCATTTCCATTAAATTATTAAAATAAAAATTTAATTTTACCTTTTTTCAAACAAGGTTGATATTATTCTTAACTCTTTTTATAAGTGATATTATATAAAAAAACTTAATATACTATAAAAAATAACAGGCATTTATTATTCATTACTATTTTAATACTTTATGGATTCTACAAAAAGGCTATAATTGGATTTATGACATATCCATGGAAATATCAATAATTAGTTGAAGTATATTAGAGATTCAATTTTTTTTATTTTATAAAATATGAATTCATTGATTATATTTTCGAATTGTGGTTAATGTAGCAATAATATTATTCTTCTCAAACCCCATAATTTTTTAAAATCTTATCATCATTAAGATATATTGTTTCCTTCAAGGAATAATTTTTCTTATCTTTCCTTTTATCATGATTATTAATTATAGAGATATTTACCCACTCTAATTTATAGATTAAACTTTTATAGATTATATGATCTAATAATAATATAGAAACATTTTATTTATTCTTAGCTATTATTTTCCCTTTGAAGTATACTTCTAAATTTTATATAATAATATTTTTTTAAAAATAATGTTTCATCTTTGATCTATTATATATAATCATAAAATTTTAAATTAGAAGACAAATAGTCATATTTATTATTACTTTACCCCTAAAATGGAATATAACCTCTATATTTTAACTATTCTCATTGATTCCACGTCACAAATAGAGATATAATTTCTCGAAAGATCGCTTATAATTTTTAATCCTTTATCTCATGTTAAATTATAATATTCCTTATATAGAATCCTTCCTTTTTATTACTTAACTTTTCATTACATTTTACATATATAAGATCATTAATGTCTTGCATCAAGGAAATCAAGAACATAATACACGAATGCAACATAAAACATTCCTCTAATACACATTTAAGGCTTCATCATTTCTTCATCATAAGTATAATTACGTCATCTAATAAACTAGAGACTTAAATCAAAGGAAAGAGTGAGAAGAAGGACCAGTAAGGAAAACAAGGGAATCATTTGACTTGTGAAATCAATAAGAACTTGATAAAAAACCTAAAGACATGAGCAATGGAAGTAGAGGAATTTCATAATTAAAATAACTTGAACCATAACATTATTATTTGTATAAAAATTTAATTTAGATTTGAATGAACATATCACCAAGGATAAGCCCCAAGGTGTCTTAATAATTACTAATGTTATTCACTAATGTAGTGTGAAACTTGTCATCGTTGGAGATTAAATTATTTAGCCAATGCATTGGAGTTCTATCAGGGTGCACCATTAATATGTCTTTACAGTCATGTGAGCCACATATATCGTCATAAAAAATTCCATAAATAACAGATAAAGAACAAAAGAAATGGGTTTCATTTCAAAATTTTGACATTTTAAAAGTTCATAGAAATTACAATCATTATGTTATTTATAACCCATAGAAATGGAGAGAGGGTTATATGTATGTCAATTAAAGAATGTAATATAACAGTTGTTTTGTATTAATGAACACCCATAGAAAAAAATAGGTCTGGGTATTCACATAAGTAAAATAAGGGGATTTTTTGAGAGAAAGAGAGAGGAATTTTGAGATGGAAATTCTGCAACAAAACAACTACATAACGTCCTTTTAGAGAAAATTAAAAAGAGAATGGAAATTTGTAACCCGCTCATAAATAACTCATAATAAAGTATAAATTCATAATTACATGGATATAAGAACATGGCATGGTTATTTTAATGCCATACCATATGAAAAGGAAACTTTAAAGGAAATAGAAGATCTGATTTCTTTTACAAAAAGTTCACCAGCCTAACAGTGTCACTTAAAAATACAAAAAAAAATGATGAGAGAAAAATAGGTATCTCATAATTTGGACATTAAATGGGAAGTATTAAATATATATAACAACAATACCCCACATAATAAAAATAAACTAAAAGACATAATATAAAAGAAGTCATAACTTAAAAGAAGAGGGTGAAAGGTTCCCAAACCATTAGGAGTAACTTCGAAAGCATGATGGTCGAGACCTTGAGAGGCTTGGGTGAACCTTGGGAGGACTCCTTGGGTGGTAGAAATTACAGATCTTCATTGAGGAGGATTTTGGAATGAAATTAATGAGGGAATGTCTTGGTATTTATAGGAAAATTAAGGGAATTTTCAATTAATGAGGAAATGTCTTGGTATTTATAGGACTTCCCATTATCTCATTTTATTAGGAATTTTATGAAACCTTCTCACATTGTGAGATTTAAAATTTGAAAATATCAAAAAATTTATCCCCATGATTAATTTTGAATTGTGAGAATGCAATTTAAGTGTGGTTGGGAGAGTGTAACACCATGAAATTCTAAAGTAAGAACCTTATATTTGATAGAATATATGACACACGACACCAAGCATATAAGGGAATATAATATCTAGTCACTATATAATTTATTTACGATTTAAAATATATTCTATGTATTTCAATGCATGAAACACTGAGTTAGTGTGTATTACCTGAATGAGTGGATTTCCTCGATTTCTTTAGTTACACGTTAGACTAACTTTCACCAAATAAAAATGTATTATAAAAATATAATTATTCAATTTAGTATAATATAACCAAGCTGTTATTTCAGAATTTATGAATATTATTAACAAACACACAAAAAACTATGTTTTATATGAATAAAAAATGAATTCATAGGTTACCAATTAATGAAAAATTAAAAGAAGAACCAGTTGTATATAAAAGGAAATATTATTTTTTTATTCATCTAAAGGATTATAGTCTTAGTTAACATAATTATCTAAAATTATTTAGTGGTTTTAAAGAATAATATATGTTATTTATTCAATCAAATATTTTTTATATTCATCCATTACGTTTGATATGAAACTGATAAAAACACTATTTCACATATAAAAACTATATGTTTATAAAGGTCATTTTACCACCTTTTAATGAAGATCCCATTATAAATCTCAATATTGTATCATTAATTAATTTTATATGTCCAAAAAAGATCATATTTTAAATAGAAACAAAAAAATGGGTTAGGGTGATTTTTTGATATCTTTCTTAAAATATCATCATTAAATGAATAGTTAAAAATACTATATTTTAGTTAAAACTATCACTTTCATCTAATTTATTTAGGTTAGTTCATATTTTAAAATGAATTAATGTTTAATTGGATCATTTTTTATCAATTAATCCAATTTATTTCATTGGAATCAATTTCACTGTGAAATTATCAATAAAAACATAGCAAACTTGCATATGTTTTTACTTTAAAATCATGCATTGTTATCATGCCTGTGGGATTAAAACCCTAAAATTTCATCCAAGAAATATTTTCATTCCATATTTATATTCTAAAAAATATCTTATTGAAATTGAATAATTTTTTGATCCATTTTCAATATTAAAAACATGGTAACAATTCCTTTGACAAAATATTACAAGAGTGTCACTCCTTCTCCAATATAAAAGGCCAACACGTCTTCTCATTAAATACACATCTTAAACCCATTAGGTTAGTAGAATGTATTCCTAAAAAAATTTCTTACATCCCTTACCTAGTCCATGTAGCCTGTCACTTTTTATAAATACTTCTAAGTTAGCCCTTTGGTATAAACCCAAATGAGTTACCTGATTTTAAGGTAACTGTCACGACCCGCCCTCGGGGTCCGTGCCGTGACTACCCCAAACCCGCCTTCCATAGGCCAGGGGCTGGCGACTAGCACCAAGGCGTAAATCCCGGTAAAAAGGGAAGGCATTGCCTTTGTAAAGTAAACAAACACCACAGAGTAAGTAAGCGGAAAGTAACACTAAGCAAAAACAGAGTACAACTAAAAGTGCGGAAAGTAAAAAGGGTCCGGAAATACAAGCCCAACTGTAAAGTACAACTCGAAAGGGAAAACAGCAACTGAAAAGTAAAGCTGCTACGCCGAGCTGACAACTGGAAATCCCACCTGAAGGGTAGGTACAGACTGCTCCTCTGCTCCTCGGGTCCCGTCGTCCGCTCCGAGTATGTCCCGCCCAGTGGTCCACCTCCGGGTACCGCCTCGTCGTCACGTCCACCTCTGGGTACCGTCCAGTCCTCGAACACTCGGCCTCTGTCAGTACTGGCCATCGTCTGCAACCAACACAACGAGGTGCAGGCATAGCCCGTGCAGGGGTGAGTATAACGATACTCAGTAGGGACCCCGAGACCCTCAAGGTCTCACTAAAACCAACAAGGATAACCTCTACCCAAGTATATGCCCATACATATACCTAAGTTATCAAGTAACCCATCTCAATCATGAGGAAACACAAAGGTCAAAGTCTCAGCTCAAACCAGGATTTTCATTATCGAAACCGTAACTGCTGAAGAGCTCCGTCTCTAGAGTGTACAGTGGTCCTGTCACGACTCTGAGGCCGCCGCTCACTAACCTAAGACTGCTGAAGTACTCCTCCTGTCGAGTACAGCGGGTCTGCTGCCAACTACCAGGCGCTCCGTCCGCTGGGGGTCTGCTGCCAAATACTGGGCGCTACCCAGATAGCCTACTGAGGTACTCCTCCTGTCGAGTACCGCGGGTCTGCTGCCAACTACCAGGCGCTCCGTCCGCCGTGGGTCTGCCGCCAAATACCGGGCGCTCCATCCACTGGGCTAGTCGACTCACTCCAAGTCGAGTCGGTCAAGCAGTCGTCAGGTCTCAGCCGGCTACACGGTCTCCGTACTCTGCACGCTCGTCTCCGGGAGGGTCCGCTCCACGAGCTACTGGTCGATACTCCAAGTATCACAAAGTCCCGCAAAGAAGTATCTCAAAAGACCGTCTCGTCACAGGGGTCTCAACGCAACAGACGGCGCGTTGATCGTACGCCCGGTCTGTGAGTTATTAGCCTTTTCGTCCCAGGGGCCCGGTTGGTTTCGAGAGCGAAACCAATCCCGGCCGTATCTCAACTGTACCCCGAACTCCCATAGGGTAAACTCAAAGGGACCGTTACTCAACGTAACCACCAACGCCGCTGACGGTCCGTCAAGTGGACGTCCTGTCTGAAAGATATTAGCTTTCCCGTTCCAGGGGCCCGGTAGGATTTCGGGTGCGATCCAACCCGGCCTCTACTAACTGTATCCAAAACTCGGGCGAAGGATACCAAAAGTTCCGTATCGTAAACAGGAACTCAACGCAACAGACGGTGCGTCGATCGGACGCCCGGTCTGAGAGTTATTGGCATTTTCGTCTCCGGGGCCCGGTTGGTTTTTTAAGGCTAAACCAACCCGACCGTACTCCACCTGCGTCCAAACCTCGGTCGGAGTATGCCAAAAGATCTGTCTCACTAAGAGGAACACAACGCGACTGACGGTGCGTCAATCGGACGTCCGTAACTCAAGATATGAGTGTTTCCGCTCCGAAGGCCCGGTTGGTTTCGTGAACGAACCAACCCGGCCGAACTCAAAGTAATCCGAAACCTTGAGTGTGATATACCGAAACGACCGTCTCGATCCAAGGATCGTGTTGCCGCAGACGGTTCGTCATTCGGAGGTCCGGGGCTCAAGTTATGGGCCAAAAACCAATTCTGGTTCGAAACGGGGGGTCCGGGTCCGGGCCGACCCGGCCCGACCCCCCCCCCCCCCTGGGCGGCGCGGCGGCCGGCGGCGGCGCGGCGGCGCGGCGGCACGGGGTGCCGCGGCGGCTCGGGGTGCCGCGAGGAGCCGCACACGAGTGGCACGCGGGGGCTAAGCCCCCGCTTCTTTGGAGCGGCGCGGCCTTGTGCCACGCCTTTTTCAACAAACGGCCCCCACGTGGGGGCCGGTTTGATTTAAAGGAACCGGGGGGCTGCTGCCCCCCTTTCATGGAACCGCCCCCCTCATTAAGAGGGGGGTTTTACATGCTGGCCGGGGGAATTTATTCCCCCGGTTTAAAGCCTTCCGGCCGGCCAGCTGGCCGGCCGGTTTTCTCCAACGGGACCGGAAATTCCGGTCCCCCCTTTGGCTTCCGACGCCGGCGGCCCGGCCGCCGGTCTTCTCTTCCGCCGCGGCCCGGAACCGGCCGCGGTCTCCTCGTCCCGCCGCGGCCCGGAACCGGCCGCGGTGTTCGTCGTCTGGCGCGGTGCGACGGCACTGCGCCCCTTTTTTCCGTGCTTTGATATTCATTCAACGCGGCGCGACGGCGTCGCGTTCTTGTTGTTTCTTCCAAGGTGCGCGCGCGACGGCATCGCGTAAGTTGAACGTAAAATTATCCGCGTGGTGCGACGGCACCACGCCACCTTGCTTCCGCCCGCAAGATTAAACAACATGAACGATGGAGGGGGTTCGGTCGTGTTCATGCAGTCCGGCCCCCTCACGTTAAGCAATAACGCATCTTAAAATTAATCAACATCCCCACGTTAGTTATACGATCCACGAGCAAGAATGAAATAATTAAATATTAAATCAACAACCCCTACCTTGGTATAAGGTTCGAAGATTTGTCTACGTTCCGCGGAAGACGACGTCGCGGAGGTCGGGCGTCGCGGTCGTCGTTCGTCAAATTCGACGACGAAGAGGCGCGTCCGAAGAGGCACGTCGTTGGCGAAACCTTGTACGCCGACGAAGGTTGTCCGAGGAAGGTGCGGTGTTCTCTCTCGTTGACACCGAAGATGAAGAAGAGCGGAGCGGCGTTCTTCGTCGGAACTTGAGCGTTCTCGATAGTCGCACGTTGACGGAGTCGTGGAATATCGGTGTCGATTCCTTTGACGTCGGAGGAAGAGTCGTTGTCGATGGCGTTCGTCGCGGAAAACCGTCGCGGAAGAGATGACGCGGAAGAAGTACGTCGCGCCGCGGATACGGCGTCGCGGATGGACCGTGTTCTTCGGTGGAGAAGTTCTTCGTTGAAGAACGACGTTCTTCGCGTTCTTCGTTGAGTTTGAAGAAGAAGAAGAAGAGAAGAGCTCTCCACCTCTCAAGAAGACAAACAAACCACCCAAAATAAAATAAGCTACATCTTATTTTATTTTCTCTTTGCCAACCTTTCAAAATTCAAAAGTTGAATTCAATACATTAATTAAATCTAGAGTTGACAAAATTAAGTGAAGAGATAGGTTGGCAAGAATTAAAGTAGGGGGGAGTTACATAAATAAGAGGGGGTTTAGAGGGGTTAGGGAATTTGAAAAAAAAGGGGTTCGTGTGGGCCCCACCACACTTAATCCTCCCAAGGGAGGTTAAGTGGGTGTGGGTCCCACTTCCAACCTCCTTTGATAGGTTTTAAGAAGTTAAAATAAAATTTGTTCTACACAAATTTTATTTAACTCAAACTAAAAACCCCAAAATTAACTTTCAACCCGCAACAAACGCAACTCCCGAAAAGGACTCTTTAAGAGAAAATCGGCGCTGCGAGTTCATCGGTGCCCTCAGATTTCAATTCCGAGCACCGGATCAAAAGTTAGGAATTCCCGCTCGTTCGTTCACTGAACGTACCCGAGCCAAACTTCGGAAATTAATTCCGGGCACTCCGGGCCTCGGAATCAGGTGCCGTCTGAAACCGCGCTCTTGTAAAATTCTAAAGAAAATTAAGAAAAAAATTTCCCTTGAATTTTACGGGTCTTTACATTACTCCCACCTCAGGGCTTTACGTCCCCGTAAAGTTACATCAAAAACTAGGGAAACAAAAGAGGGTACTGAGCACGCATCTGAGCCTCCCGCTCCCAGGTTCTCTCCTGGAGATTCCCATGCCGCCATCTGTTGCGCACAAGAGGAATCGATCGCCCATGTAGGACCCGCTCCTGTCGATCCTCTATCACCACCGGGACCTCCGTAAAAGTCGCCACATCGTCAACGTCAAGCTCCCCATGGTCAAAGATGTGTGTCCGGTCGTGCACGTATCTCCTCAGCTGAGACACGTGGAAGACGTCATGCACCCGGTGTAACTGAGGTGGTAGAGCTAGGCGATAAGCCACCTCACCTACCCTGCTGAGGACCTGGAAGGGTCCGATGAAGCGCGGAGATAACTTGTCGCCTCGGCCAAATTTCTGAATACCACGTCGAGGTGAGACCCGCAAGAAGACGTGGTCACCATCCTCGAACTCTAGTGGCCTCCGCCTCCTGTCAGCGTATGACTTCTGCCGGCTCTGTGCTGTCCTCATCCGCTCCTGGATGACATGGACCTCCTCTGACGTGGCCCGGACCATCTCTGGTCCCACAAGAGCTGCAAGATTTCTTCTTTGCCGATTAGAGAAACCTGGTCTCACCCCCTGGATGAACCACATTCTTTTCCTAAAACAGTCAATCCTAACATGGATGATACTAATCCATACCAAGGATGACGTCGTAAGGCCTCGACGCTACTACTAAGAGATCCAACCGTTACTCTCGCCTCCAAGGGTTGAGTCACACTGTCGGCATCAGTGTGTGGTAACTGGGTCTCCTCCAGTAGATGTCTCACAAGTGAGGATCAAGTCAACAGTCAACTGGAACCTCTTAGTAACATCACAAAAGAGGACAAGAATGAAAACATCACAAAGGATGCGTCTTTTATTATTGCAGCTCATAATACAAGACGCTACACAAAAGCAACATCAACATGGAACTAGAAGTACAAAAGACGTATCCACTAGTTCCTCCCCTGTCCACCTGCTCCCAGAGCTCCATGATCGTAAGCTTCAGCTGCCTGAAGCTGTGCTCTCGCATGTTCACCTATTCCCTGTGGTCGGGGTGGACCTCCTGGTGGTGGTGGTGGCAGAGCCTCAAAGCGTCGTCCACCACCTGCTGCTCGGCCAGCTCCTCTGCCTCGTCCGCCTCCTCCGTGCGGACCGCCACGGTCGAACCTCTGCCTCTGCCTAGGTGGTTCCTCAACCGTCTGCTGCTCCTCTGCATGGCGGGTCGGGCAGTCACGAGCCATGTGGCCTTGCCCGCCGCATGCAAACCACTGTCTTCCACTCATAAGACTGACTCCGCGCTGTGTGCCCTGCACTGCTGAGCCAGTGCCCTGAGGTCGTCTGCCTGAAGGTCTGGTCTGTCTGGACCCCTGAGTCATCTTTCGGCTACCTGCTACCGAAGACTCTGCTACGTGCCGCCCTGCGGTGGGTCGCTGCGCTGGTGAAGACTCAGCAAGGAAGCTCTCAATCAGAAGGGCCCGTTCCAGTACTCCTGTCTGAGTCGGTAAGCTGAGGGAGATCAGCGATGCCCTGATCTCGTGTCTCAAACCCTGCTCGAAGGTCCGGGCCCGGAAGAATGGGTCCCGTACCATGTCGGTCGAGTAGCGCGAGAGATCGGTAAATCTTGCCGAGTACTGAGCGACCGTCATGCTGACCTCACTAGCCTAAACACTCGTACCACTGCCTCCAGCCAGTCCTCTGCAGCCTGGGGATCCGTCTCCCCGCGAAACCTGGGCGGTCGCTGGCGCTGAAACTCATGCAGTGCGCTGAGGCGACGTGCATCGTCAGCGGCTGCTGCTGGAAGCATCGGGGGCTCGGCGGGTAGAGCTACCGCCGGTGCCACTGCTGACAAAGGGCCCTGCACCGAGGCCTCGTCGCTCGGTGGGCTGTCGTCACGTTCGATTCTCGGAACCCTAGCTAGCTGCCGTCGTGGGGCCATCCGGAAAGAAACAACGTAACACGATCAAACAATTATACCTGGTGAGCTGACCTGGTTTGAGCTGTTTTAAGGGGAAAAACCTTTGAAAACACACACGCAATCAGTGTTTTCGTGCACAAAGTCGGAAATCAGTTGTCAGGGTCCTGGTGTATGGATACGTCGGCCGCCCGCACCAACACTGGACTCCCTGAACTGAAAACCACACTCGGTACCCTTAACACTATTGCTTCACAGAAAGAAAGATCAGAGTCTGCGATAGAACCGACCAGCTCTGATACCAATTTGTCACGACCCGCCCTCGGGGTCCGTGCCGTGACTACCCCAAGCCCGCCTTCCATAGGCCAGGGGCTGGCGACTAGCACCAAGGCGTAAATCCCGGTAAAAAGGGAAGGCATTGCCTTTGTAAAGTAAACAAACACCACAGAGTAAGCAAGCGGAAAGTAACACTAAGCAAAAACAGAGTACAACTAAAAGTGCGGAAAGTAAAAAGGGGCCGGAAATACAAGCCCAACTGTAAAGTACAACTCGAAAGGGAAAACAGAAACTGAAAAGTAAAGCTGCTACGCCGAGCTGACCACTGGAAATCCCACCTGAAGGGTAGGTACAGACTGCTCCTCTGCTCCTCGGGTCCCGTCGTCCGCTCCGAGTATGTCCCGCCCAGTGGTCCACCTCCGGGTACCGCCTTGTCGTCACGTCCACCTCTGGGTACCGTCCAGTCCTCGAACACTCGGCCTCTGTCAGTACTGGCCGTCGTCTGCAACCAACACAACGAGGTGCGGGCATAGCCCGTGCAGGGGTGAGTATAACGATACTCAGTATGGACCCCGAGACCCTCAAGGTCTCACTAAAACCAACAAGGATAACCTCTACCCATGTATATGCCCATAAATATACCTAAGTTATCAAGTAACCCATCTCAATCATGAGGAAACACAAAGGTCAAAGTCTCAGCTCAAACCAGGATTTTCATTATCGAAACCGTAACTGCTGAAGAGCTCCGTCTCTAGAGTGTACAGTGGTCCTGTCACGACTCCGAGGCCGCCGCTCACTAACCTAAGACTGCTGAAGTACTCCTCCTGTTGAGTACTGCAGGTCTGCTGCCAACTACCAGGCGCTCCGTCCGCTGAGGGTCTGCTGCCAAATACTGGGCGCTACCCAGATAGCCTACTGAGGTACTCCTCCTGTCGAGTACCGCGGGTCTGCTGCCAACTACCAGGCGCTCCGTCCGCCGTGGGTCTGCCGCCAAATACCGGGCGCTCCGTCCACTGGGCTAGTCGACTCACTCCAAGTCGATTCGGTCAAGCAGTCGTCAGGTCTCAGCCGGCTACACGGTCTCCGTACTCTGCACACTCGTCTCCGGGAGGGTCCGCTCCACGAGCTACTGGTCGATACTCCAAGTATCACAAAGTCCCGCAAAGAAGTATCTCAAAAGACCGTCTCGTCACAGGGGTCTCAACGCAACAGACGGCGCGTCGATCGTACGCCCGGTCTGTGAGTTATTAGCCTTTTCGTCCCAGGGGCCCGGTTGGTTTCGAGAGCGAAACCAATCTCGGTCGTATCTCAACTGTACCCCGAACTCCCATAGGGTAAACTCAAAGGGACCGTTACTCAACGTAACCACCAACGCCGCTGACGGTCCGTCAAGCGGACGTCCTGTCTGAAAGATATTAGCTTTCCCGTTCCAGGGGCCCGGTAGGATTTCGGGTGCGATCCAACCCGGCCTCTACTAACTGTATCCAAAACTCGGGCGAAGGATACCAAAAGTTCCGTATCGTAAACAAAAACTCAACGCAACAGACGGTGCGTCGATCGGACGCCCGGTCTGAGAGTTATTGGCATTTTGGTCTCCGGGGCCCGGTTGGTTTTTTAAGGCTAAACAAACCCGACCGTACTCCCCCTGCGTCCAAACCTCGGGCGGAGTATGCCAAAAGATCCGTCTCACTAAGAGGAACACAACGCGACTGACGGTGCGTCAATCGGACGTTCGTAGCTCAAGATATGAGCGTTTCCGCTCCGAAGGCCCGGTTGGTTTCGTGAACGAACCAACCCGGCCGAACTCAAAGTAATCTGAAACCTTGAGTGCGATATACTGAAACGACCGTCTCGATCCAAGGATCGCGTTGCCGCAGACGGTTCGTCATTCGGAGGTCCGGGGCTCAAGTTATGGGCCAAAAACCAATTCGGGTTCGAAACGGGGGGTCCGGGTCCGGGCCGACCCGGCCCGACACCCCCCTGGGCGGCGCGGCGGCGGCGCGGCGGCGGCGGCGCGGGGTGCCGCGGCGGCTCGGGGTGCCGCGAGGAGCCGCACACGGGTGGCACGCGGGGGCTAAGCCCCCGCTTCTTTGGAGCGGCGCGGCCTTGTGCCGCGCCTTTTTCAACAAACGGCCCCCACGTGGGGGCCGGTTTGATTTAAAGGAACCGGGGGGCTGCTGCCCCCCTTTCATGGAACCGCCCCCCTCATTAAGAGGGGGGTTTTACATGCTGGCCGGGGGAATTTATTCCCCCGGTTTAAAGCCTTCCGGCCGGCCAGCTGGCCGGACGGTTTTCTCCAACGGGACCGGAAATTCCGGTCCCCCCTTCGGCTTCCGACGCCGGCGGCCCGGCCGCCTGTCTTCTCTTCCGCCGCGGCCCGGAACTGGCCGCGGTCTCCTCGTCCCGCCGCGGCCCGGAACCGGCCGCGGTGCGACGGCACCGCGCCCCTTTTTGCCGTGCTTTGATATTCATTCAACGCGGCGCGACGGCGTCGCGTTCTTGTTGTTTCTTCCAAGGTGCGCGCGCAACGGCATCACGTAAGTTGAACGTAAAATTATCCGCGTGGTGCGACGGCACCACGCCACCTTGCTTCCGCCCGCAAGATTAAACAACATGAACGATGGAGGGGGTTCGGCCGTGTTCATGCGGTCCGGCCCCCTCACGTTAAGCAATAACGCATCTTAAAATTAATCAACATCCCCACGTTAGTTATACGATCCACGAGCAAGAATGAAATAATTAAATATTAAATCAACAACCCCTACCTTGGTATAAGGTTCGAAGATTTGTCTACGTTCCGCGGAAGACGACGTCGCGGAGGTCGGGCGTTGCGGTCGTCGTTCGTCAAATTCGACGACGAAGAGGCGCGTCCGAAGAGGCACGTCGTTGGCGAAACCTTGTACGCCGACGAAGGTTGTCCGAGGAAGGTGCGGTGTTCTCTCTCGTTGACACCGAAGATGAAGAAGAGCGGAGCGGCGTTCTTCGTCGGAACTTGAGCGTTCTCAATAGTCGCACGTTGACGGAGTCGTGGAATATCGGTGTCGATTCCTTTGACGTCGGAGGAAGAGTCGTTGTCGATGGCGTTCGTCGCGGAAAACCGTCGCGGAAGAGATGACGCGGAAGAAGTACGTCGCGTCACGGATACGGCGTCGCGGATGGACCGTGTTCTTCGGTGGAGAAGTTCTTCGTTGAAGAACGACGTTCTTCACGTTCTTCGTTGAGTTTGAAGAAGAAGAAGAAGAGAAGAGCTCTCCACCTCTCAAGAAGACAAACAAACCACCCAAAATAAAATAAGCTACATCTTATTTTATTTTCTCTTTGCCAACCTTTCAAAATTCAAAAGTTGAATTCAATACATTAATTAAATCTAGAGTTGACAAAATTAAGTGAAGAGATAGGTTGGCAAGAATTAAAGTAGGGGGAGTTACATAAATAAGAGGGGGTTTAGAGGGGTTAGGGAATTTGAAAAGAAAAGGGGTTCGTGTGGGCCCCACCACACTTAATCCTCTCAAGGGAGGTTAAGTGGGTGTGGGTCCCACTTCCAACCTCCTTTGATAGGTTTTAAGAAGTTAAAATAAAATTTGTTCTACACAAATTTTATTTAACTCAAACTAAAAACCCCAAAATTAACTTTCAACCCGCAACAAACGCAACTCCCGAAAAGGACTCTTTAAGCGAAAATCGGCGCTGCGAGTTCATCGGTGCCCTCGGATTTCAATTCCGAGCACCGGATCAAAAGTTAGGAATTCCCGCTCGTTCGTTCACTGAACGTACCCGAGCCAAACTTCGGAAATTAATTCCGGGCACTCCGGACCTCGGAATCAGGTGCCGTCTGAAACCGCGCTCTTGTAAAATTCTAAAGAAAATTAAGAAAAAAATTTCCCTTGAATTTTACGGGTCTTTACAGTAAAATTTTCCAACGATCTGTTTACTTTAATTTACTCCTCCATACTTTTAATTATTTTAAAATAATTATTATATAATGATAATAGTATCTTAAATATACTATGATTTTTTTATTAATTTCCTGACCTATACTCACACACACTTCCATCTAATGGTTTGAAAACATACTGTTTACGTATACAATGAACTACCGCGTCAGGAAACAATGATTGTTCATTTTTCCTTTACCACCATTTATGGTGTACATTATTATAGAGAATTTATTTATATATGTTATATAATATATATTTTATGAATTTAAGCTTATTATTTAACAGATTCCTTTAGTACATTCAATTTTTGTTAATATGATAACATAGTTTGCGGGAGTGTGGACTACTTCCCCCTCAAAGCATTATGATTCAATCACATGACACATGGAAAGTTTAAAATATGGTTTTAACTAAACTTATTTGAAATAAACAATATATATATAATATTATTAAAATAATTCCATTTTGTTCAAAATAATATATACCATTTTCATTATTACCCTTTCACATACGTAAAAAGTGATAACGTCATTCGTGGACCTGTAGACTACTACCTCATCGACATGATGTGCTTCCTTTTAAATCACAAGAGTTACCTCTAAATGTGTATATGACTAAAAAAATTATTAGTTATATAATTATAATTATCTATTGATATTGGGTTACTTACCTTTTTTCTTTGACAATCATTAAAAAATTGGAAGGTTACTCATGCATACATATGGCATACCATCTCCATGATTAGAGCGTTGATTAATTTTTCATGACCATATTTAATGACCGATTATAAAAGTATAATTGATGTATAAATTAGATTGTTATTTAATTTTTATTATTCAGTGTATTTTATATAATGACCCCTTTAACCATATTTTTCCAACCAACGATTTTTTATATCTAACCAGAATTTCCTAAAAACAACTGACATAAAAAAAATTGTTTAAGTTGTTGTATAAAACATAGTAATATGTGAAATAAAGTTAATTATAATAATGAAAAATATTCTCATGAAATTATAAAATTAAAATAATTTTATTATAAATGAATTTAATGGATGATTACCCAAAAAGAAATTCAAGGTAAGGTAATTTCATCTCACCTTTTTTACTTCTATGAGATAAATGTCATGTTCACAACTTATTTCTCTTAGGTGGTGTATATAGAACCCATTTTTATACATTATATATTGAATTCCTTTATATTAATTGTATTTAAATCATTAATTTAATATTATTCCACCATGAGGTCTATTATTTAAAATGTACTAATGTGGTATGTGACAAATTGGAATGTTAAAAGATAATTTTCCTCTATTAGAACATTAATGATATTTCAATGGTATTTCAATTAGATAAAATTATATGACTATTTTTCAACAAAAACATTCATTTTATATCCACTATTTCTTCATTGCCATTTTCAAGTATTATTACCATTTTCTCACTCTCTGGTAAATAAAATCTTTTAGAAATTGTTTTTTAGAAAATTTGACTTTGATTTAATCTTTAGTAGGAGAACCTGCATACTTATAAAAACCATATTTTTTTTAAAAAAATTACAAATGTTTTAAAATTATTTGGTAAATATATTTTTTATGATTTTTCTTTTTACCAATTTTTTCAACGGAATATTCTTTCTAATTTCTCAAAAATGAATTTTTCAAACCTTTTTACCATGAAAAGGAATGTTCTATTACCTCTTATTAAAATTATATATTTACCCTCTATCATATCATTGAATCTTCTGTTTCATATATAAAAGGATAGTTTTTAAGAAAATGATTTTCAAAGAAAAGGATTTTCAAAATATTTTGTAGAAAAAAAGGATATTTTCCTCAAGAATCCCATTAAAATTTATTTTTATAGTATTTTTATTCATCAATAACAACAACCCTATATTTTTACTCCGCTAGGGATTTCATTATTAATACCATCCTTATTCTTCCACAAGATAGATTATTATTGATTTTGTCAAGGATAGTATTCTCATTCACCTCCATGAATAATTTATTATTCCCCTTGAATTATTCAAACTTTTATGATCATTGAAAATTGAAGTTGTTGAAATAGTGGGTTCCCTAGACCCAATTATTCCATACTTTTCATTACCATATCATGTTTATAGTTAGTTATAAATTTTCTCATTTTACTATTATAATGTAGACTTTTCTGTGTCCGCCATTGAATGTGTAGTGTCTAAAGATTAATTGTCATGTTAAGAGGTAATAATAGATCCAAGTTTATAATAAGAACCTATAGGTACTATAACATTAATCTAAGATACATGTTCTATAGTCTAGATACATATTTTTGACTGGACATAGTAGATTTTTGACTATCATGTTCTGCGTACTCATAAGAATTGATACTTCTTCACACGATATTCACACTTGTTGATATCTAGTGGTAAGATCATGAGGAGTGACCTGCCAATAAAAACACCACATGACATTGATTTCATTGGATTTTTCTATCTATAGACATGTGTATTAGTCTTCTGACATTATATCATTAAAAATGTATACCATTTTATTTTCTACTTTGATGCATTTAAAAACCATGGTATTGAAATCATGGTGAGGTAGTGTGTGTTGGGTGAATCGTTGGTGGTATGACATTGGTTGAATGGTCATGAAAGGATTTCTCACTTCCATGTTTATGAATTTCTATATCTCAGGACTGATTGATTTGGATGATTCTACAATTACAAGTCTTTTTCCCAAGCAGTTGAAAAGAAAATCCATCTCGTAAGATCAAAAAACAATAAAGAAAACAAAATATGATGACACAAGTGTGTCTCCTACTTTATGAGATATTAAATAACAAAGAGATTATAGTCCACAGTCAGTGTTCGTAGGTTAGTTGTCATTGTTATGTCTATCCATATCTCTTTAAGGGTCAGGATGGGTAGGTAGATGCTACTGTTGGTATGTGGATTTAATTCACTGTTATCGAGATAGGGGCCCAGAGGGTCAAACACGGCAATGTATTCAAGAATTGGCCATACTCAGTTGAAGAGGTATATGGATATGGTGGCTCCCACCACAGGGTCTTAGTGTTGTCCAGAGTATTGATGACCAATAATTGAATAAATTAATTATTATTCAACTAATGAATATTTGATATTGAATCTATTTAATTTGATTACAACTTTAGTAAATATGAGAAAATATTAATCAAACAAATATTATTTTAATATTCAAGGTATGTTTAAAAATAAGTGGGACAACGAGTCAAGTTAAATTGTTCAGGTTTTTATCTTGTCATATACTTTATATATATTACAAGTATATGATAAAATAATAAATAATATTGACACAGTTTAGATTGTCAAAATTAATTATTTAGTGGATGTTGAAATAAATGGTGGTTGGGGAACCCTACCATGTTTATATCAACATCACAGTAAATAAAAGAGGAATCTCTCTCTCATGTCCGGTTATTCACTATTCATTCATTTCATGGAATAAAATCCTTATCATATCTCTCCTACCAATCTCTAGAGATAGAAGCTCTCGATCCAAGAAGCTCAGATCAAGATATATCTCATGAATCAAAGGGATCTTGGTGAGGTGATTGTCTAGACATCTAAGACATTATCAGATCACCATTCTAGCACCCAGAATTCGATTATCGACATTTTACTGCATTTTGAAGTGCATGTGGACGATCTATTGGGACCATTTTATATATTGTTTCAACCAGTGTTCACCAGTGATGAGTTGCATTCGAGCATGCCTTTGAATTTGAAACGTGCATGTTTTTAATTTAATTTTGTCAACTTTATAATTTATTTGAGATCTTCGGACATCACCAGGGCTCAGATCATCTTCATCGACAAGTACCGTTGATTCGTCAAAGTAAATTTTATAATCCCTAGCCCACTGGCTTCCACCAGAGGCCCCAGAACCATTAAATGTTATCAAATATATCACATAGATTTTCTAAACCCGGAAAATTAAATTTTAATTAAAAATGTGTTTAGGGTTTAGAAATGGTCCTGGTAGTTCAAACCTCACGTCGATTCGATCACGAATGTCCATGTTATGTCCATTTTAATTTTTCAGATTGGATTTCTTTTCTGGTTTAATCTCTAATATTAAATTTAATTTGTTCTGATGGACCGAACAAGTTTAGATCGAATCATCGGATATAATTAAAATTATGCGAAAATTATAAATTATAAATTTTTTATTTTACTAATTATTTTATTATTATAATAATATTTATTTCATTATTATAATAATATCATAATAATAAATTATTATTTTATTATTAATAAATTAAAAGGCTATGAAGTTGCCATTAGAAAATTTCTAGGTGTTGAAAATTTTTGAAGGGAAGACTTGACTCAAAAAAAAGTTGGCTACATAAAAAATGGGTTGGATAAAAGACATAAAAAAGAAGTCTTAAATTAAAAAAAATAAGTGGAATTTAGGGGGGGCATGAAGTAGAAAAAAAACAAATGGGTCCGGTGTAACCCTGTGCAGCTTCCTCAGTATGGTACAAGAGGGTGCCACTGCCCACAGTTAACCCACAAGAAGCACTGGCTCGCCCCAAGTATGTTGTCAGCTCTTGTCAGAGTCAGCCTCCTCCTCCTGCTCTAGGTCATTGTCAGACCTCCAAGCATGCCAACCATCTTCCCCGGAGCTTCCACCCTACTCCAATGACCTCATCACCAAGTCTCGTTGTACCGGCTTCCGCGTGTGACCCACCACCCAATGGCGCACCAACCCGCCGCCAGGCACCGCTCCCATCCTGGACCACCTCCCTACCGGTTATTAAACCAAACCACTCCCAGTTTGACATTCTAGTGGCCCCATCCCAGATCTCGGCTTATCGGTAGCTCCCTGGTGTAGAAAGCACACATTCTGACCTCTTCTCATCCACCCTCTTTTCCCACCGCTACACTGGTATGATCCTGCGGGACCCGCGCCCTAGTTGGTCACCGCCCTCTCCCGTGCGGCCTCCCTCCTTGAGTTCTACTGCCTCTAGATCAAGCATAGGTGCTCCATGCATCGTCCAACCTGTGGTCTAGTTCTGGGATGTACCATTATTTTATCAGTATGATTTCTTATGGAGAGAAAAATTGGGCCAAAAGCGGTCCGGGTGGACTTACCCAACACGAAACAAGTTATGGAAGATTTTCCTGGCTCATTTTGGCACAGGATGGCCTAGTATGGGCCTACACTATTTTGGACTGACCCGCACAGGCCATGCAATGGTGTTTTGGGGACCGACCGATTAAAGTAATCAAAAATAATTATTTTAATTAATTTAATTTTAGTATGTAAAAAATCTATTTAAAATTTAATTTTTGGTTAATTTATTTTATTACTCAAAGATATAAATTAATTTAATTTTGTAATGAAATTAAAATAAATAATTCATTTAATTTTTTCATAAAATTAAAAAAAATGTGGATCCAGGAATAATTAAATTATATAAATATATTAATTCAATTAATTTCATTATATAACCCTCATACTTATTTAATGAATTTTAATTTTATCGCACTTTATTTACCCACCAGCTTGTCTTGACCTCTTACCCTTGTATATGTGCATTTAATTATTTAAATGTGATCAAATATTGTAATTAATTATATAGTGTTATGCACATCGCCTTTCCTTTTGTCTGTAATGTGGACATGTGTGTCCAATTTACCTGATGTACCTTTATTCCCCTTGTCCCCCTTGCCTACGCATGATTATTTTTTGTACGTTGGACAAAGACGATGCAAGATGTGATGTGTACCCCGCCAAGACATGGTTGCGCTCCCATACGTGACATGAACCCCAGCAAGATGAGGCAATGCTTCAAAAGAGAAGCTAGCATAAAAGACATAGGGAAAGTTGCATCAAGATTCAAGCATCGACTTCAGTATAATTCCCCTAGGTCATTTAGATTCTCAAGACTAGTCAGGTAGTAGTTTACCATTATGAATTTATATATTATTATATTAATTTTATAATAGTGGGGAAATACATTAAATAATAAACAATAGAATTCCTAGAGAAGTGGGCTATGTTTTTCTATAAATGTTCATATTTGAGTGAGACAAAATAGATGAACAAGATTAATATAAATGGATTATATTCGTCAAGAAAAAAACAAAACCCTCAAAGAAATATTAAGTCCCTTCAGCCTCCCATCATTCATGTTTGAACAAAACTAGGTTTTTTGGGTGTCAGTCATGCCATAGATGATGGTGCCTCTTACTATCGGGGAGTTCTTATTAGGTTGATGGGTTGGAATTACTAAAATTGCAGTGAATAAATATCCATAGATACCTTGTTTTAATTTTAGAGGATGGCATTGAGTAAATCAGGTTATGAATTTAGAAGCTAGGACTTCACTCATCATATCAAGGAACAACAAGTTAATGCGGTTGGCCCACCAAAACCCTACCTTGGACCCTTCGAGTAGTAGAATATCCATAGCTTATAGAGTATGAGGGAGGTTCAGGGATCCTTTCTAAAAGAATACTCAAACAATAAATTATTCTAATTCTTGTTCATAGGGTTCCTAGAGTTAGAAAAATTAGTCAGAGACATTTAATGATTAAAGTAATCATTAATGTCGCATTCTTTAATCAACATATAAAGTAATAATCTACTAAATTTTATCTCAAGATAATGGAAAATAGTACCAGAAAATAAAAATGTGATAAATATTGGACAAAGTTAATGTCCAAACTGGCACAAATTTTTAAAATTTAGTATAGGCGGTCATGCATAATATTACTATATCAGAAATTCAAGGTGTTTGTATGTCAACCTGTTAAGCCACCTCAAGAAGAGAGTGTGTAAAAATTCTTATAAGAGACTCATGAATTAAGCATGTGTTGGTTCTATCATAATGAAATTATCAACGTTTGATGTTATTTTTGGTCGATACATCACGACATGGATGATGTTATAAGAAGTCTCATATCCAAGATCCTTGTAAGGAGAAAGTGAAGTAATATTTCAATGTGATGATTACACTCCCTTAGTGTGAAGTGATAGAAAGTTCATGATATTTCAAGGAATCCCATTATTATTCCTTCTACACCAAATTAATCTAGATTTATTTAAGGATATAAAATAACTATATAGATTAAGTGATTCATTACCTTTAAGGTAACATTCTCCATGAAATAATAATATTAAAGAAAGTACAATATTTTTTTATTATGGTGAATATATTGAAAGACAAGGCGAAAAGACCTATAGAAAGTTATGCCAAAAAAACATTTTAGGTACATAAAATAAAATATTTTGGTTATTTAAAAAGAGGTTATTTTCATTTGATAAAACAAAATAAATTTATCGAATTCTAAAAACGCAATGAACGGAAATACTAGAAGTAATACCCGCTTCCCATTCAGGTGTATTCATTAATATAAATTAATTCTACTAACATACTTCCTGGGTATTGAATACAATATTCCAATAACATATATTTATTTAATTATAGAAAACAAGTAAGTGTAGGAATATTATAAGAAGTAAATTCTCTTCTCCAAGCAGCTGATAAAGGGTGATTCCTAAGTCAGTGGTGAGAAGCACATAACCACTAATTTCCAAAGGAATGATTTTAGTCAACCAATTTGTTGAATATAAAAAAAATTAACTCACATGCCCTTTTGGTCATAATGACACATTATTCCATGTTTAGGAATGAATTTTGTTTATTGTGTAACATACTCAACAAAGAGATCAGACATACATTAATCAAAGGCAATACATGATGAATGTAAAATGTATGACTTACCTAGTTATGGAAATATAATTATTTTTCAATTAAAACTAAATGTGGAAATAAAAAATATACCAATTATGGTATTTAAACTCCGCATAGCCAAAGACTTGTGGTATTATAAACATTATTATTTTAGGCAAAGAAACATGAAGAAATAAAGGTATGTCACAAAAATTTTGAGGTATGTTCAACAAGAGATTGTGAACTATTCAAAATGAATGATAGAGGTAAAGATACTTCATTAGATTTTAATAAGTAATTAAGGAATGTAATAGTGAAGTATCATCATTTTTAGAAGATATTAATTGCTTTGGATCAGCATGATGAATAATATCTTGACTATGCTATCATCGATCAGTATAATGTAGTGTGGAGTATTCCTAAACACATGTTACAATATCTATATCACGATATTGATGTTTATAAGAAGGACTGATGATGATTCATAAATATTAACATTGATCAAAAAAATTAGAGTGATGAAATTCCTAAATTCACATTTTATACATCAAAGTTATGATGTATAGAGTATCAATGTTGCAACTTGCAAAAATATCCATTATATTTCATGATTTGTTTCTCAAATAACACTTTAAATCCTTAACCAATAGGAAAACAAAAATAAAATTTGGATATCATATGATTCATAGTATGATTAAATAAATTATATCATATTACATGTGTTAGGATGCAAATATTTTTTTAAGAAACAAACAAACATGCACCATGCTAAACACACAGTGCATCTAAATAAATATCTTAAAAGTTGATTAGGATAATATTTAAATCCCTAAGATAGAAAAGAATCAATGGAACCCATGTGTTTATCTTAAAAAATCCTAAAGAGTGGTAAATTAATGACCCTTATATGTGATAAGGTTGAATTTGGTTTATAAAATGTGTTGTCTACATTTTGGTCTATCATTTTAACACATATCTTCATAGTTCAACCCTAGGATAATCAATTTTTACCATAACCGTGATAATTATTGTTTACTGCATTTACTATTCATAATGCTCCAAATTTATGTTTAAAATATTTGATAATATAAATTAATATTTTTTAAAATATTTAAACCATTTTAATAATTAAATTTGAATAATTATTCAAATCCAATTAAAAATTATAACAGTAGATGTGATGGGAAAATCTGTTTTCAATGAAAACATTATCAAAAGTGTAGAAGATTTTAATATACAAATTCAATATAAAATTGAATAAAATGATATAAAATAGTAAAATAATTATTTATTTTATTTTATTTTACATTAAAAAATGTAATTTCACATTGTTAATTGTATAAACCAAAATGCAGTTTTATGTAAAAAACAATATTTCAACTATTCATCCAAAAATAAAACATTTTATAAAAATCACAAAAAACAACCCGAAGATAATTTAGATATTATGATTTCAAAATTGATATTATTTTTATCAAAAAAAATTGTTAAAATTGTAAAAATATAATTTATAATAATGTGCACATCGCACAACTGAACCGTCCTTTAGGAAAATAGTGTTTTTCAAAAAACATTTCCCTTTATTTAAAATGATTTTTTTATTTATAATCAATATATAAAATATTAAAATGATAAAACCATATATTTTAATAAATTATTTATTTTAATTAAAAACCTCCAACTTAATGTATAGGTTATAATGGTCAGGTTTTAAATAATAATATTTTAATATAGTATTATGTTTCGAATAAACCCGATGTGGCATACATTGAAAGCTATCATAGATATTTAATTTATTTAAAATGAAATATATCATAAAAACTCTAGGTGTTATATTTTCATATAAATATAGTATTTCATGTTATATATTATATCAAACTAAATTTTCTACTTTATAAATCAAAGGGTGTTATATTCTCCCCACCTTTAATAATTTACATCAACAAAATTCATACTTGATATCTGTAATAAAGGGTTTCACAATATGAAATTCAATTGTTGAAAAACCTAAAATTTAAAAGGGTTAATAATTAAACATCTTGATAAGAGAGAAATAAAAACATTAAGGTAATCTATAATAACACATAACTAGATTTCTAGGAATGAGAAAATAAGTGGAAATTGAATATATGTACATGGTAAAAAACGTAAAAAATTATCGAGAATGATATACATAATTCATCACAAGAAAGTGAATTTCAAAGGAATGTTAATGAACTAAAACCACAAATCAATGACGATTAAAAATTTCATCAATTCATCAGATATGAAGGTAATAAGATATCATTTTTATGATCCTCTTTTGAATGTTTATGAATTATTTTACTCTCTTAGAATATAAGGAAATTTACATACTTGATAAGTTTATATTTCATAAGAATAAATTAATAATTTGGTGGAACTTCGATAAACTTCCACTTAAGAATATACAAAAAAAAAATTATTCCAAAATTATTAAAATTAACTTGTAATGTATCATAAAATGAAAAAATAGTGAAAATTATTTACCTATGTTTTTAAATATTTTCCAAGAACAATATTTGTAACATAAGTAATCCAATATAACACATTAATCCCTAATCCACAATTGTAACACCACTAGTTTATCATTAAAATTTATCTTTTCAATCATCTCAGTAAAAAATAATATATTAACCAGAACAACGCATAGGATAGTAGTAGGTGAAGCACTTATATCGCCCTTTGGTTATGGGTTCATGCCCCACAACTTTTCCAAATTTAATAGGTTGCCGCCAGATATGTGGATTTTCCTTTTTTAATGAGATATTAATATAATTCCTATAAAATTCCAAAATTTTGATGACCTAAAATTAATATAACATCAAAATTATGATGACCTTAAAGGCTGAAAATATATTTAGTCTTATATCTAAATAAATATAAAGAATTTTTCCTCAAATTACACTTTTATATATAAAAAATAGAATGAATTCCCGTAATTTTTTTCTTAAAATGTCAATTATAATATTATATCTTTTCCACAAATATAATTAAAATGGGGTTTTTAATTTTATGAACTTACGACCAACCTTCAGTTCATAGAAAATGATAGTATCCATAAAATATAAGTTATTGAAGACATATATTCTTCTAAAATTTAACATAATCCTTAGATGATTCATTATTTCTCACTACTGGAAAAATACTCTATACCAATAGTTTGGAACAATTGGTATAGGCCTCCAAACTGTCGGTATCACCTATACCAGCAGTTTGGGGACCTGTTGCCACGTAAGACGTGAGGATAGGTCTATACCAATGGTTTTGGAAAAATAATTTGTATAAGTAATATGAAAATCTATACCGATGGTTCCATAAAACTGTTGGTATATGTAATTCAAAAAATAATCATTCCCTTGTTTTTGATCCAAGCAGCTCTTGTTCGTGAATGAACGACCTAACCACTAACCTAAATTACTTTTGTGAACATAATTTCATAAATATATATATATATGTGAGTGTGTATGTGTGTGTGTGTCTTATCATAAGTATTTTAAATTTTGATTTATTTAATGTCCACTGTAATAAGATTCCATTAAAAATACATGTACCTATTCCAACTGTACTCAAAACTATTGGTATTGACCTATACCCACGGTTTTGAAAACCGTTGGTTCATGTTCTTTGATTTTGGGACCTATACCAATGGTTTTCGACAAACTGTTGGTATAGGGGGGACTTATACCAATAGTTTTTCCAAAATGTTGGTATAGGGTCTCTAAAATAGACCTATACCAGCGGTTTGGGCCAAAACCTTGGTGAATATCCCCCTTATACGAACAGTTTGGCAAAAACAGTTGTTATAGGTCCATATAAGTGACCAATACCAACGGTTTGCCCCAAAACATTGGTATAGATTATATTTCAAGTAGTTTTTATTTAAAAATAAAATAGTTAAAAATACTTATTCAATATTAATTTTGAATGCAATTACGTAAATACTTACACCATTTTATTTCAACATATGTCCTTAATTTTTCTAGTGGTTAACCCTTATAAAGGGGGACTATCTCTGATAAATTCTCGGTTCCCCACATTTAATACAATAAACTATAAATTGATCTTTAGGGTGAGATTTTCTTCCTTCCATCATACTCTTCATTTTTCGTTGGAATCTCATTTCTTTATGACCTTATTTTCAACACATAAAACATATTTCCATTCTTTTGAGAGAATATTTTTGGTGTCACTTTCAACATTTCTTACATTTATGAAATCGATCATTCTTTACTCAACGGTCTTCGTAACTCGTGCATTTAGTGAACACCATCCTTCCATTATTTATGATTTTAGGGGTTTGTAATGAAAAAAAATAATCATATCTCGAGATAACAAGAAAATATTAATATTGAAATCTTTGACACTTATAATCATCGCATTCGATTTCTCATAGTCACCACATTGTTCTTCATGATTAATGTAAACTTGATTTATTCTGGTATTGATTTATGTATTGAAACCAAAAATAATATTTTGAGATAGAAATAAGGATAGTAAAAAAATCAGATAGTCATTTATAGGATGCCTAATCCTTGACGGCTTCTTTTAAATAAAATAAAACTTAGGTTTAATTTAGTTCATTCATTATAATCACCTATGAAAATCCTTCATAATTATTTGAAAATAAAATGTGAATTTTCCAAAGCATATCCCCCAAGACTATCAAACCAAGTTCACAGTAAGTCCCATTTTCATGTACTAGTTAACATTCAAGTCAAACCTGACATGCCTTATTGGTGTTATTACCCCTAGGCACAACTATTTAAGAACCACATCTTCCTGTATTTTCTATAAAGAGGTCTATTTGTAGGAAACCTCATTTAATATCACTCTTAACAAAAACATGGGATGATTTTCTACACATATGCTAATATTCTATCATGTGTTTAAGTTACCTAATCTATTATTTCCTAAATCAAGTCCCCATGGTTTCTAATAAACATGCTCTAAAACAAAAATCAATGATCTTCAACCCATTATCCTAGATCTAGGGTCTAACTTATTAGATTGGAATAAGATGCAAGGAATCAAGTGTGAGAGAACCGAATAGTTTCATAGTATTGGTAAACTATTAACATATATGATTCTCATATTATAATTAAAAATAAAAATTACAACATTATGTTTCTATGAGAATATTAATAATCATTTTTTTATGTCATAACATATTCTTCATAGTATAATTTACAAATTTCTAGTAATGGAAACAAAATAATAGTGAAATCATGTTTTTATTAATGGTTAAGTACAACAAAATCTATTATGAATCAATAAGTATATTCAACATATAAAGGTAAATAATTGAACAAATTTTCAATTTAAATAATTTAAATATAATAATTTGACATGTAATAATCATTATGTCAAGGTAAATATCTAAAAATAGACACCATATTATCATTAACATGGCCATTATGATTAGATAAGGAATGATCAAAGGGAAAGGAAAATAATTAGAAACACATGAAATATAATCAACAAACTAACAATAAAATGTATGTAGATATAATATCATTGAAGAAATATCATGCATAATAAATATTGAATTCTTAATGATGTAAGTGAATAATTATTAGACATCATGATCTATGAAATCAGGATACCTAGACTGTCAATACCTTTCACAAGACAAGTTAAAATTGATGGCTAGTTATACAACAAAAACCCATTTGACTAAGGTTATCCAAATGATTCATATCATGAGACAATCGATGAATAATGTGTATTTCTATAACCAATCCCCCCCCACATATGTATGTCCATAGAGTTCCTCCTATATACAATAATCGATTTAATTCACAAATAGTATGCATTATCATCAAATATCAATATTGATTAAAGGATATTGATTTATATATATTTCCTTAGTGAATGAAATAAAATTTTTTGTACAAATACATATGTAAAAAATTTATAAAGTTAATAAAATAATAACATAAAACATTAAATAATATGGATATTAAATATAAATGAGGATTATAATAAAAATATATCATAATAAAGTGATTATCTCAAGAAAAATAAGAAATCATAAAAAGTTAGATTGTTCGTTAATTTTTCACCTCTTAGGTAACTTTTAAATTGAATCCCCCTAAAGAATAAACATAATCCAAAACATTATTAGTAATTAATAAAAATATATTCAAGTTAAAACAAAAAATATCAGAAATATATGCATAACATAATAGTAAATATGACTATATTAATAAATATTCCTCAATGAAATGGAAATTGAGGTGACCTCCCTTGCAATAATCATAAGGATAAAGTAAGAATTAATTAATGAATTGATTAAATAAATTAAATTTAAACAAAAATAAAATTTGGAAATAGAATATAATATATTTATAATTCATTGCACACATAATTGAATAAAAAAGATTACCCAATGAAGAGAAATGGAGTTATTAAATTCTTTAAAACATGGCAATTTTCTTGTAAAATCATTTAAGATGAAGTAATCAAAATTTAAACATAAAATACAATGAAATAAATATTATTCCTGATATGAAATGTATAACAGGTAGTATATACACTGTATAAAATAAGATTTGTCTATAACATCAAACAAATGCCTCAATGAAGGGAAAATTGAGGCGATGTACCTTACATAATGATTCCTTTTCATTTAACAATATTTAATCCGTTTTTATTGAAATGATTTCATTTCCCTTATACATGGGAATCCACCATGGTGTAAGTCCTAAAGGAATTTCCATTTTGGTAAACCCTTTCAAAATAACCATCATGGGAATTAAATTTCTATCAAAATCCATCAGTTGGATGAGTATATATCAACAATGATGACTCTGATTCCCCCACTAATCTAGATAGTTTGGATTCTATCCTAAGGATTGAGCTCCATACCCGGGTCTTATATTCCCCCACATATGTCATTTCCATATTTTGTTAAACTGAATTTATTGGAATCAAACAAAATATTTAGGTTTTTATTCTTGTTATTAACATGATATGTTGGAATCATCATGAATATTCAATCCCAACCACAAAACACCGGTGGACTCCCTAGATAATAGTAACCCTCAGAGTTCCTAATTATTTGGATTCAAAATGTAAGAAGTTACACAGTTCTAAGTAAATATATAAATCAAATAGAAAAACTCTCAAACCTACAGATAGTCTAATTAAAATAAACCCCCAATACTGATACAAGTATGCATCACCATATCCCTTTTAAGGTAACCATCCCCATATCATGATTTGGAATAAAATTGTGAACACATATTCAATATTTATGAGAGTAAAAAAAATATTAAATAATTCCCTCTCAAAAGGGTGTGGTGACACTAGCCTCCCATCCTCTCGACCAATGTTAGTTCTATAGCACCGTTGGGTTTGAAAACTCAAATGAATAACGTCCTTTTGAAAGCAGGTATATACATTATTATGGATGTGGAAACTATTGGGTGTTTTTATAAAAGATTAAAATGATAAAAATGATATGAATGATTGTGAAACCATACATAAACACCCCTTGATCAATCTTCATAGGAAACATCTCTCTAGAGGAAATCAAAATCATTGACCCATCATGAAACCATGAAATGATTGAATAACTGAATCACTATCGATAGTTGTCACCAAGTCTTCTAAACATCGAGGACCCTGTCAATCTTATTTTGAAGGGTGAAAACTGGTGAACCCAACGTGAAACTATAAAATAATAAAAATTACTGGTTAACCATGTGTTGGGATGTTTTATTTAACATCTCCTACATAAATGAATATGGAACAATTTATGTGAGATCCTTCATAACCATGGTTCCCATGAAATAATTCCATTCTCACCATGAAAATTACATATGAGAAAAATGGATGATTCAGAAACAATAAAGTATAATTATGTTACCTATTCATAGTTTATTAAGTGTGTTTCAAATATGCAATGATGTAGTACTTAGTTATTCGGACCCATGTTGTCTTTACAACTAAAAAAATCTCTCATAGACAACTTGACCGAAGGCCTTGTCTTTATAAAGAAAACATTATATAACTTTAGCAACAATAATAACCTCTATGGGCTAAAAAACAACCTCACCCACTACATTAATTCATATTTATGTTGGGAACATGATAGTTTTTTAATACTATATATATGGTGTAATCAAGATCATTGAGGCTACACATAAAGGTCTCTATATGATGAAGTATACAATTCCATATCTTTTGGGGAAAGAATTAATGTAACTAGTGGAACCATTTTCCACTACAAACATCATCAGAAGATTATCCACATATCCTATAAATCATCACCTTTATAATATATAGAAGGTGGTTCAAGAATTATATTATATCTCAATCGCATTTTAGGATCTTAATAGGAGGTATCCTTTTAACTATCAAGACTACAGTCATCCGTCCAGTGCCCCTTTAATGCCTGATGAGGGAAACACACACAAAATTGTCACCCTAGCACACATGCATGGGTAAAAGGGAAGTATTATATGGAATAGAAATATTTTCATAAATAAAAGTGGGTTCATATCACCCTTTCCATTGGAAAATACTAAAAGAATATTCTGATTGTAATAATCAAGTAATCTCATATCCCCACTCACTCAGTTCAAGTCTTCATACATTTTCCTACATCAATCATTGGGGAGGTATATATACCATCCTAATTACATTAATTCCATCAACATATTCTGATAGCACATGCAGAACATTTGTGTGATTATATCCATGTTTTAATCGAAGACATCTTCTAGTATATCTTGAGAATGAAAATGTGAACTTCCACAATTTTACACACACTTTTACAAAGTCTCACTGAAATCTTCGAACAACTAAATATCTATTTCAATATATTTAGAAACTCAAACAGATAAAGTGATAATAAAAAAATTATTTATTGATAGCTTGAGTAGAATAACACCATTAAAAATTCAAATAGGTTTCTCTTATAGAGTGAGTATGAACTATTTCTCTCATATAGGATGATTATCATCATATTCTGGTAAAATAATGAGAAATAGTTATAGGATAATATTAATATTATATTTAGGGATGACTTACTCAGATTGGCACATGCCATCATATTTTCATATATTCCAATTGAAAAATATTTGAGGCATACTCCAAAGGTCCAAGACTTGGATAATTTCCCCATTTTGACGGGGTCTCACCAACATAGTTTACCCATGTCTCAGGATATAAGAATATTTGTATCAAAAAGTAAAATAGGTATAATCCAAAGTCATAGGACTAGGCTAATATCCCCACTCTAACTCTGGTTTTTGTTACAATATTGAAATCACCATAGAGAAGGATCATATCCTTGCTGATGAATCCACTCGAAATATTCCAGTATGTCATAGAATTTAAGAATATACTCCAACTTACTCAAATTAATAACTACACTAAGATCCTTATAAGGATATATAAGAGGATTTTTATATAACTTCACTCATTTTTAAGGTCCTTCGACTTATTCTGATATAGAATGCATATTTGAAGTGGGTTCATATCCTAGATTTTTCTCGGATTGACCACTATATTCTACCAACCAACCTCAAGCATGATTATAAATTTGAAGACAATATAGAATATCACATGTATACTCTAGTAGCTTATAGGTAGTAGGATTATATCCCAATAGCACCAAAATGTTATCAACATATTTTAAAAACTGTCTTGTAGGAGTTTCATATCCCTGCTCAACACCAGATGAGGGTCATTATATTTATTCCATGATGTAGAATGATTATATGATCACCAATCTTATCAATTCTAGTGTCCTTGGGGTTTTCTGATGCATATATGTTACTTCTCAAGGGTTCATCAACTCTTTGACTGAAGAAAAAGGTGATCGTTACCTTGATATTTTTCCTTTTATTAGTGCAAATAAAAATCATAGGGACTTTAACTGTTATATCTCCTAAAGCCAACATCCCCATGGTTATATCTTTCTTGGACAAGGAAAACTGATCCTTGACTAGAAACCTTCATATAGAGTGGTTATAAAAACTCATACAACTTTGTATAGAGAGGTGATCGAAACACTGAGGTTAACCATATATGGTACCCCCGTAAACTATTCAAATCACATCACCACGGCCAATAGAAGACATAGAAAAATATCCTCTATGATCTGGCCAGGTGGAGGAATATAATTCTAATGAAGAAGATACTGGAATGGATATATAGAGAGAGATATCCAGAAACAACCACCCATCAATGTTCTAGCATATCGCCATCATCAACTCCGAGATCCAATATGAGCTAGAGAATGTATGAATTCATTACCTATGCCAAAACATTTGGGCAAGAAATCATTGATAAAGGGTAAAACTTCCCCTAACATGGATATGAGGGTCATATTTATACCATACACGTACTCTATTTCCAAATAGACCAAGCTATTTTCTCCTTGGATCGATACTGAAGACGGAAAAACCAAGGTGAAAATACATTATATGGTTGCTTCCATTACACCACAAATCATTGTAAACTATTCACCAAGGTCTTTTCATATATTCATATCTATGGATGGAAAAATTATGCATTGTTTCACTACACAACATCCCTAGAACAACAAAACTATCTAGATATGAAGTCATTTAATTTGAAATTCATAGGAGAAATGAGGGTACCAAGTAACCCTTGAGCTAGTTGGTCAATACTACAAAATTATACCACATTAAAGATGAAAATACACTTGGAGTATAGGGAGAAGACTTTAAATAGATTCTTTAGATAGAACCCTTTAAAATGGGAATGCATTTCAGATATGTAAATCGAATTTGTTAACTACCAAACGGTTTCTCATAAAAAAGACTCACATTATATACATCAATTTCCCCCATATCATAGATGAGAACAATTTAACTAAACCAAATATATCATAATAGATTCCACCTTAGAATCCATCCAGAAGAGAAACCATCCCATAGGGTTGGGGTAATATTTCCATCTGTACCACCCATTGAGTCATCAAACATTGAGATTATTCAATAAACATAAGTGGTTGATGCAATCCATCCCTAGACCACAGAGTAGGGGATATTTTTATCTCAATCTCCGTCAATATTTTCATCACTCCCTAACTGGATCCTAGAGAATTAATCAGTGGTTCCATATCAAACCCATCCCATAAGAATGGCCTTTTTATATCTCAATTTCCATCTCATTTCCTATTAATTCATCAATAAGAGTTATTAAATCCTTAATAACATGATCATAGAGTACCAATAGATTCCCAAAATCAGCCCCATCTCGTAGGGATAGTGGCATTTTCATCATAATCATCATCCGATAAGGAATGATTATTCTCTAGTATGGTAGGTAAATATAGATGTTCAATATCTCATCCCTTCATAAAGTCATGAGACACACCTTTTTTTGTCCTCATTCAACAAGAAAAACTAGAAACTAGATTAAGGTCACCATTAACGTACCGATATATGACAAAATTATTGTGAAGGTAAAGGGACCCCATGAAAGAAATAATCCAAAATGGCCCAATATGACCAAGGTTCAGATAAATGGCCCTAATGAAACCCTGGAGAGAGGAGTAAGTTGTAAAGAATCACCCTATTACCTTTAGAGTAATGAACCCACTACCATTTCTCAAAATACATTAGTGAATGTCATTGCTATAAACATAATAAATGTTGTCGATCAAGATAAAAGTGTATAGGTACATAATATAGAAATAATACCTAGAGAGTAGGGGGATGTGGATGTGCCAAATGGGGATACACATACACGAGATGAGATAAGGAGTTAGAACATGGTACCACTGAATGATAAATTTCCACCTCTATGGAAAAACACTACCATAGATAAAGGAAAAGGAGTGGATATATCCCATTCACCATATAGAGGAGAAAAAATTCCTTTAATAGGGGAACGGTTGGCATAGTATGAGAATGAGATACAAAATCGCTGATAGCTTGATGGGAAACTACTCAGGGGAGACAATCCTCTTGGTTATCGTCTTTATATAGAGAGGGATAACCCTCTTACCACATATCAAGAGATATATAATCTATTTCAAAGAGTAGTGTGTGGGTTTTAGGCTGGATTTGGATCCAAGAAACTAGTCTATATAATTGATGATGTTCGGGATGATTGTGAATTTCCCCCATTATTACAATAGCCTTTCCCCAATCAAGGTGATCATTTAATCCTAGAAAATATTAAGAATTAGTGGTATATGAAAATGGGGCAACCACATCATGTATCACTTTCCTCTTGTAGTTTGAAGGAGCCATATAGAGGGGTACCAATAGAAGTGATCAACTCCATTGAATCCATAGCTTCTCGAATGGAATCCCTTGAAGGGTGGTGCACACCCATTCATCCTGAGAGGAAGAAATGTCTCAAATGGGTGGATGAAACTTTTCGCCCACTAAATTTTTGCAATCCTATATTCTCAACCTTTGATGGATCAGGAGATCAAAAACTGCATCTCACACACTTCGTGTCCAGATGAGGCCCAATGATGTGCCCTAAAGATATGAAAGATGCAACAAAATTGAGATATTTTTCTACAAACTCTAAAATTTCCATCCTATTTTTTGGAATAGTAGTCTTGAAGAATTATCCATTTCTGGTTAAGAAGACCTTATTTTTTCAGTTAATTTATTAGTTCATCTCTACACTAAAGAATAATCGACAATAAAATGTGTAAACAATGTTAAAATGAGGGGGTTTATAACTTCATCACTAGATTGAAGGGTTTAACCTATACACTCAGTATCTCTCTCCCAGAAGAGAATTTGTCGTAACGATATGTTGAAAATAATTATGATGGGTTGCAAACACCTTTGATCTTGATTAAGTATCAATGAGTATTAAGTGATTTTGAATAAGGATAATAACACCAATAATATTTTGTTCAGTAGACCCATACTAAATCTCATACCATACCATATTTACATGAAAAGGGCATGGTGAATTGAAAGACATTATTTTTACTTCAAACCAATAGATGTACACATTCATGAACATAGAAAGCCCCTAAATTGTTAGTCTCCACCCGCTGATAAGTAACAACAACAAAATCACCCTCAGCTAGAAGAAAAAATAGATTAGGGTCACCCACGGTCTGGTAAAAGGGTTAATAAACTATACTCTTTCTTAAATGATAAGGTTCTTAGTTATTTCCTTGAATCCATAGAAAATAACCTACTCAATCCACCAGATCTCAAGAAACCTAATGAAGCTATACAAACTAATCATCTGGACTATTTTTATTTCCATATGAGGTTGGGTTACACCATCCAAGACTAATCTTTCATCAAATAATTTCTCCAAATTGGGGTTTATTATAGAGGGGTGATGCTTTTGAATCTCTTAAAACATGTGACATATGTAACAAATACTCCATGACAAGAAGATGGTGGTTTAAAAGAAGTCACATCCCTATATGGAGGGGAATTTGATAACTATATTACACAAAAGATAGTTTACCTAGTTCATACCCATTGAGATAACATCTTTGGAAACCAAAAATTATCATGTCACCTTGGGTCGAAACAATAAATTAACCTTCCAAAGGTAGATTTAATTTCTAGACATAGGAAAACATATAAGGGAATGAGTAACATATAACTTTTTTAAAATCTCTTACTTGTATAGATTTCATTATTTTAACATCCCAAGAATGGGAACCACCCCACCAAATGGAACCATCATCAGATGAAGAGAATAATTATTTTTATTAATGTTTTTCACTTAACAAATACATTCTCTGATGATGATTATGCATATGTATATGAGTTCTCCATACCCGACTGTGGATCTGAAGGCCTAGTACATAGAATCCAAGGATGTGGAGGATCGCACCAGCATAGTCGAACCCAATATTTCAGCAACATTCCCATGATGGACATAAAAGTAGTCTTGTAACATGGGAAAGAACACCAAAAATATAAATAGATACATGAATATTCATAAGATCACTCCAGTGGTCATCTAGTCTTAGTTGTCATACATCACTCCCTCATGGGGTGGATTTTTATAATCTTCCCAGAAAAATGGGAAGGTCGATGTGGCCCACGATGCTTTCAACAGATTCTCCATAAACCTATACTCAAGAACCATACTAGTACACATCAAGCACTTCATGTTATTATCCACATAATATGGAGAAATTCCACCTATGGAAGCACATACCTATAGTAAAAAAGTAAGACATTCAGAAATAGTTTGTGGTTATTTATTTTAAACTCATAATCAAATATTACATTCCCTTTTCAAAAGAACTATGTGAGGCACATGTTAAATCCTTCTAGATCCAATAATAGTTTGTGATAGAATTATTTTTAACCTACATTTTCTAATAGATACTATTCAATCAAAATTTCAAGTCACCTCTCATACACATAAAAGGATCATGAAGAAGTTATCTATGGTCATATTATATCACTATAGGTTTTAAGAAAACATGAAAATGTCAACATCTGAAGGGATCTGGTTGAAAATGGTTCCATGATCAACGTCATCCCAATTAATACCCTCAAAAAATTTTGATTTTGTAATGCAGTTATCTTGGACAAAGATAATCAATAAAGGGTATGATAAGAGAGAGAAAAATTCCTCTAATGAAGATAAATCTAAAAAAACATTTTAGGGATCTCGCATATAATGCTAGTTTCTTGGTTATCTATCAAGACAGGTCATATATTTTACTTCTTAGAAGACCATGGATTTATATCAACAATGGGGTACCTTTAATATTTCTATATTTTATGAAATACAACATCGATGGTAGGTTCATCATATTACACTGTGATGGTGTCCCATTTGATTCTTGTGAAGTAATATACACTGAGGAATATTTCTATAAAATTTTTTGTAAATAACCAATGGTGGATGTTGAAATATAGATTGTATCCCCAAATGGATTGGGTACTACCCATGGGAATCCCTAGATTATGATTGAAAGTAACTATGTATTACCTATAAAACTGGTTGTGGAAAAATACTTAATCCCAATTTTCTAATCTCCTCTTATCCCTAATGACTGTCTAAAAGAAAACAAGTGACTGTAAAATATATCCATGGTGACCCTAGTAGTTTGTATGATTATTTATTTTCCCATGGACCTTCTAACCTAGATAGTGATGGATATTCCCCTAGATTACCCACCAAGTCTGTTGGTGCCAAAATTTGGGACAGAGAAAAGTCCAAAGCGATGGCACTGTTGACTACCTCATGAAGATATTTTGCGGAGTCCCCCCGGCATCACGGCCGCCGCGAAGCCAGGAGGCGGGCCACTCCATGAATGCATTAGACATTCGAGATCTCACCTCTAAGCAAGGAGATAGGATGCTCTATGAATGCAGTTGACGTTCGCAAGCATGCCGCAGAGCAAGGAGGCGGGATGCTCCACAAGCGCCCCTGATGTTTGTGATTCCACCTTGAAGAAACCAAGTCCCTATTCACGCCACATAAGCCCTGCTTCGCGGTGCCTCTTTACTATAAATACTAGACTCCCCCTGAGCCCAAAGGATAGACAATATGACCTTTGGACTTCCCAGCTCTCGAATCATGAAGTATCCTTATCCTCTATGAACCATAAGATGTGCGAGGTACTTCTACACTGCGAAGTTCCTACCCTTTCTCTCGTTTTGGTCCCCTATTCTGAGAGGGATGCCTTTCATGAAGCCTAAGGGCCTTAGCGAAGTAAGAGGATCTCCAAGGGGGCCTGGGTCATCGCGGAGAATTTATGATTCACGAAACACCCTTCATGTACACTTGATCCATATGTTAAGGTAGGGTTAATGTACTTCATGAAGAACATTACTTCAAGACACCTTGCTTCACAAGGCACCTTTGCTCCGTGAGGTAGTGCTCTGTGAATCCCTTTCCACTACGTGAAGCACCTCTCATATACACCTCTACCCTATTCTTAGTCTAACGAACCCCACTTCGCGAAGCACACCCCTTGGCTAGTGCCCTATTCCACACAGAGCAACAGAGATTCACAAGGCCCCTGCCTATAAACCCCTCTGCTTGGCAATTCATTTTCTCGTGAATCCCTCCATGATTTCACGATGTGACATCAATGTTCCTTGGATGATACCCCTCGCTGTGTTGCTTTTCCTCATACTTCTTCGCATAGCCATGCTAATGGATATTTCATTTTCACATAGCCATGCTAACGTGGGCCCCTCAATGGTTCACCCCATGACACACTCTCACCATGACTTTTCTTGTCCCCTCTCTACACCAAGGATTATTAGGTACCAGTTATGTAAGTCCTAGGGGTGCGGTGTAAACCCACATCGTCCGAGCTGCAGGACGTTAAACTACCACGCACCCTCGTCCTTAGCACATGATGTTAAATTGTGACCTCGCCCTATGCCTCGCACGCTGGGTACCCCCACCTTGGACATTCTCCAGGCCCGCTGGTCTCTACAGGGGTTGATATCCTCCATATGGGAGTGGTATTTGTCTGTGGGGGAAGGGAGACCATATCAGGGTAATCCCCAAGCCTTCTTATATGAGGCAACATCCCTGCTCTTCATTTCATATTCGTTCCCTAGGGCCAGCGAAGGGTGTGGTAGGGAACGGGGCTTCTCCTTTCTTCGGACCCAAGTCCCTCTCCAATTGTGCTTTGTCACCATAGGTCCTCCATCCTGAAGTAAGTCTCAACTCTTTGGTCATCCAACCATGCATAAGCCCATTTTTCCTCTTTGGGATGTTAACCGTGTGTAATCCTCACTTCACTTCCCATGGATGCACCTTTTGCGACGTGATCGTTGGGTCTCTACTATCTCTTGTTTCTCACACCGAGCATGACTCACGTGGGCTTAGAGTGAGAACCGACCATGACATCCACCCTGGGAAGCCAATACTGTAAGCCCCATACCCGCTTCCTAATTACGAGGACTTTGATCCTTGCTAAGGGAGGGTACGTAGGAAGCCTCCACGAGGTTCTATCCCAACACCCGGTCGCTCCGACCATCTTCATGTATGTTCACCAACACCTTGGGCAGCCTAGAGTGTAATCCCCACACCAACCACCTGAACTACGAGGTCTATGATCCTTGTCAGGGAAGGGTACGTAGGAAGCCTCCACGAGGTTCAAGCCCACCATTCATTGGACCCAAGGTCCTCCCTCACGTCAGTTCACCAGCACCCTAGGCCGCCTCAGAGAGTAATCCCCAAATGCCCCATCCGAAATATGAGGTCTTTGATCCTTTCTAAGGTAGGGTGAATAGGAAGCCTCCATGTGGTCCAAGCCCAATATCCATTGGACCATTGGTCCACCTTCACATCGGTCCACCAACACCCTTCCAAACTATGAGGACTTTGATCCTTGCCAAGGCAAGGTACATAGGAAGCCTCCCTAAGGTTCAAGCCCAACAACCATTGGACCCCATGTCCACCTTCACATCGGTTCTCACCCACCTGAACTACGTGGTGTTTGATCCTTGACAAGGAAAGGTACGTAAAAATCCTCCACGAGGTTGAAGCCCACCAACAACCAGCAGTTCTGACCCCCCTCACATCGGTTCACGACATCCCACATGATGTAAAACTATGGACCTCATTCAGTGGAAAGCCGTTGTCACTCCATTCTGCGGTAAGCCATTGTCACTCCGTTCAGTGGTAAGCCGTTTTCACCTCAAAAAGTGGTAAGACGTTGAAACCCAATCCAGTGGTAAGCCGTTGTGACCTCATCCATCGATAAGCCGTTGAAAACACCAATCAGCGGTAAGTCGTCGTTACATGAACAACGTGGACTTTGAATCCCTACCACGGGGATACGTAGGAATTATCTTTGAGGCTCAAGCCCAGAGCCATCATCATCCTCATGGGGATTCCATTCCATTCACCACCCCCCTCACAAAACCTTCCATCAACCATCTTGATTCTTACTGGGGCAGCCACATCCCAGTGGAATCATGCCACCCCATTATCTGTTCCCTTTAATATCATTCAAGAAGCAACACACATGTTTTCCCCAATATCGGTGTTTCCTTCAGGGGGTTCCCCCATCTGATCTTCTCTAGTCAGTGTTCTGATCAGCTCGATCCATCTCTGTCGAAAATTAAACTTGTGGCATAACCTGTGTTAAACCTGGAAAGCTGAGAAAAACCTCAGATACATGCCCATGGAATACTATTCCACGTGTTTGATGTGGGATGCCTCAGGATTCTGCACCCTCGAGAAGCGATATAATAAGGGACAGAAGACAGACATGCATATCCCCAAACGTCCAGACATGCCAGTGATTCCCCATGTGACTACTCTCATGATCGAAGGATGCTTCCCAGACCAGACCCCATTGAATGTTCAGACAGAAGCAGCGTAATTTACTGGTGTCCATGAATATATAGTGCCCAGAAGAGTTTCATGAACAACATCTTAAGTCTATGAGGGAGACCCGGACTTTGTGATTATTTTCGAGGAGGAATCCAAGGAAGGATGAACCGACATCCATTCATCATGGTTCGACCAAAGAGAAGACTTCCCTGAATATGAAGCAGATGTCTCCCTCCTTTGGAAAGCGAGAATGCGGGGCAACAAAAAACTGCACCCCTTGTCCTCGAACGAGATGGACGCGCGCACCCTGGAAAAATTATTATCCTCAAATATTAAGATTATTAGCGCTCGGTGAATCAATGGATTTACGTGTCATCGGATCCAGATATCTGGCGTCGTGTCCTGCCAAAAAATAGCAAGCATGTCAGGAAACTTACCAAAAGTTGGGGCAGTAGAACATTGGACATCATGTTCTACGACATTGTCTGTGTGGATCCCTCTATACCAAAAGATAGGATGGTGCTGGGGAATTGGTCATCAATTCTTTTTTCTTTTATCACTAATGAGTTAATCTCTCTGCTTCTCAGGAATCAGTTTGCTTCCACAAGAATGCGATCACCACCCGCCCATCTACGCAGGGGCATGGGAAACATGAGAACAGCCGCTCCATGTGGCTTCACCACTTCCACGACGTCCTCAGCATCCACGATCATGGGGAACCCACTCCCCATCTCCCCATCTAAAGTTATCCAATAAAAGGTAACTAATGACATTGTGCATCGTTACGAGGAGGGCATAATCCCATCCCGGGAAATGGCTCTCCTGGATCTTGAGGTGTTCGCGCCTCGTCGTCAACGCCAACCCTGAAGGCCGCACATGGAGCCATTACTCCCCAACCCGACCTAAAACCGCTTTGGGAGCCTGTCCCCAGAGCGCTTTGATGACTCCATGCCTTACACTGATGAGGTAGGCGATGTCTGGCCCAACCCGGTCAGAGTCCCGATCCAAGGGCTCCCAGTAGCAGCTCCAACCCAGCCGCATCAGCACCGCCACCTGGTCTTGCCAAAGGAGGAGCATGTAAGCTATGCACCTGCACCACCAGCCCCAGCTCGTCCGACCCGACACCAGTGTTGGGCATGAGTTGAGGAGGATGCCTGCCAAGGGGTGTTAATGTCAACGACTACTGTGAACTGAGCCACTGCCAATGCATATCATCAGGTCCCTGCATACACTGAGTAGGGGCGCTTATACGCGCAACAAGGATCGAGGCCCCAACTGCCCATGGGTAGGGTGGGTCGACTCTCCTGGTCGCAGGCATAAGAAATTGTCGCCACAAACCAACCCACAGTGATGCCACACGATATGGAGGTCCTCCCCGTACAGCTACTATAGAGAGCATGGGCCTTCCCCGGTTCAAGGCTTATCATGGAGGTCTACCTTGTGCTACCCATAGTCCGAATGATGATCTACCTCACGGCAGTGATACTCGGTATAGAATCCTCTTTCGTGCCCATTACACTGGATATGGAGTCGATCCCCCTACTCCTGACTGCCAGTGTAGAGACATTGGACATCCGGTCCCTCTCCAACTTGGGGGTCCTACCTACGTCCTGTCTGCAGCTGGTGAAGGTCCCCCTCACCCCAGAAACCAAAGGGGTGAAGGCCAGCCTCGCTCCACCCTCACCAAGAATAGAGGTCATCCCCATGCTTCTTCAGGTCCCAGTAGAGGTTTTTCCCACTCTAGTGCTATCCAGGGAGGTCCTCCCCATGTACCCTTATACATTTTTCCTGGTTCTCCTCGCACCACAGCGTTCTTGGGTGGAAACCCTCTCCACCCCTGCACCAGTGCGGCCGAAGGACCCCATGTCATAAATCAACCCTGTCCCGAGGAGCTACCCAAGGGCAGGAAGGCGGGTCGTCGCTGCCCCAAGAAGAATCCTGGGAAGTCTCGGAAGGAAATCAAATTGGTCTGCTTCTCAGACTATGAAGTGGAGTACGACTCACCTGAGGAACCCTCCCCTTGCTCAACCAAGTCAAGGGTCAGGGCAGGGACGAGGTGCATCAGCCTGGTGCCCCCGAAATGTAGGGTCCACAGGATTCCCACCTCCCTCTGCAGGTATATCCAAGATAATGAAAATCTAGTGACGCCATAGGTTACGGTTGTTCAATCACCACCATCGTCGACGGAAGTGCTTTCTAACTCCACAAGAGATCACGGAGAGCTATTTTGGAGACCAATGGCAGGAGAGTAGAATTGCGGCCTATCACCAGCAGCCCTGGCCCTTGAGCCAGGAAAGGCGGCCATCAGCCCCTCTTATTCTGACGTCGTGGTCAGGTCGCTAATCTATTCAGAGGATAGCCCAAGAATCGGAGGTTATTCAACCCGCTCGATGTACTCTCCACCGGCCAGCCTATCGTCCCAGCGGTCTGCCTCAATACTGCTGACAGTTCCACAACCACCCCCAGTTGGCGAGTGGGGAAATCAAGGTCCAAAACCTAATTTTGAGCTGAGGAGCTTCTGGATCATCCTTGCAGAAGACCACTCCCCCGAGAATTTTTGGCCAATGGTAGCGCAGAGTTTCACCATACCAGAATCCCTAACTCCAGAGGAAGTTGATTGTTTCTGCTACACCCTCTGGGTGGCATATTTCAGACTTCATCATCAGTGCATGGGTTATCCAAGGATCCAAACACATTTTGAGGAAATCAGTGAGCAGTTCCATCTAGTTGATCTGGCTGCACTCACTGTGGCCCAGCGCCCCGAGTCCCCAGGTCGCCGTGAGGCTCTCCAGTATCAATGTGTTCATAGTATCAACGTACTCCAAAAAATTATTAAGTAGGCTACCCCTCACATGCAAATCCATGGCAGGGGAAGTATGATTCCCTCTCTTCAGTGCTATCTAGCAGTAGCCCGACTCGCTATGCGATATTGAGGACATGCCCCCTGGAAGGGTCACAGTCAACATGGCCAATATAGTGGATGAGAAGGACGAGTTGGAGCTTCTCTATGGAGACTTACCCCCTGAGGGTGTGCCACCACTATTGGACCCATCAGGGAGGATTACTTCTCAGAAGAATAACCTCATATCTCTCCCTGTACCCACTGAAGCGTTGGTACTCGGCAAGAATGCCAGTAAGGGAAAAGAGTATGTCGGAGCTATCAAGCACTCCGACCCATCTGCCTCAGTGCATAAGATGGAGGAGGACCCCAAGAAGGCCATGTTGCACCAGAAACATGCTGAGTAGAATAGGTTGGTCGATGAACTCATGGATGAATGTGCTGCCGAGCGACGACACAACTACGGTGATCCTAGGTCAGGGCAGAAGTGGCAGGAACAACTACCCCTCAGCGAGATGCCCCCAGGAAACCATGATCATACCGCTCTTGAGGACTGGGTTGAAGTCGGAGCTCACAGTAAAATGGTTTGGTATGTCTCTACAAAACCTCCTGAATGGCGTGGAAATCCATGAAATCCAGCCTGGGTTCCTTCAGCTGCCATGAAAGTCGCTCCACGAGCCATTCCACGAGCAGTTAATCCTGTCTACCATGTTGAAGAACCCGAAAATGCACTCTTGGTTATGGATCCCCTTCAAGACAGGGACACTGCCAAGATGATCTTATGGTGGTTCTCATAGCCTGCCTTGAGGCATTGGAAACACGATAAGTGGAAATCCCACCAGATGGAAAGCCATACCTGGCTTGGGTGGATGATGTTTCGCCGCCTCTGTGATTCAAGAATCCCACCTTCTCCCCCTTTAACGGGACGGGGGACCCACCGCAGCACCTATCCCACTTCAAATCAAGGTGTGGGCCCATGTTAGGCACTACAGCGTAGTAGGAGGTTGCCGAGCTCCACTATTTTGTTTAGATGTTGGAGGGGTTGGCATTCGTCTGGTACAGCCAGCTCCCCTTCGGATCCATGACCAGATAGGAGGACCTTCGTAGGAAATTCCTCTGCCAGTTCAACTCTACCCCCTAGAAAACCAACATCGCAGATCTCTTCAAGTGCAAGAAAAGGCTTGATAAGTGAGTCTCGGACTTTATCACCTGGTGGAAGGGGCTCACATACTCCCTTGACATGCCACTAACTCATGAGAAACTACAGAAGATGTGCATACAGAACGTCAAAATGGAACTGGTTCCTTCTCTAATCACCCAGATCTACCATGGAGGATTCCAAGACATCTCCAATAAGGCCCAACTCCTGGAGGAAGCCCTGCAATAGGCCATCCAGGCACGTCTATTTCCCCATGTAATTCTAGCAAGGAGGGATGCCAGAGTCGAGCCCGCCGAGGTGTCCCAAATAGAAGCCCCCACACAGCTGGAGTTACTTGCAGTGGCACTGGCCCTGCAGCCTCGCAGAGGCCCTCCTCCTAAGGCATAGACTCTAGCTCAGTAGCATCGTCCTTGGAATCATCAAGAAACTCCACGTAATGCGCTGCCAATGCCTAGGCGGGAAAATCAGGGCCCACCTCCTTGATAGGCCCCTCCGGCTCCTCGTCAATTCCAGGCTCCAACGGCCCCCTTTCTAGAAAGAAGAAACCGGAATTACACGTTCAGTGAGAATCAGGTTCTCGGTTACCTCCATAGCGCCCTATAGAAGGGGATTGTACGCTTTTTTGAGTGTTAAAGTCTGGAAGAGGTGAATCTCACTGATCACCCCGACTACTTCCCCTATCATCGAATTCTGGGGCACACCGTCAAGCAGTTCTTTGTGTTCAAAGACTGGCTTCAAAACCAGGTCGATAACAACATAGTCAGGCTAGGTCCGGCATTGGCACAAGTGGAGGGGGTCTTTGTAAGGCCAGACAGCAGTAGCTACAGTGAAGGCGAGTGGCAGAAAGTTTCTAACCTTAGGTCCCAGAATTAAGACGACTGGATGGCTCGCAAGGCGGTTGCTCGCACCCATGTAATCATTCGGGCATGCATGATTCTTCCAGAGCCTTCAGAAGTTGTGGCCACCACTTCTACATCATCATCTCAGTTGGCCTCTTCCCATAAGAGCAAGCATCGTCGAAGCAAGAAAAAGTAATGTGCCCTGCCAATGCCATTGTCATCCTGCATGTTTGGTGACTTCATGCACCTTGAGATGGGGATCCCACCCAGAATCCACCCAACACTGGATCACTTTTCACGTGATAGTCAAGGGTATGCTTCGGTTAATACCATGGTGTTGGTAAATCTCTATTTGACTTCCGATGAGGGGGAGCTCTAGGTGGACCTCCCCAACGTTCCCAGTGGATGCCAACATCAGTGGGGCCGCATCCATATGAGTCGTCGAGGCGCATCTGTTGGCACCTCTAGCGAGGCTGTGAATGCTACTGATACCACAGAGCAGGCTCAATACAAAGCTCAGCATGTGTAGCCTCTTCATTCGGTGTCGTATAATTACCTTAATGTCTTATACAATGATGATTAAAAAATTATTTAATTCTTGAAAAATCAATAAATATTGTTTTATTAAATTGATAATAACCATTAAAAGACACAAACACAAGGGAAAATTTATTTTTATATTATATATCAACCATAATCATCCAATGGTATAGCTATTTATCATTTTTAACCATATATAATTTATTATGACAATAATGTCATTTTAATTAAAGTATAGTCAAAGTTTTCACTTTCATATTTTTAATAATATATCATTTTAAATATGGGGTTAAAAATATATATATTCAAAAATAAATACTATTATGGAAGATAGAAAAAATATCTTATTTATGTTATTTTTTTAGAAATTTTAGTTAACTAATGTTTATATTAATTAAATAATCAAAATTAATGTAGTATTTATTTTGGTAAGGGAAATATCAAATTAATGATAATAAAAATATGAAAATAAATAAAATATGGCATAATTAAAATTTAAAATTAATTTAATACATTACATTGAACACTTAGGAATATAAAAAAATATTTTTTATAGGTTATCATATTATCTTTATATATTTTAAAATCCATGAAATGAATAGTGTCAAAATCGACACTTGATATTTCGTCAAAATAATGTTGTATAAATTATTTAAAAATAACAATACATTTTTAAAAATTCCAATCAATAATAATATGCTATAAAATATTCTAAATTATTAATTTATGTTTTTTTTGAACAAAATAAGTAAAATAAAAAACAATTGATAATAGAAAAGTTTTCACCTTAGTAAAAATTAAAATAGATAATTAAGGATTAATTTAAATGTTATAGATTATATTGAAATCTAAACTTGTATAAATTTTATTTTTTGATGAGATTAAAATATTATCATGTACTATCTTTTAATGAATATCATTTTGTAGGTATTTAATTTTATTTTGAAATTAATATAAGTTAATAGTTTTGGAAATTCCAAAAGTTCACCACACCTCAATTATAAAAGGGAGCATTCTCCATCAAATCATAACACCCCTTTGAGGCTTTTATATCAAATAAACTCTGTACATTTTCCTTATAAACATACCTATTCACATTATAAACGTTCTATTCTTATCCAAAGACCATCTCTAGTATTCCTAATATGATATTTAGACAGTGTTCGTCGAAGAATAGGTAACTCCCTTACCGACAATACAAAATAATTTCTACTCATACTTTATCTTATTATGTCGTTTCCATTGTTATATTATAAACCAATAATTACCTATATAATGATATTTTATTTTTTATGTAACAACCATATTCCACATTCTATCCATCCAATTAAGGATATGAAATCAGCACGCGTGTTTATGTACAGCCAACCGTCTCCACATCGTGGTGTAATCTATTTTTAATCACAAAATTATTTGGATGGGTACAATAATGGAAGTAATATAAGTATTTAATAATTATAACAAGATATTTATTCTATAAATAACATATATACCATTTACTTCTATAATAATAACTATTAAATAAATGATATCATCTCTTGTGTGTACGTATGGAATACCATATCCACAACGCAATGACATTCATTTAACTTATTTACCATTCATTAATGATTAAATAAATGTATATAATGAGTAAATATGATATATTCTACCTTAATAACATTCTAGAAATTTTATATCTATAACCTATGAAAAAATATGTTAGATTTAAATGAAAAAACATGCTTATCAAAGATGAAATAATTAACACCCAAAACAAGAGTAATAATGAAATATATTTAAATAGCTGATAACATGATCATATATGATTTCACAAAAATAAACTTGGTTTTGTTGTAAGATAATGACATTATTTAATCAATTATATATGATTTTTGGATATGTATAAATGAACCCCAACCTAAGGTAAGGGAATTTCATCTCACTTTTTATTTCCTTGAGATATATACCTTATTCACAACTCATTTATTTTGTGTGGTATACATAATGACTGTGAATGTATTATATTACTTTCGACATTAATTAATATGTATTTAGACACCCATTTTATGATCTCAATTTCATGGGGTTTCATGGTTAAAATTTTTCCAAATGAGTAAGGTAGTTTTTGTCTCAACTTTCCTTCTTTGAGACAGATGTTTTGTTATGCACCAATGTTCTTATAAGAGGTGTATATACAACAATTTAACATTTCATATCAGAAATATCCTTATTTTCATGATATTATAAGATTATTTTATTGTTATTTTTTATGGGGATTGTTATTCAACAGTTTCAAAGTGGTAGGATAGACTTTGAAATGTTTTAATATTATTTTCATGAAGGTATGTTTTCAAAACATCTTTGCATCTAATTTTCAACTAAAATGATTTTAATGAAACTTTTTATGTTCTAAAGTGTTACATTATATGTTTTTGAAGATATTTTAAATGAAAATATTTTAAAAACATGTTTTATGTTCTAAAAATATTTAAATGAAAAATGGATATTTTCCTCAAGAACTATTTTCATGAGTTCTATCAAAATTATTTTCCACCTAATACAATGACACTTGATGTCACTTATGTTTTATTTTGGATAAGAACTAATGATACCACTGTTATTATTTATTTTAATGGTTTTTCTCTACTAAGGATTCATACTTATGAATTTTATTTCTTTTTCATGAGTTATTCTATGATGAAGTGTTATATAAAACCCATTTATTTTCATTGAATGTAATGGAACGTAGATCTGGTTCAGTAATATAGGGCTAGAATGACAATTAAATCTAGTTTTGAAATACATGGTTGGAATGAATAGTTAACTTGGTTTATTATAGAACTTTTTCTACTATGATGGTATTGGTATCGATGCATTGTCCATCAAAGAAAACATATTATGTTCTTATTTATCTTCCAAAAATTCCATTTCATATTTATGTGTTATGATTTCATGAATTTTGTTCGTCATTTTCATACGATTCAAGTTTTTTAAACATCCAATAATAATTCCAAGACTCATATTTATGATATTTAATATGTAGTGTATTTCCTTTTACTATTATAATGATGTTCTAATACACTTATATTCATGTTTATTCTTACATATCTCTCTTGTTTAATGTTACTGAGAATTTGAGATCTCCCTTTCTTATGTTTCTTTACCCTTAGTTTAGAGTAAATATGATAAATGATTTTTTTATAGAATTATTTCAGATGGATGATGTTGATTACCTAATGTGATGTAATAAAATCTTGACATAGTTGGAGATAGTGTGTTTTCATTTTTAAACTTGTTTATGAACTAATGTTTCTATAATTTTGTTCTAATTATCTAAAAATCTAATCCTAAAAGGTCCTTGGGTTTGTAAGTGATCCATAATTTTCATTTTGATTTTTTAATTTTTTATGGAAAAGATTGGGCCACATTTATAAATTTTATTTCATTAGTGCTGAATCTAGAAGTGTGGTTTCTAGGATGATACATTGACCCTATAACCTTGATCAATGATTTACAATATTTTCCTCTCCCTCTCAAAAGGATGTTGTAGTACTCTTGATCCCGGGATACAAATTAGGCTATTATGTAACATTTCTCTCATTATAGGTCTGTGTGCATCATGAAATTAGACATTATGCACCTTGGTCAAATTTTTATGACATTAAACATTTTCTTTTGATGATCCAAATAGCAATAGCCAAAAACATCTTGTCAAAGGGAACTACAACTTCTTAGGTTAAAATCTAGAAAAGGGAGGCCTAAGAAAAATTAAATTCCCTACTCACCAAAATATTCATCCAAAATTTTTTGTAAAAATAATTGAGTATAAATAAACATTCCCTAAAGCTCAAATGACTCAATTTTTAGCCCTAGTAAAATCATATCTATGAATTTTTGTTCCCGGGTCCAAGAAATATTTAGAGTAATGATTTATCATTTATCTTCACTTTGATAACATGTTAACTAGGTGGAAATGTGATTTTTTGGGTGCTCAGACCCTTATTTAATATTATGTTTTCTATAAACCACAATTATGTATTTAATGTCTGAGTTGACACAACCATTTCCTCGAGTCTGTATCCTTCTCTTGGAAACCCATTGACCTCATGCTCCCTTTCTCATTATTCTTTCCTATAGAATACTTTTAATTGGAACAAGCTAATGTAAAAGGAAACCACTGGGAGTTAATGAAGAACTGAACCCCACCAAATATCTTATACATTTGGAATGTTTTTTCCCAAAGAGCCCCCCCCCCCAATCTATGAGATATTTTCAGGAACACATAGAATATGGGCTTCCTCTATTATCAATGGTTGACATGTACCCACCATATTTCACCTATAGTTATCTTATATATTCTTAAATCATGATATAAAATCACCATAACCAGACTATTCAAGTATATTTGACATCCTTGACATTATGTCTTTGTGTTTTGTTACTCTTATCAGGAAGATAATGAGATGTTCTCTTCCCAAACCTTTTCATGTCCCACACCACATTACAGAAAGGCACGTGATTTATGGCCTATACTTGTTAACTATAAATTAATCTATCCAAGGTTTCTAGAACCCTCTTTCAATAACTTTAAATCAACAACCAAATTCATCATCCAAGAATTTCAACCATGAAATTTTTTTAATGGCCCACAAAAGATAATGGGGATACCTCAACTTGACCATACAAGTAAGCCATTTGGGATCATTCATAAGGTCCTATGACCTACCTACTAGAGGCATATACTTTTTATATAGAAGGACCTATAATCCTCAGGAGTCCCAAGAAATCTAGGAAGTTTTGGGTCATCTTGGGTATCACTATCCCAATTATATTCCTCATCTCTATATTTTGTGTTATGAATTACACAACCCATATCTCAAATATCCATGTGGAATCAGAATCCCTAATATTTCTCCCTACATCAAATAGAATCTCAATTAGGATTCATGGTGCTACAATATGTCATGTAAATCGAATCTATATTATTTCTATAAGAATGTAGGCTGAAAGAACATTTCATAAATTGTCATTATTTGGAATATATATTTAGAATGCAGGGTTCGGGAACCCTTTGTGGAAATTCATTCTTTAGGATGTAGGGTTCTTGAACCCTTTTTTAGTACCCGTAGTTCACTAATATATAACGAAGTTATGATCTAGAAGACTATAAACGGAAGCAGCTAAGGTCTAAGATAGATGACCATAAACTACAATAGCGGATGGCCCAATATTGAAGACACTAAACTTCATAAACATATGTTAAAATATAAAATACATTAATCTATATCATTACAGGTTGGTTCAGAAATACCATAAACTAATGTAGCATATGGTCCATGTTATAAGGCCATAATGTATCGCAATAAATAGACCAACATAAAATACCTCAAAAAATAATAGAATATGTTTCACGATAGAAGACCCTAAACAACATCAATAGAGACTCCGAGCTAGAAATACGTAAACTAAAACATTATATGGTTTAAGCTATAACAAACTAAACCATAATATAGTAATATTCTAGATCGTGATAACATGAGAAGATAATTAAAAAAGAAACTATTCTAGCCATTTGAAAACCTTAAAATAGATCCCTGGAAAAAGGACAGGTCTTCACTAGCTGGACATGAAATTTTTGTGATTAAGACAATATTGTACACTATATAAAAGCACAAAACTTATCAAGTAGAAAAACTATAAAAAGGAGGCCTGTCCAAAATCTAATCCATGTCCGGTAACATTTCCCCATATTAAAAATAGGAAAAAGGAAATGAGATATAATAAAAGATACGAATCCTATAAGGATTATTACTTATCTATATAAATAATCAATATATGCTCACTACTTCCAATTCATTAGTAAAAAACTAGAGCATTCCCCCTTAAAGTTAAATTATTAGTGAATTTATTCTTTTTAACCAGGTGATCCATGGACAACCAAATTAGATACATAAATGTCAAGTCTCATGTTCGAATGCATTCATGATAAATTCTCAATAAAAAAGTATTTTGATTTAAGAATTAAAATATAGGTTTTGTGTTTATATGGTATTACAGAATGGAGGGGTATCTCTAATGATCCATAAAATATCAAATTGATGAAACTTCATGATCAACATGAATAAAAGAAATTTGTACAACAACATGTGATGTTCATGAGACTTATTAATTTATAATGTGAAAAAGAAGGGTGAATATCCACATATTGGAGTCTACCTAGGAGTAAAACAAAAATAAGATTCCAAAATATGTCTTACACTTGATAAAATCTGGTATGTTATGTTTATAGAGTCAACTAGAGTATAGCGACAATAGTCGATTGATCATTAAAGTGTTCTACACCCCATGTATTCTATTATTTCCTAAGTATGAAGAGTCTCAATTAAAAGGATAACCTTTGAGGTCCTTTTTTGAATGTCTCTATTAAATATGACTCTTTTAGAATATGTGATCTCATGCTAGTAATTTTTGCCTTATACTTACGAATAAACAATCTCGGATAAAAATGAGATTGTGATATTTCCCTTACCTTAGGTCCGACTTGATTTGTAAGTGTCCGAACCTCCTGTATAATTATTTAAATCATGTTATTGACTTATTCCAGAATCATATTCATTGTTATAATATCATATATGGTCCACTTATGGCTTTATATTACCCGTTCTTTTGTAAATTCATGTTAAAGTAGCGTTTTGGGTAAAATCGTCTCATTTGTCGTTCGTGTTTTTAACTTGTAATTATTCATATGATTACTTAGATCATGATTAATTAATTCCAGAATATAAAACATGATATATATATATATATATATTCAGAATATACATATATAATAAATCTTTAAATGGAAAGAAATACACGGTTCATGGAGACGGTAGTCCGTACGTACGCATGAACACTGTTTTCGTTTCCTTATTGAATTGAATGGAAATAAGTAGATGACATAAATAAAAATATAAATAATTCCAGTATCATTATTAGGTCATATATTTCATTAGTACTTATTATATATACTTTATAATCATTCATGAATGGTTAATCATTGAGAATGAATCTCATCGCGTCGTGGAGACGGTAGTCTGTATGTACGCACGAGCGATGATATCATTTCCATAATTATTGAATTGAATTAGAGTGGATGATAAAATATATCAGAATCAATATCACTTTATAATAGTCATATATGGTCATTATTTACACCATTATACTGATCCAAGTAAGGTGGTGGTGGAAAATAGATTTCACCACGGCGTGGAGACGATATTCCGTACGTACGCACGCGCGGTGATTTCATTTTTCTGTAGGATGGATAGAAGGTGAATTAGGGTTGTTTCATATTTATAATAATATATCAGTATGTAAGTAATACTGATGTTATTACTTTATCATGAAACAACTAAAGAAGAATAAGTTGAAGAAGAAAGAAATTGAAAAGATCGGTAATGGATATTACCTCTTCTTTGGAACGCCTCTTTGAATCCTCCACATAGGGAACTAAGATTTGTCTTTGAAGAAGACCAAGACCTCTAGGGTTATTCTAGGGAAGTGGGGAGGGGATTTTGGCACGGTTTGGCCGAGCATGAGTGCTCAATTTTGTGTGAGGAGGAGGGGGAGGAGGTTCCCTTTTATAAGGGAGGAGAGGGGCACCTTAGGAATATCCCAAAATATTATTTTATATTAAAGTCAAATTCGGTTTATAATGGTTCCAAATGGTCTTATTTCGAAGATAAAGTGGGTATGGGTCGTAATCCTATCAACCAATAAGATTTAGACAAGTTTAGGGTATTATTTTAACCTTATCAATTAGATTTAACTCTAAGTTAAATAATTTAACTTTTACCATGTCTTTTTGTTTTCATTCACTATATGGTTAATACACTTACTATAACATGCCAAACGAACCCCAAATTGTTTATTATTAATATATATATCCTTATATAAGTCATTTGGCCGATCCTTAGATTTTTTGGAATAAAATAACAATTAGTAATATAATATTTGATTTAAAAACTATTTTGTGTCAATTTTGACACTATTTGATATATGATTTTTTTTAAAGTCATAACAGAATTATATGTTCGAACCAAGTTGATTAAATCAACAATAATATGTCATAGTAACCTATAAAATTAGTGTAATTCATAAAAAGTCTCAAATTACATTTATTTTGCTGTTTATAACATCAATTATGTGAATATTTCATTAATAAGATAATTACTGCATCATCATTATATCATACATAAATTAAATTATTTAATGTCTAAAAATTATAAATAAAATACCATTATATAGGAAATCTTTTTAGATTTCTAATTAATATTTATAGTATAATTTCTCTTATGTATAACCCCATATTGAAAATTATTTACTTATTAAACTTTGATTTTAACTATTTTAACCCTTCTTTAAATAAATTAATAATAAATGTCCTAATCTAATCCAAGTGGGCCTAAATGATAATATTTTACACTTAAGGTTGTTTTTGGTCTAGATACACTTGTCTAATAGAATTAGGACATGTGTTAGGGTATTATTAATATCATTCTTACCCTTAATTACCCTATTTACTTTTAACCGTGGTAAATAAAAGTAAAAAGTTACTATTCACCAAAAATTATTTTCATCTCATTGAACCACATTTTACTTACTGACATCAACTGTGTCTCTCGGATTTTTGAAATTCCATTCACAGAAGCGGTAAAATTAAGTTTTATGAAAAATTCAGTTTTTTTAACTACCACTTAGTAGTTTCAGTATTCATCAAAAATTGATGTCTTTCAGAACAATGCCAAAATTTCATCCTAAGGTATATTTTATATTCCAAATTCAAAAATGCAGTCTATTTTACCAAATTCATAACATAGAAGTTGCATTAATTAATTTTATAATTAAATCCCGTAAATAGCGTGTTTTTAAGAAACAATATCTATCAAAAGATTAACACTTGATTATGTCTGGTTTAAATGTGAAATTACAACCAATGACCAACATTGTATTAGATTGTAAAAATATATTCCAAATATACTTTAAAACCACTCAAATTAATAATTTATCACTATTAATTATTTCGATTAAAAAAGTTGTTTTTAATTATAATTTAGTAATTTTCACTATTCATCAGAATATGAAAGTTATCTGAAAAGTACCAAAATTTCACCTTAGGATAAATTCGATACTCAGAATCCAAAAATGAAGTCCATTTTGAAAAATAAGATTTACAGAATTTCAAAAAGTGGTTATTAGTATTCATAACGGCTAGTTTTAATAATATTTTAATAGCATATCGTTGTTTAGTGAAACTCGGTATTGTGTACTACACACGCTATCGAGGAAGGTCGCGATTGCTTGTAATGCAAGGAAAGTCAAGGATGTGTGTTGTAAAAGCTCCTTTTGGGGTAGCGTACAACACAAGACATTAAAAAGAATATTTTTCATAAAATCTCGGGCTGTTACATTCTACCCCCCTTAAAATGAATTTCGCCCTCGAAATTCATCGGGGTTATAAATGGTTTACTATTCGAAAGTTTTTTTAATAGAAACCCACATCGTAAAAAGGAATACCAAAACTTGGATTTAAAAAACTAAAGTATGAAATGTAATGATTACCCAAATAAACTAATCACTGGGTTTCCACAAAGGTGAAAATATGGATATGGAAGAGAAATCTAACCATCATGTTCTGATGGAGAGTGGTAGAGAACATGGCTATGGAAAAGCCAGTAATCACAAATCCATAGATTTGTGATGATATAAGGTACCATCTGATTCATCAGGTATAATATCACTAGGTTAACATTTTTGGTTTTAAAGATCATTTCCCTAAAGATGGAAATTTGAATTAGAATAAATACTTACTTTATTTTGGTACAATCTCACTGTTGTTCGTGCCTTGAACAATTTCCACTTCATCTCTTAAATAAATGAAGTTGAATTTGTTATTCGTGAAGTGTTAGCAGATCATGTGATAGAATGACGGGTCATTCCATCTGTCTCAAACAAAAGGTTAGCAAAAATTATATACATAAGTCGATATATAGTGAGATTAATCATATATGGTTCCTAAAATGGACTTATACTTCATATATCATACTGCTTAATATAATAAAACTAGTTTCTACTAAACAGGGACTTTCTGTAGGCCAGTGGTAGGCGATAAAGGCCAGTCGCACTTCGGTTGTGGGTTCGATTCCCACAGCCTTGTCCGAAGCGATGGGCTCTCACCCGTCCTGCAGGTTGTCCTTTTTCTAAAACTACATTACTATAACATCCCATCAAAAATATCGAAAAAACTTCTATCCTTAAACAATACTCACTTATGTCCAACATAATCCATTTCAATCTTTAGGCTTATCCATAATACTGCATTCCACTCTCATAATATAGTGAAAACGATAACCAGATATTTAATACTATTGTTAATCCCCATATATCATAAGATATGTCTTGTTGGTCACATTCCAAACATTCAAAGGCCTTAATCATGTATTCTCTTGAATACCCATTGAACCTTAGTGAAAACATGAATGCAGTTAAAAGTTATCTCTTTCCACATACCAAAATCCAAAAATTCTCTATACTCAAACCATGATATAACCTTCTCCTTATATCAGTCATGAGCTCATGAATAAAATCAAACACCTCATTATCTTATTATTCCTTCATTATGCGCATATCATCTAAATTCTAAAAATATCTGAATAACCTTTCATGGATAGTGGTACCATTAATCATACACTTTCATAACTCAAGGAAAGACAACAGTGTAACAATCCTTAGATGTCTCTTTATTCCATAGTACCATGAGATTTCTTATACAACATTACATATGATAAACATGTAATCATTCCACTACATTCTTAAACCATTGACCGAGCTTCAACAATTCTTTCATCTCACATATCATTTGTAGTCTCTTCATCATCATCAACATAAATACTTCCCATACGACCATACTGATTATCTTCATGAGACTTTCCCTTAGGGCATTGGTTTGCATAATGACCGTACATTCCACATTTAAAACATTTAACCATTGTTGATGTCGTAGCAATACCATTATCCTCATCCATGGTGTTAACTGAACCTTTTCCATTGCACTTACTTGCTTTTTGTCCTTTTCCACACCCAAAGCATCTTCCAGTTCCTTTGAAACATTCTCCTTGATGCCTCTTCCCACATGATTTACATAGGGGAAATTGAACTTTCTTTCCTCTATGATCATCATGAAACTCCATCTTTCTCTTATTAGCCGAGTCAGGAAACTTACCAAATTTTACTTTATTGATCATATTATGAGATTGCTGATTCGACATAATAATGATGTTTGGACTTCCAAATCCCATTTCATTATGAAAAATATCATTCCATTGTCCATCATATCCTCCATTATCGTGAATCATCTTGTTTCCAGCCATTTTCTAAAACCCAAAAAAAAAGAATAGTGTGAGAGGCAAAAATCATGCTAGGGAAAACAACATAATAAAGGTGGAGTATCCTCAATATCTTAGGTTAAATTCTATGATCGTTACCATAGTTCTAGGACTGTATCATAAACGTATACTTATCCTTAGGGACATCCCTAGATATACCTTATAAATATCTCCAGGGATCTCAGTAAAGTTCTCGCATCCTAGTTTCCAAAGGTTGACTAAACCTTTCCTCTAATACCAACTATAGAGACCCGTATCTTGACATACATTGACATTACATTACTTTTGCAGAATACTTAGTACATAAAAAAACACACACACAAGGATCGTAATAGTTTAGTGTCTTTGGAAACTCGGAACGTAATCTTCTAATCGTGGTGAAAGATCCTCAATATCTCCCATAAAGATCTCCCCTTTTTTTTACCTAAAACCTTTATTTATATCCTGGGGAAAAGAAAACATAAAAGGGTGAGCTCAAATGCTCAGTAAGGGTAAACAAAAGAAATATCAATCACATCATATACATAAGAACATAGCTTTTGGAAATCATAACCTGCAAAAGAGCTCATAATATCATAACACGGGATAAATCATAGAAGTGAAATGTAATCCCAATAATCATAACTTAAAACATGAAACTTGGTGGCATACACACATAGTCATAGAGAATCATTTCTTGTTAGTCAAGACTCATTGCCAAGACTATCTTAGTGGACAAAGTCCCTTTATGAATCGAGTAGCCCTTGTTTCAGTCCTGTTTCACTGAACCGGTATAACCTACCATTTCAGCCATGTCTATCTCATGAGATATAAAATCTTTACCCAATGCATTGGAGGGAGATATAGGTCCCACCCCTCTCATAATGAATCCTTTCTTATGTGTGCCACATAATCATAAACCATACATCATAGCGTAATCCACGTAATAAAAATGGGATTCTTAAACAACATGACATCATAAAACAATTCATATAAGATTAAGGAATTCATAAAAATATTTCCATCACAACATAATCAAATCCATGTAATAATAGGGATAAAAACAGAACCCTTTTATTATCTTAGATGGAAAATAATTTTGATAAAATACTTGAACTCTATTCATGAGGAAAATATAATTTCTACTTCAAAAACACTTTTCCTTTCTTAACATGTTATACAATTTTAAACTAAAAGAAGTTGATTAAAAATAAACTTGAATACTTGTAAAGGAAGCTTCTTGGAAATAATGTTCTAGAAATCCATTCATGTCGTATAAGTTAAAAAAAACATTCTTCGTACTTTTGTCGGAAAAGTCAAAAAGTACCTCGTACGAAAAACGACAAAAGATTCCTTTCATACATATTACTAAAAACTCACCGAAGGGTAAAAATGGATTTAAACAATTGTAGGTGGATGGAAATAATATTACATATTGATGAAATATTGATGTGGATGATAAAATACACCCCAGTAAATACTTACGAATAAACAATCTCGGATAAAAATGAGATTGTGATATTTCCCTTACCTTAGGTCCGACTTGATTTGTAAGTGTCCGAACCTCCTGTATAATTATTTAAATCATGTTATTGACTTATTCCAGAATCATATTCATTGTTATCATATCATATATGGTCCACTTATGACTTTATATTACCCGTTCTTTTGTAAATTCATGTTAAAGTAGCGTTTTGGGTAAAATCGTCTCATTTGTCGTTCGTGTTTTTAACTTGTAATTATTCATATGATTACTTAGATCATGATTAATTAATTCAAAAATATAAAACATGATATATATATATATATATTCAGAATATACATATATAATAAATCAGTAAATGGAAATAAATACACGGTTCATGGAGACGGTAGTCCGTACGTACGCATGAACGCTGTTTTCGTTTCCTTATTGAATTGAATGGAAATAAGTAGATGACATAAATATAAATATAAATAATTCCAGTATCATTATTAGGTCATATATTTCATTAGTACTTATTATATATACTTTATAATCATTCATGAATGGTTAATCATTGAGAATGAATCTCATCGCGTCGTGGAGACGGTAGTCCGTACGTACGCACGAGCGATGATATCATTTCCATAATTATTGAATTGAATTAGAGTGGATGATACAATATATCAGAATCAGTATCACTTTATAATAGTCATATATGGTCATTATTTACACCATTATACTGATCCAAGTAAGGTGGTGGTGGAAAATAGATTTCACCACGGCGTGGAGACGGTATTCCGTACGTACGCACGCGCGGTGATTTCATTTTTCTGTAGGATGGATAGAAGGTGAATTAGGGTTGTTTCATATTTATAATAATATATCAGTATGTAAGTAATACTGATGTTATTACTTTATCATGAAACAACTAAAGAAGAATAAGTTGAAGAAGAAAGAAATTGAAAAGATCGGTAATGGATATTACCTCTTCTTTGGAACGCCTCTTTGAATCCTCCACATAGGGAACTAAGATTTGCCTTTGAAGACGACCAAGACCTCTAGGGTTATTCTAGGAAAGTGGGGAGGGATTTTGTCAGGGGTTGGCCGAGCATGAGTGCTCAATTTGGTTTGAGGAGGAGGGGGAGGAGGTTCCCTTTTATAAGGGAGGAGAGGGGCACCTTAGGAATTTCCCAAAATATTATTTTATATTAAGGTAAAATTCGGTTTATAATGGTTCCAAATGGTCTTATTTCGAAGATAAAGTGGGGATGGGTCGTAATCCTATCAACCAATAGGATTTAGACAAGTTTAGGGTATTATTTTAACCTTATCAATTATATTTAACTCTAAGTTAAATAATTTAACTTTTACTGTGTCTTTTTGTTTTCTTTCACTATATGGTTAATACACTTACTATAACATGCCAAACGAACCCCAAATTGTTTATTATTAATATATATTTCCTTATCTAAGTCATTTGGCCGATCCTTAGATTTTTAGGAATAAAATAACAATTAGTAATATAATATTTGATTTAAAAACTATTTTGTGTCAATTTTGACACTATTTGATATAGGATTTTTGTTAAAGTCATAACAGAATTATATGTTCGAACCAAGTTGATTAAATCAACAATAATATATCATAGTAACCTATAAAATTAGTGTAATTCATAAAAAGTCTCAAATTACATTTATTTTGGTGTTTATAACATCAATTATGTCAATATTTCATTAATAAGATAATTACCATATCATCATTGTGTCATAAATAAATTAAATTATTTAATGTCTAAAAATTATAAATAAACTACCATTATGTAGGAAATAGTTTTAGCTTTCTAATGAATATTTATAGTATAATTTATCTTATGTATAACCCCATATTAAAAATTATTTACTTATTAAACTTTGATTTTAACTATTTTAACCCTTCTTTAAATAAATTAATAATAAATGTCCTAATCTAATCCAAGTGAGCCTAAATGAAAATATTTTACACTTAAGGTTGTTTTTGGTCGAGATACACTTGTCCAATAGAATTAGGACATGTGTTAGGGTATTATTAATATCATTCTTACCCTTAATTACCCTATTTACTTTTAACCGTGGTAAATAAAAGTAAAAAGTTACTATTCACCAAAAATTATTTTCATCTCATTGAACCAAATTTTACTTACTGACATCAACCGTGTCTCTCGGATTTTTGAAATTTCATTCATAGAAGCGGTACAATTATGTTTTATGAAAAATTTAGTTTTTTTAACTACCACTTAGTAGTTTCACTATTTATCAAAAATTGATGTTTTTCAGAACAATGCCAAAATTTCATCCTAAGGTATATTTTATATTCCGAATTCAAAAATGCACTCTATTATACCAAATTCATAACATAGAATTTGCATTAATTAATTTTATAATTAAATCCCGCAAATAGCGTGTTTTTAAGAAACAATATCTATCAAAAGATTGACACTTGATTATGTCTGGTTTAAATGTGAAATTACAACCAATGACCAACATTGTATTAGATTGTAAAAATATATTACAAATATACTTTAAAACCACTCAAATTAATAATTTATCACTATTAATTATTTCGATTAAAAAAGTTGTTTTTAATTATAATTTAGTAATTTTCACTATTCATCAGAATATGAAAGTTATCCGAAAAGTACCAAAATTTCACCTTAGGCTAAATTCGATACTCCGAATCCAAAAATGAATTCCATTTTGAAAAATAAGATTTACAGAATTTCAAAAACAGGTTATTACTATTCATAACGGCTAGTTTTAATAATATTTTAATAGCATATCGTTGTTTAGTGAAACTCGGTATTGCGTACTACACACGCTATCGAGGAAGGTCGTGATTACTTGTAATGCAAGGAAAGTCAAGGATGTGTGTTGTGCAAGCTCCTTTTGGTGTAGCGTACAACACAAGACATTAAAAAGAATATTTTTCATAAAATCTCGGGCTGTTACAAAATCCCTATATAGTAATGTGTTCTTCACATAAATCTCTATAATATATTAATTTTTTTGAAATACGATTCTAAGATACAACCTAGTCATTGTGTGTTTCCCAATAAGAGTGAATATATCTAAAAAATAAGACTATAGTAATTTTAAAATCCTTTTATATGTATAATTTCCTTTTATACACTTCAACCATTATATCATTTTTGAATCAATTTGAACAATTTATTTTATGTGTTATATTTTTCATCGAAAATATAGTCATCAACTTAGTCTATATAGTATAAAGTATATCCATCTTAGTGATCATCAATAGATCCCACTTTCTTAATTATTAAATCAACCTCTATTCATTTATGAAATCTTGATCCCCACCACAATTTAATAAATATAGTTCTAGGATAATGAAAAACATTGCATGGGGATCCTCATCTAGGTATATCTTTCCACCGAAACTGTAGGAAAAAACTAATATAGTTTTTTTTGATATTTCTTATATATGGATTAAATTTTATATTTTCAACATGTAAAATTATTTTCTACTTACACTATTAATTACAATTTTATATTAGTCTTTTTATATATTTAATTAATTATAACTTTCTATCTGAACAATATTTTCTCTTTATCATCATCCCTAAAATTAAATATAAACTTATAAACACCATATCTAATTTGTAAATATTAGATTAGAATCAATAATGTACCTTGTATTAATATATCTTCTAAAAAATAAAATTATCGTTAATAGAAGATTATTACTTTTTTTAAAAAAAATTTATATTCTCTAAATAGAAATTATTTTCTATCCTTGAGATGATGCACAAATATATTAATAGATTCTATCCAAAAAATCATAAGTATTATTAATTCCAACCATATACCTCTTTTATATTCATTTAATTATTTATTTATTAATTTATCCTCATTATTTTGATGTCCCAGAAATTCCGAATAATATTTTTTTAATTATATGGAATTATTTCAGGATTATAAAATCTGACAACGCGCGATTCCGAGGCCCGGAGTGCCAGGAATGATCTGTTGAATATTTGTTATGTTTTAATTAGTGCGTGTAATAAATCTTCTAGAAAAAGTGGAATAAATTATAAATGGATACTCAGATTAGAACTCTGAGGGTACTATTGCTCTCAATATGGTGGGGTTACCCTAGGATCAACTTAAGTTTAGTCGGCGCGGGCCTCCAATGAGAAAACTTAGAAATAGAATAACTGTAAATAAAATTATTAAATAAAATTATTTTATTTTTCAAATTCTTATAACTCACGAACAGTAACTTGGATTAAAAATATGAGACCACCACTGAACTCATGAGGGTATTATCTCTTTAGGAAGATACTAACATTGGCCAGTGCGGGCCACCAGTGAATGTTAGTTTTTTTCCGTAAATAAAATAATTAAGTAATTATTATTTCATTTTAAAATCCATAATTTCTAAACAGTAACTCGAATTAGAAATCAGAGAGTACCATTCAGTTTTTTGGGGTGTGTTTCACTTAGGCATAGCATAACCTCGACCATCACGGGTCGAGTGTGACAGTTAATAATTTTTCGAACTTTTTTTCAGGTAGGTTCAGTAAACGTGTCACTGGTGTTTTCTAACATCTGAATCGTTGTTTGAATTAAAAATCTGAGTGCACTATTTAATCTGCAGTGTCGGGATTCTCTTAAGGGATATATAACTTCGACCGCAATAGTTTCGGTGAAAACGTTATTTTTTGGACTTTTGAAAGATTAATAAAATAATATGTTTTGTTATTCTATTTTCATTCTTTCCTCAAACGGACGAATGGCGATGGTGGGTCTGGTGACATGTGAAGCCAATAAATGGCTTGACTCTTCCTTTCCTGTAATCGCACCATTGAGAATTTAGGAGGTTCATTAATTAAATGAACCTCATTAATTCCACGAGCATTGCACACTCCTTCTCCTCTACTATTTATGTGGAGCTAGGGGAGGGGTGTTGGCATGACTTCACTAAGAGACTAAGTCCTTGAAATGTACAATGACACCAACCACCTGGCGGACGATACTGGTTCCAACTAGCGGTGACAGGCGCCACAGATTCAGGATCCAACGACAACGATAAAGGAGATTCTGTCAACTGTCGTCAGCAGACGTCTCTTCCATGTTGGGGGGTTTAATTCATTTATCCATTCAAATGATTTTCCTATTCTCCATTTAGGAGTAACATGAAGAAAGCAGGTCATACAACTAATAGGTTGACCCGCAATTAATTCGTCTTTGCGGGAGGTTATTGCAATGAATCTTGTGGGGTTAATCTTGTGTTCAATACAGCTGTTTATTGAACTCCCTTAATACCCTCTATATTGTGAGCTAACATGGAGGGTTCAGGACTAACTAACCCAACCCAAACTCTAAGCTATCTTGATTTCCTTACACCACCTCAGAAGATCACGAGCACGTCGACGCACACCGCAAAAGGATGGCCACATCTTGTTAGCTGTGGAGAATGAAGGAGGCAGCCAACATGACAGCTAGCCATGGGAAGGAAGGGGGAGTGACGACTGCTCTTCTGACGAATGGAATCTGCAGCTGAATCCACGACAGAGGCCGAAGCCACGATGGAGGTCGAACCCGCCTCTGATGGGTTTCGTGGTGACTGAGTGTCACTCGCGTAGTACTGCTGCCTCTCCAAACGAATGGCCTATGGTCCATTCATGAATCTGAGTGATAGGGGGTTATACCCCCCATGTAGGACTCAACCGGGTCGCCGCCCTCGGACTGGGCCGCTGCCCTTGGACCGAGCCACGACCCATACGGGACGCCGCCCAGTGGGTCGCTGACCTAGCGAGTTGCCGCCTCATGCGGGCCGGGCCGCCCCCCTTGCAGGCTACCATATTCTAGATGGGTCACCCTTACAGGATTCCCCTCTTACAGGCTGGACCAGACATCAGCCCAGCGGGCCGAGTCCACCCCGGCCTAGCTGAGACCAGGTCAGGCCAGACGTGGGCCCAACCGGACATAGAAACACTTAAAGGGGAATATCTTGAGAACTAGACATCTGTTTGAAGAACCATATACAGCATTGGGATCCTTGGATAGAGGCAGTCCTTTTGGTATACATTACATGAGTTTTGGAGAAATTTTTAGTATGACTGAGTTGGATCAAACCTGAATCCAATCGGGCCCTCAAAACTAAAATGCTTATAACTCAAAGACCGGGTGTCCGATTGACACTCCGTCTATCACGTTAGAACCCTTATGACATCTAGGTAATTTGGGTAATTATTTTGTATAACTTAGTGGCAGTCAAGGTACAACCGATTTCTCAAGGGGCAGATTCTACAGAACTTGAGTGCACAGGGTGCGAGCAAACCTATGGCAGGCTGAAACATAAAGATAGAACATCGATCCTATATGGGATAGTATCAATCGATCCTATGTGGGTAAAATCATGTGTGGGCCAGCACTCAAAAATCTTGTGTGGGTCAGCACATACTGATCTTGTGTGGGTCAGATCCTGTGTGGGTCAGTGGGGGTTAGTTACCGGTCATTCATGTGTGGGTAAGTGGGGGTTAGTTACCTATCGATCTGGTGTGGGTCTACAGCAGTACTTCTTAACAAAATAAGATGATCTATTTTATGACTAATCATCTATACTTTTGTACTTAAGTTATATCTGATTTTTAGTTGAGTCTTTTATCTGTTTGTAATTTCAATCGTTGTGGTGTTACATGTGTGGTACTTATATCTTCATAGTGTTACCTGTGTGGTACTTTTATATTCATGGTGTTATCTTTTTGGTAATTCATGCTTCGTGGTGTTACCTGTGTGGTATTTCTATTTTGTGGTATTGTCTTTGTGGCGTTACCTGTGTGGTGTACATCTATCTTCGTGGTGTTACCTGTGTGGTACTTCTATCTTTGGGGTGTTACCTGTGTGGAACTTTTTCCTTTGTGGTATTGTCTTCGTGGTGTTATATCTGTGGTACTTCTATTTTTGTAGTGTTATTCATGTGGTACTTCTACCTATGTGGAGTTACCTTCATGGTGTTATCTTCTTGGTTTTACCTATGTGGTACTTCTACCTTTGTGGTGTTACCTGCGTGGTACTTCTACCTTTATGGAGTTACCTTCATGGTGTTATCTTCATGGTGTTAACAATGTGGTGTACTTACCTCATGTATTAGATGAGTATATCTTGATAACTTAGGTATATGTATGGGCATAAACCTAAGTAGAGTTGATGTCTTACTTTGTGGTTTTTTATTGGTGGAACTCTAGGAGACCTACAGTGGTCTGGGGGTCCCTACTAAGTATTGTTATACTCTCCCCTGCATGGGATTCACCCACAACTTGTTGTGTCTAGTTCATATGACATACGTTGTTGATTGAGGATGAGGGATCTAGTGCTGGATGGTGCTTAGAGGTGGGTCATTCGGTGTGACGTGATGTGGAGGAGACTGAAGGAATTGGAGTTATGAGGAGGCGATATGTACCTACCCTACAGGTAGAAACCTCAGAGGATGACCCAGTATCTATTTTCCTTTTTCTTTAAATTGTATTTTACTTCCAATTGTACTTGTACATTTATATTTGGGCTTCTATTCCAGCCTATTTTTACTTTCAACACTATTTTACTAAAGTAGATTACTTTTTGGTTGCACTTATTGTGTTCTAGTCTGTATGGTTGCTTCTTGTTGTGTTCGTGGAATGTGTATCTATACAGGGTAAAAAGGCCATGTCATACCATTTAAGTAATGTGTCTTTCCATTGATATTCTCTAGACCCTGGCCTATGGAAGGCGGGCATGGGGTAGTCATGACACGGGCCCTATGGTATTGGTCAAGACAAAGTGGTATCATAGGATTTCAGTTTTACCAAAGAAATAGAATTATGATCTTTTTTGTGAAGCAATAGTGTTAAGTGTTATGAGTGTGATTTTTAGTTCAGGGAGTCTTCTGTTGGTGCGGCGGAAAACTTATCCATACCATAGGACCCTGAATTCTGATTTCCAACTCTGCGCATGAATAAATTGATTGCATGTGTTTTGGAAAACTTTTTCTTTTGATTTCTTTGGAGTGGGCTCACTAGGTATAAATTAATGACCATGGAACACCTTTTCCTTATCAGGATGTCGCCACAAAGACATCCACCTAGGCTTTCTGAGAGAGTACACGATGACGGCCAATTGAGGGATGAGGCTCCGGTGGAGGGCCCTCTTACTGCGTTGGGACCTTTGGGTAGTGTACTAGTAGCACCACCACCCGTAGGGCAGTAGTTACAACCAGCAGTACTGGTAGAGGATACATTTAGGCATAGTTCCTTACATGAGTTTTAGCATCAGATACCCTTCATGTTCTAAGGAGAGTATGACTCACAGGCAGCTGAGGAGAGGTTTGAGGCGGTGGATGAGAGTTCTCTAGAACTTCTACAGCTTTTAAAGGACGACATGTTGGTAGATGAGTATTCATCGAGGTGTATCAACCATTCCTGATACTTGATGAATACAATTTGATTAGTTCTTCGGGGCTTGTACTTCTGATCATGGTGTGTTTAAGGACGTATAAGCCAACACTATTCATCCATGTATTCCTACCTATGTTAGGGTGCTAGAGAGTACCTTTTCGGTTTAATATTCTTCAGATGAGCGGATACAAATAGTGAATGTTAGTAGTGGGAAATTAAGAAATTGGTACCAGTCTCAGAGACTTGGGCGTGTAAAAATGTTTCGGGAAGAATAAGTTTTGGGGATAGATGAATCTGCAGGGTAGCAGACGTGGCAGTAGAGCTAGGATAGTAGCATCATGTGGTGTACATTTCGACATGTTTCATCCACACCCCTTTATGTTCCCCACCATGCTCTGGGAGCTGAGGGATAGGGGAGAGGAGTAGTTACATATGGTCAAGGAGTGTGACCCAAGGGCTCTAGGAATGATTTGATGAACGGTCTCTGTCTACTACTAGATGTCATATTAATAGACAAAGGTACCAATCAATACTTCATTCCATGAATCTTGTCCAAGACTTAGAGTTTTGTGTTAGGCCATTGACTTTACCCTCATTTATGGAGATACATTTGGGAGGATTGTTGATAATAAAACATATGCTAACAGTGTGGTCTGACCATTGAGGTTAGATTTTCAGTTAGAATCTCTAGGTGGTAACATCGAAGCCTTAAGATGTTAGTTTGGGTATGGACTGGACATCCACAGTTCATACTTATATTTTTTGTATTAAGAAAAAAATGGGGTGGTTTACCTACAACGTTGGAATAGTATTTTCATTGGTTGGAAAAAATAAAGAAAACCTAGGAAGCACAAGACAAACTCATGTAAAGAAGTTTGAAACCGATCACTCTTGAGTTGGCCAGCCCTACCCTCATGGCAGCGGGAGTTTTGAGTTTTCAGTTCCAAACAGATGTGAAAAATTGTGGGGGACACAATTTCAAAATATGTTTCTATGTTTACCTCCCTAAAGGGGGAGGGACTTCTCCAATGGCTGGGTACTACCTGATTTTTTTACCAGACATCTCTAGGGTAGCGGAACTATTTTCAGTTTTGATGAAAAATTGGGAGCCTTTACTATGGACAAAGAAGTATCATCAAACCATTCAATAGGTGAGAAAAATATTGACAAGTAGAACTATGCTACCCATGACATGGATTTAAAAATAATGGGTTTTTCACTAAAGATTTGGTGGCACTACTTGATGGGTGAACATTAGAGATTCTACTTTGATCACAAGAGTCTCGGGTATATCCTCTCTCAGAATGACCTAAACCCGAGACAACAGAAATGGATAGAGATCCTCCAAGACTATGACTTTGAGATATTCTATTCTCCTAGGATGGGGAACATAGTAAAAGATGCATTCAGAAGGAGATATGGTATACTATTACCGAGTGAGGCGACAAAGAAGCTGGTCACTTTGAGGATATCCTGCATGGGTCGATATGGAGTATCTTTTCTTTAGTCTCTGACAGTCAGTCCCCCACTCCTTCAGTGAGTTAGGGAGGCACATCTTGGGGATGTTGAATACGAGGATCGACCTTCTTAGATATCCACAGGACAGGAACCTGATGGATTTTCTGAATGTGGGGAGCACTTTATACTCTTCAAATGACAAACTATGGTACTAGGGGCACTACGGGAGGAAGTGTTGAGGTAATTCTATACCTCCCCTCTAGTGGTACATCCAGCAGTGGTGAAGATGTAATAGGACCTTTGGGGTCTACACTGGAGGATAGGGATGAAGAAAGTAGTGGCAGAGTTTATATCATAATGTCTCACTTGTTAGCAAGTGAAGACTACACAGAGCTGGCAGAAGTCTTATGCTGACAAGAGACAGAGACCATTGGAGATCTTGGAGGGGGCCATGTTTTCTTGTGAGTCTCACCTCGATGGGGACTATGATGATTTTTCCTAGTAAAGAAGTTATCACTGAGATTTATGGGACCATTTCTGATACTTCGGCAGATGGGCGAGGTGGCATACCGCACGGCACTACCACCACAGTTGGATTAGGTGCATGACATCTTCCACGTATATCATCTGAGGAGATATGTGCGTGACCCTTCTGAAGTCATCGACCATGGCGAGATGGACTTAGACAACGGGGTGATGTTTACGGAGGTTCTAGTAGAGAATGAGGATCAATAAGATTGGGTCCTTTTTGGGCGGTCGATACCTCTGGTGCACATTCCCTGGCAGTATGGGAACCTCTAAGAAAGAACATGGGAGTTGGAGGCTTAGATCCATGCTCAGTACCCCCATTTGTTTCCTTAGTATATGTTGTGGCTTTCGGGGATGTAAAGCCCTAAATTTGAGAGAATTTAATTTCATGGAAATTCTATATAATTTTTTTAATTATATAGAAATATTTCAACACTATAAAATTTTACGGCGCATGATTCTGAGGCACAGAGTGCTCGGAATGATCCGTCAAAGTTTTGTTAAGTTTAAACTAGCACGCGTAAGCAATATTCCTGAAAAAGTGGAATAAATATTAAATGGTTACTTGGATTAGAAATATAAGTGTACAGTTATGCTCAAGATGGCAGTTTTACCCTAGGAATGACTTAAGTTTAGTCAGTGTAGGCCTCTTGTGAGAAAACCTGAAAATGGCATAACAGTAAAGAAAATTATTAAATAAAATTATTTTATTTTTCAAATGATTATAACTGACAAATGGTAATTCAGATTAAAAATCGGAGACCACCACTGAACTCATGAGGGTATTCTCTCTTTAGGTAGATACTAACATTGGTCGGAGTGAGCCACCGGTGAAAGTTAGTTTTTGGCCTCAAATAAAATAATTAAGTGGAAATTATTTTATTTGTAAGATCCATAACTTTTAAACGGTAAATTTTATTGAAAATACGAGAGTATCGTTGGGTTCGTTGGTGTATGTCTCACTTAGCCAGAGCCTAACCATGATCGGTGCGGGTCGAGTGTAACTGTTAATAATTTTCTGGACTTTTTTTTGGGTACGCTCATTAAACACGTGAGCGAAATTTTATATCTTTTGAACCATTGTTCAGATTAAAAATATGTGGGCACCATTGAATCCGCGGCACCAGGATTCACTTAAGGGAGCCATAACATCAACCATAGTAGTTTGGGTGAAAAGTAATTTTTGTGGACTTTTGAAGTATTTATAAAATAACATGTTTTGTTACTCTATTTTATTTCCTTCCTCTAATGGATGAATGATGTTGGAGAGACTCATGACATGTGAATCCAATAAATGGCATGACTCTTCTTTTCCTGTAATCGCACCATTAGGAATTCAGGTGGTTCATTAATTAAATGAAACTCATTAATTTCCAGAGTGTTGCACACTCATTCTCCTCTCCTATTTATATAGAGCTCTGGGAGGGGTGTTGGCATCGTTTAACCAAGCGAAAAATCCTTGGAAAAGTAACACGGTTCCAACCACCTATAGGATGAAACTAGTTCTAATTGGCGGTGACGAGCGCCACTGAGTCATGAACTGACAACAACGATGAAGGAGGTTCTGTCGACCGTCAACAGCAGACGTCTCTTCCAGGTTGGGGGTTTAATTCATTTATCCATTCAAATTATTTTCCTCTTCTCTATTATTGAATAACACGAAGAATGTAGGTCAATCGAAAAATGGGTTGACCAGCGATTCATTCGTCTTTGTGAGAGGTTATTGTGGGGAATCTTCTGGGGTTAATATTCATCTCAATACGACTATTCATTGAACTCCCTTAATATCCTCTATATTGTGAGCTAACGCTGAGGGTGTGGGCCTAACAAACCCGACCCTATCCCTCGGCTATCTGGATTTCCTTTCACCACTTAATATGACTGCGAGCATGTCGATGCAGGCTGGAAGAGGAGGGTCGCGGCTTGTCAGCTGCAATAAATTGAGTAGGCGGCCGACACAATGGTCGGTCGTGGGAAGGAAGGTGGCGCAATTGCCATGCCATCGACGAATGGAATCCGCGGCCAAAGCTATGATGGAGGCTGAACCTACCTCTGACGGGTTTTGTCGTGACTGAGCAGCACCCATGCGGCGTCGCCGCCTCGCCAACCAAACGACCACTGGGTCGTTCAGGAATCAGGGTAAAATAGGGGTTACACCCCCCACATCAGACTAAACTGGTCCGCCGCCCTTAGAGTGGGCCACCGTCCTCGAAGTGGGTCGCCGCCCTCGGAGCGGGTCGCCGCCCTCGGACTGGGCAGCTGCCCCTGGACCGGTCCATTGCCCATGCTGGTCGTTGCCCTGTGGGCCGCCGTCCTAGCAGGTCACCGCCCCCCCGCGGGTCGGGCCGCCCCCTTGTGGTTTGTTCTATTCTGTATGGTCCACTCTTGTGGGATGCCCCTCTTGTTGGTCGGGCCGATTCCACCCCGGCACAGCGGGCCGAGTCCCCCCTGGCCCATCAGGCCGAATCCTAACCAGCCCAGCCCAGACCGGTTCGGGCCGGACCCGGGCCCAAACGGACCTAGAAACACGTAAAAGAGAATATTTTGAGAACCAGACATCTATTGGACAAACAATATGAAGTGTTGTGATCCTTGGATAGAGACAGTCATTTGGGTGTACTCTACTTGAGTTTTGGAGAAAGTTAGAGTACAACCGGGTTGGATCGAACCAAAATCCAACTGGGCCCTCAGAGCTAAAACACTTATAACTCACAGACCGAACGTCTGATTGACGTACCATCTATCGCGTTAGAACCCTTATGACATGGAGTTCCTTTGGGTTACTCTTTTATGGATCTTAGTGTTGATTGAGGTAGGACCGATGTCTCGAGGGGCACATTCTATGGAACTCAATTGCGCTGGGTGTGAGGAAACCTGTGGCAGGATTCAAAGTGAAGAAAGAACATAGATCTAATGTGGGTCAGTATTCATCGATCCTATGTGGGTCAAATATAATATGGGTCAGTGATCAACAATCTCGTGTGGGTTAGCGCATAACGATCCTATGTGGTTCAGATCATGTATGGGTCAACAATGGTTATTTACCTATCATCCAATGTGGGTCTTTGTGGGTTACTTACCTATTGATACTGTGTGGTTTATTAGCAATGATTCTTAATATAATAAGATGATCTAGTTTACGAATAATCATCTGTACTTGGGTACTTAAGTTATACATGATTGTGACCTGACTCTTTTACCTGTGTGTCACTTCAATCTTTGTGGTGTTACCTGTGTGGTACTTCTATCTTCGTGGTGTTACGTGTGTGGTACTTCTATCCAAGTGTTATTACCTGTGTGGTACTTCTATCATTGTGGTGTTACCTATGTGGTACGTCTACCTTTGTGGTATAATCTTCGTCGTGTAACCTATGTGGTGTATTTCTATCTTTTTTGTGTTACCTGTGTGGTACTTATTTCTTCGTGGAGTTTCTTGTGTGGTACTTCTACCTTTGTGGTATTGTCTTCGTGGTGTTAACTGTGTGGTACTTCTATCTTTGTGGAGTTACTGATGTTATACTTATACCTTCATGGAGTTACCTTCGTGGTGTTATCATCATGGTGTAACCATTATGGTACTTCTACCTTTATTGTGTTACCTGCGTGGTACTTCTACCTTCGTGGAGTTACCATCGTGGTGTTCTCTTCGTGGTGTTACCTATGTGGTAGTTCTATCTCCATGGTGTTACCTATGCGGTTTACTTACCTCATATGTTAAATGAGTATATCTTGATAACGTATGTATATGTATGGGCATATACCTATGTATAGTTGATGTCTTGCTTTGTGGTTTTTTCTTTGTGGAACTCTAGGAGACATATGGGGGTCTCGGGGTCCCTACTGAGTAATGTTATACTCACCCCTGCACGGGCCTTGCCCGCACCATGTTGTGTCCGGTGTAGATGATTTACAATGTTTATTGGGTTGGAGGGAGCTATGAATGGATGGTGATCGGAGGAGGACCATTCGTCGTGACATGATGCGGAGGAGACTGATGGATGCGGAGTGCTGAGGAGGCGACATGTACCTAACCTACAGCTAGGAACCTTAGAGGACGACCCAATAGCTCTTTTCCATTTTCTTTCAGTTGTATTGTACATCCAGTTGTTCTTGTACTTTTACAGTTGGGCTTGTATTCTGGCCCATTTTTAAATTCAACACTCTTTTACTATAGCAGTTTACTTTGTGGATGCATATTATTGTGTTCTAGTCTATGTAGATGCTTCTTGTTGTTTTCTTGGACAGTTTGCCTATAGAGGTTAAAAAGGAAATGTCTTTCCATTTAAGGGACATGCCTTTCTGGTGCTAGTTGTCATCCCCTGGCCTATGGAAGGTAGGCTTGGGGTAGTCACGAAAGAGGCCCCGAGGGATGGGTTGTGACAATTATTATATTTTTTAATCCTTTATATATCTTTTCCAATATAATTCCATTATTCAAAAAAATTAAACAATTTATAATAATAATCACTTCAATTATCATATTATAATTATTTTAACATTGATATATTATTTTTCTCTATTGTAATCTCACACATATTAATCATATAAAAATTTATAATTCCTTTATAAATTGCAAAACCATTGCATCCTTTTAGAGTTGTTTCTAAATAATACAAAATATAGCGTTCCACTAGTGAGTATACTAATATATTGACCTAGAAATCAACGTAAAAATATCTAATTATCAAAACATTTGTTTTTTTTATCCTATAGAGAGAGACTCCATCTTTTCTGCAATATGAATTTATTTATTTCTAAAAATAAACTAACATCGAATATGGTAGCATTCCATTTTTATCTAGTAACATTATATACTTCTCAAAAAATTGAACAGACTAGAAATTCAAATGTTTTGAATACCCAACTAAATTTCTTATTAAAACCCATCCAATTAAATCTAAATCATGCTTCATAATATTACATTGTTATCTAATAAGTAATTAATATATCCCCCTTTTTTATTATAATTACCGAATGATTTTTTTCAAAATACTTTATCATTAATATTCCAATTTTATATGATACCCATTCTCAACATGTAGATGTTTCATACATTTTTCGAAATAAAAAATCTCACTTATAATTCCATTATTATTATAAAAATTCAGTTTAATATTTATATGTATCATTTTAGGATAATTTATACAAAATAACATTGTAAATAATTTAAAAATATTAACAAAATATTCATAATATGTTGTTTTGTTATGTTTACAAGAAGATATATTTATTTTTTATTGAATATAAAATCATTTTGTACTGAAAATTATATCACACAATTATTAGGTTAATGAAACAATCAAAATTATTGGGTTGAACAATAAGGCATAGATATTTATTGAATAATGTGTGGTTGAAGGAAGATGAGTTATTTTAATGTTATGGAATATGATTATTGAATGATTTTTTATATAATTTTTAATTTGGGAAGATGTGTGGAAATCTGTGAACTATTTAAAAAATATGGCTCCATAATACGATTTGATGATTTGGTGATAAATAATTTTAATGAGATAGAGGGAAAGTTTCTATATTTAGTTTTTAACCGATCAACCAACACTTACAGAAAAATACTAAATTACATATAATTTTGGGGTGATAATTTGTTTCATGTTATAATATATATTTCAAGATATATTCTAGATTTTTGGGTGATATGAAATTTGAAATATATATTTTGATTATTATTTTATATTTTAGGGTATATTAAATTTTGAATTCATATAAATTAATCATTATGGAAACACATTAGTGGAACTACTGTCAATATATTTTCAATTACAAAAAAACATTCAAATTTATATGTCAGAATAATAAACAGTCATATATATATATATATATATATATATCATATTTTATATGTTTTACTATCTAAAATTATTTAAGGACAGATTTCCTTTCCATGAAATCTATGAACAACATTGAGTTATCATTTCCACTAATAATTTTTCATAAAGTAATGGAACAAATGTATAGATATCGTAGAAAATGATTTATAAATAGACTATAATTTTAAGAGAGTTATATTTTAAGAATAAAAAATTGGATATTATTAAAATAAAAAAGACAAATAAAATTAGTGGAATTATATCCCTATTTTGAAAAATATATAGTATATTTATACTCATAAAGATGTGTATCTTTGCTTTTATTTCTATTTTTTGTTTCATACTATTTCAGTGGATTCAAATAGAGTCATTATTTTTTAACATAGGAGTAAAATTTAGAGTGTCATTGGGTGTATCCCAATATGGATAGTGTTTCTTATTTGAATCTTATACAAAATTATCACTTAGTGTATAACGAAACAGTGATATATCATTATCGAAAGGTTTATGTATTTATCCTAATGTGGTTGAAGCAGGTGAACTTCCAAAAACTTTGTGAATTGTAATTTTTTTGATGTGGAAGATATTTTTGTTGTTAATAAATATAGAAATTGATTACTTAGGGGAATATCATACCATAGAAATCTATAATTCATCCCCCTGAGAAAATAATTTCAAGGTGGGGGAAATATCTCTATAAGAGTTCGGTTTTGTATTGTTAGTTTTACCAAATAAAATATTTCTTTTATAATATTAATTATATTTTTAAATAGATTGGGTATTTTTAATTAATCTTAAGTAGACTTAAATCTTAAATAGAAACAAAATGTTGACTATGGAACAACAAGATAATGTACCTATTTTACCACTTTTAATATATGTCTAAATAGTTTTGGGTCATTTTTTTGTGGTAGACCTATAATGTGGACTACAAATAGAAATATATTTTGAGGAATATAATTTTTATTCCATAAAAATTAATAATTTTTTGAGCTATTTTTCCAATAGAATTTATTTTGTGAAAATTTCTTGTGTATCATTAAATACAATGTTGGTGAATTTTTTGAACATATATAACGGTGATACAATGGTGAGAAGAGAACTTATGGGTTCTTTAGAATAATGGATATAAGGATGCAATAAACTAAAATTATTAATGAATTACTTTATTATGATGATGTGTATCTGGGGGAAATGTATATACCTAGAAAATGTTTAAAGATACCAATAATGTGAATTGAATATATATATAGGATTTCCAAGTTACATTAATCAAATGGTTTAAATAATTCTAGAAAAGTATGACAATACTATCTCATTGGCTGAATTGTAAACTATTAGAATTTTATTTTACATAGTAATAAACAAGAATGATCCCATTTAAATGGAGAGGATTATGGATTTGATATTTAGAGTAATGGAGAAAGTTTCTATTGAGTTTAAACTTAAGGGGGGAAGATAAAATGGTCATGCAATTATTTTCATTAAATTAAAATTTTGGAAAAGTTAAAAATAAAGGGGCTATTTCATTCACATGTTTTAAATTAAAAAGTCTACAGGAACCTTATTATGTAATATTTGAAGAAATGTATAATGTAATCATCAAGACATGTGAAATGAATGGGAAGACTTGAAAATTATTTCTTGAAAAAGAGTACATTTTTTAATAAAATAGTGATGACTCTAAGGAATCATATGAAATAAATATTGAGTAATGAAATGACTTCAAAGAATATGTTTTTCGGTTTTCTTTGAAATACAAAGAAGTAGGGAATTGCAAAATGTAAAGAAGTTTATTTTGATGGTATTATTAACATCTATGTTGTCCTAGATACATCATTTGATGATATAGAAATTGTGATAAAAAATATTTCCAAAGAGGTGGTATATCAATTTTAAATCAACATATTTAGATATAGATACAAGAATGATGAATAATGGGTTTAGATATTAAAACGAAAATATGAAATTCACAAACATAGAGAAAATTTATGAGATCAAGATCAAAGTATGAAAGTTTATTTTTATTTTTGATGATTTAATTAATACCATGAGATAAGGATCTAACAAATAGAGGATCTTGACTGAGAAGATATTTTATGATAATAATGATAGAATATCAATAATTTTCTAATACACATAGAATATATAAGAAAATTAATATTATATAATCCATTGATAATTTTTATGGGAGAAGTATAAACTCTTAAAATAAGATTTATTATTTCCCATAATTTCATTGTTTTAATCATGATATAAAGGTGTTAAATTTGTAAAATTCGAATAAAAATGTTTTCATTATTTATAAATAGAATACAACAACCCATCGAGGGAAAGAAAATTCACATTAATGAGTCACAAAAATACCATTAGAGTATCAATTAATTACAATGGGAGTAAATTTAAAATAATAAGATTTTTTCATAGGAATATATGGTGTATACAAAATATGTTCCCCATATAAATGAAAAACATCAAGGTATAAGATCAAACCAGAAATTAAATTTTAATATAATACTCTTAGTGTGTCTTCAATGTATAATATTTTTATGTCTGAATCGTATAGACAAAATCCAATGTATTTCTCATCATGGACTTGAAATAATGTTTATTGGGAGACATTTGTGTTACTATTAATTGCATCATGGTCTAATAAGGAATATTAAAAGATCAAATATAGGTGATTTGACATAATAGATGTGAATTATTTTCTAGGTTTGTATAATAAAAAATTATATCAAAAAACAAAGGATGTTATTAAAAAAATTGGTATAAAAAAAAGATGTTTCAAAAATTATATAGCGGGATATATTTATTTAACGTTAGTGAGTCATGATTGTGTTTATATTATTAATAGTGGTTTTACTTCCAATTTAATTAGAAATAAGAATGTCTTGGAAGATATACGATATGAAAATGATGGAATGTTTGTTCAAAGTTAAGATAATAGTGGTCTAGAGTGGGGGGTTAACAAAATAGTTTAGAAATTATAAAGGTTAAAAAATATCAATGTAAATGAAGGTAAATATCAAAGTTAGTCATCACACTAATGACATAATAAATAATAAGTTGTGGAAATTTAAAGTGGGGAAAAGAATTTTTCTTTTAGTTTGTTTCAATTTGAATCTGCATATTCTATTCACAAAGTTATATAACTTTAGGGTTATAGTTTTCTCTAAAGACTAGATTTTTAAAGGAGAATCATAACTAATTAAAAATTACATATTATTATATAGGAACAACCACACAAGAAACCTAATTTCAAAAGTGGATTCATAACCCACTATAGTTATCATTGGTATTAAAAAACCGTAATTTTTTAATTAAATTTTAATCATTATTTAAAAATATCAAAATATCTCAACAAAAATTATTTAATAATATATCAATTTTCACCTGTTATTTCCATATAAAAAATTTTAATTATAATTTTTCATTCCAAAACCATGAAATAGATGTGAAACATTCTATATATTTCATTTTAAAAAAATAAAAATCACTATTAAAATGATTGTTACCTATAAAAAAATATTTATAAATTTCATAAGTAAATAAATCTAATAGAAATAAATTAATTTAAATTTTGAAACAATGAAATTATTTTGTAGTGTTTCTCAAGAGTACTGAAAAACTAATCTATATCATTACATAATTTAGAAAAAAACAATCCTAAATCATTTGGAATGGAATATAAATAATAAATAATTATTTTTTGGAGTAAATACAAAAATTCGAAAAATATCTATTCTCATATAGAAAATGGAAATAACAAGATAAATGAAAAATAAAGAATCATAAAAATTAATATATTGCATCATGGTGAGATTAAAAATTTAGTGTTAATGTAACTTTCAATTCATCCAAAAGGAAAATTAAAATATTGTTTATTAGTAACATAAAATTCTTCATTTGCATAATTTACTCTTCAAAAATCGCATAAAGGTAACATGTAACTTGAGAAATGTTAATCCATAACTCGTATTGGTTATGTATTGAAAAATTTGAATTCTTTATAATGGAAGAATCAAAAATTCTCACATAAAAACAACATATAATTCTTACATAAATGCAGTATGCTTTATTTTATATAATGGTTGATGGAATATTGTACATATACATGTTATTAAACTCATGTAATGGTATTTTGTATTCTAAAATCATCACATAGGTAAATGAAATTTCTCTTAAAAGTTACCCAATATAATTTGGCATAAGGGTGATAGTATTTTATTGAAAGGTAATATGATATTCTCCCATGTAATGTGATGGTAAGTTATATGTTTTTTTAAGGTGAAAGGAAACAACTAAAACATGTTGGGGTAAATAATTAAAATAAAAATAAATAAATAATAGTGAAGAGTAATTAATATTATATAACAATATAAAACTAATGAATAAGAAAACTAAGTGAAATTATAATTATGAATAAAATAAAGTATTTGTAAAAATTAAAACATTAGTAAATATAGTGGTTAAAGGAGACACTAAAAAATCTCACCCTTGTAGATAAATTTAAAACTAAATGAAAATTAAAAAACATTTATAAAAATTATAATTAAAAAAACTGTAAAAAATTATAAATATCCCATTTCATTCATGTGTAAAATATAAATATCTTCGTTAATACAAGTGTAAAATTCATGCTCAAAAATAAATAATTTATCCAATAATGAATAATCAATAAATTAGTATAATATTTTCTAATAGATTTAAAAAATTTATCATTTAAACAATATTAAATTATTTTAATAGGATTGAAAAATTGATCTTATGTTCAAAGATATTTTCTAGATTGATACGAAATGGATGAATTTGAAAATAATTTGTTAAAGAAATACCTTAACAAATTGAGAACATTATAAGTAAACACGTTAAATTTTTCATCTTCCCATTGATTTACGTATTAAACAAAACATTAATGTTCTTTTAATAGAGAAAAAAATATTCATGTTATTAAAGTTAACAATTTTTATTTTCATCACATATATAAACATGTTTTAAAATTTAAGACTAAATTCTACATGAATTTGATTATTAAATAAAATTTAGAAAATCCAAATACACTATATATTGAGATTTGAAATTTTCAAAAAATAATTGAGAACATCACATGTTTACAAATCAAATTCTATTTCAAAATATAAAGACTACAAGTGTTGAAACTATTATTATATAACTTTAATAAACCTAACACATCATGTTGATTTTAATAACATTAAAATATATTTTTAAAGTCAAAAATTAAATGGTAAAATATATTAGAATAGAAATTATTATGAAAAAACTATAATTTCCCCAAGATTCAATAATATTTAAACTTAAATAAAGATATTATTTTTCAATATTATTAAGAAAATATAAAATGTAGAGAAAATATAATAACTCATGAAATCGTGTGAAAAAATGTTTGAAACTACATCAATTGATGTATTCCATAAATATTTCAACTAAAATATTATTTAGTAAAATATAAAATAATAATAGTGAAATTCCCCTATTAATATTGTAGTCTTTCTTCCCATAATATAAAAACCTGTTATGATATAATTTAAATTCTAACATGTGTAATGTAGTGAAGACACCACTTGAAAATACACTTTAAAAGAATAAGGGGCTTCCAACCATGTTATATAATGTTCAACGAATTTATAAATGATTAAAAATTAATTAAAAATAAAAAATAATTAATTATATTACAATAAAATAGTATCAAAACTAATATAACATGATCAATTTCTATATTATAAAAAATTTAACTATAAATCTGTAAATGTGAAAATAAACATTGTTTAACTAATATTTACATACCAAATACCAAAACAAATTCTTACAGCCGAAATTATATAGGATATACAATATAAGAAAATTTTAATACTAAACATAATTTATAATTCTTATACAACATGCCTTGGATAAAATTTTATTATCATGCATGATTTACATATACCATGTATCATTGTGACTATTGAAGAAGGTTTCTAAAAATAGAATCATGTATTGAATTGGATTCGTACCCATGATAAATTATATCCAATCAGGTTAGTATGTGAATTCCAAAGTACAAAAATTGAATTTAAACAGTTATTCATGGGTAATCTAGAAAATAATTATAATAAAACCAATAAGTTCCTTAATAATGTTTTGAAATATTATTTTACAATGCCTGTTTTTTTAAGATCACATAGAAAATATATTAGATTATATAAAAACATTTAATATCAATAATTAATATATACTATAAAAGGTTGAAATAATACATGTATATAAACAAAAATATAATAATGCACACACTAATATAATATCCATAGGATTGAATTCTCTAATGATGATCACTCCATATATAAAAAATATGAAACTGAAATAGAAAAATTTTTAATGTGATAGACAGTATCATGGTATGTGTAAAACAATTGTATGAAATTTAATTAATATTAAGGTAATAGGATATGGGACTATAGATATCATATAAAGGGGAAATTTTTCATTAGGATCTAATAATTACCTTAAAATTGGGAGATAAGAACATTTCGTAGTATTACTATTAGACAAAATGACTTTTTGTTAATATGATCATTGGTAATTATGATCATTATTAATAATTATACCATTATAATTATGATATATATATATAGGGTATAAACTAGGGATAATTGATATATATGGGCCAAACTATTGGCTTAATCGATAAGATATTACCATTTCATGACCAGTTTTCATATCTTTATATGAAGGAAGCGTTATTGGGTATCACCCTTAACCAAGCCCAAGTAGAGCTTCAATAATTTAGGCTCAATCCAAATACACTATGGGGGAATTTCATGTTAATGGTGATCACCACTAGTTCAATGTTAGATGATCTACCCCATGAATATACTATAATATTTGTAACTTGACCTTTCTATTTTGATGGTGTAATATTATTTCATGAGATGAAATAGTGGTTTCATCAATTCCATTTTAATTATAATTTAAATTAATAATATACACATAAATGTTAGAAGAATATGGTAAATATAATTTTCGACATAAATAAATCATAATTGTATTTTTGGGAACTATTTAATTTAAATATCCTTTTATAAAAAAAATTAGGGATTTTAAATAAATGATAACTTAATGAAATAGTTTTCCAAATGAACTTTTTTAAAATATAAATGATAATATAATTTTATAATTTCATAATAATTTTTTATAAGGGTTAGAATGTTTATTATGTCATAAAAAAATTTAGTTTTGGAAAAATAATATTTTTATTCAAAAGTCTAATTTCCCTTATACATAAAATTATTTTGAAAAGATAAATTTTATTTTTGAATTCAATGTTGTGTCATCTCCTAACCATTATTCAAGTATTTTTTGACATTTTTTCTAATCTAATTTTTTGTGATGTTTGTTTTTTTTAATTAATGGAGTCCTAATACAAATTTATTAAAGGTTTTAAAGGGGTCTCCTTGAGTATTTAGGGGTATTTGAAAAAAAATAGAGTCGCGTTGTGGTGTGGGGGTTACAGCATGGACATTATTATATACATTGTGGACCATGATGCTGTTTAAGAATAAAAATTAGGTAGGTTAGGACTATGTTATAGGAGGATTTATATTCTATGGAATAGAATAAACCATTTTTTAGTGATACTATAAATTTAGCAGTATTTGCACCATGTTTGGTTGTCTAGCATTGTGGATCCCTAGTTGGTACATTTTGGTACTTTAGCCAAATCAGGGACTTATCTGTCATGGAGATGACTCTTTTCCTTCTCCTCATACTTTTTAAAGAAGATTTGTGTTATTTATATTACATGTTTTAAAGGTGTTTGTTGACCAAGGCTAGTAGTTCCATGGTTAGATGAGGTTCTTCTATGGTGTAGCTATTTTGAAACTATCTACGTTTTGGCAATGGGGGGATGCAGAGCGGTCTTTGTTTTTACAGAAAAAAAATGAATCAAATAGTTTGTAATTAAAACCTACCTATTTTTAATCCAAATTCTTTGGTTTAGTCAAGTCTCTCAAGAGTAGTTTTGGATCAAAAAACCTCTTCTCCCTATGAATTGAAGCACATGTGAACATGAGGGATCTCATTTCGGTGAGTTAATATTATTTGATATATTTTCTTATTATTTCCATTCTCTCTTACCTATATAGTGATGGATCACAATGTTATTGATATATCTAATATCCCTTTATATTTATCTTGGATCTAGGTTAGAATCCATAATCCCCTACACCATCATTTATAATTAGAAGATCATGTTGCGTGTATAGATTTATTTTTATCACATGATTAAACATAGGTTGTTTATAAGAATTTACCCTAAAATCAAAAATTATTATTTATTGAATAATTTTAATGATATTTTAAATGATTTAAAAAATTATATTTGATATTATTGTAGAATTATTTTGAAAAGGACATGGAAATTGTGGGAAAAAATACAAATTTCTATGGAATTGAAATCATTGGGTTGATTTGAGAAACTTTATGGCCATATATAGAATTTAATGTGGTGAAATAATTTGCTGTTGAAAAATTAAATGAATTTCTTAAATTGAAATATTATTTGAAAATTAATTTATTGATAAAATCATAGGATTTGGTTTTGGAATGATAATTACATGTTAAAAACTAAAACATGAGTAATTTCATTTGGAAATGATATGAAATGATTGATTTTCCCAATATTAATTGACAGATTGAATAAAGAACATGTGATCCAATGTAGTTAGTAGTTAATTATGGAAATACTTCTAGGATTTTATATCATATCAATAGAATTATAATGAATATTCTAATATAAGCTTTCAGTGGCAGAATATTTTCCCTACGGAAGTTTAGTCCGAATGTCTTTAATCATGGTATGTGTGCACAAATTGAGCCATGATTGCTGATTAAGTTGTGTGAGGACACTATTTATATATTCCAACTTACCAGATAGATTATTACATAGTTCTATGATATGTTTTATTTGATTATAACATTCCTTGGATTATTAAACAGTTTTATCATGCCCATATAATTATAAAAATATTTTAAATAAAATGTTCATTCAAGCCTATTTGTATATATATTCCATATTTTATACTGTGGAAGAATGTTTTGTCAAAAAATTTTAAATTACATTCCATGCCATGATTTGATTAAATTTTATTTATATATGATACATTGTTATAGAGTCAATTATAGAACACTTGGTGAGACCCTACTAGGCATTATAGATCAAACACTGCCTTTTCCTTCAAAAATTTATAGATGTTCTTATGATTTGTCTAAAGAAATGGAAATAACCACTTAGATGTGATGGTGTTCATTATCCCTAGGACTAGGAGTAAAAATGGGGACTGGTGTAGATGTGATCTAATAGTTGCATGGGATATGCCTGAGATTTTATTTTTAACGCTTTTGTGTCCTTTATGGTGTACCTTTTTGGGATTTTTTACCTATTTGGCATTGGTACTATCACCCTGAGGAGTGTTGATAATGATGACTTGTATCATCTTTTTCCTATAGTTTTTTGGAACAAATTAATCCCTAATTATTCTTGTATAATTCCATGTGCTATTAGCCAACCTGTGTGGATCAAGAACGCCCTTATATACATGGATGATCTAGCTCAAGTGTTAGTGTTCCAAGGTATCATGGATGTTTCATGACTAAGTAGTATCAAGGGACGTAGGGTTACCATCAATAACTGATGTCAATATACATTTTTTGTTTTCAATGTAGATACGTGGTAGGATTTATGGGACTTAAGAGGTAGTTGTGTGTGATTTTATTGCCTTCTCTCATAGCAATGAGCCTTAATTCACCATGGGTTTTTAGGGAAAATATCTTTCCGGAACAACTTGATATTATTATAGTATTTTCCTAACCATTGATTTCATATTTATGAAACATATTTCTTGAGTTCTACTTGATGAAATTGACTATTCTTGTATCCTTTATCATTTTAACCTCACTAATGTTTCAATGTTATCTATTATTTTTTTTAGCATCATGCCTCTAAAAATTTGTTTGAATAGAAATTAGGAGGAAGTCACTTATGAAACATAGATATTTAATTCAATAGTGGACCAAAATCATGTCATGTTAGTGGTTTATTATGTCCAGTATTTGAGATAGGTACCTAAATCCATTCCCTTTTAGGTTCCAGTTGTGGAACCTCGATGAGATAAATCTTAGAAACATTCTCAAGAGTTTGCTCACATGAACCACCAATTTAAAAAGGATATAATTTTCCTAAAGAGTATGAGGATTAATTGAATAGGATTTAGCTTTTTTGAGTTCTTAGAAACACCTAATTCGATAAAAGTAAAGTATGTTTCCTTCAATCATGATAGACCTTGTAAGAGATAGTATGATTTGATATTTTTGACAATGAATCACATATTATTTGAGTGTATAGACATTAAATTTATTTTTATGTATTATTTATATCCATAGTTGATGGTCTTGGAGAAATCCATGAAGTTTCATAGCCTACAGTATGGCTAATTGACCAGGAAACAAAATACAATCCATTTTTATAATTATGTTTATCTTTGACCAACATTTTTGAAAGATGAGAAAATAAAATCTCAAAGGATTGAAATGGGTCTTCATGCTAATAATCAATCACTATGTATCCTGTTGAAGGTAACATATTATTCTAATATAATTGATAGGGTTTTTATGGTTGAGCATGATCTAGATATTAAGTCGGAGTTGATATGAGTTTCTTTTTCTCACAATGGTATCTCTATGAGTTACTTTAAAATAAATTGAAATCATGACAATCCCTGTAGTGGTTCTAGAATGAAGTGGTCTTCTAGGACTCCTATAGTGCTTAGTAGACTCTATTATAATTTCTTCAATTTTAGAAAGGATGATAATTTGAAATGGCGTTGAACTAAGGCACCCAATATATGTAGTTCGTGTGAATACTCAAGTCAAAAGTATATTTTATGAAATATATTTTATGATCCTAATAGTAGAACAAATCATCAGCATAAAAAATAAATATGGTGAAACTATATGATTCAAGAACTAAAGGATTTTTACCACGCTAATTTGGAACAAATGTTCTTTTTGAAGAAGAGGAGTCTCCAAAGTAATCTAACAAGGGTCTAGTGACTGTAAGATATACCATCACTACAGATTTATATTTGGTGAAAACATTATTTCATACTAGTGTATATAAATCATTTATATTTACTTTAATTTTGAACCTACTAAACCTTCCTACTAATATATTGTCTTATGTTTTTCATATTACTATTCCCCTCTAAATGGAGAGATAACAATGTCTTCTGTGTTATGCAAGTGTTTTATATCTAATAGGGATTGGCCTTACCTACAACAATTGTTTTCTCAACATAAAAAATATTGATGTCATTTTTAGGATGGATTGGGATATTTAAATTAATTTATGGAATACAATGAAATAATAACATCAATAGAAAAAATAGTAAGCATTAATTTTTTTATATTAATGATACATCATATCATAGTTCATTATACAAACCACACAGAATAAAAGAGTACTGAATGATGCGTGAGTCTCTCAGAAATAGACGTGAGATTAGAAATCCCTTACCTTAAGTCTTGACTTCCATTGTACACATAAAAACATCCTGTATAACAAATATAATTTTATTATACATATAATATATAAAAATATTTATATATATCAAACTTTATATTATTTTATTATTACTTTTTATCACCCATTTATTAGCAATTCCATCTTATAGTTGTGTTTTAGGTAATGACAACATTGTTTTTCGAATATGTTTTAATTTTTTATTTATTTTTCCACTCAATTTGATTATATTTCCATAATATATATATTTTTACTGATGATATATATATCCTATATATTCAATATATATGTATTTATTGTAATCCATAAAATTTAGTGTTAGGAACTGAAATTACACTATTCATGGAGAATGTAGACCGTACGTGCGCCTAAACGTTGTTTACATTTTATTTTCAGATTGAATGAATGAAAATTAAATCATATAATATAATTATAGATTAATTTTTATGCCAAATATATCAAAAATTTTAGTTAAACCCACCCTAAATAAATTTCTTGTAAAGCGTGAATGAAGCACATCGCTTCGTGAGGCAATGGTTTGTCGTACACATGAGAAACGTTATCATATTCCAAAAAATGTAAGAGTATGAAGTTGGGTGAGTTATAATAATTAAATATTCATAATAACATTATAATTTTCATAAATATAATATATTAACTATTAATCTATCATTAGTTATATCCTTTAGAGGTGGTAATGTAGAAATGATTTATATCGATTCGTGAGGCGGTAGTCCTCCATACACGCGAATGATGATTTTATAACCATTTAGATGGAAGTGGATATGTTTTTATTTCATTGAATTAACATAAAAATCATATTATATTTAAGATACTATTTTTATCATATCATTGTTTTTTGATAAAAATGTAATGGGTATGAGTTAAAATAAAAATAAAATGAGCTCATTGATGAACATTACCTCTTCTTTAGGAATCCTCCTTAGATTTGCACTAAAACCCTTCCTTGGTTGAATTTATATTAAAACAAAAGACATCTGGGTTTATAGGATGAAATTTTGGATGTTATTTTGGAAGTTATTTTCACAGACTAAAGGGTTTGAATGTGTTAAGGATAGGAGACAATGGGTGGACTTTTTATAAGTGAGTTCAGTGGTAAACTTTTAATTTTTTCAAAATATTCAATTGTATCCACATTTTTATCATCTGAGAAGCCTCAAAAAAGGATATTATAGGATTTAAAATATAGAAGTACAAAGTATTTCCATACAATGATTTTTTGATAAGTTTTTAACTCATTTTTACCATTATATTCATTGTTTAACCCCAGGAAGATCTATTTTTACATTAAACGGGATAATAATATTTACTATTTTCACTATTAATTTTGGTCAAAATTTAAGATGAATTTATTATATATCATAATTAATTATAATTTGAAATTTGAAATCCAATTTTCCTAATTAAATTCATATAATTTGTGAAATATAATTCAGAATTAATCTTGAGAACGAGACAAGAATTCTGCTTTTTGATGAGAAGATTTTCAAAAGTTTAAAAAAATTTATAAGAAAATTCAATAATAAAATTATTAAAGATAAAAAAATTTGACTAATTTTGTATTATGTATCTAATTTTAATTTAAAAGAAATTTAAAATATAATTTTAACTTTAAAAATAAATTAAATGAAAAAGGCGGTTTTAAATAAAAATCTATATTTTTCACTATTCATCAATAAATGAAACTTTTTAAAAAAATTCAAAAACTTCATCCTATGATATTTTTGACATTATTATTTGAAAAATAAATCCTATATTATAAAATTTATTTTATAATAGTTTTTATAAATTAATCTTATTAGTGTTTACAAAAATAAATAAGAAGAATTTCATTTGAGAAAATAGTATTTTGGAAACATGTAAATACTTTTCTAAAATCTGAGAACCTTTTTATAAATATAATTCATTTATATAATTTGAAATTTTTTATTTCTATTTATATCACTATGCTTAATGGATATGTTATAATGGTTTAATTTAAATAAATATATATTGGTTTTGTTAAAACCGTGTATCATGCGCAATGCAAGCTAACATAGTGTAATGTGTAGCGCAATATTAACATGGTGTTTCATGTATTTCAAGAGTAAATTGGTATTTCATTTAATACAAGGTAAAATCAATTTTAATTTTAATTTAAAATATTGAAAATATTTAATTTAATTGAAAAAAATATTTCACAAAATCTCAATGTGACGACAAAATGTTTTTCAATGAAAATTTCCTTCCTATAATTATGTAATAAAATCACATGAAAACACAACATAATGAACTAATAAGTTCTAAGGGACCTTTAAATATAAGTTTTTCACTTCTGTGTTTTGAATCCGACATACACGGTTGTGTTAAAGATGATTTTGGGAGTTTAATGAAACAAAAATAATTTTGGTGAATAATAACATACCCTTTTGAATAGTAACATACCCTTATGAATAGTATTATGTCTTTTATGAATAGTAAATCATCCATCTTAAGAGTAACCTTACCCAGGGATAATTAAATAAAATTTAGACATCTTAAAAAGTGACAATTTGACCTTAGTAAAAGTTTTGTTATTTCGTAAGTCAAAAATAATTAATTATAATTAATTAATTAATTTAAAAGAAAATTTATTTTCCTAAAATTTGTTCATAAATTATCAAATAAGTTTATTATAGTTTTTACATAATTCTGTAAGACCCTGCGTAATTTTTGGAAGCACTATAAAATCAGTTTTAATTTTTAAAAATTCTTTTTTATGTAAATTATGATTTTAATTAAATATTAAATTAATAATAATTAGAAAATTATTTTTAAAAAATGGACTTCATTTTTGGATTATACACATCTAAAAATAGTTGGGGTGAATTTTTGGTATTTTTCTGAAATACTTGAATTATTTTATGAATAGTGAAATACCATAATTTACAAAATAAGCTAAATTAGCTAATTATAGAGCCATGTGTGATGTTCGGCTGATGTAATCCCACTAGTTTCGAGATCACATGAAAAAATTACTATTATTGTTAATTGAATAATCACTATTCCTTGTCTTAAGTAAAATTAATGAACTAATGAATTTTATATTAAGGAAAACCCTCTCCCCTCTAGTATAAATACCACCCTTCACACCCTCATTTACTCACACCTTTCAAGCTCCAATACTTCTCTAAAAGCATCCCAAACATATTCCTTATCCCCTATCCAACATCTAAGAGCTTCTTGTCTCATCAAACGACCAAGACTAGCTTCCTTAAGGAGGATCTCAAGAGTAGGATTTAAGTGGTAATTTCTCTCCCTCTTCCCCTTTAATTTCCTTTCAAGTTCAAGTTCATTTCTTGATCTCTCCCCACATATCTTCATCCAAATGGTATTCTAACTCTATTATTATACATTTAATTTAATTTTATGATGCTAATGGGATATTATATCATCCAACACCCTTTCCCTCTTCATTTTATTTTATTAAATAGAACGTTGTTCGTGAGGTGTTAATTTATCACCTTCAAGAATGACAAGTTTTCTTCTTCCATTTCTACATTAAGATCTGGTCAAGAAACCATTTTTATAGTTGAACCAGAATTTTATATATGTATTATTCCCTATTTAATTTTCTGGAACTAACTTATTACCATATTACTAGTGATAAAATAAAACAAGTTCATTATGATCGAAAAATACCTCAAATTAACCCAAACAATCATCAGTTAATAATTATCTAATGATTCATCCACATGGACCTAATATAATTCATTATAATACCATTAAAACTCCTTTAATATCATTAATAACATGTAATATATGTTCTGTATGTTTAAAAATGTTCAACTTGAACTTCAATTTAAGAATACAAGTGAACCACTCAAGAAAACCATAAAAACAAACATTCCCAAAAAATGTTTGTTTTAAACTCTATAACTCATCCAAAAGAACATAAAATAACTTAATAAACCCATAATAAACCATATTAAGGTACACATGTTTTTTGATTTCTAATTAATGATTATAATTTCATTATACAGGACATTAAAGAGAAGGAAGCATTCGGATACAAGGTAACAGGAAATTCTCAAACCCAACTTTCTTCCTTCAGGTTCTCCCTCATTCACTCCATTTTTGATATGGTTATTCCTTAAAGATCATTTCTTCATATTTTTATTTCATTTATTGGGATATACATTTTTTTACCTGGTATTTATTTCAAACATAAATTTTTCCAAAAGAACTCTTCTTTTAGGAACACACCTTTTACTTCTCACTCAAAGTGGACGGTTCCTATAACATGTATGTCATTCCCTCTTTTTGGGAACCCAAAGTTTATTAATGTGTTTTTCTGAGATGTAACCCATTATTTTCCATGGGTTAGTTATGTTCACTTTTGATATATTTTTCATGTGGAAAGCATGATAATGATAATGTTATGATGTGACGGGTGCGCCCAGAATTATATAGCACAATATGAATGTTTCAAAGTGACGGGTGTGCCCGGAATTATACAGAGCTCTAATGCATTGGGTGAAGTGATTAATGTCATGGGTAAATGTGAAATGATATGTGAACAAGATTGTATCTTGGTTCTTAATTATGTGTGGTATTTAACCACTAAGACATGATTTTTCATTTTTTATGCATTGCCACAATTCAAATATTATATTTATGCTTCCTCTCATGTTCATGATTTCGTTTCCTATGTCATGATTATGCTCACCCCATGCTATATTCTTATTTTTTATCCTCTTAATAGTCTTTTAGCTCACCCATATTTATTTATATCCTTTGGTGGCTACATATACTAAGGAGAGTACAAGTGCCAATAAGAAGCTAGAGAAGAAGAAATTAAATAAATGTTTGTGCTTAATGTTGTAAAAGTTATGAATGGTCCTAGTTTACCCAAGACACTAAACCTTTGGATCCTATATGTGTAATACTATTATGTTTTATAACTTTAAAATGATGTAATAGTAATGTAAGAAAAGTTATGGTCGCTATACTCAAGTTGTTACACCTAGGAACATATGTACCAAAGTTACATCCACTTATAATATCTAGAAAGGGATATATTTCTCAAAAAACACCAAATTTATTCCTTAAAAAATATTAGTATGTTATCCTATACCAAGAAATGTCCTAAACTTAATTCATAGGGTTATTTTCTCTAATATTTACCTTTATTGTGGGAATATCGATTAGGGTAATTTTAAGTGTGGAAGTGGAATGTGATATAAGTGTGGAATATATAGACAAATATATCAAAACTATCATGTACATATAAAGATTCAAATTGTGAATAAAAATTAAAAATGGGAAATTCAAAAAGCACAATCCTCCAAGAAATTCATCAAGTGTGGGGAATATTATTAGTTCATTAATTAATATATAATCAGAATATAGTGAAGGTAAACCACCATTAAGCTGAGAGGATTTCACAAGGAAATTTAATTCTTTTTCGATCATGTGGCTGACTCCAAGGATCCAAATAATGTTGTGTAACGTAACTCATAATTTCCTCAAATATTGGAAACATATTTTATGATTATCTCTCTATTTATTCATTTATTTCATTCATGTCTACAAATAACATCATGTGAAACCCGTAATAACCAGTCGTAGTGTTGTTGGTTAAAAATCATGGTGTAACTATTATATCATCGCTGATATATATGAATCTTGCTCTTAACATTGGTGAGAAAAATATCTCTACTAAATTATTGGTTATTCATGTGGGAAAATTAAACATAATAATTAGGATGGATTGGTTATGAACAAATAACATCATGATAAATTTTAAAATTAATGAAATTTTAGGTTTCAAAAAAGGAAAAAAATTAAGTTGTTTTTAATGGAGTCATATTTAAACATATATCATGTCAAGAATGAACTTATAATACATTATTTATGAAACTTCTTCTAGAATAATATATAGAGATAGAATATGTTTAAATAGGAGATGTACTCATTGTTCGAGAGTACATTTATGTATTTAATAAAGAGTTACCTAGACCCACCCTAGAAAGTGGGTTAGATTTCTCAATTGAAATCATGCATGGATCAATATAATATTGATGATCCCATATAAAATTTCATATGTGTAGTTATTGGATTTAGATAATTAACATCATGTGCCTTTGAATAATGATTTTATGAGATGAATTATTTCTCTTTGGAGAGAGACTATTGTCTTTATTAAAAAACATGGATGAATTGAGGAATTAATTGACTATAAAGAACATAATGGTATCATACTAAATAAAAAATAAACTCTTACAATAGTTGATGATTTATTTTCCCAACTTTGTAGGGATCAGTTATTCCCCATTACTAACCTTTGTTTGGGTATCATCAAGAGATGGTTAATTTTAAAGATATCTTAAATACTACAATTCAAAAAATATATGTTTATTAAGAGTTTGTTGTTATACCCTTATAATTCACAAATTATCCTGATATATTTCCTAATTTGATTAATAGATTCATTAGGGACTACCTATATTAATTTTTTATGGAACTTATTGATGACATTTTGTAATTTTCAAAAAATAATTAAGCAGTAAGAAGGAATATTTAAGGGTAATATTAAATATTCATTGGAAATGGAATATTTATGGTAAATTATGAAAATTTTAGTTAGGTTTAAAACAAGATTTTATCATAAGATTGATCATTTCCAATAATGTAATATCATTTGATATAGAATATAAAAAAAATGCACAAGAGTATCCATATAATATAAAAGTAACTGAGATTCTTAGTTTCAATGGTCTTGTAAGATAATATAACATGTTTGTGGAAATATTTTCAAGAATTTATAATTAAAAATCTATGTGAGATCTAAATAGAGATATATATTTCAACAAATAAGATAGTGAAGAATGTTTCTCTGATTTTAAAAAGAGGTTTTTAGTGAACCTCTTCTATGGTTACCCACTAATAAATAATTATTTTTAATTTATAGGGATTAATACTTCAAGGTACATGGATGTGTACCAATGCATTATGAAAAATTATTGGATCTGAATAAAGATTGTTAGTTACTCAAGAAAATAATTATACTACACCCAGTTTGTATTTTGATGTCATCATATTTTCATTAATGATATAGAGACACTATCATTATAAAGGGTAGTGTGATATATGCAATATCCACTCGAGTTTAAAGTATACATTCACACCAAAGTAACTGAAAAAATGACAAATGAGATAGTTGGAAATTCTTATAGAATATGATTTTTCTATTCATTATTACCCTAGAAAAGTAAAAAAATTCAGTTCTTCATTGAGTAGGTAATTCCCCATTGTTCATGTAGTGATGATGAATGAAGGATATCCATTGATAAAAGTCATTGAAAATACTAACATAGAAGTTATAAGGTATGGGACATTATCAATTATATCATAAATGATTTTCAATCCATCATTACTAGATAATACCAAGAAAGTAGAAATAGAAGATCATATGTTACAAAAAAACATAAAACATTGAAAAATGTTAAGCTTTTTGAAATCAATGTTTATCAAGGGAGGGTATTGTGGTTTGGTACAAGTATTTGTATCTCGTCTAAAATATTGTTAAAGAAACGGCTCATGGATGATTCTCACATCTCTATATTCTCTATATATCCCAAAAACATTGTAATGTATAGAGATATACATGATAATTATTGGTTGGATAACAAGAATATATTGATTAATTTTTACACTACAAGATATTTGGTATGTCAGTTTGTGAAGGAAAATTGATAACTACCCAATTTAGTGCTGTAAATACTACCTACACCTATAAAGAAATGGAACAACATCAAAATGAAAATTATTACCAAACTTTTATATACATCCGTAGGAAATAGTGTTGTATAGGTAATCATTAATATATTGATAAATTCATCCATATTATTTAAATATGATAATATTTCTCCCATGATCACCTTAATGGTCTATATATTTGAGATATTGTGAGACTTTTGAGAAACCACCATAAATTTTTTCTGACCATTGTTCATGATATACTTCTACGCTATAAAGGATACTTCAATGAGATATAAATACTAATGTGAAACATTCCCAAACCTATCTTCCAAAATTGTATGGGATGTATAGAATGACCATTCTAATATTAGAATACATGTAATGGTCCAACAATATTCTATTTCATGGGAGTTTGGACCAACATCTTTGAATTTAATAATTCTCCTGCAAAAATAGTTTTCACTTGAGCATTCAATTGGATACTTATGTGGTACTCAATTTGAGGAGGTGAAAACTCTAATATGTTGAGATGGTTTTAGAGAAAGAAAATTATTGGACTACATAATATAAAATAAACTAAGGAGAATATATAATTTATCTAAAATAAATCAAGGATTCTCATAGTCAAAAAAAATTATGTGAACAATAAATGAAAATACCTTTATTTACATGTCTAGGATCATGTATTCCTTAAAATATCAGCATTTAAAATGGTTATGTGAATCTAATTAAAAGGTAAAATTTGTCTAATGTATATTAAAACATTTTGAATTATGGAGAATATTGGAGTAGATTCATATTAGGTAGTGTTTCCTCCATGTAATTAAAATGTTTAAAACATCTTCTATGTGTAACTATGAAGATAGTTATGTCATACCCAACACATATACTAGAAACAATTGATATTGAATTGAAACATGATATTCCATATAAAGAAAAACCAATATATATTCTTGATGATAGCAAATAATTTTTTTGGAACAAGAAAACCCAACTGGTGAATTTTCTGGACAAATCAAATTTGTAAATAATCAACTTGGGTTCCTGGTTAAGTGATTAAGTAGAATCACCCCCATTTTTTGATGAAGGACTCAAATTTCACTAATTAAATTTCTTACTGTGGGAGAATGCAGTGGCCTAAAAAATTATTTTATGTTTTTGAAGAAATATTTTTTTATAATGGATTTCTTTTATGATCACAAAAAAATACTATAATATTTTATATGAATATTCCATATCACAAATTAATATTGACTACAGCCACTAGAAAAAATACTAGGATATAAAATGAAGGATAGTTCAAAGATTATGAAAAATATTATAGGATTGAATTATTTAGTGAGGATCACTTCTGTTATTAAAATATTAAAATTAATAATAGAGTGAGGAATATTATTGATATTACAAAGGGATATGTAGAACCTTTATAAGAGAAGAAATAAATGTTGAGGTATACGACTACTAGACTATTTGTAGCGTATAAATGGTAATGTGACCATAAATATTAAACCTTTTGTTGACCAATTGTAAATATATATTTTGGTCAACATGATCATTAGTCAATATGACTTTTGGAAATTATGACCATTTGAAAGAATTTACTCATTAAAATTAGTGTCTATAAAGGGTAATGAAAAATGAAAATTGATGTGGAAGGGAGAAATGATGGCTCAAACCATTAGTATCATGAAATATAATGCCCAATTACAATATCATGGTAGGGAAGTAGTGTCACTGGAGTTTTTCCTTGACCATAATCAAGAAAATAATCATCAATTAAGGCTTAAGTAGAATCAACTATGGGAGAATTTCAAGGTAGTGGATATCACCCAAATGTCAATTTTAGATAATCAATCCCATTAAAGTACAACCATCCAAAAACATACTCTTATAAATAATGGTATGTAAAAATGTGTTTTTTATCTAGACCTTAATATAATAAAGGTGTAATATTCATTTTAGAAATGAAAAAAATGTTTTAATAATTCCATTTTGATTATTATATTATTTAAATAAACACATATGAATATAAGAAGGATATGATTGAAAACAAATTTGGACATAAAGTAAAAATAATAGTATTTTATGGAAGTATATAATCAAAATACAATTGTATGCTAAATTTGGGTGTTTTAAATTTATCTTTATTTCAATAAACATTTTTATAAAAAAATATAAATAATAATTTAATATTATAATTCTCTAAGTGAATTTTAAAAGTGTTTTAAATTTATTTACGTCATAAACAATTTTCTTTGAAATAAATATTTATTTTTATTTAGTATATAGATTAATGATACTTTGAAAATTATTTTGATGAAGAAAACATTTATTTTTATATTATCAAATTGATAATAGTTTTGGGTGAGAGTTTGATAATTTTAAAAAATGATTTATTTATTAGTCAATAGTAAAAAATAGTTCTGGGGTTTTGATATGTTATATTACTTCATAAATCAGTAATAATGTTGTCATAATTAGTGAAATTCAATTCATGACCACAAATAATTTATTTTATTAATATATTATATATTTCTTAATTAAATTTTTTTTTACTCTATAAATAACTATCCAATATCTGAAATGGTAATTAGTTTTTTTTTTAAAAAATATTTTATGGGTGGATTATTTTCTCAATCCAGAAAAAAAATTTCTAAAACAAAAATATTTCCAATCCCACATAGGCAAACCATGGGTAAACCATTGGTTTTTCATTTTCCAAAACGGATATTTTATTGACCTGTATTTATAAATTAATCAATAATCATCCAAAATGTTTTATAAATATAAACAATCCACCCCCATTCTATTCACTCACATGAATTTAAACATTATTTTCCCTTAATTTTCCCTCTATATAGAATTTTAAAATGGGTTTTGAGGTTCAAAGGAAATCATATCATGCTTTAAAAGGCTATTTATCAAGGTAATACTTTTGCTTCCTCTCCTATTTTTCCTTAGTACTGTATTTATAGTAAGTATTATAATTTAAATGGTATTCTGATCATATCCAATTTTTTTACTATCAATGAGGGGATTTTATTCTCTTTCATTAAGGATAGTCGATAAAAAATATTTCATAACCATTATACTTACAGAATTATTCTTTGATTTTTGAAGCATCTAATTTAATATTGTAAAAGCAAATCCCATATTTTTATTCAAGGGTATACATATAGATAAATTATAAATCATTTATTGGGGATTGAAGAGTATGAAACCTAATTCCCTCATCAGGGGATAAAAATATTAAAAATATAATCTCTTCAAAAATGTCATACTCAATGATTTCATATGAACCCTATTCATTATTCACAATGGGCTGTTGAAGAAATTATTTTTTATGATATATAAAATATGTGGAAAATTTAAATTAAAAAAAAGTGTGAACCCTATTTATACTCTATTGCATTGGGTGATGAATTAATATATACAATTTACCTATTTATGACACCATGGTAAATAAATTTGGTAATATGTTTTATAAAAACTTGGTATTGAACAATAATAATATTATTATGAATGTGTAACATTTATTTTATAGCCACAATTTCATGTTTTGTATGAAATAATTATGACTATTCTCTCACATTATTCTTTCTTCTTATTCTGGGATGATCTACAATATTCTATTCCATTTCCTTTTTTCGCCATTTTGAGGAATTATGATCCCCCTTTTCAATTGATGTATGCCACTAGTAAATCACTTATAGTGATGAGAAGTATTTAAGGATGAAATAATGTTTATGTTATCCTTGTGAATTTAAAAAAATGTGTATAACTAGTTTCCAAGAAACTATACCTAAAATAAGTCCATCAATGTTATTAATGTAATACTTTATTAAGGAATTATGGTAAGAATAAAACATAAAAATAGCATGTCTCTATAATATATTTTTTGAAATAAAAGCTTTAGTATGGCCAAAATATTGTGGAAATATCAATGAAAATTCATTTTCATAATGTCCATGCATCTTAAATTTGAATAATAAAGCATTAGATGTAATTACTTTATAACTCCTAGAAATTAAGGTCTAGTATATCACATGTATTTTAATTTTATATCCAAATCCAATCCTATCATTGTTTATTTTTGTAAATGAAATCAGTTTTCAATTGTTTATTGACCATAAAAAAGGTTGGAAATTTATCTTTTAAACATACAATTATAATTTTCATACTTTAATAATATTCTTTGTAAAAACTCTAAATTAATATAAAACTTTTCATTTAAACCTGTGTCTTTATACTTATTCACTTTATTTTCATATTTTATTTTACAATTTTGTTTTTAAAACTCCTTATTATCAACTTTTAATTTTATTTAAAAATCAAAAATCCTATAAAGTCTTTTTATAATTCATCACTATGTTTGATTAGATGTTTCATTATATTAAATTTCAGATTCCCAATAAAAAAAATTAAAATAATAGAAAATATCATCACTACATACCTCCATTAAGGATATGTTTTTCATTTATTTTTTTCTTTTAGATGCATAACATAAAGATGATTCAACTCTATAACTCAATTAATATTTTAAGTAACTTTTCCATTTTCATAAATATCATATATTTTCTTCATTTCATTAAATTTGGACTGCTGGTCTTTGTATATCCCTTTATTCAACACTCATAACATATTAGTTTAAAAATGTCATTATTATCAGTTTTAACATTATTAAATTAATCATATTTATGATTTTCCTTTATAGATGATTTATTACATACTGCTAATTTTTTGAAAACTTATTTGGTAAACTTAGTAAGTTATTTCTCTATTTATTTTAATTAAAATAAGATGAGCTAGTAGAAATAGTTTAATATATATTGAATGAAACACCATTATTTATTAAAATATCCTCTTCATCTATGATCTTCTCTTCTTGTTCCTATTGAATTTATGAACAAATGAGTTCACCCAATATAAATTAATGAAATTTATCTCTATAATCAATTCAAATTTTATTAAAATTACACATCTTTTATTCAAATCATAGAATATTTTCTATAGGTATAGGGTTATCTAAGGTTTATCCAAGAGAATTCATTCAAAAAACAATGGTAGTTAATTTTTTTGAACTTCTAGTAGACACTTATATTGTCACCAATATTAAAATATCATTATTTATCTTGAATAATTCCATTCATAAATTAAATCAGCTTATCATATCTAAGGTGAGTAACTTGGAAAATTTTCTAAATTTCAGGTTTAGACTAATAATATGATAAATGAGTAACAAAATTGTCCTATATAAAAAAATATTTAAAATTTACAAATTCCAAACTTATTTGGAAGTATGACTTTATATAATAGAGTACTAGCATGATTAAAGAAATTTATATTTTTTTACCATAATATTCCATTGATTAATATTGAGTTTATTGAGGTAATCCTCTATTCTATATTTCATTTATCCATAGTCATTTTCATCAAAATATGATGGTTTATGAGGAATCAAACCATCATATAAGTTTATTCCTTAAATCATGGAAATATATTTTCCCTTAGACTATTGGGTTTTGGATATAAAAGAAAGATTAAAAAGATAATAAATATAGATTTCAAAAAGGACGATGCTTTCATACCAATTATTAGGATACTAACAGAGTTGCTAACTAATATTCCCTTACATGGTCAAGATTTCATACAATTATTTTGGTCCATATTATGATGGAAAAGGCCCTCTTGGGTGAATATGTCAATTTCTATATTTAAAAAGTTAAAAAAATATGATACTTTATTAATGTTAATGTGACTAGAAATTATCCCGAACATGATGAAATAATAAATACGAATCTGAAAAGTGAAGTTGAAGATCACGAAATTTTTATAGGAGTTTAATTTAATGTGAAAATACAAAAATACTTTATAAATTTCTACTCATTTATGGGTATAGTATTAATTAAGGAAATAATTTTTAAATTTGACACGTAATGTGTTTCAAATGACCATTTCTAGTGAAGGTTTAAACACATGGGCAATAATAATTTTGAAGAGTAGTCACAACCTATTATGAAGTGTTCCTTTTAAAGAAGGTTTAAGATACACTAACCATAAAATCAAATAATTAAAACCCAAAAATCATAACTTTAGAATACATATGTTAAAACCACAAGTACCAGACTCTAGAATATTTGAGTCCTGACCCAAATATCCTAACATCGGATTACAAGAGTCATAATTTTAAAAATAATAAGGATTTTGTTTTTTAAAATCACAAACTAGTGTTATTTACAATAAAACAATTGATATAAATTAAGAAAACAACACTTAATGAAACAATTGTGGTTGAATTCTATATTGAAAAAAGTATCACAGCAATAACTTTATTGAAATTCTCTCCATGGATGTAATTAATGTATATTTTGAGTTTCTTTTTAAGATATGCTGCAAAAATTATATAATTGTTATCAAAGGATCAATTTCGAAAATGTGAACTGCTTCATATTTTTTTTCATTTTTTCACGGTGTATTTATTTTCATATGTATTCATAATGTTATTAAGTTCCAAGGGTTTTATATATTTCTCTTTTTCCCATGAATCCTTGATAGTTTTTATATAACTTCTAAACCACTAAATGAAAATATATTATATTTTTTTCTATTTAATAATATGTATTACCATAATCCACTGTTATCATAGTGAGAAATTAGTTTCAAAAGTAATCTTTCATATTAAAAAATATTATAATATATAAAACCATTTAGAATCGTAATTTTTATATCTCTAAATACTTTCATAGTAATAAATCATCAATAACCCATAAATATAACATTATTTCTCTTACCAAATTTATGACTAATTTACTGAAAAAATTGTATTTGTTATAAAAAATTCAAATACTAAATTTAGGCGCAAGAAAATTAATATAGAAATTATAATTATATAAAAATGGTATATTAGAGGCATTTAAGAAAATGCAATCATTTTGAAATAAGATTATTAAAATTTGGAAAACTTGTATATTTATAGTAAATATGAACAATATCTCAATAAATATTTAAATCCTCACGTAAATTTTCATAATGTTTTTTTAAAAAATACAAATTATTTAAATAATATTCTTTTATCATACAAAAATGAATATAGAAATATATTAAAAATTAATTCACCTTAAAAATAAGTATGTTATGTATAGTTAATCATTAAAAAAATATTAAATGGAAGCATTCACTTTTGGTTAAAGAAAAACTCATATACAACAAAAATTTAACTTCAAATTCATATTCTATGTAGTGGTAACATTCAAAACATATGTAGTGGTAATCGGTAACCCTTATAGGGGTAAATAATAAATAATATAGGTTTTTCTAAGATAACATGGAATTCTATATTAAGGTAATATAAAATTTGTAACATAATGGTAACATTTAATTCTCCAGTTAAGGTAGTATACTAAAAACTACATAAAGGTAAAAAACTGAACTATGTAAGGGTATAGTGTAACTCAGATAAATGTAAGTGTTATTTTCTTAAATCCTCATAAAGTTAAATGAAATTTTCTGCATTTTTTAAAACAAACCTAATCCATCCATCTGTCAGATACCCCATCCATCCTTAGATAGGATCCTAGGGGTATTCTTGATCCCTAACGGTGGTTGAGATGTGTTAAGGCATAAAATACTATAATGGGAATGATTTCTTATTGAATTTGATTAAAATAAATAGAAAAAAATGACAAAAATAACATGACATGTCCATGTATAAGACTTCAAAAAAAATTATGATAAGAAAAAATAAACTATGATATAGTAAATCAAAGTAACAAAACATTCTCTTTACTCGCCCATAGACTCTATCCACTACAAATTTAAAGTCTCAAAGCTACTCCCAAATCCTTGGCATCAACCATAAGTAGATATCACTACCCTATGTTTTTAGAAAGCTACAAAAGAATAATTGTCTAATGTAAATCATGTAAAGGTCCAAATAAATAGAATTCTATAAAAAATTGTAAACCAAATTCCTATAAAATCATGAAAAAGGTACGACAGGCCGAATATTATAAAATAAACAACTATCTTTAGATCAATCAATGCTCTCAAGAGAGGTAATTTGGAAATTAAAACCTAAAATTGAATTTAAAGAAAGGTGTGAAATAAATTTCATTACGCACCCCAAAGAGAAACCACAACCCAAGTAAAAACATTAAATTAAAGCTCCATTAATTTCTAGTTTTAGCTAAATTTTTTAAAAATTGGTATTTATTTTTAAACATGTAACAAAATTTTATCTATTAAAATATGTTATGAGTAAATTTTTACCATTAATCATGTGTTTTTAAGAAATTTTTTTAAGTTTTTTGAGTTTTTTATTTCTTTTGGAGACATTTAGTAGCATTTTATATTGTTCATAGTTTGGTCATGGTGAGATGGAAACATGATGATCCTCAAGGAGACTATGTGGCTTGTGGAAGTAACACCCAAGGTTAACCATGGTTAAGGAAAAAAATAAATCATACCCAATCGCATCTCTTAAAAAATATATAATATTTCTATTGTCCAAAATAATATTTGGTTCATGATTTTATAAACCATGCGGGTTCCCAAGAGTGGCCTTTATCCTCACATAATTGGTCTAGGATTAGAAAATCGTGCATCCAGATAGTGTTTGTATGATTCAATTATCCAAAAATAAATTTCAATTGCCACTAACCAATAATCTTGACTCATTATTCCTCATACGTGACAACACTTTAAATAAGAGGTTCTATAGGCATCCCCTAGAAATTTCCATCCCTTACATGCATCAATCCAGGGGATCCAAGGGGTAGATAATGAGGAATTAAGTAATATGATCCATGAACCTCTATCCTTAAAATTTCATTTAGTTTAAAATAATTTACAAAGAAAAATATAATTTATTTTTCCATGTTATTGTCAGATTTATATATTTTCATTCCATCTAATAAGGGAATTGTTGGTCATTAAAAAAATCAGTGACTAGGTTTACCATTTTTTCAATTGCACATTGTTTGGAAATATGTCATTTTCATAAGTTTACCTTCTCATATATATGCGCTCTTTTATAAATTTTTTAGTATTGGGAATCTAAGATATTTTATTATATTTTTTCCGAATAAATTAAATTTCATCGATAGCTTCTATTTCATGCATCACCGAGTTTAAAAGAATCACTATCTTCTAATAAAATATTATTATTTAATGAGAAAATTATATCATAACTGTTTAATTTGATGGAACAATAAATTTAAAATTTAATTTTTTTTAATTAGTTAAAAATATATATCATCAAATATATACTTAATTTTCTGTCAGGTTTTTATATGCTTCAAAAATACATTTTTCTCAAAAAAAATGACTTCTATTTCTATTTGTGACCAAATAATAAAAGTATTTTTTAAGTTTTAGAAAATATATTTCAAAAAAATAAATTCATTTTTGATATCATAATTTCTAAAATATCTTGGGATTATTTTTTGAGAATTTTATGAAAAGATTAATTTTTCAATGAACAGTGATAAATACTCATTTTTATAGGAAACTAAATTTTCTTTTATACCATTTGTAAAGTAACATATTATTTATAAATGTATTCAATTTTAAATTAGTTCAATTATTTAATTATTATTTCAATAATTTAATTATAATAAAATCAAATTAGAATTTTTGTATGAAAAATTTTTATACTTATGAAAATATTTTTTTTAGAAAATCATTTTTTCCTCGAATTTTCTAGTTTAATGTTAAATTAAATTATTTAACTTATATGAATTAAATTTTTAAAAATGGATTACGTATTTGGAAATAGTATAATGAATATTATAAAATAAATCCAACTTATGTTTTTATCATAATGAATAATAAAAAAAATTAATTAATTAAATTGGTTATGGTTAAAATGGGTTTACCAGGGGATAAACAAAAAATAAGGGTATGATTACCAGTAAAACAAGAATAAATACTTTTTATGGAAATATTTCCATATTATATTATAATTTGTATGTATTTTTATTAGGAATAACTTTATCTTTTTGGATTCTTTTTGGAAATCTCAAAGTAGTTTCCAAGTAGGTTCATTTCCCCCCTATATAAGGATATCATATATCTACTTCTCTCCACACTCCAAGATCCATTTGGATTGGAATATTTCTTTAAAAATACATTCATTAATTACCTTCTCACATCTCATAGGGTTTATTTTTAGTAGGAGAAACTTCGATGATGACTTTAGTTGTAAACCTAATGTGGTCCTGTGAAGAAAGAGGTATAGTCCTTAACTATGAGTTTTAATTTTATTTATTCTTTTAAATAATTAAAATATTAATTTGAAATTATGTTATATACAAAAAAATTTATGCCATATAATTATATTTTATTATGTTATTTTAATTTCCTATTTAATTCTACTGTTATATCAAATATAAAATTAAATGGTTGATCGTGTGTACGACGGACTGCCACCTCATGAACAAATGTAATCTATTTTCCATCATAAACTCTCATGATTGGATATAATGATATATTTATAATATAAATTATATTTATAAAATATTTATACTTCTAGAATTATGATATCATATCTACCATATTACTGTCTAATCCATTAGAAAATAATAATGTATCTCCAATATATGTGTGGACTACTGCCTCCATAATGAGACATGATACAATTTTCACATTATATTTACATGAATGATAATAATGACATATTTAATAAATATATATAATATATATTACATAGAACCTATTTTTAAGGGTGATTTAATAATTACCTTTTCATTTCATTCATCGAAGAACCAAAACAAGTTTATCCATATGTACAGTATACCATCTCCATGAATGGTGTAATTCATTTCATATATATAATAATTACAAATGAATATAAATATGTAAATAATGAATTTATATTATATTTAAATCATGAATATAATTCTAGAGAATTTTTAACCATGATAAGTATACAATGATCAAAACTACCAAACCAAAACATACCTGAAAAATGACGTTATGATTACCCATATCAGTGATTTTAATAATAAATTTTTATGGAATTGATAATAAAAGGTCATAAGTTCATAATATATTTGATAATATATGTTTTTATAATAATATAATAAATATATAATATAAATATATTTAATTTACATGAATTTTTTATGTTTACGAAAAATTCTGATACTTGAGGTAAGTGATTTGTATTCTCTCTTCAATTTCTGGAATAAATATACCATTTTTACAACTTGTTTCTTTTTCGTGGGGTATATACTACCAATTTGACCAGTTATATAATGAATATATTTGTTTTAATGATTTTTAAGGCTTTATTTGATTTTATTATTTACTATGTTTTATAATTCAAACCATCCCAATGTGGTATAAGATTTAGTTCTTACTTTTATTACCATGGGAAACATATCATATTCATAAATTGTTTCATTTTTCAAGTGAATATACTTCCCTTGAATGTATTTTATTATTATTATCATGAAAATTAATAGATATAAATAACCATTAATGGTCATTTCCTTCATGGGTCTTACTATTCAATCATTACCAAAGTGGTAAAAGTTTTACGTCACAATCTCAATGTTGATTGGGATTGTTCATAATTAAGATTACAATGATGAAATATTATAATATATCTCTCATGAAACCTCATGGATATTATTATCCTATGGTTATTTATTGGGAATACATTTTTTTCATTTTATATTCCTCTCTTTGGGATTAATGACACAAAAATATTTTTTAAGAAAAATGATTATATTTCTATTTTTGATCAAAAATAATTTTAATTCCATTTTCTTTTTTATAAATGAGTTTTAAAGAAATTTTGTGCAATTATCCAATAATATATTATATTCTATATTAAAAATGTTTTAATTTTACATCAAATGGTTAGAAGTAAAATTATTTTCATTTTCTGAGTAAGGAACATTTGAATTTTTACAGAAAATGTGAAAGGAAACATTTTTTCCAAACACAGCATGAATAGAATTTTCCATTGTAATGACCACTAAATGATTTAAATATTCATTTATATGTTTAAAATGTTATTTTAAATTAAAATTTAGGAAATTTTCAGATTTTAAATAATTTATTTCAAATTGGAAAGGATGTTTCCTGAATAAATTTTCCAATTTAAAATTTAAAATCATTTTCCATATAAGATGAAATCATTTGATGTTTTATAATATTTACTTAGTATATTATCCAATGATTCCATCCTTATTCCTCATGTGGATGGTTTTTTATTATGATGATGACATTTTTTATGAAACATGTTTCTTTATTAATGGTTACACTATTATTAAATGTTTATGAAACTCATTTTGATTTTTTAGGCTATGAAATAATGATTTTTTATGATCGTGCGACACACATATATATGATTTACTTTATTTAATGTGTGTGAACAAAATTAAATATACCTCTAATGAATTTAGTAATGATGAATTTTCTATTTAATCAAATTTTACATTGGAAGTTATCCCAATCCCAAAATATGGTACACTGGAGGTTATCCCAAACCCAAATGAGGGTACATGGGTGGTTATCCTAGGCCTAAAATAGGTACATTGGTGTTTTTCACAAGATTTAAATGTTATGAATGAAGTAGTGGGTAGCTTTAAAATAATACTTTATTTGCATATATTTGTCCCCAAAATATGTTCCCTTGGAAAATGTTATTATATTAGTGGAAATGTTATTTGGTTCCTTTATGATTCATGTCTTATGAACTGGAATTCATTATTCCATAACCTAGTTTTATGATCTACGATATGCAAGGTAGGATTTTCAAATGTAATTATCATTATATCATACCATTTTTATCATGTTAGTTTGATATATATAGTGAACCAAGATTTTCATACAAGGGTATTACATCTCTTTTAGATGAATATTCAATTCATGAAAAAAATGCATGCCTGTAGACCATAATAGTTTAGTGTCTTCAGATAATAGGTACATAATATTTTCATTCGGTGAAATTTATTCAATATGCCACATAAAGATAACCCCCTTCAGTACTATTCACAAAAATACACTACTTAAAACCACTCTTCAATGCCTAGGAAAATGAAACATAAGAAAGGTTGAGCTCATATGATCAGTATGTGTAAAAAATTGAAATATCATTGATCACATAATCATGACATGAGCATAAGTGTATGAGAACATGAAAGTAGCATATAAAAAACACACCATGCATATTAGAGATCAAAATCATGAGTCATTTCGTAAATATTGGATGTTCGTAAGACATGAATCATAAGGAAATCAAAAAAATGATCCATGAGATCACAACATTGGCATAAGACATAGAATTTTAGAATATGCATAATAATATATAATAGTTTAATTAGTAGTTAAGGAATTCATCCAAGTCTATAATTTATAAATGGGTTCACTCCTCAAACTATTATAGTAGTCAATATTCACTCCAAATAACGTCATAGAGGGAAAATCCCCTTATAGAACTAGGTTCAGTTTCCATTCTATTCCTATTTATCTCAAGATATATGAATGTTTACCCAATAAATTAGAGGGAGGTATGGGTCTCACCCATCACATAATGAAAATTGTATCAATGTGTTCTAAATGATCATAAATAATTGTTCATGATATAACAAATGATGTAAAAGGGGTTTCATAAAAATTTCATTATATCATAACATGTGGAAAAGAGACAAGTTTCACAATTATTTCATCATTTCATCATAATATAAACCTTGAAATGAAGCATGTTTCATTAGAATTTATTCATGGTATAACCAATGGATGAAAAAAAGTTTCATAAGAAAATTATTCCATAATAAATATATACCATTCAGTGAAATAATATTATCGGTGTCCATAGATCATATCCCCAGTAAAGCAAAGTTAATATCAACAGACTTTGCGGTGAGGGGTATTTGCAGGGAACATGGAGCAAAAATTAGGATTCCTTAATCTATTACCTAGGATAGGCTCTGGATATCGTGTGTGATATATATATATATATATATATATATATGTTTATTAATTAAATTCTAGATATTATTTATATGGATTTATAGTAATGAAAGTATATTAAATTAGAGTACGTGTCCACTAGGCTGAACCATATTCATAGGATCTGTCAGAACTTGATGTTTTAATTATAATGACCCATGTATACATATTATCAAACTTGTGAAGGTAATCCTTGTTTAAGACATCCATTGTAAGCAAAATTAGGTAGTTTCGGTCAGGTTCCCCTAAAGAACTTAGACTGATATGGCTATTTATTAATCACTTTACATTTATTATTGTCACACTACCCATATTAAATTCAGATATTTGTTTGATCTAGACGCCATTGGTGGTGGTCTACAGAGTATATCTTACACCCTATTTAGGGAACCATTGGTACCTTAGAAGAAATCATTATTTCATTTGTTGATAAAGGGAATCTTCTAGCTTATAATGCTTGATTTTAGTAATAATATATAGTATAGGATCAAAGGACCAAGCCTATTCTCAATATTCTTGTAGATGTCTCTTTTGATTTATTGGAACTTTTATATAGCATGTGTTTTATTTATATTTTCCTTTTTTCTCATTCCCTTTATTTGTTTATAGCAACATGACATCGTCATCATACTGTAAATGTTTGTGATTTAACTTCCACCTAGTTCTAATATTGGAATTTTCTTCTTATTCTACAACATGTAATTTTTTACTACACGTGCTATTTCTAGTATTTTTTCTACCACTATGATAATCTTTAATCAATGAGTGAATAGTATCCCCATAAACCAACCCTATGACCTCACTTATATTTTGAAGTCTATAGCATACTAGGAGAAAAAAATTGAGTTCGTATGGATAATTGCCTCAAGGAAATGCTTAGTTTATTTTGGGATGGGATACTAGAAAGTGTAATCGAAGCTTAATTTTTCTTTTTATTTTCTTACCATTTGTGTATTAGATAAGAGACTAGGATGGGCATGAATTTGGTAGTGATCTTATTCTTGGGATTTACTAACCCACAAACAAGGGAAACCTAAATTACTTGGGATCAATCATTTTTATTATTGGCTATGATTTTTAGAGTTTTATGATTTCATGTTTGGGTGACACACATATTTTGTGATGTTTCTTTGTTTATATCATTGTGATATAATTAATTGTTACCATTATCCTATTGATATGAATTAATTTTTTCCATGTTTTCTTTCTGTGTGAATTAATTATGATTCAGGTGATTATTGTGAGTGCCTTGAATTTTATATATACAAATGTGCTAATGTTTGTTCCAGGAATGGTGTAATTGGATTAATGAAAGTTCCTACATAAATATATATTTATTTTTCCATATAATTTGATAATAAAACCATAATTAATCAATTATTCCACATTTTTACAATGAATCGTTGGTTCTATGGACTAAAATGTTAGATGATTTGATTGTGGAATTCTAATTACAATTTATGAAGCATGTAATTCAATAAATTGGTAAGGGTAGTACATTCAATAAAATCATTATACATGGTCTGTTACATCATAATACTATATTTAAATTCTCGGTCACAATTACATGTCATTACAATTACAATTTATGAGGACTATAAACCCCTATAAATTCAAAATTCTAAGACGTTAACAAGATCATAATACGTATATATCTATCAATATATTTATTTATTTATTTATTTATTTATTTAAAAATGATTATGAGCTTCAATTAATATAAACTTTTAAGAAAAAATGGTCACACTTAAATGGGGATTCCAATTGAAAAGTTAATGGTGTTTTCCTCAATACTTTGAAATTGAAACTCCATATACCAAAACCTATACTATATCATAAATGAAACTGACCCTGACCCAACATTTGAAGTGGGTAGTTGGTAGTGCCTCCTGTGATCCTTTTCGATTAGCCTTAACTACTAGACCAAGAATTATGAGTAGGAATAGAGGTGTGATCTATTATTGGAAGGTTGTGTGACTATCCTTTCTCTAATTTATTTTTTCTTGTATACTATTATATATTATCTAAGGAATGATCTTGTAAATTTATAACTATGTTTCCATGAATTACTTCAGTCATACACTATGAGCATGGTGACAACCATTCTCTGAAGGTGGTGGGCCATGATCCATTGGTATTACCTTTTGTAGTACCTCCTAAGACACCTTATATTTATCTTTCACCGGGCATCGATGCTCAATTCCTTGATATAATATTACACTTCATGCAATCTTTATAGGTATCCTCGTGACCTACCCCTACTTTGAAAAAGATCCCATGGGAATTCTAGAAGCATCAACCTCCCACCTTCTTGGGGGATAAAGGGCCCTAGGCTACTGAGTCATGGATAGAGTACATGTTGATGATCATTGAACATATGGAGGTTCCTCTAAAGAATAGGGTAAATATCTCCACATATATTCTAGATTTATTCTCCAAGAATTTTTGGGACATCATATATTAGGTTGATCCTTATCATAGTATGGTTTGTAAAGACTTTCAGAAAGCCTTAAAAGATCACTTCTCCCCATAGACATTGAGAGAGGACCATGCTAGAGAGTTTATCCATCATTAATAGGGTGTTATGTTAGTTTTAGAGTACTCTTCTCATGTCACTAATATTCAATGTTTTTTTATGACTCTTATTAGTGATGATTTGATGATTTTGAGTCATTTTTAGGATGGGAACCTATACACCATTCGATCATAGGTGAATGTTTTTCATCTTATCACTATTAATAAGGGAGTGAAATAGTCCCTCATCATAGACCTTAACATTAGGGAATTTAGAAATTTATGATATGGTGGTTTAGATTCTAGGGAGGGAGATAGTTTATTTAGTGGTAGGAAGTATCGTTTCAAGCATTCACTAGGGGGAGTTCTATCTAGATGATATGCATGGATAGCTATGTGGCATGTCTCTAGTGTGGTAGTGGAGGGAATAATAAGTCTTAGTGCATGAGTAACTCTATTGAGTCTTGAGATTGTGGAAGGAAGTGTCACATTTAGCATTTTTGGATCCTTTACTACAGGAATTTTTGATAGTGTATCAGTACCAACCCCAAATTTAGGAAAAATATCAGTATCTCTAAGTCAGGCTGGGAACTGGTATTCTACTTGCTGATCAGGCTGAGGGGTTCATCATTTACAAGGCAGTTAGCCTTCAATGGCTCACCGCCAGAAGAGTGGGAATGTCCAGGTTTGTCATATGGCATCTTAGGGTCATGGATCGGGCACTTATATGCAGTGTATCCCATTCATAAGGAGAGGTTTATGGGGATATCTATAGTATAAGATACTATTCTAGTTTCCTCTACTTTCATTTTTTCCTATTTGATATAGGTTCATCTAACTCTTATTTAACTATGATGTTTATGTAATTTCTTTCCCTGTATATGGATTACTTCTCTAGAGTCGGAGCCCTAGACACCCTATAAATAGTTTGATCATAGAGTATATGCCATTGAAAGTGGTACCCCCTTAAGATAAGCAGGTTTTATTTCCTCTGGAATTTATTTTCCCTTGAGATTATCTATATTGACATCATATTCAGAATGGAATGGATATCACCTTACCATACCAAAATTTATTTCTATTCATAGTGGACTTCTTTTACATCATCTGAGGGATGTACCAATGTTCATAAGTGTTAATGGGTTATCTGGGAGGAACGAACTGCACCCGAGCATCATGGGAAACGAAAACGCATATGCCTAGTCTCATATTGATCAATTAGGGAATGTGTATTCCATAATTTCCTCCTACATTGGATCATTTTAGTGATATATTCCTTAAAATTCTCTATGGTTTATCTTCTATAAGATAGGTGTGTTTCACCTTTGTGCTAGTTCCAGGTGAAACACCAGTGTCCATTCCTCTCTATTGGATGTAACCTACCAAGCTATAGGAACTCAATCAAAAATTGAATGACTTAGAATAAAGGGGTTTTATATAACATAGTACTTCACCTTGGGGTTCCCCAATAATTTTCTCAAAGAAGGGTGATGATACCCTTATATTTTTTTGGGCTATTCATGGTTGAAAAAGATTGTGGTTAAGAACCTGTATCCAATTCCCCACATATACGACCTCTTCAAACAAATCTAAAGAGTGACAAATTTCTATAAGATCAATTAGAGATCATCCTACCATTAATTATGTGTGTGGCCTTCAGAAATACCACATACAACATTTAATAGAAAGTATGGCTTGTAACATTATCTTTTTATTCCATTATATCTTATAAAAATTCCATTCATCTTTATATATTTGATGAATTGGGTTTTTCTCTCATACCTAGATTCATTTTTTTATTCTCTTTGAACTACATTTTTAATTTATTTTCATACCCCATATGACCATTCAAAACACCTTCATATCATTTTGAATAAACTGAGATAGTATCATCTATATGCTAAGTTATTAAGTTTCACTTTTAGATCGATAAGGTTCACTTCAAGGGTGATATAATTTCAATGGTATGAGAATGTGTTAACCTATATAATGTGGCTACCACGGATTCCTTGGAACATCCCATGAATGGTTTTGACATAAAATATTTCTAAGTGATTGCTAGCTATTATAGACACTTCATACATGACGTATTGTTCCTATTAGCAGCTCTTACCGGATTCAAGTAAATGGGTGTGAATTTATTATTGTCTGAATCTTGTGAGACAATCTTTCAAGAGCTTAAAGGGAATCTAACATCAGCATTGATCACTATTTTTCAAAACTAGTAAAAAGTTATGTAGTTTCCTTTGATACTTTAGGTGTTGGTCAATGATCATTTTTGATGTAGGGAGATCTATTTTTATCCTAAGGGTTACACTAGTGGATACATTGTGATCTAAATTACCCTACACATGACCATGATATTAAATATGTGGTTCACTCTTTATGATGTTGGATACTTTACCTTTTTGGAGAGGATTTCATCATTTAAATGGACCATAAAAGTCTCAAATATTTATCCATCCATCAATATTCAAATCTTAACCAATGTTGATGGGTCTAGTACCTTTATATTTGTGAAATTGTGCACCTTCTTGGTGGTCCATGTTCTATTATATCAAATTGATATTCCAAGTTTATATCATTGTTCCATAAGGGGTCGTATAAATAACTTGGTTCACATGGTCTATTAAGAACATCATTTCACCCTCAAACAATCGGTTAGTCCATGCGAGTGATATCGGTAATATATGAAATGCTTTATGCATATCCATTATTATTTAGGTTTTTGGAATAAGCGTATATATCAAATTGATTTTTCCTACAACAATAGTTTTGGGGTAATAATTCAGATAACTCGGTATGACGCCATTCATGTTAGGTCATTTGATTCAATGTTGTGATGGTTCAGGGTAGGTGATGTAGTACTACTGGGTCCTCGTCTCATTTATAATAGATTAGAGTAAGTAAAATTGATTCCAAAGTGTGTGGACACATCTCAGTCCAAGAAGAAATATTATTTCGATCATTAACATCGACCTCAAAATCTCAAGGTGGGACATTTGGTGTTTACATATTTTTCACCTAGTTTGAACATATATGGATTCATAGATAGGAAAATATTGCACCTGGTTATGTATAGCCTTTAAAGATCATGGAGAGAGTCGAGTTAGTATTCTATCAGTTGTAGTAACTATATAGGTACCATGTCATGCACAACTTCATCCATGTTTCAAATATTCACTCTTATCATGATGAACCATATCATTCATTTGATCCCATGTATATAGTTTTGTAGGAAGATGTATCCTTTGAGGAGCATATGATACATAATGTTGATCAGATCATGAAGTCCCTCTAAAGTTGGTCAGGTCCCCTGTCCTAGGTTTTATAGTATCATGGTCATGTATAGGAAGCAACTAGGGGGAGAGAGACTGATGTTTGTGCTCAGTGGCCAGAAATTTTCTAAGATACCATTTTACCACCCTCATAAGGAAAACTCAAGGTTGAGTTGTTTTGTTGGGGTAAGTTGTAACATCACATATTTTTATAGAGTTTATATTTTTTTGATTTTTATTAAACAACATTGATTTTTCTTTTTGGATTATACCCTAGTGACCAAGCCCTTAAGATGGTCCATTTTTATTTGGAAATAATTATAGTAGGTGGGCTGGAGGATTATTTCCAGCCAATTACAAAATGTGTATTGAATACACACTATGTATTTATAATACATGATTTTTATTGAGTACTTGACAAGTAGTGGGTTTGATAGGCCCCATGAACTTCATGAGTTGGGTTTTCCCCTAGAGGGAATGACCTTGATCATTACACATTATTTAAGGGTCGCATTCCTTGAAAATTCTCCGGATTTTTTGTTTTAAAATAGGCAGAGCAGATTGTTTATAGAAGTTATCTTTTCCTCCTAATTTATTAGGTGTCGTGCGAGAGAGTCTCCTCCATTCCTCACCTAGGATCCAGCAAATCTCCACCATTTTATTTCTTTCACTTCACTTGTGGGTGTGTGGGACTTGCAATGGTAATCTCTCTTCTCCTCTTCCTTCCTTCCATCATTAATCATCCCATGTTCTATGATTTTTTTTGTGATCTAATATGACATGTTTTAAGGTATTTTTTTCCAATCCTCTAATTTATCCTATTATTGCTAGATTTAAGGGACCACATTGGATGAAGATAGCACTATGAAACTAAATTAGGCACTCTAGTTCATTTACCTAAATTTTATTTCATTTATATACAATTCCATTATGCCATATGTCAGACTTCTCCGGCGATGCCTCTAAAATTATTTATAAATTAAACTAAATTTTTTCGCTCTGCCCAAAATGATCCTCTTTAGTGGAAAATCAACATTGTTGGTTGACCAACTCAATGTGATCCACACCTGTGGGTGTGCCTTACCTTAAAGGAATAATTTACCAAAACCTTAAATTTCTTAAACAACCCTTGTGGTGTGTTTTCCAGTTTAATAATTTATTTTTAAGTATAAATTAAACTAAATGAATTGAATGACCATGAGTTGGTCCCCTTACACTTTTCCCTATGTCTTGGGCCCTTTTATTATTCCTTATTATTTATGCTTATTGCCTTATTCTTTATTCCATAGTTATTTGGTTTGAATTAAATGGATTGGCTATCTTTTTTAGAATGTTGTTATTACAATTCCTTGTTATAGGATATGAGAATTTTTTTTTCTAGACCTTAACTTTTTATGAGCCAATAGTGATAAAAGGGTCTCGACATAAGGAAACCTTGGATGGGCTCACCGTTATTTGTTTTTGAATTGTTGGATTCACTAGGAGTCATATTTGGAATTCCATGAATGGGATCTCTTGGTGGATTATTTATATATTCATGGGAGATATCAGTTCCTTAGGGGAGTCACAGTGGATGGTCATGGAAGACATATTATTATACCATGCCTCGAGTGATACACAGCCCCTATGTGAGATACCTAAGATGGTCGTAGAGGGTTAGAATTAAACCATTTTGAGAGTGATAAAAAGGATTAATTTATGGATCTCCTTGGATGGACTCTATGATGAGGGGTATTTGTAGGGATCCTAGAGAGTACTTGTGATTACTTTATGGGTCTCCATGGATGTGATTAGAATGTTGTGTGTAATTTATGAATGATTCATAATTAAATTCTATTTATTCTTTATACAAAGTTTTTTTATGATACCAATTAAGTTAGAGGATGTGCCCACTAATCCAAGTCAAATTTATGTGCTTAGATTAAAATTTAAGATTTAGTTATAAGGACCCATGTACAAATCTAATCACACTTTTATAATTACTCCAGGGTTAAAATAGTTGGATTAGGCAGAATCTTGTAGTTTTAGTTGGGTACCCTAGAGGAACCTAGGTTGATATGGTTATATATTTATTAAATTACATATATTATTGGAACACTTATCATTTTATCCACACAGGCTCGTTGGATCCAAGAAATATTGGTTTTTTCCTACTGAGTATATCTCACAGCCTACATGTGATGCCTTTGATACCCTAGTAGACTTCATGATTGTGGGTGTAGATAAATGGAAGATTTTAGTTATTGATTATTGATCTTATATATTAGTGTGGATTATTGGAGCAGATCACTGAGCATATTCTCGAGTTTCTAGGTGAGGTAGATTTTGAATTTTTTGGTACCATTTTATAGTATGTGGTATATACTTGTTTCCCTTGTATCACACACCATTCATTTTTGTATAGATACAAGACATCATCCTTATATTATACCTGTTTATGATTCAACATTCTCCTAGTTATTTTATTTGATTATTTTTTTATTATTCTTCTAATAATTTATTAATTCTTCTTCTATTTGTTATATTTTTTCAACCAATGTTCTACACTATGATCTATGAGGGCGTCATCTCCCAACAAACAAACCCAAATGCCCTCAGAGCTAATCGGTAGCCTTGGGCATACTAGGAGGTGTGCAAGAGGACTTGTTTCCAACCATCTCAAGGAGCCTCTTAGTATATTTTGGGTTGAAATTATTCAATATCAATCTTTGGGTGGTGGTAATAGAAAAATGAATCACATCAGTTCAGAGGTAGGTAGTCTACTATATACACAAAAAATGGTTTTTAACCCATTTTATTGAACTCTATATGGTTTTAAGTTTTTTTATTAACATAAAAAGATATAAATATATTGAAGAAACTATGTTTTATTTTATCATCAAGAATTTATAGTAATTAAAGTAGTGGCGTGAAGATTTAAATTAAAACGCTCAATGAAATGTGTTACCTCTTCTTCATGTAACCTGCCTATATTTCCACCAAAAGCATTTTAAGGTTGGATCTATGCCCAGACTAATGATTTTATGATTTAATGAGGGAAGTAAGGAATTTATGTGTTCATGTATTTTCCTAACTAATGGTTTTTTAATGTGTTAGGATGAGTAGATATGGGTGGCATTTTATAGGGAGGTCAGTGGTAAACTTGAAATTTTTTAAAAGAAAAAGGCACATCCATGATTTTTATAAGACAAAAGAATCCAAAATGGACAAGTACATATGAAATAAGTGATAAGGTTGAAATATGTTCATCCAATGGGTGTTTTACATGTTTTTGAACATTTTTAACCCTTATATTTTCAGTTTAAATACAAGGTAAACCAATTTTTACTATAAATGTGGTACATTATTTTTACTATATTTACTATTCACTATGGTCAAAAATTAATTTGACCTTATTAAATTATATATATTATGATTATTCAAAATATGGAATTAGTTTTTCAAAATTAAATTCACAAATATAACCAAATATAATTTAAAATTAGTCTCACTGAAATGATGAGAAAGCATGTTTTTAAAGAGAACAATGTTCAAATGTTTATAAAGATTTTTATATAAAATTTCAATAATAAAATGATTGAAATATCATATATTTTATTAAATTATATATTATGAAAGAAACATTACTTTTAATCTTATTTTAAAAGATTAATCATATAAACTATTTAAAGGAAAAAAGAAATTTTTCTATAAAAAAGTATATTTTTACTATTCATCAAAAAATTAACATTTTCAGAAAAATCACAAATATTCACCCAATTATAATTTTGATATGATGAGTTAGAAAATGAATATTATTTCATCAAAAAATATTCTTAAATGGGAAAAAATTTAATTATAGGTGAGCAAAAGGTAACAAAATATCTTTAATGAAAAATACATTTCTTAAGCATAAAATTTGATTTATTCTTATCTCTTATACTGTAAACACATATTGTGAATGTTAACTATATGATTGAATAAAATATATATATATATATATATATTTCTTTCAAATCATTCACCAAAAGTAATTTTTTAAATTTATTTGAGTAAAATGAGTTTTTTACATAAAAATGGATTTTCAAAAAAAAATATTTCCTTTATATTAAAATAGTTTGTATTTTCATTTATAATTAATTTTTCCCAAAATAAATAATTATATATACTTATTTAAACCATATATTTTCATAATTTTTTTATTAAAATACATACCCTCCATTCGAGTAGCAAGTAAATAACTTTCATTTTATATAATAAAAATTTAATAGTGTGTCACAATTCATTTAAACTCAATGTTGCATATAAAGTATGATAAAAATTTTGTTTCATGTAACTCAATTTAAAATAAAAATTTTGTGTAATTAAAAATATCAAAAATATTAAATTTGATTCAAAATTAAATATTTCAGAAACTCTCATGGGGTTACTTTTTCCCCCAATAAAATGAATTTCTACCAAAAAAATTCATCACTTTGGTACCAATAACTAAGATTACTTCTAACTCGTTACATACTAGGGTTCCCATGTAACATTATCAAGCTGGTGTTTTTTCCAAAAAACAATATTGACCAGGTAGGTGGTCTTGTATCATATAAATTTCCTTATTTCACACAAAATCCTTATATGTTGTTACTCATAATAAATATAATGATCTAGTGGTATGACATTTGAGTTCAGTACATGTTATTGAACATGTATAAACATCCTCATGTGAGCTACATGGAACAAATTAGGTACCTAAGAGATGTTTGGTGGAAGTTCCAATCGATAGAATACTATCTAGACATAATCAATAATTTTAAAGGGACTAATATACCAAAGGATTTTCTATCCTTAGTATCATGAGCACAATTTTATTCATTGGTTATGATTTGATCATTTTCCACTTCATCTTTTACTCTATGAAATGAAAAGGAATTTGTTTATGCCATAAGGACATATAGATCAGAAGTTCCATAATAGAATTATATGGAATTCCTTTAACTTCTATTTATAACAAAATTATTAGAATTTTTTATCCAATATGGATAAATCTTAATATGGTGAAGTAATACATTAATCTTTAATTAATTATCCAAAGTTGATCTTAAACCATTTCAAAAGTGGTTAACCGTATAAACCTTCCAAAATATTTAAACCCAAAACATTAGGAATAATGTCAATAATTTTAAAAAATAAAATTATCATTTATCCCCTAAAAAAGATGTAGTTCTTAATTATCCCATTCTAAATATGTGAATAACTTCATTGTGATTCTCTTTAAACATATTAACAACCTGAATTACCATAAAACCTTATTGAAAACATAATTTATTGATCATAACTTATTTAAAACATAGATTATTGGTTATATTCTATAAATCCAAAAATGATTTAAACTCCCTAAATGATAGCATAAAACACAATGTCAAAAATCATTAATCTGATCAAAGCAAATAAGTACTGGCTAATTTACTTTATCTATATCAATCTTCTATTTATCCAAAAGAAAACCATTTTCTCAATGTCTATGATATATTGATTGATATAATTCATTAATCATGTGTTTCCAATAAAATATCACCTTGCAGTAAAATTAATTTTCTATGTCATCAGTACCATTCATTATACTGCTGAAAATAATTAAGGAAAAACTTCTAAAAACAATCCCTCCATATATTATGATCATATCACATAATTAATGAAATCTAATGCATAAACACATTAATTATTCCACCTCATATTTAATGAATTAACTTTGTTTTATCATATTATTCTTAAATACCTCTTTCCTTTCATTGTTTTGTTCACAGTCTCTTCATTGTCAATAGAAAAACATTACTCATACAACCTTCCAAATTCTCATTATGATCATTCCCCTTTGGACATATATTTTCTTAATTATCATAATTTACACATTTAAAACATTAAATAGTCGATGATATCTTAGTTATATCATTTTTATCTTTATTTATGTCAGCTGAACATTTCATTTTTTATTATAGAGTACTTGCTTTGTGTCCATATTTTCCACTCAAAATATTTTCTCATTATTTTGAGAAATTCCCTAGAGTGTTTCATCCAACAATTTCGATAAATAATAAACTTAATCTTCTTTCCTCCATGGTCTCCACTACCATAAATCCTAAAAAAATCTATAATTCTATGCTTTGGTGATTCTAAGAGTTGGTAAAGGTGCATATCGTTAATCATGTTATGTGATAACAGAATAGGCATAATCATAGTATTTGTCACTCCAGTCTACATACCATTTTTCTCCCCATAAATATATTGGTTATCACATTCAATGATAATACAGTTCCTTTTAGTTCCATAAATTAACTAAAACTAAAATGAATAGTGTGAGTAATAATAATCATATTCATAAACCTCATAATCATGAAAAACACTTATAGGATATATAAATCATAAAAAATTCTATGAAATATTTGGAACCTTAGGTTTATCTTAGGTCATACATGGTCATTTTTTAAATCCTTTATAATGGTTTATAACATTTTTTCGAATTTATAATGAAAATACCCCTAGAGTTTCCCACTAGGTGTGTCGTGTTTCCCTTTTTTATACACCAAGTGACGATTAGGTCTAACACAATGTAATATTTTCAAGTTATTACCACCAGGTATCATTATTCAAGAGCCACATACACTTTTAGTATCTAATAAGGGATTCAATTTATTATAAATCAACAAATCTATTCCTAACCAAAATTCCAAGACATTTTTGAATAATTTAACTCAACATTAGACTTATCCTTAGACATATTCTTAGAAATATTCCTTATGATATCACAAATGATTTGACATTCATGTTTCCAATGGATAATTAAACCTTTCATCTGATTCCAATTATGGTAACCAAATCTTTTCATACATGGATAATAAATCTTATTATACGAACATTCAATACATTAAAAAAATAAATTGCATTTGGATCGTAATTATTTAGTATATTTGGAGAATAGGTACATAATCGTAAAAATTAATGAATGGTATTCAATATATACCATAATTTCCCTCCTATTTAATACTCTTCAAAAAAAATTCCATAATTAGAACATTTCTTCAAAACATTAGGAAATGAAACATAATAAAGAGTGAGCTTAGATTCTTGGTTATTGTATTAGAGTGAGATATCAATGATCACATAAGCATGAAAACATTATAAGAGTACGAATACACGCACATAAAAATTGAAAACCATACCCAATATATCAAATAGAAAAATCATGAGTCATTCCATAAGTATTAGAAGTTCATAAGAAATGAATCATAAGAAAATCAAAGAACTTGATCCTTGAGATCATAACATTTGCATAAGATATAAAATTTTGGAATATACATAAGCATAAAAAATTATTTCTACAGTATATAAGGATCACTAATAAATTTATCATATTGTAATGGGTTTTCTCAAAAATTCATCATAGTAATAAAGGTTCACTCCAATGTATATCATAGAAGCCAAAGTCCCTTATTGAACTGGGTTCACTCCTAATTCCATATATATATATATATATATATATATATATATATATATATATATATATATCTCATAAGATATAACCATTTACCTGTTGTATTGGAGAGAGATAAAAATACTAGATACACATAATTAAATAATAAATATTTGTTACACATGATCATAAAACATTAATCATAGAATAACCAATGAACTAGAATGGGTTACATAAACATTGCATAATATCATAACCTCTGGAAAAGAGACAAGCCTCATAATCATTTCATCATAGAATAACCAATGAAAAGATTTAGGTTTCATATGAATATACTCATGGTACAACCCATGAAAGATAAATAGGTTTTATAAACATCAATCCATCATAAATATAAACTATTCAGAAAATAAATAATACTGTTATTCTTGGATGATATAGCTAGTAAGACAATTTGAGAAAAAAACCTCTAACCTATTTGGTTAATTTTAAACCATATACCCAATGAAAGATAGATACCCAAATAGATATATAAATAACAATAAATTCATGGATAATAAAGCTAAAAAATCATGGGTAGTATATACACCACATAAAATAAACATTTGGTTAATATGGAATTTGGCTCACATAAAATAAAAGTGAGACAGAAATCCATTATCTTATGTCTTGATTTTTTCCATAAACATTCAAAATTAAGTTATAATAAATATTAGTTTATAATAAATATATTAAACAAAAATAATAATACATAGAATACCATATATTAATTACTTATGACCATTTATTTCTTGTTTATTATCAATTACATGTTAAAGTCACGTATTGGAAAATAACTGTTTTTTTCATGTATATTTTGATTTGTTATTTTTTGGTTCTATTAATTTGATAATGGTTCCATAATCTCGATAATTTTAAACATTTTATAAATATAATATATTTTTATTATATATGTATTTATATTTTTGTATAAAAGTTAGTGAGGGAAAATAAAATACACGGTTCATGGAGATGGTAGGCTATACATACACATTAACTTCATTTCCATTTTTTTGAAATATTAAAAGAAAAATGATAATAATATTTTACTAATAAAAAAATTATGCGATATATTTCAATTTTTTTTATTAAAACCATCCTTATTACTATTCATGTAAATGAAGAATGAATCATATCACTTCATGAAGCAGTATTCCAACATACAAATGATTGATGTTATCGTATTCCCATATAATGGAAAGAAAGAAGGTATAAATGATATAATAAATAAATAGGTATAATAATATCATAAATATAATAATTAAATATTCAATCCATCATTATATACATACATTTATCTTGGAAATGTAAAAATGAATTGCATCGGTTTCTAAGGAGGGAGTTCATCGTACACACGAACAATGATTTTGTAACACATTTATTGGAAGTGGTGATGGTTTTATGACATTACCATAACATAAAAAAACTAATTTTATAGAATATAGTTATTTTCTTAAATAATACTATTTCAATAATAATTCATGGGTGTGGAGGAATAAATAAAATAAAAACCTTCATTGAAGAACGTTACATCTTCTTCATGTTACCTTCTTAGGTTTGCAACATAATCCTTACTAGGTTGAATTTTTTTACCAATATCAGGAACAAAAGATTTTATTAGAAAATTAATTAAGTTTTTTTGGGTAGGCATGGGATGAACCAATGGGTTATGAATGTGTGAATATTTGAGGAGAGGGGTGTCCTTTTATAAGTAAGGTGAGTAGAACAATTATAATTTTTGAAAAGAAAAAGGTGTACCTAGGTTGTTCACATGCCACAATGATCCAAAATAGACTACTCATGATAATATATTATATAATTTTGAAATAATTCTTTCAAATGTTTGTTGGGAAAAAAATTCACTTTAAACCCTTATCTTTTTAGCTTAACCCCTTAATAAACCCATTTTTACTTTAAACTCGGTAAATAATTTTTATTGTTTTTACTATTAATTATGGTCAAAAAATAATTACACCTTTTCATATAGTATAAATTATGATTATTTAAAATATGGAATCCATTTTTCCAAATTATATATACATAATTGTAAAAATATAATATACAATTAATCCTGCAAACGTGACGAGAAAGCTGATTTTCAAAGAGAAAAATGTTTAAAAGCTTAATATGTTTTTATATCAAACTTTAGTATAAAAATAATTAAAATGAAATAAATTTTATTAATTTATTTGAAATTTATTTAATGTCAATTTTGAACCCAATTTAAAAAAAATATTAAACTTACAAATTCTTTAAACGAAATGGTGGTTTTCAATAAAAACCATTATTTTTCACTATCAATTATAAAAATATTCTTTTCAGAAAAATCCCAAAAAATAATACTTCAATAATTTTTTTATTATAAATTCAAAAATGAAAATTAAATTTTTTTAAAAAAAATCTAATTATTTATAAAAACTATTTTTAAAATAGGCGCGTAAAGGGTGACAAAACTTTTTTTAGAATAAAAAATTAATTTTTTAAGCGTAAATTTGGATAAATTATTATCTCAGTTCTAAAAAACACATAAGTTTAATTTTAAATATTTTATTTTATATATAACATATAAATTTAATTAAAATAATCAACTACAGGTTATTCATTTCATTTATTGTGGTAAAATGTGTTTGTGTGCATAAAAATGTTTTTTCAAAAAAAGTTTTCCTTTATTTTCATATAGTTCTTATTTTTGTTTATAATTAATTTCTCAAAAAATAAATAATTTAATATTTATTTTTAAACCATATAATTTTATAATTTAGATAATCCTATTAATAACATCCATTCTAATGGCATGGTCATAACAAACATTTTAAATAATTATATTTTAATAACATATCACGTTTATTTTAAAATAAGTTTTGTGTGTAATGCAAGATAAACTCTCTGTTGTGTGTAATGAAAGATAAAATATATTTTTTATATCATGAAAAATATCCAAAAATATTAAATTTATTAGAAAATGATATTTCGAAAAATTTCTTGGCATTAAAATATCTCCCTTATTTAACCTTGCTAGTTTCAATGACCACCCTTTCTTATATTTACATTCCACATGTTACTAAGAATGGAATTATGTATGACAAACATAAAAAGAGTTTTAGTTATTAAGAATATGTTAGGAGATTATTTAGTTCACATATAAATTATTTTCTTATATGTACATGTTTCCCAAGGCACTAGACCCGCACATTTCTTTTGGGGATCATTATTTTATATAATAAATGTTTATCTATTATGATGTGATTTCTATATATGAAAATTTCAGGTTTCTATAGTTGGTTTCTTAGAAAGTGTTAGTTAATATTTATAAAATGGGATAATAAAACTTTAGTTACAACGATAAGGATAAGTCTATGAATTTGAAAATTTCTTGGAATTTTGGTGATGGATAGAGAGAGTGGTCTCCAAGAAATTAAAACCCTCTCTAGATACTTAATGTGGATGTAGATCTAGTTTAGTAGTACCTAGGGATAATTAATATTAAAATATAAGATTTTGATTTTATTCTATCATCACGCAGTGTATGACAACGGTAAATGTTGTAAACCTAGTTTGACACTCCTCAGGAATTTATTTTGGAAATTAAAAAAACTATATGAAATATAATGAAAGATATTAACATATGATTACCATGAATTACCAAGGTAAAACCTAGGATTTCATATATTGAATATAAGGTGTCATTATTTAAACTTATTATGAGAGATTTTCCATGATCAGATTTTCCAGACCATCTTGTTAACATTTTGGTTTCTCCAAAGGATTAATGATAAAGTGATCAAGTTGAAGAGGAAATAGGTATACTCAAATAATAAATTACCCAATTTTATAATATTAATATGAATTTATTTATATCTTGAAAAGTATAAGGGAATTTTAATTCCTATCCTCAATGGTTAAACATTGAATTAGAAGTAAAAAACTTTAATGGTTGGATGATCGTATCATAATCTTATGATTATTTTATGGTTAATGTTTGTGGGAATGTGAATCCTATTAATCTTATTATTATCCCTCATATTGAATTTTATGATGTTTTAAGAATGGATTATATTCCTTCATATAAATCCCATATCAATTTATTAGCAATATAAGTAATTTTTATAATCCAATCTAACATAAGGTCATCTACCAGTGTAACAAAAAAATTGACCATTTGCTAAAAATAACCTCCACTATGTGGGTCTTGATTTGTATTCAATTGGGGTGTTTAACTCATTTGGTTGGATAGAAACTCAATAATGAATATATTCCAATTAATCATGAGTTTTATTTTCCATTTTTGAAAGATATTCCTAATCATCCACTAAAATATGAACCAGATTTCTCTATAGAAATAATACAAGGAGTTATACCTATTTCAACGACTCCCTATAGAATATCCATAATTGAGTTTCAGGAATTAAATAATAAACTACATGAGAATCATGATAACATATTCATTCACCCATATGGTTCACCATGGGGTCCAATTGCTATTTTTGTTAATAATAAATATGTATCAATGTGAATTAGTATTCACTATCAATAACTGAAAAAGATCACAATAAATAATAAGTATCTCATGACCTAAATTTATAAATAATTTGATTAACTATGAATATTTCAATAATTTTACAGGATTTACCTTTGTACTATGTATCATCAATTCAGAGTTAATAAGGAGGATATACATAATCTGACATTCTATACAAGGTATGGCCACAATGAATATATAGTGTTTCTGTTTGGTCTTACAAATTCTTGAGCTATCTTAATGGATTTAATGAATATAGTCTTTAGAGATTACCTTGATAAATTTATGGCAGTATTGATACAAGATATTATTATATATTTAAATTTTAATGAATAGTACGAATATTACTTGAAAATTTTTTTAAAGGTACAATTCAAGGATAAATTTATTAAAAAATTCCAAACTGTGAATTTTGATTACAAAATGTTTCATCCTTGGGTCATATTATCTTAAGAAAGGGTACATTGGTGTATCTATCAATGATAGAGGTCATTGAACATTGGCCTAAAGCTTCCACTATTACAAATATCCAAATATTCCATAGTTTAGTTGGATATTATCTACAATTTTCAGATTACTTTTCATGACTATCTAATCCAATTAGAAAGTTAACTCAAATGAGATCCTAGTTCCATCAGTCTGATTAATGTGATGAGAATTTTAAGGAATCGAATAGAAGGTTAGTTAGTTCACATGTTCTTACACTACACTACATAAGATAAGGATTTTTAATATATATATGTGAGTGTGTGTGTATAAATAACGGGATGGGTATGCATTCTACTGAACAATTAAATGGTGTTATCTTATGTTGCATCCCAATTGATAGTTCATGATTAAAATTACACAACTTATGATTTTAAGTTATCTGTGGTAATTTATTTCATTAAAGATATGGAGGTATTATAATTTTTTTGATATATGTGATATGTATACCAATAAAAAAATTATAATGTATATAATCATGTAGAAATTTTTCAATGTACACTGGTGAAGACTGTTGGAGGTGATTCATGAATTTGACTACTCAATACATTACCACATTGGAGAACAGAACTAGGTGACCAATGATTTCAGTCTAATTAATCTTTCTAGAATATATATTATTTGGATCTCAAAATATACAATATTTATTTATTTAAAAATGATTTATCTAGAAATATTTAATGAATGGGAGATATTTTATCTTTTTGAAATGAGTGTTAAACCATATATCCAATTGAAGATTGATACAGAAAAATGATGATATATAGTTGTATAAGAAGGTAAAAAATTTTCGATATTATAAATTTAACTATGGTAGTAGGATAATGTTCAATAACCATGTATAATTTATATCCATATCATATTTTAAAAAGTAGTGGTTTGATAAAGTTCATAGTTTTCCATTCACTATTCCACCTAGAAGTATGAATATGTTTAGAAATATGAAAGTGTATTTCTAGTGGGACAAGATGAAAATAAATATTGGATGGTTTTTATCTTATCTCTTGGTATGCAAGTTACGTATTAGAAAAAAAATTTAAGATTATGTTATAACCATTACCCATACCAAAATGTAAATGGAAAAACTTAACCTTTAATTTTTTTTTCATCGAACTCCCAAAAACATCTAATGAAAACAATGTTATATGGGATGTCATCAATCACCTTACAATGTTATCACATTTAATTGATAAAAACGTGTATTTATATATTTTTTATATTTCCAGAATATATATTATTTATGTGGTTAGGTTTTATGTAGAAACACATTTTATTGTATCTTATCGGGATTATAGGTTTATTGTTATGTTCTAAAGAAGTATACAGTATAACCTTGATATAGTTTTTTCTTCCATCACTTTGTATCATCCTCATAAAAAATTTCAATGTGAGAGAACAATTTAAGCCATGGAGGATGTTATAAGATCTTTTTCTATGGATTTACAAGTTTTTTGGGATCAACACCATCCCCATGCTGAGTTTTCATACAACAATAATTTTTTTGTAAGAATATAGATGGCTTGTTAGGAATCACTCTATGGAAACAAGTGTAAAACTATAACAAGATGGGATGAAGTTATAAAAAAGAAATATATTAGGACCTAAGCTAGATAAGTAATTGAGATATAAATTGTGAGGCAATCCATAACATATAAGGGTATCACAATGTCTACAAAAATGGTGTGCTTATAATTGTCAATTTGATCTAGAGATTGAAGTTGGTGAGAAAGGTGTCCTTTTGATTTTCTCTATGGAAGATAGTAATGAGATTCAGAAATTAAGAAAAGAGTATCCCTATGTATGTTGTCCCTTTTGAAATTATTGATCAAGTAGGGAGAATATCTTATCATTTTGTGCTTCCAATGAACCTTTATCAAGTCCATTATGTGTTCTATATATCTCTTCCAAAAATACACATACCTAATACATCTCATGTATGGAACTTAGTTGTCATACTGTTGGATCAGGAATGTTACTATAAATAAAAACCAGTATAGATTTTTTATAGTATATAAAAAGAGATATGAAACAACACCACTCACCTAATAAACATTTTTTTGAGAAACCTTCAACTTTATGAAGTTATGTGGGAACTTGAGGATATGATGAGGATAATTTTCCTCAAATGTTTGTTTCAAAATTATGGAATTGTGAGGGAGAAATTCATTTAAATAGGGTAAAATATGAAAACCTAATCTCTTATGAAATAATTTTTTTCTCGAATAAATTTAATTTCTATAACCGCTTGTGTTACATGCAACATCGAGTTTAAAAAACAATCACCAATAATTTAAATATTATCATTTAATGAGATAAATATACCATAGAGTATAAATTTGGAGGTATGACTGATAATATTTTATGAATAATAATTATAAAGGCTTTACCTAATTAACATATTTAGATAAATAACTACTTTATATTTCATTAGGTCATTAAATGATTCTAAAATACAGTTTTTTAAAGAAAAAAAATGGTTTTTATTTATTTTTTGAGAAAAAAATATTAAAAGAAATTTTTTAAACTTTTAAAAATTATCTTTCAAAAATTTTATTTCCATTTTTAAATCAAAATATCACAATTACATTAATGGTAATTTTTTATAATTTTTTAAAAATATTAATTTTTTGAAGGATAGTGAGAAATAATGTTTTTATTAAAAACTGCCTTTAAATTTTGATAATTTAAAAAAGATACATCTTATTATAAAATAGTTTCAAGTTTAAATTAGTTAAATTGTATTATTATTAATCAAATTAATGTCTAAGTTTTTATAAAAAAACACTTGTATTTGTGAAATATTTTCATTTTAAATTCTCTTTATGTTGTGAATTTGGGTTTAATATTCAATTATATTATTCTTATTCTATGAATTTAATTTGGTAAAATTTATTAAAAATTTTGAATCAGAATAATTAATATTATATAATATTTATATATAAAAAATTCGTAATGAATATCTAAAATAGGAAAATAATAATCATTACCTTGGTAATGGTTAAAACGGGTCTACCGGAGAGGGGAGGTAAAACCAAATGATAATGATAAGTTTATAATTAGAATATGAATAAACAATACTCTATGGTTATATTTCAACGTTATACTATCCAAAAATTTAATATATTTCCATTTGGAATCACTATTATTGGGAATGACTTCATCATTTTGGATTCTTTTATAAATTTTCCAAGTAGTTTCCCAATCAGTTCCTTTTACACATATATGAGGACATCTACTATCCTCTCTTACCAAAACTCCATGATCCTTCTAGTTCAACAAACACCTACCCAAATACATTCTTTACTTATCATACCATTTTCTAGAGTTCATATCATGATTATGACACCCTCCTAAAAAGGATTTTTGTGTAAAGCTAAAGAGGTTATCTGAAGAAGAGGTATAGTCCCTAACCATGAATTATCATTTTTTTCTTATAAATCCTTAAAATATTATTAAAGAATGATTATATAAAAAATTATATCCAATGTAATTTTATTTTATTATGTATTAATAAAAACCAAAATCCATTTTATATTTCATCAAATGGTAAGCGAAATTGTCGATCGTGTGTATGGTAGACTATCACCTCAAAAACTAATGTAATTAATTTTCCACCAATAATTATAATGCTTGGATATATTAATGGATTTAAAGTATATATATGATATATATGACATATTTATACTTCTTTAATCATAATTTCATATCTACCAAAATACCTTCCAATCCATTGGAATGCAATAATGTAGTTTATGTGTTTGTGTAGACTACCGCCTCAACGAATCAATGTGATATGTTTTAAAATTTATTTTAACATAAATTGTATAATGAAAAATTTAATAAATATATATGATATATATGATGATAATAAGACTCTAAAATGTGAATTAATTTTGACCACCCTTTTTTCATCCATCAAATAATGAAAACAACATTCTTGCTTATGTACTGTTTACAATATTCATGAATGATGTAATTTATTTTCTATCTATAACATTATTTATGAATATTAATATGTAAATAATTAATATATATGGTATTCAGGATAGAATTAAAAATCTATATATGTTTTAATAATTATAAAAGTATAGGGACCAAAGTACCGAACCAAAACACACATGAAAAACAATACACTTATTACCTAAATAGTGATTTTAACAAAGAATTGATAATGAATGGGTAGTAAAATAACATAAAAAATAAAACATTTTATTACATATGATATTATAGTATTGTAATAGATTTATAATAAACCTGTATTTATTATACATTATTTTTTTCATGTACGATGAATGTTGAGACCCGAGGTAATGGATTTCTAGTCTCACTAATATTTCTAAGAGACATATTTATTATTCACCAGTCGTTTATTTTTTGTTGTGCGTATAATAAAAAGTTAGAATTTTATATAATGAATATATTTATTTTCATGTTATTAAATGTTTCATTCGATATTATTTATTAATTGGGCTTATGGTTAAGAAGTTTCTAAAATTGTATGGGATTTTCATTACAATTTTATTTTTGTGGGACACATGCCATATTCCCCCCTTGTTTCTTTTTTATAGTTTTTATACTTCCCATACATGTATTATATTATTATTATAATGAAAATAATAAAATATTCATAATTATATAATTTTATTTCTTCTATGTGACGTTTGATTCAAATATTTTGAACATGGTAAAAGTTTTATGTTATAATCTAATTAATTATCCATATTATTTATGATTATGTTTCCGAGGATGAAATAAATTAAAATTCTTCTTAAAAAACTTCATGATTTTTATTATCCTCTAGTAATTTATTTTAAATACACGTTTTCCTTGAAGTTTTTTCACTTTATGGAATTAGTATACAAAAAAAAATATTTTTAAGAAAAATTGACTTTATTTATCTCTCCGATCAAAAAAACTTTCCTTCTTGCTTGTCTCCATTTTATAGAGATGTTTTGAAGAATGTTTTTACTATTATTAAATTAATATTAATGAAATTTTTACCAATGAATAAAAAATTTAAAAAATGTTTAAAAGGGAGCATCTTTTGATTTTCTAAACAAGGTACTTTTTAATATTTAATGAAAATGTTAAAGGGGTATTTGTTTTTCTATACAAGGAATGAAAAAAAAATTTACCATCACAAAAAAATTTAAATATTAAATTAAAAGTTTAACAGGATATTTTGAAATAAAATATATGCATTAATATTTTAAAAAATATATTTTAAATAACTAATTTCTAAGTGAAAGGGATATCTTCTTAAATAAATTTTCCATGTGATATTTTAAAATAATTCTCCACCTAAGATGAAATGATTTGACATTTCCTAATTTTTTTATAGATACATGATACAATAATACTATACTTATTCTCTCCCTTTATGGTTTATTATTTTAATTAATTTTTTCTCATAAATATTTTTCTTTTCCATATGTTATAATGTGAATAAATTTTTATGAAACCCATTTACTGTTCATGGGTTTTGATATGATGAATATTTTATAATCAAATGACTAAAATATGAATCAATTTAATTATACAATGTATAGTCCCATAATTATATATCCTTATAATGTATTTAGAAATGACAGATATTTTATGATCTCAAAGGGTAAATGAGAGGTTATCCCTAGCTCGAAGTAGGTAAATGGATGGTTAGCACAATAATAACATGTGATGAATTCCTTCATAGATAGATTTTATAAAAAAAATTATATTATTATGTGTCTACCTAACATTTATGTCTTATTCATATGTTATACTTGTATAGATCATGTTCTTTGGTTATTTTATAATTCATGCCCTATTAACTACAAAACTTTATTCCGTGAACAATGTTTATGATCTATGATATGTATGGTATGATTTTAAAATGTAATTCTCTTGTTATCATACCCTTATACATATCTAATGTTGATATATAACTTATTAACCCTTACTATTCATTTGAGCGCACATTATCTTATGTTTACTTCCCTCAAGATGTGAATAGTGGTATTATTTATGATTTGTCTGTGAAGGGTGATAGTTATGGAAAACATAGTGGGAGAAGATATAGATCTCATATGAACAAGTTTCTTATGTTTACAATATTACATAGTCACTAGAAACATATGATTCCAACATGGATTATTATTTTATGCGATGTATATTCATCTTAATGATGTGATATCTATGTATAAAAAGTCTAGATGACTATTAGTATGGATCCTCCTTACAATTTATCCATGTTTTATAAATTGTAGTTCTTTGGGGGTGTTTCTAGTTTTGGTGTAGTTCTTTTGGATTCAAATAGTAAACCACTTCATCATATAATCATTATACCTATGGTTGGAGGTCCTTATCATTATCACAGGTTTATATCGATTCATGTAATGATTGTTTCACAAGAGTGTGTATCCCCATGATACTTATGTTTAATATTTTATTGCATGTGGTATGTTTGTGTGTACCTGATGAGACCTATTCTCAATGATTGTTAACTTTTGGTTTTCCAAAGTTATGAATATTTATCTATATGATGAGATATTGATCTACCTTCCTATATCTATGTTTGGAATGAGCTATATTCCATAGTTTCAGATATATATAAACTATCCCACATATAGTGATTTTATAATCATTTGTTAACATATATATGGGATATACATTCATTTTGTATGTGTAAAACATGTTTTGTGGGCCATTCTATTGAGGGGGGGTATGTCAGGTGGATATCAAATATTGATTCATGTATAGTGCTGAAGAAGGTATATCTAGTCTCAATGCACTGAGCTTATATACTATTTTTATGTGATATACTTATTTTTTATCTACATTCTATTTTTTTACAATATCCTTTTATATCCTATAAACATATGTTAAGAACCATTTGAGGTATCCTATTGGGTTCATACTCAAATTTTATGAAGTCATCTTACTATGAAAGTTGATTTAATGACCTAGGATCTATTTGATGGAAAGTCTATATAGTGTGAAGTTGAGTAGGATTACTAAGAGGGTGTTGGTGTGGATGGATGGACCACATGTTGTGTTACATTCTGTCTTGATCTTGGCTAATTGGGTTGAGGCGTTTAAAAATGATAACTTTTTTAACTCCTAACCAACATTAAGTAGGGGACCTTTAATATAAAATGTAAATGGGAATTTATTTTCTTTCTATTCGAGGATACCATTGATTTAATTCACATTGTGTGATTCACAAGATGTTGTTATAGACATTTGTGGGATTTAGAATGCATTCATGTGTTGTGTTTATACATGTGGGGTCACGTTATATATTTTTGTTTCTTGAATTAGATAGAGACCAAAAAAGTAAATTTATATTTATATTTTTATATATTCTTTTAGAGTATTATATCTTACATTATTTTATTTGATCCTTAGTATTCAATACCTCAGTATATATATGGATCTGACTGACATGATGGTATTGGAGGCTTGTCTCAGGACATGGGTATTTCTTATGGGGTTATGCCTTTTGTGGGTATCCACCTAGGTTTAACCTTTTTGTGACCCCTTATGTGTGATTTTGATTTTTAATTGGTCTTATTAGTTTAGTTTTCAACTTTTGTGAAGTATTTACCTAGTATTTATGAAAATAATAACTTATTGATGCCTTGTAAAGATATTTTCACCACATATTGAGAAGTATGCTTAATTTTATAAAGATCACATTGTTTCCCTATAATCATAGGTTTTAGAACTGATTTGGATGAGATTTTTCCTATTATTAATTGTTCAGAGAAGTGGAACCCACATGGGTGAATCAATGATTGTCAATTATTCTCTGGAATTCCAACACCATTATCCCTAACAATTCCATTGAAAGGGATTCCCCTAAGATGTAGAGTACTATAATCAAATCAATTAGAGGACCCTCAATTTGGTGGAAATCTATAGGGACTTATATGTAATTCTTCTAACCATTATGCTTCAAGGAAAATTTGGGAGGTGGTGGGACATTCTGCTTCAAGCAAGTAGAGAAGAATGGATGTCAAATGAGACCTTCATGGACCTCTTATATAAGATTTTCTTCTTTGATATAGTAAAATTCGATTGTGAATAATAGGTCATGGTACTCCTACCTTGATGATGTCAGTTTCATACTATTCATCACAATTCATCGATTTAATTAAATTTTCATCTCTTATAACCTTGAATGAAGTATATAGTGATAAGAATATTGATATTAAGAAACATCTAGATCTAAAGTGCCAAGTTAAGAACATTGATTTTATAACCTAAATTTCAGTGCATTGTGTGGATATGATTATAGAGAAGTCCATTGAGGAAGATGGAGTTTTAGGTTTCCCACTTTTGGTCATTAGATTGGCAGGTGCCTTTGTTTGGTGAAGTTTGAGTTTCTTTTTATTGGTATCAGAAAAGAATGTTAGAAAATTATTTTTTGGGTATAATTTAATAGATACAATATATATTATATATGTTGACTCCCACTATTGGATATGAATCTACTATTTTCCATAAATGTGGGAAAAATCTGAAATATAAAAAGGATTGTCCTATTTTTATCAGAAATAATCACTGGTGTGGTGAAAATAGTCATCTAAAGTGGTTATGTTACAAGGAATCATGGATGAAAACTATAAATTTAAGTTATATTTTGGGTGATTGACCTTTGTAAAAGGTTTATACCCTATAAGGTTTATCTAATCTAGTGACTCGTGAGAATCTTTGGTTTTAAAAATCCATTTTTATAAGGTTTTTTATGGTTCTTCAGGCTTCAAGGTTATGGTGGAGGGGGACATCTATAGTTAAATGTATGGTCCTGATCTCTACTAAAATTTCTACTTCCTTATTTGAAATAGGTGCATCCCATTCATTCAAATTTGATCAATTGTTTGTTTTGTTAAAAATATAAGAAATATACTCTTCTGATTTTTATACATTGGTACACCCATGAAAATGAAAGAAGATCATCATTATAACTTTTGAGAATGAAAATTTTTTGTTTCTAATTTCATTTATGTATAGATATTCATAACACTAAGGATTTTATATATCTAAGGGATCCTTGGTGTAGAATATTCAGCCTAATACTATCCACATATTAAATTTCATTAGATATGAGTGATTGTTACTTCATCAAAATGTAGAAGTTATTATTCTAGTAAGTGGGATCTTGAAGTAGGAAGAGTGGGTCCATATCCTCAATGGACATAATCCATTTTAGTATAAGTGGAAAGAATTATCCTTATAGTGTATCACATAATGAATAACTATTATTTTATCCTTATGGTAGACCAACACATAGAAAGATTTAAATATGCTTTTTCTAGGTTTCCTCCACACAGTAGAGTTGAGTTGAGATAGATCTTGTTCCTGGTGCATACACTATATTGATTCCATTTTATTGAGTGGAACCAGTTGAGTTGAATTATCTCTAGTTACAACCTCATGATATGTAGGATAAAGACTTCATCAAATTGAGAACTCCCCTTAGAGTTCTCTAGTGTTGTTATCTATGAATGTAAGTAGAAGTTTTTACCTTATTTTGGACTATATGATGGTAAATTATGTCACAAGGGAAAATAGGTAAATGTTTCTAAGGATTGATGAATTTTTTTTTCAAAAAATGGAACCTAGTGGTTTTCAAATATGGATCTATGTTCTGGATACCATCATTTATTGGTTAGATAGGAAGGCATACCTAAGAGAGAATTTATAAATAGATATGGGTTGTATGGGTATCTCTTCATTCCTTTTAGGATGACTAATGCACCAAAAGTGTTTGTGGCTCTTATATATAAGATATTTCACCCATACTTGGGTCCCAATATCATTATGTTTTTTGATGAGATCCTATTATATTTCAAGATATTGGGTTCACATGTTATCCACCATGAGATTGTATCAAGTTTGGTTAGAGCACATCATATTTACACCATGTTATCTAAGAACCGGTTCATGAAATAGTATTTGATATTTCTTTAGATATAAGTTTCTTAGGTTATAATATCTATTGATTTTTAGAATATAGAATAATTTATGTCTTTGTAATGACCAAGTAATCTGTTGAAGTTTCTATGTCTACCCAGTTTGGTCGAATAATATAGGTAGTAAATTCTTAACTTTTCTCACTAGGAAGTTAACATGACTATTATTACAAATTTCTAAGAAAATATTCATTTTATATATCATTATGAAGTCTACATGAAATATTTATTAAAGTGGCTGATTTCTTCTCGGATTCTGATTCTTCTGAAGCCTATAGTTTGGTATGCAGTGTATTGTGATGCATTTGTTGTATCCTTAGGATTTGTTTTGATGAAGGATGAATAGGTAGCAACATACGATTATCATTAACTATCAACCCATGAGAATAACTATACTTCTCATAACATAGATTATGTGGTTTTGTTTTATATGTTTACATTTTGGGGACACAATCTCTTTTGTGATAGATTTTTCATTCACAAAAACCACAAAAGTATGTGGAATATTTTCTCCCAGTGGGATCTCAATATCTGTCAAATGAGTTGGATAGAATACTTAAAAACATTATAAATTAATAAGGATTGTTTTACATGGAAATGAAATTAATTTGTAGATGTCCTTTGTAATAATAAGTAGGACGATGAAGTGTGTAAATCCAAAATAGGGTGAAAGCTTAGGGATTTACTCGAAAAACTATAAAGTGGGAATAGTTTTGGATTGATGGTTATTGGATTGTCCAACGTTATTGATCATGTCCTCATTGGTGTGATGACTGAAGTCCATTCAAGTGAATGATGCATATTGTGTCATTTTGAATGAGTGGTTTGTACCGAATAGTTATATTTCATGGTGGATATTACATGGATATGGAGTGATTATAATTTATGGAATGGTATCAAATCCATGTTCATTTAGAGAAGACATTATCAAAACCTCTCAAGAAACTCATATGGAATTGCACCCAGGATCTACCAAAATGTGTCATGATGAAAATGAAAACTTTGGTAGCCAAGCATGAAAAGAGACATTATAATAATTGTATCACATTATCAAACTTTTTCGAGGTTCAAGTTCATGAATCAAATACCTATAGGGTTATTGTATACATATAATGTGCCTTTAAGGTAGTGGGTTGTGTTTATTAAGGTCTTTTTGATAGGGTTTCCCAAGACCCTAAGTGGTTAATTTTTTTTTGGGTTATAGTAAAATGGTTGACCATTGTGAATCACTTATATCAAAACCAGGAGACTAAATTGTTGGATAAGCTTGGAAAAATCTATATTCTGAATATTGTGTGGATGAATGAAGTGAATTCATGTATTGTATCATATAAGGGTTCCTCATTCAAGGCACAACTCCAGAATGTCTTATAGAAGTTGATATGTACTCGGTTGAAGTTGAATATGGTTTTTATCCTCCTACTAATGAAATTTCAAATACAATTGTCCAAAAAATCAGTGAATATGATTAAGGCATGATTTCTTGATTTTGTAGGATCATGGTAAAATCATGTGGCTCTAATAGAGTTCTATTTCAAAAAAATAGACTAGGCATCAATTCATATGGATCAGTTTTGGGATCACTATGGGAATCCATGACATTCAGTGTTACACTGGTATGACGTAGAGGAATCTTTTGTTGTTTGGCCTTATATTTTGAAAGAGGCCTTATAGTGGGTTCATTTAATGTCTAAAGGGATAATAAATACTCAAAATAGACAATGACTATATACTAACTATATGATATGGCCTATAGAGTTTATATTAAGCAGCAAGGTTTTCTTATAGACATCCTCTCAGTTGGGGAATAGGTATTTTAGTAAACAAGGATTGTTGGAACCATGGTATGTCGTGTCATTTCAGATAGTGGAATGCATTAGTATGGTTATGTATATGTTGAATCATCCTCCATAGTATCACGTTATGAATAATTTATTCCTAGTGTCTCAAATTTGGGCGTATGATCATGATCCTATGAATGTGGTCAACTATGAGGATATTGAGGTGGAATATAATACATATTTTTTAGAGTGGACTGTTTAGATTTTCTATTGAAGTGATGATGTGATTTAAGGTAAATACATCCCTATTATTCAGGTTTAATGGATCCATAGACTGATTCAAGGGGAATCAATGGTTCTTGAGTTACACATTTGGAATTAGTGGCACAATTTGTTCAAGAAAGATTCCTAGAGAGACTACTTGGGTATAAGAAGTCTTTAGAGGGGGAATATTACCGACCTCGTATTTATAAAGTTGTGTTATGATTTAATTATATCCTTTACTAAATTTTTTATCTATTATTTTAATAATATATGTTATAGAGGTTTCTATACGGTTTTGGAATGTTTTAGTGGCCTTTTTGAAGGTGTGTATATTGAGAATGGTTTTCCCAAACAGTTGTGATCGTATAGGAAACAATATGGATTACAGAAGAAATAACTGGTGTGGATCATAGTTTTGGAACATGTATTATCAAACTCAGAATCCTCATATGACTTATATTAAAAATCATTACAATGAAAAAAACAAAGATTGGTGAACGGTTTCACAAAATTGTGTACCAGACCGTGTGGGTTCCCTATAGAAGTAATCATCCTTTCATGGTTTATAAATCCATGTGAACATGATTTAGTTATCTTAATATCAATTTTAATTCCCATTAAACACTTTTTTTGACCCATTATTCCTTCTACATTAATCCCTCGTGAATTTAGAGACTTCGTAGGACATCTTCAATTATTTCCTCCTTCCCAAGCTTGAATATGACAAATCTATGGGTTTTAATTATTGGGATTATGGTATGTGATCCATGAACCATTATTCATTGGATTTATATTAGATTTACCATATTTCAGTTAAAATTAATCATATATATTCTTTTTTGGGTGAATTCATATATTTATGTTTTGTTTTATTACATGTTATATTATGATTTTAAATATCTTAAAACCCTTTTATTATTTTATGTAAAAAACTATTTTTATAACCTCTCCATATGTTAATTATTACTTGAGTTGTATTGATTGAACTTTTATAAATATTTAATCATTTGAAAGATAACAAGTTTATATAAATTTTATGAAACAGTAAGTTTTTCTAATTATTTCTCAAAGAAGTTCTCAATTAAGCCTAAACAAGATTCATGTTTTTTTGTCTAGAGCAATATTTTCAATATAAAGTACATTAAGGTTTTCTTCTATTTTTTAATTATAAAATTCACTCTAAAGATTGGACTCTCTAAAAACTTTTCCTATTTTAAATCCAATTCAATTATAATAATTTCATTAGAAAAATGAATGCTTGATTTTTTTGTTATGGGGTGTTCCATATGTCTGAAGATCATGCAACAGATCTGTAATTCTGAATTTTCCAGAGTTGAAAATATTTTTTTGTATATAAAATTCATTTATAATTAGTATAATTCATAGTTTGTTCTATAAAAAATAAAAAAAAGTTCTTCATCATTTACTTAAACTATATGAAACACTAAAATATTCATTTATATACCTCAAATTTAGTCTAAAATACTATAGTCCATTCTACCGTAATCAAATGTTTTCATCATTGTATATTGATCATATATCATTAAATACTTATTATAAGTAAAAAATTATTACTTTGTTAAAAATATCTTGATATTACCTACAAATAAGTTTTCTAGATCAACTAAAAATATCGTCATCAAATGGATAAAAAATCAAAGAAATTTAAATGATTAGTTTGAACGTAGAATGATAAAAAAAATTATTCATCGTCTTCCTCCTCCATCCTCTTTCATCCATGGATGAAATCTCAAGATTATTCACCTTTAGCTATAATTCCTTTAACCACAGTCTTCTTCCTCGTTTAGTTTCTCCTTAAAAAAACTCATTCTATAGTAGAAACTCTTTTTTCTTCTACCCAGTTGTGGATGAACTTTTCTTCAATGGTTAGTACTTCTCCCTCTACCTAATTTGGTTTTCTAGTGACTAGAAAAATAGAAACAATGAATCATATCTATATTATAATGGTGGGATTCCTCTCAAATCAAATAGTTGTTATTTTTTTCATTTTACATATTTCATAAATCCAACAATGTGTTTATTCATTCCTTCTCTATATTTCATAATTCCCATACGGGCCTATTTTTTCCATTTTCCAATTTTTCATATATCCAACAATGAGTCAATATATTCATCCATTGGAGGGTTATATACTTTTAAAAAAAATTACTTCACCAATGGTGGGTAAAATAAAAACATCCAATGTGTTGTTTTTCCTTTTGTTATGGTGTGTTGTTCTTCCTTTCCCAATAGTGGGTTATTTCCATTTCCAATTTTTTATATATCCAATGGGAAGTCCTAAATTTTTTTCCAACGGTGCGTAGATTATTTTTTCTAATGGTGACTCAAATTATATGTCAATAATGACACATTTCATCAACCAAAAAGTATTTTTTTACTTCATCCAGTGAAGATTTATTCATGCACTTTTTTTCACCGGTTTTCATATTTTTACAAAATTCATTTTTATGGTTATTATTTTAGGTGTTTTATTAATTTCTAAAATTAATATATATTATATTTAATTCAAGTTAAGTTTTATTTTAATATTTTTAATGAGTTATAAAATTTTATTAATTTTATTATTATTTTTACATAACAATTATAACATATTTATGAAATATTTATGTTTTTTTATTTAAAGTTAATTTCATTAATTTTATTTTCTAAATTATTATTTATTTAAATTGAATTTATTCAAAAACATTATTCCATTTAAAGCAGTATAATATTTTTTAATTAAACGTTTCATAAAATTAATTTTTTTTAAAATTTATTTTAAATAGTCTTACAATTTTTTTGATGTTGCATTGAATTATTATTATCATTTAACTGGTTATTCAAATAGGATTGAATTATACTTTATATTTTAAATTCAATATATATTTTTTACTATTAGTCCTGAAATTAAATTTCTATTTCATGAATAAAAAAATATTTTTGAATTTGAATTTTTTTCCTCAAGAATGATTTTTCTTGTTTTGTTCAACATATCCTATTTAAAGTTACCAAGAAAGTTCATAAAATATTTGATAACATCTTTTTAAATACTCTATTTTTTCTCGAGAACAAATATATGAACTTTGAACCTATTATACATTTGAAATGTCTTATGATAACCTATTTCATCACCTAAACATTCTCTCAAGTGCTGGATTGCTTCTTCTTTGACATATACTACCTTGATGAGATGATCTAAGCCAATCCAATCCTCAAGAACTAGGACCAACAATTTTATTATTTATCTTCTTCTTCTTATGGTTGCTTAAGTATGTAACACTATTTCTCATCTCTCAAACGCACTCATCTTTTCTGTTTATTATTTTACAATGAAAATCATTATTTATTCTTCTCTTCCTTATGTTGGGACTCCCATATTCTAAAGTTAGTATTTGAGGGTTGTAACTCCCTGTATCTAAATTTAGTGTTTAAAGGGTTTTCACTTGATATAGTTAATATTTTCATTATTATTTATACGTTTTTCAATGATTTAATCCCACCCAATTATTCAATGTTAGTGTATTTGCATCATCTATGTGATTTTGGTGTATTTTGGGCTCAAATGTGAAAATGGGGTAATTCTGTAAAATTGGCAGTTTTATATAGCTTCTGTTTTTCAGGAATAACTTTTATAATATGGGTCGAATGGAAGTTAATCCGTTTTTTAGGATTCCTATGCTTGTGGGCTTCAAATGTGCCTTCTGGACCAAGACCCAATTCGGAACCCCATGGTACAGAAAATTCAATCAAGTGGAGAAATTAGTTTGGAAGGAAGAATGGACCCCACTGCATTAAATATAAAATATCTCCTTCAAACGACCTTAGAATGAGGTGATTCTAGCTGTTTTAGACAGAGAAATTTCCCGGGAAGGTGAATATTAAATGTTATAAAATATGAATCTCATTAAGGCATCCTTTGGGAGCGTCCAAATGGAGTGGGTGAAACCGTGTTTGGCGCCCAGAAAGGTAATGGTCATTGATTCGGCCATATCACTCTTTACACCTTTCCAATGACTCTCAAATTTTCAGGGTCGATGGAAAACTTCATTTAAAACATTCTATAAGAATGGACCTTAGTGATTTTCTAAATTCTGGTGGGCATAACAGAGGAAAACTTCTGGAGGACATATTCTAGAGCATCAAATTTTCTGTTCTTTGTCTTCTCTCTTTTGTTCTTCTTAGTTTTGTAATGAATTGTTCTTTCCACTTTGTCATCATTACCCTTACCATGGTGGGGAAACTTCTGTGTGATTGGGGAAGGACATTTTTCCCATGTTGTATTTCATGAGTTCCTTCTATTAATGTTTTAAAATCCTCTTTTCTCTTCTGTGAATCTGTTTCAATATCTTATAACAGTTTTTATTATCATGTACGATTGTATCTGATTTTAGATTTTGTTGTTCATTTATGTTTGGTCAATGATCAATATCTCCCTCCACTAGGTTCTGGTTTATAAACAATGGAATATACCGAGATTTAGTGGTTTAGTACTCGGTGATCACTGGTATGTGTGTGAGAAGTAGTGAATGTTCTTGATTGATTGGGATAAACAAGACCCGATTGGGAATTGCCTAAGATAATTGGGGGAATTTGCTACAGCTCTATTACACATTGGAAGGAGGGTAGACCAATCTGAGGTTTTATTAAGGTTTATTCTCACATTTTTATTTGACCAAGGGAGTGAGAAGAAATGATTGTGGATTCTCACTCATAACGATTTAGCAGAGGAGAATTGGGTAAAATGAACAATGATAGAATTACAATTGGAAATCGAACCCTAACCTAATCACCATTTCATATCAATTATTTAAATCACATCATTTTTCAATTTTTTTCAAAACTTTCACTTAATTACTCTACTTTATTTCGTTTCTTTCTTGTATTTTCTAAATCAAACAATTTCTAAAAACAACCTCACTTCTTTCTATTTTAAGGTGACAACTTAATTGTTATGCACTCCTCTCTCGAGAAAACCTAGGTAACCCACTATAATACATTTTAACATAGGTTATATTTTTTTTGCCACACCCCATGACAGGATCATATCAAAACTTGGCGTCGTTGCCGGGGAGGTAGCGCCAACATTTATTTTCTTTTCTTTTCATTCTCTTTTCAACTTTTCTCTTCAAAATTGCATGACTCGAACCTCAAAAATGGAACCTTTACCCATAGATCTTGAAATTGAAAGAACCTTGTTGAATAGACTTAGAAACATTAATTTGGAATCAGAATTTGAGGAAGTTCCCCTTGTAGACTCAAGTGAATCTTTAAGTGTTCACTCTGAGCCTGTCATCATGGCTGAAAATCAAAACCTAACTCTTAGAGACCTCTGTGCACCACAATTCCATAATCAAAACAATAAACTTGCCATGCCAGTGTTACAAAATGATTTTGAAATGAAACCTAACATGATTCATTTTCTTCCAAAGTTTCATGGTTTGGCAGGTGAAGATCCAAACAAACACATTAATGAGTTCACACAAGTGTGCTCAACTTTCAAACCCCGTGGAATTACTGAGGAGCAGGTTAAGTGGAAAGCATTTCCATTTTCATTGGATGGAGCTGCTAAAGAATGGTTGTACGGCCTAAAACCAGGATATGTACATGACTGGAATGACCTTGTAAGATGTCTCATGCAAAGAATCTTTCCCACCTCTAGAAGCACAGCCATTCGGAAAGAAATCTACACCAGACGACAATCATCTGGAGAAACCCTTTACGAGTACTGGGAGAGATTTAAGAAGCTATGTGCCAGCTATCCGCATCAAGCCATTTAGGAACATCACTTTATTGTCTTCTTCAATCAAGGACTACTGGACAATGATAGAAACCTTCTTGATGCATCATCTGGAGGTGCCCTAATTGACAAGTCACCAGAAGAATCCAAGGGCTTGATTGAGAATATTTCCCAAAACTTGCAGCAATTTGGAACAAGGGGTATTCATGAGGTATGCACTTCGCATCCATCACCCTTATTAGAAACTAAGATTGAAGAGCTAACTAGTATGGTGAGGCAGATGGCCTTGAAGCAAGTTAGTGACCAACAAGCGCCAGCTAAGGTATGTGGTTTATGCTCATCACCTAATCATTTTACTGACCAATGTTCTGAAATATAGGGAATGGAATGTTCTGCAGCAACCTTTCAACCAAGGCAGTTCCTGAAGAATCAAGGATGGAGAGATCCTAACCAATTCCAATATGGGTTTGGAAATCAGCAGAATCTAGGTAGACCCACATACCGAAACCAGTTTCAAAACCAACCACCATTCTATAATCAATTCCAGAACCCACCACCATTTCAAAAAAAGTAGTCTTATAACCAGCCTTTATACCAAAAACCACCCACTTTCCAAAGACCCTATGAGAAGCCATCCACCAGTTCACAACCTCCAATTCAAAACCAATAAAAATCTGAGTTTGATGGACTGAAAGACACTGTTAAAGATTTTTCCAACAAGTTTGAAAGTCTCATGGACTTTCGGACCAAAATTCCAGGTAAACTCCCTTCCCAAACAGTCCCAAACCCAAAAGAGAATGTTAGTATTATCACTACAAGAAGCAGAAAAGAACTCCAACCACCATCCACCATTGAACCTGAAACAAGAAAAACTGATCTGGGTGAGAATGAAGTTATAAATGATGAAAATTATATGAAAATGCATCGGGAAGAAGATAAGAAAGAGGAGGATGATAATGATACGCCAAGAAAGAAGAAAAAAGAAACCCAATTCCAAAGTAAAAAAGGGAGAATAAAGATATACCACCACCATTTCCATCAAGGATGATTGAATCAAAGAGGTTTAAAGAAGAAGCACTTCAAAAAAAAATTCTGGACACCTTCCAGAAAGTGGAAATCAACATACCTCTGCTTGAAGCACTCAAAAAAATTCCAAAGTATGATAAATTTTTGAAGGATCTTTTCACTAAGAAGAGGAGGCTTCAAGTGAATGAGAGGATCAATTTGGGAAGTAGTGTCTCAGCCCTTATCACACCACAATTGCCAACCAAATGTCATGATCCAGGGATGTTTTCTATTCCATGCACCATTGGTTCATTAAATTTCTCTAATGCTTTGTGCGATTTAGGTGAATCAATTAATGTATTGCCTCACTCGGTATATACTTATTTAAATATGGGAGACTTTAATCCAACAAGAGTGGTGGTTCAGCTTGCAAATAGATCCACAGTTTTCCCAGCAGGAGTTCTAGAGGATGTCTTGGTAAAATTCAAAGATCTCTTATTCCCTGCTGACTTTTATGTGTTGAATATTGAAGATGATAGGATCCCATCACACTCACCCATCATTTTGGGGAGACCATTCTTAAAAACGTCTATAATCATCATCAAAGTCCATGAAGGGACACTTACCATGGAAATTGGAGATAGCACTGTCCACTTCAATATTTTTGAATCCATGAGGCACCCATCAGATGATCATTCACTCTTCACACTCTTCCATAAATATGGAATAGAACCAATGGAACAATCAGTTATGTTTCATTAATTTTTATCATTAGGAGAGAATTTTTCCATTAAAGATATCACTGAACATATGGATTCCCAAGCTCTTGGAGATTTTGATTTCATGTTGGAAGAAGAGGTAAAATATGATCTCTTTGATAATTTTTTAAATGATGATGAAGATGATAGGATTTCTTATGTACAGGATGTCAAGCCATTGGAAGTGGAGAACCTCAATTTAGTTTCATCCCTTGAGCATCCTCCTGATTTAGAATTAAAACCACTCCCCGATGATTTAAAATATGTTTACCTTATGGAGGGGGATAAATTACAAGTAATAATTGCTAATAATCTATCTGAAACTTAGGAAAAATCATTTATTTGTCTTTTGAGAGAGAATGTCCCAGAAATTGGTTGGAGCTTAGGTGATATCCCTGGAATAAACCCAAAAATTTACTCACATCAAATTTTTCTTGAGGGAGATTCCAAACCTGTCAGACAACCCCAATGGAGGCTGAACCCTACCCTGATGGAGGTTTTGAAAAAATAGATTGAGTAGTTATTAGAAGTTGGGATCTTATATCCCATCTCAGACTCACAATGGGTTAGCCCCATCCATTTAATCCCAAAGAAAATTGTCCTAACCATTGTGAGGAATGAGAAGAATGAATTAATCCCTATAAGAATTCAGAATAGCTGGAGAGTATACATCGATTTTAGGAAGCTGAATCAGGTCACTCGAAAAGATCATTTCCATATCCCGTTCATTGACCAGATGTTAGAGAGATTGGCAGGGAGAACTCATTATTGCTTTTTGGATGGATTTTCAGGTTATTTTCAGTTACCCATTGCCCCCGAGGATCAAGAGAAGACTACCTTTACTTGTCCTTTCGATACTTTTTCATACAAAAGGATTCCATTTTGATTGTGTAATGCTCCAGGTACATTTCAGAGGTGTATGGTAAGTATATTTTCTGCTCACATTGAAGATTTCTTGGAGGTTTTCTTGGATGATTTCACAGTTTTTGGAGATTATTTTGACCATTGTTTGAAAAATCTAGAAAAAGTTTTGAAAACTTGCATTGAAAAAAACCTTGTCTTGAATTTTGAAAAGTGCCATTTTATAGTTGAGAGAGGAATTTTCCTTGGGCATGTCATTTCTCAGAAAGGCATTGAAGATGATAAATCAAAAATTGAAGTGATAAATTATTTGCCTTACCCAACTTGTGTGAAACATGTTAGATCATTTTTAGGACATGCAGGATTCTACAGGAGGTTCATCAATGATTTCAGTAAGATTTCTCCCCCTCTCTAGATTACTTTTGAAAGATGCTGATTTCGATTTCAATGGTTCATGTTGGGAATCCTTTGATGAGTTGAAAATGACATTGATTACACCACCAATAATACAGCCACCTAATTGGGAAAAACCATTCGAGCTACTTTGTGATGCTTCAAACCAAGCAGTTGGAGCAGTACTTTCTCAGAGAACTGAGGGAAAACCACAATTCATTTCACATTCCTCAAAAACCTTAGATGCAACCCAATTCAACTACACAACAATAGAAAAATATTTTTTAGCAGTTGTTTTTGCTTTAGAAAGATTTAGATCATATCTGTATGGAACTAAAGTCAATATGTTTTCTGATCATGCAGCTCTTAGGTACTTGATGAAGAAGGCTGGAGCAAAACCAAGGCTTGTGAGATGGATTCTATTACTACAGGAGTTCAACATAGAAATAAAAGATAAAAAGGGATCTGAGAACCAAGTGGCTGATCACTTAAGTTGCCTGCCTAACACTGCTGAAGTTGAAATTCTATACACTAAACCACTAAATGATCACCTTTCAGGAGAGAAGTTGTACTTGATTGAAGGAGAAGTACCTTGGTATGCTGACATGGTCAATTATATGGTAACATCTCAGGACCCATCTCATTTAAATTATCACCAAATTCACAAATTGAAAGCTGAATCTAGATATTACATATGGGATGATCCATTTCTAAGGAAGATTTGAAATAACCAAATGATAAGAAGATGTTTTCCTAAAAATGAAATTGAATCAGTCATTATGTTTTATCACACATAAGCTTGTGGAGTCCACTTTGTACCTCAAAGGACAACGAGGAAGGTTTTAGAATCTGGACTTTATTGGCCAACACTTCTCAAATATTCTCATGAATTTTGAAAACGGTGTGAAAAATGTCAATTTATAGGAAATATTTCAAAGAGACAAGAAATTCCCCAAAATCCACTTAATTTTTGTGAAATATTTGAAGTTTGGGGGATAGATTTTATGGGCCCTTTCCCAATGTCATTTGGAAATTTTTATATTCTTCTTGTTGTTGATTATGTTTCCAAATGGGTGGAAGAAAAAGCCACCAGAACTGATGATGCTAAAGTTGTTTGTGATTTTGTCAGGGCTAACATATTTTGTAGGTGTGGAGTTCCCAGAGCCATCATTAGTGATCATGGGACTCACTTTTGTAATTGGAGAATGGAGGATTTGTTGAAAAAGTATGGGGTGCATCATAAAACATCAGCACCTTATCATCCACAGACTAATGGGCAAGCTGAAGTGTCCAATAAGGAAATTAAGGGAATTTTGGAAAATAATATTAATCCAAATAGGAAGGATTGGAGCCAAAGGTTAGAAGACACATTATGGGATTACAGGACAGCCTACAAAACCCCAATTGGAATGAGTCCCTATAGGTTGATTTATGGTAAAATCTATCACCTGCCTGTGGAATTGGAACACAAGGCATACTGGGCTGTGAGGAAGATGAATCTGGATCTTGAAAGTTCTAGGAAAGAGAGAATATTGCAGTTACATGAGTTAGAATAAATTTGAAGGGAAGCATTTGAAAATTCTAGGATTTATAAAGAGAGAACAAGAGTGGATCATGACAAACTGATCCAACCAAAAGACTTTCATCCAAGAGACAAAGTGTTGTTATTCAATTCAAGACACAAGATAATGCCAGGTAAACTTCGTTACAGGTGGGAAGGTCCATTTATAGTTACTCATGTATATCCTTTTGGTGTTGTGTAGATTGTGAAGGATGGACCGAAGGATCTATTCACTGTTAATGGGCATAGATTGAATAAATTCATTAGGACCATGCCATCAGAGCCAATGGAGGAGATCACACTCCTCCAACCAATTTTTCAATAAACTCCATCAGGTCGTACCTCTCCTTTATATTTTCATGATTTTTGTGATTCAATTTCCAATATTATTACATGATAAATATATTTGAATTTATTGTGGACACTGCATCATTTATGTGTGGTGGAGGGAACCTTTTTAGTGTAGGATTTTTATGTGTTCTTTGTTTTCCTATATGTTTAAAAAATGCGTGTGTTTAAAATTTTTTGTGTTTATTTTTCAATTTTGTGTGTTTTTTTGAAACTTTTGAGCTGGAATGATTATCATTGATATTTTTGAAACCCATCTCCATGAGTGAAATAATTTATTCCTTGAAACTAAGCTTAAATGAATGCTGAAAATGATATTGTTTCAAGTTCAATTTTTTGGGAATTTCATGAAAAAATACCCTGTTTTTTGAATCCCATGCCACATATCACTATATTTATATTTTAAATCACATTCATGTGAGGATTCTAAACCTATTATTTTCATATTCTTTACATTCACCTCACTTCTTGAGAGAACCAAATCATGCTTCATTTATCCAGAATTTGATCTATTTTTGTCAAAACCTTAGGGTATGAGGTGCATATATTTTAAATGATTGAGGAATTTCTTTGGTATTAAAGCCCACTTTTCAAAATAATAATTTTCATTATGGACCACCTTGTACATTTAATCCTTGTAACCCATAGAATCCATGAACAGCCTGTTAGGTTAGCCACATTACAATCCAATTTTCCCTATCCAACCTGCTCTTGAAGTGAAATTGTATAATCTAGTAAAACTTAAGTGTGGGGGAAGATGTCTTGTGTTGTGCTACCTCATTTGGAGACAATTTTTGTGAAAACTAAAATCTTAAAGAGATGTTATCATTGATGAAAAAATCATTCAGTTGAAAGTTGTGTCTTTTATGGATCTTTCATGTATGAGTTGTTGTGCCTTTCTGGAGCTTCCAACGGGGAAAAATGTTGTGCTTATCTAGAGCTTTCAAGAAAAATCATGTTTGAGATGATTGAAAATATTGGTGTTGAAATGATGAATGGTGTGTAATTTCACTGATTTTTCATTCTAGTGGAGCTGATTTACTGCAAAGGGGAGTGAGGAGGATACCATATTTAAGTTTAAATTAGAATAATGCAATTTTACTTCAAAAAGATCTTAGCACTCCTTATAGAGCCACATAATTTTTCACATCTAAATCCAACCAACCTAAAGCCACAAAACAACCTTTAAAAGTCATCATGATAAAAATATGTTCTTGACTCACATTGGGTGAAGATGTAGAAATTTATCAAGCCTATGCTGACCCTTGCATGAGTATTGGATGAGAAAGACATTGTTGAAAATTGATATTTGTGTGATAAGAAAAAAATATATGTTAGGTAAGTGTTTTGTGTGGAAGGGAGAACAAATGAAGAGGAAATATATTTAATGAACTGAATTGAGAACTTGTAATAATGGTTGTTTATGAGGCATGATATCTTTTGTTTCTTGGTGATAAATTGTTGGATCTCAAGGATATGTGTTTTAAAATTAGCTTTGATTTAATGTCGATGTTTACTTGTGCAAGAGTCCAAGTGATAAGTGTGGGGGAATTGATAGAGTTAATATTTTCATTATTATTTATATTTTTTTCAATTATATAATCCCTCCCAATTATTTAATGTTAGTGTATTTGCATCATTTATGTGTTTTTGGTGTATTTTGGGCTTAAATGTGAAAATGGGGTAATTCTGTAAATTTGTCCGTTTTATATAGAATTAGTTTTTCAGGAATAACTTTTATAATATGGGTCTAATTGAAGTGAATCATTTTTTCGGGATTTTTATGCTTGTGGGCTTCAAATGTTCCTTATGGACCAAGACCCAATTCGGAACCCCATGGTACAGAAAATTCAATCAAGTGGAGAAATCAGTTTTGCAGGCAGAATGGACCCCACTGCATTAAATATGGAATATATCCTTCATCCGACCTTAGAATGAGGTGATTATAGCTGGTTTAGACAAAGGACTTTCAAGGAACGGTTCATATTAAATTTCATAAAATATAAATCTCATTAAAGCAACTTTTGGGAGCGTCCAAGTGGAGTGGGTGAAACAGTGTTTGGTGTCCAGAAAAGTAATGGTCATTGATTCGTCCATATCGTTCTTTTCACCAGTCCAATGACTCTCAAATTTTTAGGGTCGATGAAAAACTTCATTTATAACATTATATAAGGAGGTACCTTAGTGATTTTCGGCCGTCTGGTGGGCATAACAGAGGAAAACTTCTAGAGGACAGATTCTTGAGCATCGAATTTTCTGTTCTTTATTTTCTCTCTTTTGTTCTTATTAGTTTTGTAATGAATTCTTCTTTCCACTTAGTCACAATTACCCTAACCATGGTGGGGTAAACTTCTGTGTGATTGGGGAAGGAGAGGTTTTCCATGTTGTATTTCATGAGTTCCTTCTATTAGTGTTTTAAAATCCTCTTTTCTCTTCTCCGAATCTGTTTCAATATCTTATAAAAGTTTTTATTATCATGTACGATTGTATCTGATTTTAGATTCTATTGTTCATTTATGTTTGGTCAATGATCAATATCTCCCTCCACTAGGTTCTGGTTTATAAACAATGGAATATACTGGGATTTAGTGGTGTAGTACTCGGTGATCACCGATATGTGTGTGAGGAGTAGAGAATGTTCTTGATTGCTTGGGATAAACAAGACCCGATTGGGAATTGCCTAAGATAATTGGGGGTATTTTCTACAACTCTATTACACATTGGAAGGAGAGTAGACAAATATGAGGTTTTATTAAGTTTTATTCTCACATTTTCATTTAACCAAGGGAGTGAGAAGAAACGATTGTGGATTCTCACTCTTAACGATTTAGCAGAGGAGAATTGGGTAAAATGAACAATGATAGAATTACAATTGGAAAACCAACCCTAACCTAATCCCCATTTCATATCACTGATATAAATCACATCATCTGTCAATTTGTTTCAAAACTTTCACTCAATTAATTTACTTTCTTTAGTTTCTTTCTTGTATTTTCTAAATCAAACAATTTCTAAAAACAACCCCACTTCTTTCTATTTTAAGGTGATAGCTTAATATTTGTGCACTCCTCTCTAGAGACAACTGAGGTAACCCACTATAATACATTTTAACATAGGTTATATTTGTTTTTACCACACCCCATGATAGGCTCATTTCATCACTCTATATAAAAAAGTTAGTGTCATAGTTATCCCTCTAATAGAAAATGATTTTGTAACGGGTTAAGATTCCCCATTAAAAATCTGGTAGTGAAAATATATCTCTTTCCATGTTGAGAGGTATAAGACTAAACTAGGTTCGCATTGGATCAGACTAGTATAAAAATCCATGTTTCATTTATTTTACTTCCACTAATAATTTACTTTAGTAATTAATTATAAAAATTAATTTTATTAAAAAAATTAATTTTTACAATTTTTGAATATGGTCTATTCACCCCCATGAATAATTTAATGTCCAAAACTATTATAAATAAAATTCAGACTTTGATTTAATTAAATGTCTTATTATGTATTCCAATTATATAAAACATGAACTTATTTTGTTTAATTATATACCATTGGATTTAAAATACTATTAAGAATCACTATCATCGATATTATAGTGGTTGAACAGTGATCACGTGATTAGTACAAATATTGGGTATTAAAAAATCCAATTGACAGGGAAAAAGGAGGTGATTTCCTCAACCAGTAGTATCATACCTTATAAAGACAAATTATTAGATATTTTTAGGGAAATAGAATCTCTATGATTTTCTCTAGACCAATCCCAAGTACAGATCCAACAACATAAGCCTGAGAGGAACCATTTATAAGAAAAATTCATGCTTCTCGAGATCATAACCAAAACCATATTCTCCAAACCACCCCACGAATGTGTCACAGTCACACACCTTACACTAAGGGAGTTCATCGGTGTATTAATGTGATAGTTATCAATACCATATAACTGTTATTATGTACATTATTTTTTATATAATAGTGAATATATTTTCACTCTATTGTTTTTACTTTATAAATGATTATTATTTTTTACAATAAAAAAAATTGTATTTTTAATTTCTATTCAATTTTAATTAAGAAATTTATTTTTATGAGTCAATGGATTTAAAAAAATTAATAAAATATAATTATTAAATATAAATTATCATATAGTTTTTATTAAGTCAAATATAATTTTTATGACGGTTCACATATCGTTATAGTAAAAAAAACCTAGTATTGATCAATAAATATAGATTCTTATTTTAAAAGATAAAATACACATATTTATAAAATTATTTTGATAAAATGAATATTATTTTTGGATCCATAACATCAAAATTATCAAATGGTAAATTTTTCATTATTTTCTAAGATAATCTAATTTTGAGTAAAAATTAAATGCCATATAAATATATGGTGTGTATTATGAAATCATAATGACCCAAAAGTGGTGTAACAAATACTATAAAATTCATAAAAGACCAAATATATAATTTCCTTGTAAAATAATATGATTTATTTTAATTATATTAATTTTTTAAATCCATTTTGAATCTTCCAAAACCATTAATATAATTTATGGTTTTAAAATCCATTCTTTAAGAGTATGACTCGCTTCCACATAGAAAAGGTTTTATTTTCTTAATTTAAAACCTTTTTATTCTAAAATAATGAAAAAAACTCCCATTTGGTGGAAACAATTCAAAAAAACCCTGGTAATGTTTGTTTTTTTATTTATTTTATTATATTGGGTTCAAAACCTAAGTTTGAGAAATGTTAAAGAAATCCCCATTCATTTCCTATATAAACCCACCCAATCCTCCATTTTTCTTTACAAAAAATCCTTTTATCGTATCTTTAATCTTCAATCCCCTCTCTAGAGTAATCATAAGGTTCCCTCAAGCTCTTAAGAAGCTCCTTCCAAGTATTTGGAGTCACACACTCAAGTAAAGGATCCAATCCTTATCGTCTTTATTCAAGTTTATTTATTGTATTATGACTTATATTTCCAATTATAAATATTCAGATATGTCATTCCTTGTCCTTATTAATTAATATTTTATTTCCAAATGATACAATACCCCTTTCTCTCTCATAAATCCATTTTATAAGTTTTTAAGTGATGTTGTTATGCTGGAGAAATTTCACTGTGTTTTTCCATTCCAAAACAATTGTGTAGTGAATACCATAACCAATTAATATCGATGGTGTTCACCTATATAAACTTATTTTTATCATAATTGGTAATTAAAAGTATTTATTCCATTCCATTTGATCGCGGAATAAAATATGAGGATGAATGAATCAAAGTTTTCTGATCAATGTGGTACACTAAAACATAAGAATGAAATGAAAGTGACAAGTGTGCCCCAAATTATACAGCACTATAATGAATTGGGTAATGTTTAGTATCATTAAATTTCATGTTGGTATTGGTAGAAAACTTTATTTCCTTTGGGAATTTTTATATCATGATGTCTTGGAATTTATCTTTATCCTATGTTTATAATGTAGTGTTTTAAGTTGTTTCCATAGTTAGTCTGAGTATGAAACTCAAGAGGGGGTGACTTGGGTTCTTATAAAAAAAATTATTTTGGAAACACTGTTTTAAAAGTCACCCAATTAAATTATATGTAGTCCAATTATCCAACATAGCAGATTTATAAGAGTTTTGATTGTTTAATTGATATCTCAAAATATTGATTAATTCTTAGTTATAAAAATTAGAAATATTGATACAGATTTTAAAAGTAATTTACTAAATTAAAAAAAGTCGTAAACACTAACTAAGTTTAGATCACAAAGTAATTTTTTTCTGAAATATGTGTGAAAATAGAGAAAAATAAATTTGAAAAACACAGTGGATAAAAAAAGAGGTTTAATACCAAGCATAGATCAAGTACTCTCCACTTTGTGATGACCTGCCACCAATTATTTAATATTAATAAACATGATAGACACCTTAGATCAGGGTTCTCAACATCACATAAATCTATCTAGATCAACAAGACATCATCCACTATTATTAGTTGGATAAAAAATACAACCAGGACACATGGGGACCTCTTCCACAGTTATACACAGGAGAAAATGATGTGGAAAGATGAGTGACTGAGGATATCTTGTCTCTTCCAGCTCATCGTAGGAGACAGTGTGTGTTTATGATACAGACACACACACTACTCAAAAAGTAGTGAAAAATTACATAAGAAATCAAAAATAATGATAAAGAGTATAGAATACTCTGTGTGATGTTCTTGATTCTTCTTGAATTCTTAAATATATCATATGAAAGCTTGAGTAATCTAGTGAAAATAGACACAAAAGTAGAGTGTAATGAATTCATTATTTTTATTTTTCTATATGGATAATATGTTCTTTATAAATCCTCTTTAGTTGAATTTGTTATTATAAGGATGTTTGTACTTTGGTTCACAGCAAATTCTTCATTATTTTTAGGAAATAGGATGGGTGTTTATATATTCTTCTTGGTCTTGTGTGTCACATCCTTTTATCTTCTCATGTGTCACCTTTTATTTATTCCTGGGTATTTAACTTTGCCTAATAAGGATAATGATCTCCATCATGTGCAGATACCTCCTACTGGCTAAACAAAAGGTTGTAAAAGATCATTAATTTTATCAGTATCATTAAATAGCTCAAATAAGACAATTAGTAATTATTTTTAATATAAATAGTAGATGGAGAAATTAATAAGCCTAGAATGGTTCCATAGAAGCGGTGACATAGGATCAATGACACAGGAGTGGTGACTTTTACTTTTCAAAAATACTATAAAAACTTCTTGAAAAAATAAAGTCTAGTCCATTATGAAAATTCTAGACTGGTAGGAATGGTTTCTTATCCTTTGCGATAATTTTAGACTGGTAGGTCACTACAGTGGTGACTGGATCATATTAATGGTGTCTGGTCCTGTGAGAAAATTCTGAACTTCGGGAACGATGGCCTAAGAACAGTAATAGAGACTTAGCAAAAAATATGGATTTCTGTAATGGTATTTGGTCCATTGTGAAAACTATGAACCAATGGGTCACTACAATGGTGATTCATACATTACCAATTTTTAAACTGAAAAGTAATTGTGAGTTCTGACTGGTGACTCATAATTAGTCAAATATTTTCAACTTATCTTATGAATTAATACTTTATAGAATATATTAAGATTATAAATAATCACAATAAACAAGATTAATCAGGATTTTGAATCATTAAACTATATAATTCCAATAATTTCCCCTTTTTGATGATCACAAATCACGGCATTTACAATCCATAAAAAATTATCTTAGTAAATGATTGATATTTTTCTCAACATACCTGAAAGATTGTGTAAAATCAAGAAATAGATAGAGATCAATTAAATTTATCATAGAAGGAATAATATCCTAGAAATACATTAAAGTATCAAATAATATATATGAAATATTATATCTCATACTCATATCTTAGTATAGAATCTTATATTATTAGTAGTATAGATTCATAAAGATTCTTAGGTGAATACCATGAAGATTTTTATGTGAGTTAAATTACATCTGTGGTTTATCCCACTTTTGGGATTATCAAAAAGAAAATAAGGAAATGATAATTAAGAATAAGCACAAAAGTTCATCCACAAGTGATTAAAATAGTGAGAACCATTCATTGAACACATCAATATAGTATAAAAAAGTACATCATAGCCCTATAAAAAATCATCCAATCACTTTGGCTCTAATTCCAACACCTATTTTACCTTGTGATAGAAATTAGGGGTAGAAGCAGTAGGTGCATAATTTGTAGTGGTTGGAGGTTCAGAGTGGATACGAAGAGGAGGTAGAGGCACTTCATCCAAAAGAGAGGGAGCAAGGCTCAGTTTGAAGGAATACTAAGGTAAAGGTTGTTCAATAATGACTGGTATGATCTATCTTTGAGCCTGAGAAAAATTCCTGGTAACAGGTGCAAGGGAAGTAGAGGTAGGAAGAATCAAGCTAGGTCTTATAGGGGAAGTTGTTGGAGTAACAATTGTTTTTTTGTGATGGTGCAAGTATGGCTTGAACAGATTAATAAAATCTCTATTTACTACACGACCATATTTTAATGCTTTCTCAAAGTCATTCGTATATTCCATCAACTTCTAAAGGATATGGGTGAATTCCTTCAACTTATTGACTTTATCCTTGTAAGATTGATTCACTAGAGGGAGCCTCGAGTTCTCAACTAAATACTTGTAATGATTGGTCAGCTAGTTCTTGGTATAGATATTTTTAAAATAGAAATGCACTTTATATTTGAGCATTAGTGGTTTCTTTTGAGTAATATCTAACCATATCATGCACATGCTCATTGTTCTTCTGAATATTACTAAGGCCTTCCTGGCCAGAACTATCAATCAAAGCTTAAATCTCTTCTCTTATAACGGATCTAATCAAATAACTATCCAAAGGTTGAGAGGCCTGAGTAGAATCAAATGTATATGGATCTACAAAGTTGAATTCGATAAGATTTATAAAAACTATCTCTAAAGATCACATATATTAATCTGTCAGTTGACTGATTACAGACACAAGCCCAAGAATTTTATTTCCTAATTTGGTGTTGTTCTTGAACACTTCTTTAGCCACTAAAATCGAATTTGGTTGAATATGAGATAGAAATCATCCTGAGACCATGTCAACAATAGCCTCACTTAGACTAGAAACTAAATCTGGAGTATAAATTTCTTGCAAGCCCTTCCTCGTTTCCTCAACCAATTATTTTAAGGACTTAAATTCATCATTTGGCTATTTATTTTCAATCCTTGCCTCTTGTATCTCATGAAGCATCTTGGGTACAATTTTCCATATTAACTTCTCCAGAAGCATTCTAGTATCCATTACACTAATTTTAGTCATAATAGAATACTATTAAATCATAATCATTCCTATTCAAGATAACATATTTTCTCTAAAAGCCTTTAAATCTTCACAACTCACATAGTTTTGGGTTTCTTATGCAGGTGCGGGAAATGGTACTGGATCTTGAATAGAAACCACTTGTTTAGATGTGATGGGTTTGAGTTAAAACAGTGTTGAAATGTCCATTTAATTAACGGGGGATCTCTGAGAGATATCAGCATCAAAATATCTTGGAAACTTGTACCATTCTTCTACTGAACTTGGATCAATAGGATTTTAATCTTCAGTCCTTTCCAAACTGAGGTTTTTCTCCCCCTCAACTAATTCTTCCCTTTGAGAATTAAGAGACTCTATATCTTGAATTCTTCCAACATAATCTTCCATCTATTTATGTACTTCCTTATTATCTACATTTCCATCTATTTTTATAGTAGGTTAAATACTTTTTGCATCCGTTAAAGAGACTTTTATTTAATTTAATGTATCATGGTTAGATACATTACCCTTACTTGGATCTTTTTTCTTGTCCTTGACTCTTCTATTATATTCTTCAGCTTCATCTATAGTGGCTTCTCCTTCTTCGACCTCTCCTTTTTCGTGTTTCTCCTTATCAACAACTTCTTTCATAGTAGCTTTTTACTCATCAGTAGATTTACTGTTAGTTGCATCATCAACTTCACTGGCTTCCCTATAAAAAATATCTTTTTCAACATCATAATCTTCTTCCTTGTCTAAATATTCTACTATTTCATTTGCTTCCAAACCAAGTTTAGTGATATCCTTATGTCTCGAGGGATGTTCAATAGGATTAAAATCCCCATAAATATTTTCATTTTCTTCAACCCATGACTTCTTCCAAAGAGTCCAACTGATCCTCATCATCTAGAAATTTCCTTAGAAAAAAAGAATCATAATCCTCAATAGTTTCTTTATTTTCCTTTACTGGTCCTTTGTCTTGCATCATTGCAGAGATGAATCTATAATAAAATAAGGAAGTGGATTTTGTGGTGGTTTCCATCATTTCACACATATTAAGGATAAGATGTTCTTATAAGTTTATCTTTTGACTATTTCTTAAGAGATATACCATGAACACATCTTGATAATTCAAGGTAACCAAATCATCTTTACTCGAATGGATAATATTTTCAATAAACTTAAATAAAAATATGGTTTCTCTATCCAAATCGGCAGCAGTAGGTCTTCTCTTTATTATATTTCTTATTAAATCACCCAAAGCCTCTTCTAGGATAAAAATTTGACCTGCAGGTGGATTTCCTCCTTGATGATTCTAAAAGATACCTTTATTAGGTACAATTAATCATGCATCCCAAATCTTAGAAGAAAAGAAAAATATTTTTCCATTTACCCAACTTCTGATCAACAAATCATTTTTGGCATTAAAAGAAAACTCAAAATACTGATAAAACTCGAAAAAAAAGCTTCAGGTATAAGGGTCTCTTGTCAACGGTAAACCATTCTATCCAACCCTACTATTCTAGTACTCTATGAACAAGTGAATTACTCGAATGAATCCACTTTTCACACACATCCTTTTCTATTATGATTTCACAATCTATGATACCAGGGTTCAGAGGTTCCTCAGGCATTTTGATCAGATCATTTTTCAATCTCATTGATGATTGGTTTTTGTCTGGGGTCAAAGAAGAAGGAAACTTCAATATTTCCATTCCCAACATATAGATAGGGTTCGAAGGACAACATGGTATTTGAGAGAGAAGGGTTTTTTTTACAGTTCGAGAGTAAGAGTGAAGTGAGAAGTGACATGGAGTGACCGATTTTTAACATTTAGAGATTTTAAAGTTTTAAATTGAAAATATGATATAAAAATGAAATAAAATAATTAAAATATATATTCTAGAAAATTTAATAAATATAAAATAGTGATTCATAACGATGAGTCCTCATAGTAATTTATCGACAGTGTCATCACAACGATGAAACATTTAATGATGATACATCAACCAATGAGACTAAAAATGGTGAGGCAACCACTGGTGAGACAACAACTGGTGAGACAGAAACTATTGAGACATCACACACCTACTAAAAATTGATAATACATAATTCATGTATTATATAGTTCATTTTTTATAATTTAATAGATTAGTGAAAATGTCAGTAAGCTGGTTTTCTGTGCCAATGAATTCTAATGGAATATCACAATTTTAATAATGAACTCTTAAAAAGTGATTTATTGCTTCAATATGTTGTGTTATTGAGTAATAAAAATTAATTTTAGACATATTAATAGAACTTGAGTTATCTTAGTTTATAGGGACATGTCTAAATTGATATCCATAATCTAGAAAAGTGTGTTTCATCCACAAAATCTGAGCACAACCACTACCAACAGCTGTATATTCAGCTTCAGTAGTAGATAATGTGATATAATATTGTTTTTTTACTACACCATGATACTGGTGACTTTCCCAAATAGTGATATGTTCTAGAGGTTCTATTTCTATCTAACATACACCCAAAAATATCAACATCAGAGTAGAATTACTTTTAGTGTTATCCAAACCAAAACGTTTTATAAAATCATTAGTATATTTACTTTCAATTAAAATAATACCTTTCTTATTTTGAAAATTTTGAAATCCAAGAAATAATTTATGGTTACCCATTCAACTCATTTCAAATTCATTTTGCATCATTTTTAAAAAATAAACACCTAAATAATTTTTTGAAGATCTAAAATTAATATCATCAACATAGATTTGAACTAACAAAACATCTCTGGAAATTCTCTTTATAAAAAGGGTAGGATCAGCTATACATTATGTAAAACCATTAGAAATAGGAAAAGTGTTGAGCCTATCATACCAAACTTGTGTAGCCTATTTTAAACCATACAAATATTTTTTTTAATTAAATACATGATTTGAAAAATTAATATTGGTAAAACCAATGGGTTTTTCAACAGAAACATCATCAACTATATACCCATTTTGGAATGCACTCTTGAAATCCATTTGATAAAGCTTGAAATTCAAATGTTCAGATTAAGAAAGAAGGATTATAATGGATTCAAGTCTGGCTATAGGTGAAAAAAAAAATTCATATTAAATTACTTCTTCTTGATTGTACCCTAGTACAACTAGTCTTTCCTTATTTCTTACAATGCTGATATATTCATCTACTTAATTCATAAACAACCATTTAGTTCCTAGTTTTAATAAATATTTGTGTCTATCCACTAGTTTCCAAACATTATTTCATTCAAATAGATGTAATTTTTCTTGGATATTAATTACCCATAAATCATCATTGATGTTCTTAGGTTTATGTTGTGATAAGAAGGCTTGATGTTCAACCAGATTTCTGAGAGAATATATAGTTTGAGTCCCTTTATCTATGTCTCCAACTATATCATCTAAATAATGGATCTTAAGAATTCTAAGAGGAATAGAAAAAGATGGAATAGTCAATTCTAATACATCTATAGGTTTAGGTTCACTACGGTTAGAGTCTATAGAATTTACATAATTAGAGGACTTAACAAATTTCTTAATTTTAGGATTATAGGGTCTAACATATATGCCCAGATTAGACAGATCATCCTCAATATTCTCAAGAGGGGTTTTAGTTTTATGTGGATTTGTTTCATTAAATTTTATATTCATATATTCTTCCACACATTTAGTTATTTTATTAATAACTATATAGGATTTACTATAGGTTGAGTAACCTCAAAAAAACTCCTTCACCAATTTGGGATGAAAATTTTTCATGATTTCCATTTGAATTAAGAACATAAACTTTGCAGCAAAACACTTTGAAGTATCTAACTTTGGGTTTTCTATTGTTCCACAACTCATTGAGATTTTATTAAGAATAGTTCTAATTAATACAATGTTAATAATATAACAAGTTGTATTCACTTCATGTTCCCATAAGTAAATAGGTAAATCATATTCATTAATCATATTTCAGGATATTTATTATAAGGTTCTATTTCTTTTTTCTAGAACTTCATTCTATTGGGGTCCCCTTGGATCATATAATTTATGACCATATCCATTTTGTAATAAAAATGGTTCACGCTCTTGATTTTAAAACACATGGCCATGGTCACTCCTAAAGGATTTAATTCTATGAACACTATGGTTTTCTAATGTTATAGAATACTTGTTAAAATTAGAATTAGCTTCTCTTCGGAGAGATAAGAAAAGAGTCCAAGTATACCTAGAAGATACATCTAATATAACATATACATAGTGCTTCCCATTTAAACTTTAGACTCGTGAATTTCCAAACAAATACATGTCATCTAACCCATGTGGTTGAGAAGTTTAAACTTCTTTATTTGTTTTCAAAAAAAATTGATGTTTTAATTTTTGAAAAGGATTATTGACTTTTTCATTTGGAAACTCTAGTTTTAGTAGATCCTTCAATCACTCTTTCCTTGAAATCTTTTTAAGTGAGTGAGTGTTACAATGGCTTAATCTCATATTCCAAATTCATGATTCTTTATGAAATAAACTTAATTAAGAAACTTTTTGAGAAGATAAAGAATCCATGTCCATGGCATAAATATTCTCATTTCTAAAAGAAGTAAATACTTACTCATTTTTAAAATTAAACACATTACATGCATCATTTTCAAATTTAAAAGTAAAACCATAATCACATAATTGAGAGATGCAGATAAGATTGTAATTTAATCCATTAACAAAAAGTAATTTGGAAATGAATATTGAATTAGTGTTGCTGATTTGGCCAAGCCCAATTATTTTTCCTTTATCGTTTTCACCAAAAGTGACATGCCCACCATTAATCTTTATATGATTCTTAAAGCTTCAGTATCCCCCTGTCATGTTTCTTGAATATACATTGTCCATGTACCAAAAGATTTCATAGAAGCTCTTTAAGTATTATTCCTACAAATAAAATTCAAACAAGAAAATATTTTGGTACCCAGCCTTGCTTGGGTCTAGTAATATTAGTAATTAATGCTTTGTAAACCCATACTTTCTTCATGGTTTTCCTATAAACAATTCATAGAGTATTAGAAAAATAACCTCTATGTGTTATGCAAAATATAAAAGCATTAAATAATTTTCCAGTGCTAAAAGTTGCAACAGATTTCTCAAATCTAGGTACAAAAGTTATTTTTCAAGATTTTTTTACAAAATTAGTTTTATCAAAGTTTCTTTGTCCAGGTTGACATCCTATACCAGTAGCATATTTTGGTTCAACTTGTTTACCAATAATTTTTTTGAGAGTGTTATTTCCATTGGTAAACTTTTCTAAGTCCTTTTTCAACTACTCATTTCATAATTTAATATCTATTTTTTCTTTAATAAATTGATTATTTTATCTTTCTCTATAGTAAGATCATATTTAAAAGTAGAGGTGAGAGAATGTTGTTTCTTCAAAACATTATATTTATCTTTTAATTCATTAAATTTGTCCTCGAGCATTTTTAAGTACTCAAATATTTCCTTATTTTTCATGTTTTAAATGTCAAATTCATCTTTAGAATAATATGAATTATCTAAAAGAGGTTTCAAGGTTACCTCATAAGTGTTTTTCATGAATCATGTGTTATCGTTTTCGCCTTTATCATCATCTGAAGACTCTAACTCAATGGAGATATCCTTTGAAGCACTATAGGTGGCCTTAATTACCTTCTTAAACCTATTATCCTTATCATCATATATCTTATTATAAATTAACTTAGTACAATCATCCTTTACATGTCCTCTACTCTTACATTAATAAAAGACCATCTCATTTGAATTATCACCTCGCTTCCAGTCCTTTTTCCAATTTCCCTTATAGTCATACTTTTCTTTTTAGTTGGGATTCCTAATGAACATCTTCTTCCTATAAAATTTTTTAAACCTTATGTCTAATTGAGCCACTTTCTTATCATATTCATATAATGATTCTTCATTTCATGAACTGTAAAAATGAGTTTGTGCCTTCTTTTTTTCTTTGTGTTTAGAAGTAGAGGTCTTGAAATCCACTGGCTTTCTCTTTGCTTTATCATCCTCTTATTTTATGACCTTCAATTCTTCCTCATGCATCATCAAATTAACTATCAGTTCTTTTCCTGGAAAAGTGTTCATGTCATAGTAGTCCATAATTGATAATGAAGTTCCCCTCCATATTTCCGGTAAACATATGATAAATCGCATGATTTTCTACATTGTTGTAATAGTAATTCTGAGAGAGATCATAATACTTACAATTTCATTAAACATGAGATACATGTCTGATATAGGTTCATCAGGCTGTAATTTGAAGTTATAATATTTAATAGTATATGTGTTAAGTCTCATTTCCTTAACACTAGTGGTCACTTCATGTGAAATATCTAGAGTATCCCAAATTTTATGGGATGTTTTACATGTAGAAATCCAATTGAATTTTTCATCTCATAAAGAAAAATATAATTCATTCTTAGCTTTGTATTTTTTATTATAAGATATCTTTGTTGGGTCATTACAAGTATTTTAGGAATTATTAGGAATCTTATATTCATCTACAAAGGAAGAATAAATTTTAAAACTGATATATTCTAAATGCATTTTCATCTTAAATTTCAATTGGGCATAATTAGTTCCATTAAAGTAAGGAGGTAAGTTCGTAGAAACAAATTACTATAGATTATCCATAATAAATAATAAATAATAGGTTTTTAAAGAACTAATAATTTAGAACTAAAATAAATTTAGAGATCCTTAAAACACAAATAAAATCATAGTTGAAAATATTAAAACAAATATTTTAAAACATTGAAAATAAAATATTAAAAACAGCCTTTCCAACCAAATGCTGGTCAAAGTAGGAAACTCAAGAGAGTGTTGAATTGGTTTCCTATAAATATTTATGTTTTAACAACCTTTATTTAAAAATACCCTACTTAACGTATAAATTGTCTAGTTAACCAAACTAGTAGATTTATAAGAGTTTTGAATTTTCAATTAATTTGTAAAAAATTATTAATTCTCAGTTACAAAAATTTGAAATATTGAAATAATTTCTAAATGAAATTTACTAAATCAGAAATAGTTATAGACACTAAATATGATTAAATATCAAAATAATATTTTTTATTCTGAAATATGTGTGAAAATAAAGAAAATATAATTTGAAAAACACAGTGGATAAAAACAAGAGGTTTATTCTCAAGCAGAGGCCTAGTCCACTCCACTTGGTGATCACATTCCACCAGGCAGTTTATATTAATAAACTTGATCTACACCATAGATCTAGGTTCTCAGAAACACACAAGTCTATCCAGACCAACAAGATCTCTACCACAGTTATTTTTGAAAAAAATACAACCAGTCCACATAGGGACTTCTTCCACAGTTATAATGGGAGAAAATGATGTAGAAAGATAAGTGAGTGAGTTATATTGTATCCAATAGATTATATTTAGAAACGCTGTGTGTTTATGATTCATACACACACACTACTCCAAAAGTAGTAAAAATGTACACAACCTAGAAGAATTATTGAGATAGGGTTTAGAATGATCTGCATGATGCGCTTGATGCTTCAGGAATTTGTGGATTTAGTATATGAGAAGATTGAGTCCCCTTGTGAATAAAAGACTCAAAAAACAGATTGTTGTGAATTCTCTATGTTTTGGTTTCCAACTAGATGATATGCTCTTCATAAATCCACTTCATTTGAATTTATTGCTAAAAGGACTTTCTCACTTAAGTTCATAGTAAGTTCTTCCTTATTTTTATCTAACAGGACGGCTGTGTATATATTATTCTTTGTCTTCTCTTTCACATCCTTTTATCTACTCAAAAGTCACCTTTTATTTTTTCTTGGATGTTTGCATTAAGAAAACAAGGATCATGGTCTTCATCTTGTTTTGTTACCTCGTACCACAAACTGCCTAATGAAAATGATAGAAAAGGTCGTTAATTTTATAAGTATTATTAAATATCTAAAATATGACTATTTGTAATAAATTAGAAATTAAAGAGGATATGATGAAATTACTATGTCTAGAATGGTACCACGGCAGTGGTGACATGTCATTTTGGAAAATTCTTGACCATAATCTTGATACAACAGTTTCTGGTCCTTTGTCAGAATTTTAGACTAGTTGGACTATTGTCTTGTACTTTGTGAGAATTCTAAATTGGTAGATCACTGCAATGGTGACTGGATCATATTAACAATGTTTATTCCTTTTTTAAAATTATGAACTTTAAGAATGATGTCTTAATAATCATGATATAGACTTTGTGAAAATTCTAGAATTCTGGAATGGTGTCTAGTCCTTTGTGAAAACTCTTAACTAGTTGGTCACTACAACGGTGACACATACATTACGGATTTTCAAACTGAATGGTGACTGTGAGTTCTGTCCAGTGACTCATACTTAGTCAAATATTTTCTTCATGTCTTATGATGTAATATTTAATAGAATATATTAGGATTATAAATAAACTTAATGAAATAATATTAATCATTATTAGTGAGAATTAAAATTAGAGGAGTCCAACATCCACATTTTCAATGTTTCCTTTCTTTTTATCAGGTTATATCAAATCACATTGTTCATGTTTATGATTTCTACTATTTTTATACCCTATTGATATGACTATTTTCTAACATTAGTTATCCTCTTCATTTTATTCCATTTTTATTCCATTAGTGGGGTTTATAACTCACCCTTTTCTTATGATTGTCCCCATGTTATCCCATACAATTTCAAGTGTGGTCATATTAATGAAGTTTTCAATAAAGATGGTTCTCTTCCTAGTTTAAATTGTTATATAATGTTACTAATTCTCAAATATACTAGACTTCTTAATATATTAGGTTCAATTAAGTGTAATCCTATGAAAAAATCATGTATTAATGTTAAATAAAGAATAGAATTATCATAGTTGCTATCATATGAAATGTTTAGTTATATTTGGGATTTGTATTAGAAAAGTCAAGTGTAATATTTAGGGATAAGACTAAGTATAAAAAAACATCCCTAAATTTTTTTGATGTATAGATTAAGTGGTTTACTATGAAAATAAATCTATGTATATACACTACAAGTGAGTGTGGCTTTGGCATATATGTACATGGGGGTAATACCCGAAAATATCACATTGATATGGAATTGACCTGGAACTAGTGCATGAAAATAGGCCTTTCTCTGCACTCATTTTGAATCTCCTAGGGGATATGCTTGGGTAAATGCATAATATAATTATGATCCATTATGAATGGAATAGAAAATACTATAAGAATATATGTTAGGAAATATATCATGGATAACATAGATTGAATTATAGAAATTGATATGTTAAGAAATAAATTTATTTTATAAGTTATCCCTTCAATGTAATTAGATTCACCTTTATGTCTTTAATAGTTTGAAATTATCATCCATAATTTTCCTTTTATTCTAGAAAATGGCCATAAATTTGAGGAATCGGGTAAACAAAAAATGAGAAGGGTTATATTATGACTGCCCCCAATGAGATGCCCAACCTGATGAGAGAAGGAATCACAAAATTTATGAAGATAACCTCTCAAATGAATCAATTTTTTAATATAAACAGAGATTAAGAGGTGCATCCAAATCTCCCTAAGATATAAAAATCAATGATTGAGACCTTTACATGAAAAAGGCCTTGATTTACAATGGATTTTCTGATCCCTTAATCATGGAATAATGGATCAACTCCATTAAGAATATCTTTTTTATCCTTCAATGATCTAAGTAAAATAAGGTTCTACTAGTTTTTTATCATATGGAGACATAATATTATCATTGGTGTACATTGATCATAAATAAGAACCATGGGGAATATATCCAAGTGATGGGGTGGAAGGAATTATTAAAAAAAATCAGTAAATATTTTCCACATGCTCTCCATGTTCAAATGGAAAGTTATTTACTTACCCTCAAGAAGAAAAACATAATGAATCTATAAGGTAATATGAGGAAAAACTTCACAATACCTATATGATACTCCTCCAAGATTTTTGTTACTCCCAAATTCAAGGTTAACTGATTCTTTGGTGGCATAAAACCTAGTGTAAGAAAAGCCCTTGCAATCTGTGACTTTGATAGCCATGAGGAAATTTTCTGATGTTCCCTCAAAGATGAAATGGATATAAGAGAATCTCAAGGGTATCACATGGTTAAGAAGTAGAAAGTGGAGTTTAATTATGGAAGTATAATGGATAAATTTAATAGTTACAACAAATTTCAACATATTACTTGTTAATGTTGCAGAAAGAAGTACCCTAGAAATTACCTAAGTGGAATTAGGAAATTTTTTAGCTATGGGAAGGAAGAAAACCGACCGAATGACTTCTGATAGAAGAAACCTTATAATTAAAAAAATAAAACTAATGCTCCAACAAACCCTTAGTTCATTTTCCATTACTTCAACTACAAATTACCAAGTCTCTGTTAAAACCAATGAAATAAGCTAAGGAAATTTGGGGGAAACCAACAACCTCCAAGACATCAAGGGTGATCTTTTTCCATCACAACGACTAAGGTGGTTATCAAAAACGAATTATCCATAGTTATTCTAGTTATTCATTCAATAATAGAGAATGTACATTTTTATTTTGGTTTAACTCATTCCTTCATATCAAGAAATTTTAGTAAAACTATTCAAATACCACTAGAAAGCGTAGATGTAGAGTTTTCAGTGAAAACAAAAAATCACTGAATTATTAAATCCCAATTATATGACTACTCATCTATCAAAATTTGAGGTTTTAACTGCCCATTGAACCTTTTCGTACTCCCATTAGTCATATTTGATGCAATCCTAGGTATGGATGGGATTTACCTATATAGATCCCACAAAAAAATTTGAGGGAAGGAAATCACTTTCCATATTGTGAATCATCCTTTGATGCGATAAAAATGGAAGGAGGATGAGTATTATTTAGGACCAACATCTCAAGCATGGATAATATTTCACTATGAGAAAATATATCTATATAAAATGATTGATTCAAAATAGAATATCAACCTTGAAGACATTCCCATTGTAATTTAATATGCTGATGTGTTTTTTGAGGAATTTTTTGGACTTCCTCCTAGTCGAGAGGTTGAATTTTCAATAGACCTTATACCCGGGTCATTACCATTATCTAAGACTCTACATATAATGGATGTTTTGGAACATGAGTAACTCAAAAAAAACTACATAAGAATATTGATAAAGGGTTCATATGCCCTTGTGTTTCACCATGGTGTGCACTTATTCTCCTCATCAGGAAGAAGGATGGGTTAATGCACCTTTAAATTGATTATTGTGAGCTTGAAAATATAATGATAAAGAAAAATTATCATCTACACCAAATTTATGACTTGTTTGATTAGATACTTTGAGCTCAATACTTCTCTAAGTTGGATCTGTTGTCAATATATTATCATGTTTGTGTGAAGAAGTAGGATATCACTAAGGTTTCTTTTCGTACAAAGTACGAAAAATATGAGTTCATAATAACTCCTTTAGGACTCACTAATGCTCCAAAAATCTTCATGAAATTTATGAATATAGTCTTTATATTTTACCTTGACAAAGATGTGGTAGTATTTATAGATGGTATTATAATGTCCTCCAAGACAGAGGAGGATTATGGGGAAAGCCTAAGCACTATGCTAAAGACCTAATAAAAGGATAATCTCCATACAAAGTATATAAAATGGGAGTTATGGTAGAATGAAGTATCATTATTGTGGAATATCATCCCAATAAATAACATATATTTGGAACCATCAAAGAAAACAATAATTAAAGGATGGTTGTGGATAACATTTTTGATAGATATTCTTAGTTTCCATGGATTAGTTGGCTACTGTCGTCAATTTTTGAGAAATTTCTCACCATTTTCAAACCCTAAAACCAAGATAATGTAGAAGGGAGTTATGTTTTCATGGAATTTTGAATTTTAAGAGAGATTCAAGAAGCAAAGAATAAGTCTTATCACTTCACCTATGTCTAAACTACCCACAAGTGGAGAACATTTCAAACTATATAGTGATTATTTAAACAAGGGCTTGGGGTTTGTGCTAATAAATAATGAAAAAGTTATAACCTATGCTTCAATTAAGTGGAATGTTCATGAATAGAAAAACCCAATGCATGATTTGGAATTCACTGTGGTAATATTCACTTTGAAAATATGATAGCATTATCTCATTCGAGATATGTCTGGAATATATATGAATAACAAAAGAATCAAATATATATTTACACATAAAGCGATGAATATGCACAAATTAAGATGGATAGAGTTGATCAAGAACTATGAATGCTCAAATCACTATTATCCATGGATAGTGAATAAATTTGTAGATTATTTAAGTAGAATGGATCTAGATATTCTATCATTTATTAGAATTGAGAGGTATCTAATCATCTTATATTTGTAAAGGATGTAGTTGAGAATCATAAAGGAGGGAATGTAATCAGTCCTTTCAAAAATGATTGATCAACCATCCCTTCTAGAGTAGATAAATGATACATAAAGAGATAATGTGGGAATTAAGAGGAAAGTGGAAAATATAATAAAATGGAAATCCTTGAAGTTCATTGTTAATAAAGAATGAGTTGTGAGATTTTGATCAATACTATTTTTACAAACGAATCCTAAGATAAAGAAATATTTACTGGATGATGCACAAATATCAACCTTCTCTATCCACCCAAGAAGAACCAAGATATATAGAGGTGTCTCTGAGAAATATTGGTGGGACAATATATAGAATTATATCGCGGAGTATACATCAAGATGTCTCAAATGAAATAAAGTTAAAGTGGAAAGGAAAAAATCCAATGGTATGAGGAATCCATTACCCATACCTGCATGGAAATGAGGGAACATCACCATTTAATATTTCACCAGCCTTTGGAAGATATCAAGTGGGAATAATGCAATTGGAGTTGTGGTGGAAATTTATTTAAATATTGTACACTTCATTGTGATTTGAGAGGATTTATCACTTTAACAACTTTCACTAATGAACATCAGAAACGTTGTAAGGTTGTACGGAGTTAGACTACTGATTTTATCTAATTGAAATCTAAGATTCACCTCTAAGTTCTAGAAAATTTTCTAAAATTCTCTAAATACTGAGTTGAACTTTATCATGGCTTATCATCCCCAAATTGATGGCCAATCTGAGTAGAATATCCAAAAAATTGAAGACATGTTGATAGAATGATCAAGTGACTTCAAAGGAGGATGGGACTAACATATTCTTCTTGTTGGGTACTCATACAATAATAGTTCCCACTAAAGAATCCAAATGGATCCCTAATAAAAAATTTAAGGGAAGATCTGAATAACACCTACATATTGGGATTATGTTAGGGAATGAAAACTGCATGGTCCTAAAATGGTTAAGTAGATGGTCGAAAATGTTCAAACCATTTAGCAGCACATCAAGGTTGTTCACATTTGATAGAAGAGATATTTTGACAATTGTGGATGAGACCTATATATTGATCTTGGAAAAAGGTTTTTACTTTGAATATATCCATTGAATAAAGTGATGATATTTGTAAAGAGTTTAAATATTAGTCTAACATACATAAACCCATTTGAGATCATTGATCGCATCGGACGGTGGTCTATCTACTATTTCTCCCACCTAACCTATCTCAAGTACATTATGTATTCCTTGTGTTCCTATTGAGGAAGTACATACCAGATCTATCACATGTACTCAATCTAGAGGATGTACCATTGTTGAATGATCTTTACAATAAAGAAAATACAGTGAAAATCATAGATCATAGAGACAATGTTCTACAAAATAAGACAGCACACTTGGTCAATGTTCTGTGGGTAAGAAACAAGTTTGAAGATGTGATATGGGAACTAGAGGAGGTGATGAAACAGAGCTACTCTCATATTTTTTTCATGGGAAATGAAAACATAAATGGAAAAACTTTTTATTGGGGAATATTTTAACGACCCAAACCATTACAAATAAAATTCCACCATTGATTTAAATAAATTTCTTATTTTGTATTATGGTTAGAGAAAACACATACACTTATCTGGTTTTATTATCTCCAATAAGATTTAAAAGTCATTTAAAAATAATTACTATTTAAATTATAGTCATTGAATAGTGATCACATGATTAGAATAATTATAGTGTTTTAACAAATCCAATTAACATAGAAAAATGAAGTGATAGCCTCAACAAGTAAGATCATACCCTATGAAGCCCATTTATTAGAGCATCTGAGAAATATTTAATCCCTTGAATTTACCCTTCACCAAGCCTAATCTGAGATGGATTAACTTAAGCATGAGTTAAACTATTTATGGGAAAAAATTTAGCTCATCGAGATCAAGGGCCAAACCATGTTTTTCAAACCACCCCATGAAAGTCTTATTGTCACGCACCTTACCCTCTGGGAATTTTCTAGTTTTTTAAATGGATATATATCAATACCCAAAAAATATGAGTATGTTAATTATTTTGTATAAAATAATTAAAATATTTTCATTAAATTTTTGTTACTTTATAAATGAATTTTATTTTTATACAACAATAAAAAAATTGTATTTTAAAATTTTATTAAATTTAAATTAAGATATATTTTTTAGGAATAAGTGTATTTTTTAAAGAAATTATTTTTATTAAATATAAATGATCATATTATTTTTAGGAAGTCAAATGTAATTTTTATAAGAGTTTCAAAATTATTATTGTCAAAGAAAACATAGTATTTCTAAAAAATGATGATTCTTATTTTAAATTTAAATATATATATATATATATATATATAATTATTTTTCATAAAATAAATATTATTTTTGGGATCATAACATTTAATTATCCAATGGTTAATTTTTCATCATTTTCTGGGATATTCGAATTTTTGGGTAAAAATTAAATATCGTATAAATAATTGTGTATATTATACCATTATAATGACCCAACAGCAATGTAATAAATACTATAAAAGGAATCCAAAACCAAATATATGTTTTCAATTTTAAATAATGTGATTTTATATTTATTTTAATAATTTTATAAATCCATTATGAATCCTCCAAAACTATTAATATGTTTTAAGGTTTTAAAATCCTTTGTTTAAGAGAATGAATCAGTTACACATATGCAAAAATATTTTTCTATTATGTTCTGACATTAGACTTATAAAATAATCAAAACCACTCCCATTTGGTAGAAACCATGGGAAAGTCATGGAATGGTTTTTGGTTTTTGTTATTTTATTATATAGAGTGAAAACCCTATATTTGAGAAATATAAAAGACATCTCCACTCATTTCCTAGATTAACCCACCAAATATATCATTTAACATCACTAAAAATCCGTGTATCACATACTTACGCTTACCGAAAATCTATATAGAGCTCCCATGGTTCCCCAAATATCTCCGGAAGATCCTCCCAAGCATTTGGAGTCACAAACTCAAGTAAGGGATCATTACCTTCTCTTCTTTATTCAAGTTCAGTTTTTATCTTTTTCTTTCTATTTCAATTTATTTATGTCGGGATATATCTATAAATATACTTATTACGAACAATTTTATGTTAAAAGGAGGTGATAACCCTTTATCCCTCATTAACTGATTTTATTAATGTTTAAGTGACGTCGATATGTAGTAAAACTTTCGCCATGATTTTCAATGCTAAAACAATTGTGTAGTGAATTCCATACCCATTTTCTATCAAGGGTGGTCACCTATATACACTTATAATAAATTTACATGATACTTACATGTATTTATTCTACACTAATTTATTTTGGAATAAAATATTATTATTAATGAATCCATGTTTAATGATCTATATGGCACACATAAGCATGATAATGAATTATAAGTGATGAGTGCACATGGAATTATATAAAGCTTTAATGTGTTGTGTAATGTTTAGTCTCATGAGACTTCATTCTGGGATAGGCAGTAAACCTGACTATTTTATGATACTTTTTCTATCATTATGTTTATTATGTTATCCTTGACATATGTTTATGATGTAGTGTTTTAAGTTATTTCCACATTTCCCATGTTTCATTTATGATTATCAATCAATATCATGTCTCATTGAACATGTTTATGATTCCTAATATTTTTATGCCCTATTTATATTCCTATTATCTAACATGTATTATTCCCTTCATGTTATTTCATGGTTATTCCCTTACTGGGCTTTATATATCACCCCCTTTTTATATATGCCCCCATGTTGTCCAATGTAGTTTTAAATGTGAGCATGTTAAGGATGTTTTTTGAAAAGAGGATGTTTTCCCTATTTTAAAGTGTTATATAATGCATCTAATCACCAAATATTCTATAATTATCAATCTTATGGGTTTTATTATGTGTAATAATATATAATAAATCATTCTATTAATGTGAAATAAAGAATAGGGTTGTTATATAGACTATTTCCATTACCCTATCCGACCAAACAATTTCTATCAAAGGATAACTTTCTTAAGATTGTTTTCACCCTATAATTCTATTTCTTGATAAAAAAAATTGGCATCATATGTTGTTCCTTTTGGAATAGTACAATCCTTCTATAGTTTATCTTTTAATTTTATTGTGATAATATATTCCTAAACATCACAGTCTTAGGATAAAGATATTTAAGATGGTAAGATTGAACCCAAACGATGCTTGGATTCCTCAGAATCTACCTCACTTTGTTTTTTTTTGTGATTATGGATACTAGAGATCCCAAATAAGGGAATACCTCAAACAGTTGATAATTGAGCACTGGCCCATCACGAAAAAATTGAACGCTCTACTTGAAGATGATTAATATACACTAATTAGAAATGATGATACTATATATGTATTAAACTACAAATTTGTTAATATTTTTTATTATTCTATTAAAAAAATTCATGTGTATGCTTGTGAGAAAACTCATCAAATTTGGAATATCCTATAAGGAACTCTCCTTCTCCCAAAAATATTATCCCAACCCGAGCTTGAAATACTTTTTGTTGAGTACCAATACTTTGAGATGGGTGAAGATTTAATAGTAAACCAAATATTCAATAGATTTACAATCATTATGAGTGGAATGAATTCACTTAGAGAACATATGAAAAACCCAGTACTTTTTGAAAGATTCTTATCAGATTTAACAAAAAATGGAATCCTAAGAAGGTTACCTTTGATGAAATTAAGAACTTCGAAGAGCATACTCTGGATGAATTGATTGGATCCTTGCTTCAATATGAAATGGAACTAAATAACAAAGCTAACAGGGAGGTAACAAAAATAAAATATTTAGATTTTAAATCTATGAATGTTGTTATAACTAACTCTTCTGATTCTGATCTACATGATAGTGAAAAAGAATATATGACTCCGATTGTGGCTGGAGTTTAAAAAAGAATTAAAAGAAAAGGATTCAAATCCAGTTTAGAAGAAACCCTCAAAAATAAAAGAACAAGGTATATAGAAAAGGTGGAATCAATTACAATTATTTATATATAACTTTTTATGAGTGAATAAAGAAATAACAAATCAATCCTTACTATCATAAACTAAATAATAAAGTCAGATACAAAAATAAGGATAAAAAGGAATTGAAAACCAGTTATAGTTGTACAAAAGAATCTGATTCCAATGAAAATTTTGAAAATGAAAAAGAAACTACAAACTTGTGCTTCATGGAATCATAGAATTAGTTTAATGATTCTGTGTTTTATTATAGATGTGATGGTTCTCATTATGATTCTGAAATCCAAATGTTACTAAATTAAATAATGAATTTGAAAGATTAAGAATATAGATTTTCAAATCGTCTGATTTATATAAAAACATAAGGAAAATAATTAGAAACTTATTTATAAAAATAAATTAATTTTTCAAGAAAATAATAAATTAAGAAATATTTTGTTTTCTTCTCATTCTATAGTTTATAAAAGTTTGAAATCTTCTCAATATTTGAATGAAAATTTGAAAAAAAAAGTTGAAAGTCTTAAACTAATTATCTTATTTTATTCAAGGACATGAAAAATATCATAAAATGATGCCTTTAAATAAAAGTGGTAAAAATAATTTATTCCTTGAAACTGAGCTTAAATGAATGCTGAAAATGATATTGTTTCAAGTTCAATTCTTTGGTAATTTCATGAAAAAATACCCGGTTTTTTGAATCCCATGCCACATATCACTATATTTATATTTTAAATCACATTCCTGTGAGGCTTCTAAACCTATTATTTTCATATTCTTTACATTCACCAAACTTCTTGAGAGAACCAAATCATGCTTCATTTATCCAGAATTTGATCTATTTTTGTCAAAACCTTAGGGTATGAGGTGCATATATTTTAAATGATTGAGGCATTTCTTTGGTATTAAAGCCCACTTTTCAAAATAATAATTTTCATTATGGACCACCTTGTACATTTAATCCTTGTAACCCATAGAATCCATGAACAGCCTGTTAGGTTAGCCACATTACAATCCAATTTTCCCTATCCAACCTGCTCTTGAAGTGAAATTGTATAATCTAGTAAAACTTAAGTGTGGGGGAAGATGTCTTGTGTTGTGCTACCTCATTTGGAGACAATTTTGGTGAAAACTAAAATCTTAAGGAGATGTTCTCATTGATGAAAAAATCATTCAGTTGAAAGTTGTTCCTTTTCTGGATCTTTCATGTATGAGTAGTTGTGCCTTTCTGGAGCTTCCAACGGGGAAATATGTTGTGCTTATCTGGAGCTTTCAAGAAAAATCATGTTTGAGATGATTGAAAATATTGGTGTTGAAATGATGAATGGTGTGTAATTTCACTGATTTTTCATTCTAGTGGAGCTGATTTACTGCAAAGGGGAGTGAGGAGGATACCATATTTAAGTTTAAATTAGAATAATGCAATTTTGCTTCAAAAAGATCTTAGCACTCCTTATAGAGCCACATAATTTTTCACATCTAAATCCAACCAACCTAAAGCCACAAAACAACCTTTAAAAGTCATCATGATAAAAATATGTTCTTGACTCACATTGGGTGAAGATGTAGAAATTTATCAAGCCTATGGTGACCCTTGCATGAGTATTGGATGAGAAAGACATTGTTGAAAATTGATATTTGTGTGATAAGAAAAAAATGTATGTTAGGTAAGTGTTTTGTGTGGAAGGGAGAACAAATGAAGAGGAAATATATTTAATGAACTGAATTGAGAACTTTTAATAATGGTTGTTTATGAGGCATGATATCTTTTGTTTCTTGGTGATAAATTATTGGATCTCAAGGATATGTGTTTTAAAATTAGCTTTGATTTAATGTCGATGTTTACTTGTCCAAGAGTCCAAGTGATAAGTGTGGGGGAATTGATAGAGTTAATATTTTCTTTATTATTTATATGTTTTTCAATGATATAGTCCCTCCCAATTATTTAATTTTAGTGTATTTGCATCATTTATGTGTTTTTGGTGTATTTTGGGCTTAAATGTGAAAATGGGGTAATTCTGTAAAATTGTCCATTTTATATAGAATTAGTTTTTCAGGAATAACTTTTATAATATGGGTCTAATTGAAGTGAATCATTTTTTTGGGATTTTTATGCTTGTGGGATTGAAATGTTCCTTATGGACCAAGACCCAATTCGGAACCCCATGGTACAGAAAATTCAATCAAGTGGAGAAATCAGTTTTGCAGGCAGAATGGACCCCACTGCATTAAATATGGAATATATCCTTCATCCGACCTTAGAATGAGGTGATTATAGCTGGTTTAGACAAAGGACTTTCAAGGAACGGTTCATATTAAATTTCATAAAATATAAATCTCATTAAAGCAACTTTTGGGAGCGTCCAAGTGGAGTGGGTGAAACAGTGTTTGGTGGCCAGAAAAGTAATGGTCATTGATTCGTCCATATCGTTCTTTTCATCAGTCCAATGACTCTCAAATTTTTAGGGTCGATGAAAAACTTCATTTATAACATTATATAAGGAGGGACCTTAGTGATTTTCTGCCGTCTGGTGGGCATAACAGAGGAAAACTTCTAGAGGACAGATTCTTGAGCATCGAATTTTCTGTTCTTTATTTTCTCTCTTTTGTTCTTATTAGTTTTGTAATGAATTCTTCTTTCCACTTAGTCACAATTACCCTAACCATGGGGGGGTAAAGTTCTGTGTGATTGGGGAAGGAGAGTTTTTCCATGTTGTATTTCATGAGTTCCTTCTATTAGTGTTTTAAAATCCTCTTTTCTCTTCTCCGAATATGTTTCGATATCTTATAAAAGTTTTTATTATCATGTACGATTGTATCTGATTTTAGATTCTATTGTTCATTTATGTTTGGTCAATGATCAATATCTCCCTCCACTAGGTTCTAGTTTATAAAAAATGGAATATACTGGGATTTAGTGGTGTAGTACTCGGTGATCACCGATATGTGTGTGAGGAGTAGTGAATGTTCTTGATTGCTTGGGATAAACAAGACCCGATTGGGAATTTACTAAGATAATTGGGGGTATTTTCTACAACTCTATTACACATTGGAAGGAGAGTAGACAAATCTAAGGTTTTATTAAGTTTTATTCTCACATTTTTATTTAACCAAGGGAGTGAGAAGAAATGATTGTGGATTCTCACTCTTAACGATTTAGCAGAGGAGAATTGGGTAAAATGAACAATGATAGAATTACAATTGGAAAACCAACCCTAACCTAATCCCCATTTCATATCACTGATATAAATCACATCATCTGTCAATTTGTTTCAAAACATTCACTCAATTAATTTACTTTCTTTAGTTTCTTTCTTGTATTTTCTAAATCAAACAATTTTTAAAAACAACCCCACTTCTTTCTATTTTAAGGTGACAGCTTAATATTTGTGCACTCCTCTCTGGAGACAACTGAGGTAACCCACTATAATACATTTTAACATAGGTTATATTTGTTTTTACCACACCCCATAATAGGCTCGTTTCATCACTCTATATAAAAAAGTTAGTGTCATAGTTATCCCTCTAATAGAAAATGATTTTGTAACGGGTTAAGATTCCCCATTAAAAATCTGGTAGTGAAAATATATCTCTTTCCATGTTGAGAGGTATAAGACTAAACTAGGTTCGCATTGGATCAGACTAGTATAAAAATCCATGTTTCATTTATTTTACTTCCACTAATAATTTACTTTAGTAATTAATTATAAAAATTAATTTCATTAAAAAAATTAATTTTTACAATTTTTGAATATGGTCTATTCACCCCCATGAATAATTTAATGTCCAAAAATATTATAAATAAAATTCAGATTTTGATTTAAATAAATGTCTTATTATGTATTCCAATTATATAAAACATGAACTTATTTTGTTTAATTATATACCATTGGATTTAAAATACTATTAAGAATCACTATCATCGATATTATAGTGGTTGAACAGTGATCACGTGATTAGTACAAATATTGGGTATTAAAAAATCCAATTGACAGGGACAAAGGAGGTGATTTCCTCAACCAGTAGTATCATACCTTATAAAGACAAATTATTAGATATTTTTAGGGAAATAGAATCTCTATGATTTTCTCTAGACCAATCCCGAGTACAGATCCAACAACATTAGCCTGAGAGGAACCATTTATAAGAAAAATTCATGCTTCTCGAGATCATAACCAAAAACCATATTCTCCAAACCACCCCACGAATGTGTCACAGTCACACACCTTACACTAAGGGAGTTCATCGGTGTATTAATGTGATAGATATTAATACCATATAACTGTTATTATGTACATTTTTTTATATAATAGTGAATATATTTTCACTCTATTATTTTTACTTTATAAATGATTATTATTTTTTACAATAAAAAAAATTGTATTTTTAATTTATATTCAATTTTATTTAAGAAATTTATTTTTATGAGTTAATGGATTTAAAAAAATTAATAAAATATAATTATTAAATATAAATTATCATATAGTTTTTATTAAGTCAAATATAATTTTTATGACGGTTCACATATCGTTATAGTAAAAAAAAACCTAGTATTGATCAATAAATATAGATTATTATTTTAAAAGATAAAATACACATATTTATAAAATTATTTTGATAAAATGAATATTATTTTTGGATCCATAACATCAAAATTATCAAATGGTAAATTTTTCATTATTTTCTAAGATAATCTAATTTTGAGTAAAAATTAAATGCCATATAAATATATGGTGTGTATTATGAAATCATAATGACCCAAAAGTGGTGTAACAAATACTATAAAATTCATAAAAGACCAAATATATAATTTCCTTATAAAATAATATGATTTATTTTAATTATATTAATTTTATAAATCCATTTTGAATCTTCCAAAACCATTAATATAATTTATGGTTTTAAAATCCATTCTTTAAGAGTATGACTCGCTTCCACATAGAAAAGGTTTTATTTTCTTAATTTAAAACCTTTTTCTTCTAAAATAATGAAAAAAACTCCTATTTGGTGGAAACAATTCAAAAAAACCCTGGTAATGTTTGTTTTTTTATTTATTTTATTATATTGAGTTCAAACCCTAAGTTTGAGAAATGTTAAAGAAATCCCCATTCATTTCCTATATAAACCCACCCAATCCTCCATTTGTCTTTACAAAAAATATTTTTATCGTATCTATAATCTTCGATATCCTCTCTAGAGTAATCCTAAGGTTCCCTCAAGCTCTTAAGAAGCTCCTCCCAAGTATTTGGAGTCACACACTCAAGTAAAGGATCCAATCCTTATCTTCTTTATTCAAGTTTATTTATTGTATTATGACTTATATTTCCAATTATAAATATTCAGATATGTCATTCCATGTCCTTATTAATTAATATTTTATTTCCAAATGATACAATACCCCTTTCTCTCTCATAAATCCATTTTATAAGTTTTTAAGTGATGTTGTTATGCTGGAGAAATTTCACTGTGTTTTTCCATTCCAAAACAATTGTGTAGTGAATACCATAAACAATTAATATCGATGGTGTTCACCTATATAAACTTATTTTTATCATAATTGGTAATTAAAAGTATTTATTCCATTCCATTTGTTCGCGGAATAAAATATGAGGATGAATGAATCCAAGTTTTCTGATCAATGTGGTACACTAAAACATAAGAATGAAATGAAAGTGACAAGTGTGCCCCAAATTATACAGCACTATAATGAATTGGGTAATGTTTAGTATCATTAAATTTCATGTTGGGATTGGTAGAAAACTTTATTTCCTTTGGGAATTTTTATATCATGATGTCTTGGAATTTATCTTTATCCTATGTTTATAATGTAGTGTTTTAAGTTGTTTCCATAGTTAGTCTGGGTATGAAACTCAAGAGGGGTGACTTGGGTTCTTATAAAAACAATATTTTAGAAACACTGTTTTAAAAGTCACCCAATTAAATTATATGTAGTCCAATTATCCAACGTAGCATATTTATAAGAGTTTTGATTGTTTAATTGATATCTCAAAAGATTGATTAATTCTTAGTTATAAAAATTAGAAATATTGATACAGATTTTAAAAGTAATTTACTAAATAAAAAAAGTTGTAAACACTAACTAAGTTTAGATCACAAAGTAATTTTTTTCTGAAATATGTGTGAAAATAGAGAAAAATAAATTTGAAAAACACAGTGGATAAAAAAAAGAGGTTTAATACCAACAATAGATCAAGTACTCTCCACTTTGTGATGACCTGCCACCAATTATTTAATATTAATAAACATGATCGACACCTTAGATCAGGGTTCTCAACATCACATAAGTCTATCTAGATCAACAAGACATCATCCACTATTATTAGTTGGATAAAAAATACAACCATGACACATGGGGACCTCTTCCACAGTTATACACAGGAGAAAATGATGTGGAAAGATGAGTGACTGAGGATATCTTGTCTCTTCCAGCTCATCGTAGGAGACAGTGTGTGTTTATGATACAGACACACACACTACTCAAAAAGTAGTGAAAAATTACACAAGAAATCAAAAATAATGATAAAGAGTATAGAATACTCTATGTGATGTTCTTGATTCTTCTTGAATTCTTAAATGTATCATATGAAAGCTTGAGTAATCTAGTGAAAATAGACACAAAAGCAGAGTGTAATGAATTCATTATTTTTAGGTTTCTATATGGATAATATGTTCTTTATAAATCCTCTTTATCTGAATTTGTTATTATAAGGATGTTTGTAGTTTGGTTCACAGAAAATTCTTCATTATTTTTAGGAAATAGGATGGGTGTTTATGTATTCTTCTTGGTCTTGTGTGTCACATCCTTTTATCTTCTCATGTGTCACCTTTTATTTATTCCTGGGTATTTAACTTTGGCTGATAAGGATAATGATCTCCATCATGTGCAGATACCTCCTACTGCCTAAAGAAAAGGTTGTAAAAGATCATTAATTTTATCAGTATCATTAAATAGCTCAAATAAGACAATTAGTAATTATTTTTAATATAAATAGTAGATGGAGAAATTAATAAGCCTAGAATGGTTCCATAGAAGCGGTGACATAGGATCAATGACACATGAGTGGTGACTTTTACTTTTCAAAAATACTATAAAAACTTCTTGAAAAAATAGAGTCTAGTCCATTATGAAAATTCTAGACTGGTAGGAATGGTTTCTTATCCTTTGCGATAATTTTAGACTGGTAGGTCACTACAGTGGTGACTGGATCATATTAATGGTGTCTGGTCCTGTGAGAAAATTCTGAACTTCGGGAATGATGGCCTAAGAACAGTAATAGAGACTTAGCAAAAAATATGGATTTCTGGAATGTTATTTGGTCCCTTGTGAAAACTATGAACCAATGGGTCACTACAATGGTGATTCATACATTACCAATTTTTAAACTGAAAAGTAATTGTGAGTTCTGACTGGTGACTCATAATTATTCAAATATTTTCAACTTATCTTATGAATTAATAATTTATAGAATATATTAAGATTATAAAGAATCGCAATAAACAAGATTAATCATGATTTTGAATCATTAAACTATATAATTCCAATAATTTCCCCTTTTTGATGATCACAAATCACGGCATTTACAATCCATAAAAAATTATCTTAGTAAATGATTGATATTTTTCTCAACATACCTGAAAGATTGTGTAAAATCAAGAAATAGATAGAGATCAATTAAATTTATCATAGAAGGAATAATATCCTAGAAATACATTAAAGTATCAAATAATATATATGAAATATTATATCTCATACTCATATCTTAATATAGAATCTTATATTATTAGTAGTATAGATTCATAAAGATTCTTAGGTGAATACCATGAAGATTTTTATGTGAGTTAAATTACATCTGTGGTTTATCCCACTTTTGGGATTATCAAAAAGAAAATAAGGAAATGATAATTAAGAAAAAGCACAAAAGTTCATCCACAAGCGAATAAAATAGAGAGAACCATTCATTGAACACATCAATATAGTATAAAAAAGTACATCCTAGCCCTATAAAAAATCATCCAATCACTTTGGCTCTAATTCCAACACCTATTTTACCTTGTGATAGAAATTAGGGGTAGAAGCAGTAGGTGCATAATTTGTAGTGGTTGGAGGTTCAGAGTGGATACGAAGAGGAGGTAGAGGCACTTCATCCAAAAGAGAGGGAGAAAGGCTCAGTTTGAAGGAATAATAAGGTAAAGGTTGTTCAATAATGACTTGTATGATCTATCTTTGAGCCTGAGAAAAATTCCTGGTAACAGGTGCAAGGGAAGTAGAGGTAGGAGGAATCAAGCTAGGTCTTATAGGGGAAGTTGTTGGAGTAACAATTGTTGTTTTGTGATGGTGCAAGTATGGCTTGAACAGATTAATAAAATATCTATTTACTACATGACCATATTTTAATGCTTTCTCAAAGTCATTCGTATATTCCATCAACTTCTAAAGGATATGGGTGAATTCCTTCAACTTATTGACTTTAACCTTGTAAGATTGAGTCACTAGAGGGAGCCTCGAGTTCTCAACTAAATAATTGTAATGATTGGTCAGCTAGTTCTTGGTATAGATATTTTTAAAATAGAAATGCACTTTATATTTGAGAATTAGTGGTTTCTTTTGAGTAATATCTAACCATATCATGCACATGCTCATTGTTCTTCTGAATATTACTAAGGCCTTCCTGGCCAGAACTACCAATCAAAGCTTAAATCTCTTCTCTTATCACGGATCTAATCAAATAACTATCCTAAGGTTGAGAGGCCTGAGTAGAATCAAATGTATATGGATCTACAAAGTTGAATTTGATAAGATTTATAAAAACTATCTCTAAAGATCACATATATTAATCTGTCAGTTGATTGATTACAGACACAAGCCCAAGAATTTTATTTCTTAATTTGGTGTTGTTCTTGAACACTTCTTTAGCCACTAAAATCGAATTTGGTTGAATATGAGATAGAAATCATCCTGAGAGCATGTCAACAATAGCCTCACTTAGACTATAAACTAAATCTGGAGTATAAATTTCTTGCAAGCCCTTCCTCGTTTCCTCAACCAATTATTTTAAGGACTTAAATTCATCATTTGGCTATTTATTTTCAATCCTTGCCTCTTGTATCTCATGAAGCATCTTGGGTACAATTTTCCATATTAACTTCTCCAGACGCATTCTAGTATCCATTACACTAATTTTAGTCATAAGAGAATACTATGAAATCATAATCATTCCTATTCAAGATAACATATTTTCTCTAAAAGCCTTTAAATCTTCACAACTCACATAGTTTTGGGTTTCTTATGCAGGTGCAGGAAATGGTACTGGATCTTGAATAGAAACCACTTGTTTAGATGTGACGGTTTTGAGTTAAAACACTGTTGAAATGTCCATTTAATTAACGGGGGATCTCTGAGAGATATCAGCATCAAAATATCTTGGAAACCTGTACCATTCTTCTACTGAACTTGGATCAATAGGATTTTAATCTTCAGTCCTTTCCAAACTGAGGTTTTTCTCCCCCTCAACTAATTCTTCCCTTTGAGAATTAAGAGACTCTATATCTTGAATTCTTCCCACATAATCTTCCATCTATTTATGTACTTCATTATTATCTACATTTCCATCTATTTTTATAGTAGGTTAAATACTTTTTACATCCGTTAAAGAGACTTTTATTTAATTTAATGTATCATGGTTAGATACATTACCCTTACTTGGATCTTTTTTCTTGTCCTTGACTCTTCTATTATATTCTTCAGCTTCATCTATAGTGGCTTCTCCTTCTTCGACCTCTCCTTTTTCATGTTTCTCCTTATCAACAACTTCTTTCATAGTAGCTTTTTCCTCATCAGTAGCTTTACTGTTAGTTGCATCATCAACTTCACTGGCTTCCCTATAAAAAATATCTTTTTCAACATCATAATCTTCTTCCTTGTCTAAATATTCTACTATTTCATTTGCTTCCAAACCAAGTTCAGTGATATCCTTATGTCTCGAGGGATGTTCAATAGGATTAAAATCCCCATAAATATTTTCATTTTCTTCAACCCATGACTTCTTCCAAAGAGTCCAACTGATCCTCATCATCTAGAAATTTCCTTAGAAAAAAATAATCATAATCCTCAATAGTTTCTTTATTTTCCTTTACTGATCCTTTGTCTTGCATCATTGCAGAGATGAATCTATAATAAAATAAGGAAGTGGATTTTGTGGTGGTTTCCATCATTTCACACATATTAAGGATAAGATGTTCTTATAAGTTTATCTTTTGACCATTTCTTAAGAGATATACCATGAACACATCTTGATAATTCAAGGTAACCAAATCATATTTACAAGAATGGATAATATTTTGAATAAAATTAAATAAAAATATGGTTTCTCTATCCAAATCGGCAGTAGTAGGTCTTCTCTTTATTATATTTCCTATTAAATCACCCAAAGCCTCTTCTAGGCTAAAAATTTCACCTGCAGGTGGATTTCCTCCTTGATGATTCTAAAATATACCTTTATGAGGTACAATTAATCATGCATCCCACATCCTAGAAGAAAAGAAAAATATTTTTCTATTTACCCAACTTCTGATCAACAAATCATTTTTGGCATTAAAAGAAAACTCAACATATTGATAAAACTCGAAAAAAAAGCTTCAGGTATAAGGGTCTCCTGTCAACGATAAACCATTCTATCCAACCCTACTATTCTAGTACTCTATGAACAAGTGAATTACTCAAATGAATCCACTTTTCACACACATCCTTTTCTATTATGATTTCACCATCTATGATACCAGGGTTCAGAGGTTCCTCAGGCATTTTGATCAGATCATTTTTCAATCTCATTGATGATTGGTTTTTGTCTGGGGTCAAAGAAGAAGGAAACTTCAATATTTCCATTCCCAACATATAGATAGGGTTCGAAGGACAACATGGTATTTGAGAGAGAAGGGTTTTTTTTACAGTTCGAGAGTAAGAGTGAAGTGAGAAGTGACATGGAGTGACCGATTTTTAACATTTAGAGATTTTAAAGTTTTAAATTGAAAATATGATATAAAAATGAAATAAAATAATTAAAATATATATTCTAGAAAATTTACTAAATATAAAATAGTGATTCATAACGATGAGTCCTTATAGTAATTTATCGACAGTGTCATCACAACGATGATACATTTAATGATGAGACATCAACCAATGAGACTAAAAATGGTGAGGCAACCACTGGTGAGACAACAACTGGTGAGACAGAAACTATTGAGACATCACACACCTACTAAAATTTGATAATACATAATTCATGTATTATATAGTTCATTTTTTATAATTTAATAGATTAGTGAAAATGTCAGTAAGCTGGTTTTCTGTGCCAATGAATTCTAATGGAATATCACAATTTTAATAATGAACTCTCAAAAAGTGATTTATTGCTTCAATATGTTGTGTTATTGAGTAATAAAAATTATTTTTAGACATATTAATAGCACTTGAGTTATCTTTGTTTATAGGGACATGTCTAAATTGATATCCATAATCTAGAAAAGTGTGTTTCATCCACAAAATCTGAGCACAACCACTACCAACAGCTGCATATTCAGCTTCAGTAGTAGATAATGTGATATAATATTGTTTTTTTACTACACCATGATACTGGTGACTTTCCCAAATAGTGATATGTTCTAGAGGTTCTATTTCTATCTAACATACACCCAAAAATATCAACATCATAGTAGAATTACTTTTAGTGTTATCCAAACCAAAACGTTTTATAAAATCATTAGTATATTTACTTTCAATTAAAATAATACCTTCCTTATTTTGAAAATTTTGAAATCCAAGAAATAATTTATGGTTACCCATTCACCTCATTTCAAATTCATTTTGTATAATTTTTAAAAAATAAACACATAAATAATTTTTTGAAGATCTAAAAATAATATCATCAACATAGATTTGAACTAACAAAACATCTCTGGAAATTCTCTTTATAAAAAGGGTAGGATCAGCTATACATTATGTAAAACCATTAGAAATAAGAAAAGTGTTGAGCCTACCATACCAAACTTGTGTAGCCTATTTTAAACCATAAAAATATTTTTTTTAATTAAATACATGATTTGAAAAATTAGTATTGGTAAAACCAATGGGTTTTTCAACAGAAACATCATCAACTATATACCCATTTTGGAATGCACTCTTTAAATCCATTTGATAAAGCTTGAAATTCAAATGTTCAGCTTAAGAAAGAAGGATTATAATGGATTCAAGTCTGGCTATAGGTGAAAAAAAATTCATATTAAATTACTTCTTCTTGATTGTACCCTAGTACAACTAGTCTTTCCTTATTTCTTACTATGCTGATATATTCATCTACTTAATTCATAAACAACCATTTAGTGCCTAGTTTTAATAAATATTTGTGTCTATCCACTAGTTTCCAAACATTATTTTATTCAAATAGATGTAATTTGTCTTGGATATTAATTACCCATAAATCATCATTGATGTTCATAGGTTTATGTTGTGATAAGAAGGCTTGATGTTCAACCAGATTTCTGAGAGAATATATAATTTGAGTCCCTTTATCTATGTCTCCAACTATATCATCTAAAGAATGGATCTTAAAAATTCTAAGAGTAATAGAAAAAGATGGAATAGTTAATTCTAATACATCTATAGGTTTAGGTTCACTACGGTTAGATTCTATAGAATTTCCATAATTAGAGGACTTAACAAATTTCTTAATTTTAGGATTATAGGGTCTAACATATATGCCCAGATTAGACAGATCATCCTCAATATTCTCAAGAGGGGTTTTAGTTTTATGTGGATTTGTTTCATTAAATTTTATATTCATATATTCTTCCACACATTTAGTTATTTTATTAATAACTATATAGGATTTACTATAGGTTGAGTAACCTCAAAAAAACTCCTTCACCAATTTGGGATGAAACTTTTTCATGATTTCCATTTGAATTAAGAACATAAACTTTGCAGAAAAACACGTTGAAGTATCTAACTTTGGGTTTTCTATTGTTCCACAACTGATTGAGATTTTATTAAGAATAGTTCTAATTAATACAATGTTAATAATATAACAAGTTGTATTCACTGCATGTTCCCATAATTAAATAGGTAAATCATATTCATTAATCATATTTCAGGATATTTATTATAAGGTTCTATTTTTTTTCTAGAACTTCATTCTATTGGGGTCCCCTTGGATCATATAATTTATGACCATATCCATTTTGTAATAAAAATGGTTCACGCTCTTGATTTTAAAACACATGACCATGGTCACTCCTAAAGGATTTAATTCTATGAACACTATGGTTTTCTAATGTTATAGAATACTTGTTAAAATTAGAACTAGCTTCTCTTCGGAGAGATAAGAAAAGAGTCCAAGTATACCTAGAAAATACATCTAATATAACATATACATAGTGCTTCCCACTTAAACTTTAGACTCGTGAATGTCCAAACAAATACATGTCATCTAACCCATGTGGTTGAGAAGTTTAAACTTCTTTATTTGTTTTCAAAAAAAATTGATGTTTTAATTTTTGAAAAGGATTATAGACTTTTTCATTTGGAAACTCTAGTTTTAGTAGATCCTTCAATCACTCTTTCCTTGAAATCTTTCTAAGTGAGTGAGTGTTACAATGGCTTAATCTCATATTCCAAATTCATGATTCTTTATGAAATAAACTTAATTAAGAAACTTTTTGAGAAGATAAAGAATCCATGTCCATGGCATAAATATTCTCATTTCTAAAAGAAGTAAATACTTACTCATTTTTAAAATTAAACACATTACATGCATCATTTTCAAATTTAAAAGTAAAACCATCATCACATAATTGAGATATGCAGATAAGATTGTAATTTAATCCATTAACAAAAAGTAATTTGGAAATGAATATTGAATTAGTGTTGCTGATTTGGCCAAGCCCAATTATTTTTCCTTTATCATTTTCACCAAAAGTGACATGCCCACCATTAATCTTTATATGATTCTTAAAGATTCAGTATCCCCCTGTCATGTTTCTTGAATATACATTGTCCATGTACCAAAAGATTTCATAGAAGCTCTTTAAGTATTATTCCTACAAATAAAATTCAAACAAGAAAATATTTTGGTACCCAGCCTTGCTTGGGTCTAGTAATATTAGTAATTAATGCTTTGTAAACCCATACTTTCTTCATGGTTTTCCTATAAACAATTCATAGAGTATTAGAAAAATAACCTCTATGTGTTATGAAAAATATAAAAGCATTAAATAATTATATAGTGCTAAAAGTTGCAACAGATTTCTCAAATCTAGGTACAAAGGTTATTTTTCAAGATTTTTTTACAAAATTAGTTTTAACAAAGTTTCTTTGCCCGGGTTGACATCCTATACGAGTGGCATATTTTGGTGCAACTTGTTTACCAATAATTTTTTTGAGAGTGTTCTTTCCATTGGTAAACTTTTCTAAGTCCTTTTTCAACTACTCATTTCATAATTTAATATCTATTTTTTCTTTAATAAATTTATTATTTTATCTTTCTCTATAGTAAGATCATATTTAAAAGTAGTGGTGAGAGAATGTTGTTTCTTCAAAACATTATATTTGTCTTTTAATTCATTAAATTTGTCCTTGAGCATTTTTAAGTACTCAAATATCTCCTCATTTTTCATGTTTTAAATGTCAAATTAATCTTTAGAATAATATGAATTATCTACAAGAGGTTTCAGGGTTACCTCATAAGTGTTTTTCATGAATCATGTTTTATCTTTTTCGCCTTTATCATCATCTGAAGACTCTAACTCAATGGAGATATCCTTTGAAGCACTATAGGTGGCCTTAATTACCTTCTTAAACCTATTATCCTTATCATCATATTTCTTTTTATACATTAACTTAGGACAATCATCCTTTACATGTCCTCTACTCTTACATTAATAAAAGACCATCTCATTTGAATTATCACCTCTCTTCCAGTCCTTTTTCCAATTTCCCTTATATTCATACTTTTCTTTTTAGTTGGGATTCCTAATGAACTTCTTCTTCCTATAAAATTTTTTAGACCTTATGTCTAATAGAGCCACTTTCTTATCATATTCATATGATGATTCTTCATTTCATGAACTGTAAAAATGAGTTTGTGCCTTCTTTTTTTCTTTGTGTTTAGAAGTAGAGGTCTTGAAAGCCACTGGCTTTCTCTTTGCTTTATCATCCTCTTATTTTATGACCTTCAATTCGTCCTCATTCATCATCAAATTATCTATCAGTTCTTTTCCTGTAAAAGTGTTCATGTCATAGTACTCCATAATTGATAATGAAGTTCCCCTCCATATTTCCGGTAAACATATGATAAATCGCATGATTTTCTACATTGTTGTAATAGTAATTTTGAGAGAGATCATAATACTTACAATTTCATTAAACATGAGATACATGTCTGATATAGGTTCATCAGGCTGTATTTTGAAGTTATAATATTTAATAGTATATGTGTTAAGTCTCATTTCCTTAACACTAGTGGTCACTTCATGTGAAATAGCTAGAGTATCCCAAATTTTATGGGATGATTTACATGTAGAAATCCAATTGAATTTTTCATCTCATAAAGAAAAATATAATTCATTCTTAGATTTGTATTTTTTATTATAAGATATATTTGTTGGGTCATTAAAAGTATTTTAGGAATTATTAGGAATCTTATATTCATCTACAAAGGAAGAAGAAATTTTAAAACTGATATATTCTAAATGCATTTTCATCTTAAATTTCAATTGGGCATAATTACTTCCATTAAAGTAAAGAGGTAAGTTCGTAGAAACAAATTACTATAGATTATCCATAATAAATAATAAATAATAGGTTTTTAAAGAACTAAAAATTTAGAACTAACATAAATTTATAGATCCTTAAAACACAAATAAAATCATAGTTGAAAATATTGAAACAAATATTTTAAAACATTGAAAATAAAATATTAAAAACAGCCTTTCCAACCAAATGTTGGTCAAAGTAGGAAACTCAAGGGAGTGGTGAATTGGTTTCCTATAAATATTTATGTTTTAACAACCTTTATTTAAAAATACCCTACTTAACGTATAAATTGTCTAGTTAATCAAACTAGTAGATGTATAAGAGTTTTGAATTTTCAATTAATTTGTAAAAAATTATTAATTCTCAGTTACAAAAATTTGAAATATTGAAATAATTTCTAAATGCAATTTACTAAATAAGAAATAGTTATAGACACTAAATATGATTAAATATTAAAATAATATTTTTTATTTTGAAATATGTGTGAAAATAAAGAAAATAGAATTTGAAAAACACAGTGGATAAAAAACAAGAGGTTTATTCTCAAGCAGAGGCCTAGTCCTCTCCACTTGGTGATCACATTCCACCAGGCAGTTTATATTAATAAACTTTATCTACACCCTAGATCTAGGTTGTCAGAAACACACAAGTCTATCCAGACCAACAAGATCTCTACCACAGTTATTTTTGAAAAAAATACAACCAGTCCACATAGGGACTTCTTCCACAGTTATAATGGGAGAAAATTATGTAGAAAGATAAGTGAGTGAGTTATATTGTATCCAATAGATTATATTTAGAAACGTTGTGTGTTTATGATTTAGACACACACACTACTCCAAAAGTAGTGAAAATGTACACAACCTAGAAGAATTATTGAGATAGGGTTTAGAATGATCTGCATGATGCGCTTGATGCTTCAGGAATTTGTGGATTTAGTATATGAGAAGATTGAGTCCCCTTGTGAATAAAAGACTCAAAAAACAGATTGTTGTGAATTCTCTATGTTTTGGTTTCCAACTAGATGATATGCTCTTCATAAATCCACTTCATTTGAATTTATTGCTAAAAGGACTTTCTCACTTAAGTTCATAGTAAGTTCTTCCTTATTTTTATCTAACAGGACGGCTGTGTATATATTCTTCTTTGTCTTCTCTTTCACATCCTTTTATCTACTCAAAAGTCACCTTTTATTTTTTTCTTGGATGTTTGCATTAAGAAAACAAGGATCATGGTCTTCATCTTGTTTAGTTACCTCGTACCACAAACTGCCTAATGAAAATGATAGAAAAGATCGTTAATTTTATAAGTATTATTAAATATCTAAAATATGACTATTTGTAATAAATTAGAAATTAAAGTGGAGATGATGAAATTACTATGTCTAGAATGGTACCACGGCAGTGGTGAAATGTCCTTTGGGAAAATTCTTGACCATAAGCTTGATACAACAGTTTCTGGTCCTTTGTCAAAATTTTAGACTAGTTGGACTACTGTCTTGTACTTTGTGAGAATTCTAAATTGGTAGATCACTGCAATGGTGACTGGATCATATTAACAATGTTTATTCCTTTTTTAAAATTATGAACTTTAAGAATGATGTCTTAAGAATCATGATATAGACTTTGTGAAAATTCTAGAATTATGGAATGGTGTCTAGTCCTTTGTGAAAACTCTTAACTAGTTGGTCACTACAACGGTGACACATACATTACTGATTTTCAAACTGAATGGTGACTGTGAGTTCTGTCCAGTGACTCATACTTAGTCAAATATTTTCAACATGTCTTATGATGTAATATTTAATAGAATAGATTAGGATTATAAATAAACTTAATGAAATAATATTAATCATTATTAGTGAGAATTAAAATTAGAGGATCCCAACATCCACATTTTCCATGTTTCCTTTCTTTTTATCAGGTTATATCAAATTACATTGTTCATGTTTATGATTTCTACTATTTTTATACCCTAATGATATGACTATTTTATAACATTAGTTATTATCTTCATTTTATTCCATTTTTATTCCATTAGTGGGGTTTATAACTCACCCTTTTCTTATGATTGTCCCCATGTTATCCCATACAATTTCAAGTGTGGTCATATTAATGAAGTTTTCAATAAAGATGGTTCTCTTCCTAGTTTAAATTGTTATATAATGTTACTAATTCTCAAATATACTAGACTTCTTAATATATTAGGTTCAATTAAGTGTAATCCTATGAAAAAATCATGTATTAATGTTAAATAAAGAATAGAATTATCATAGTTGCTATCATATGAAATGTTTAGTTATATTTGGGATTTGTATTAGAAAAGTCAAGTGTAATATTTAGGGATAAGACTAAGTATAAAAAAACATCCCTAATTTTTTTTGATGTATAGATTAAGTGGTTTACTATGAAAATAAATCTATGTATATACACTACAAGTGAGTGTGGCTTTGGCATATATGTACATGGGGGTAATACCCGAAAACATCACATTGATATGGAATTGACCTGGAACTAGTGCATGAAAATAGGCCTTTCTCTGCACTCATTTGGAATCTCCTAGGGGATATGCTTGGGTAAATTCATAATATAATTATGATCCATTATGAATGGAATAGAAAATACTATAAGAATATATGTTAGGAAATATATCATGGATAACATAGATTGAATTATAGAAATTGTTATGTTAAGAAATAAATTTATTTTATAAGTTATCCCTTCAATGTAATTAGATTCACCTTTATGTCTTTAATAGTTTGAAATTATCATCCATAATTTTCCTTTTATTCTAGAAAATGGCCATAAATTTGAGGAATCGGGTAAACAAAAAATGAGAAGGGTTATATTATGACTGCCCCCAATGAGATGCCCAACCTGATGAGAGAAGGAATCACAAAATTTATGAAGATAACCTCTCAGATGAATCAATTTTTTAATATAAACAGAGATTAAGAGGTGCATCCAAATCTCCCTAAGATATAAAAATCAATGATTGAGACCTTTACATGAAAAAGGCCTTGATTTACAATGGATTTTCTGATCCCTTAATCATGGAATAATGGATCAACTCCATTAAGAATATCTTTTTTATCCTTCAATGATCTAAGTAAAATAAGGTTCTACTAGTTTTTTATCATATGGAGACATAATATTATCATTGGTGTACATTGATCATAAATAAGAAACATGGGGAATATATCCAAGTGATGGGGTGGAAGGAATTATGAAAAAAAATCAATAAATATTTTCCACATGCTCTCCATGTTCAAATGGAAAGTTATTTACTTACCCTCAAGAAGAAAAACATAATGAATCTATAAGGTAATATGAGGAAAAACTTCACAATCCCTATGTGATACTCCTCCAAGATTTTCGTTACTCCCAAATTCAAGGTTAACTGATTCTTTGGTGGCATAAAACCTAGTGTAAGAAAAGCCCTTGCAATCTGTGACTTTGATAGCCATGAGGAAATTTTCTGATGTTCCCTCAAAGATGAAATGGATATAAGAGAATCTCAAGGGTATCACATGGATAAGAAGTAGAAAGTGGAGTTTAATTATGGAAGTATAATGGATAAATTTAATAGTTACAACAAATTTCAACATATAACTTGTTAATGTTGCAGAAAGAAGTACCCCAGAAATTACCTAAGTGGAATTAGGAAATGTTTTAGCAATGGGAAGGAAGAAAACCGACCTAATGACTTCTGATAGAAGAAACCTTATAATTAAAAAAATAAAACTAATGCTCCAACAAACCCTTAGTTCATTTTCCATTACTTCAATTACAAATTACCAAGTCTCTTTTAAAACCAATGAAATAAGCTAAGGATATTTGGGGGAAACCAACAACCTCCAAGACATCAAGGGTGATCTTTTTCCATCACAACGACTAAGGTGGTTATCAAAAACGAATTACCCATAGTTATTCTAGTTATTCATTCAATAATAGAGAATGTACATTTTTATTTTGGTTTAACTCATTCCTTCATATCAAGAAAGTTTAGTAAAACTATTCAAATACCACTAGAAAGCGTAGATGTAGAGTTTTCAGTGAAAACAAAAAATCAGTGAATTATTAAATCCCAATTATATGACTACTCATCTATCAAAATTTGAGGTTTTAACTTCCCATTGAACCTTTTCATACTCCCATTAGTCATATTTGATGCAATCCTGGGTATGGATGGGATTTACCTATATGGATCCCATAAAAAATTTGAGGGAAGGAAATCACTTTCCATATTGTGAATCATCATTTGATGCGATAAAAATTGAAGGAGGATGAGTATTATTTAGCACCAACATCTCAAGCATGGATAATGTTTCACTATGAGAAAATATATCTATATAAAATGATTGATTCAAAATAGAATATCAACCTTGAAGACATTCCCATTGTAATTTAATATGCTGATGTGTTTTTTGAGGAATTTCTTGGACTTCCTCCTAGTCGAGAGGTTGAATTTTTAATAGACCTTATACCCGGGTCATTACCATTATCTAAGACTCTACATATAATGGATGTTTTGGAACTTGAGGAACTGAAAAAAAAACTACATAAGAATATTGATAAAGGGTTCATATGCCCTTGTGTTTCACCATGGTGTGCACTTGTTCTCCTCATCAGGAAGAAGGATGGGTTAATGCACCTTTAAATTGATTATTGTGAGCTTGAAAATATAATGATAAAGAAAAATTATCATCTACACCAAATTGATGACTTGTTTGATTAGATACATTGAGCTCAATACTTCTCTAAGTTGGATCTGTTGTCAATATATTATCATGTTTGTGTGAAGAAGTAGGATATCACTAAGGTTTCTTTTCGTACAAAGTACGAACACTATGAGTTCATAATAACTCCTTTAGGACTCACTAATGCTCCAAAAATCTTCATGAACTTTCTGAATATAGTCTTTATATTTTACCCTGACAAAGATGTGGTAGTATTTATAGATGGTATTATAATGTTCTCTAAGACAGAGGAGGATTATGAGGAAAGCCTAAGCACTTTGCTAAAGACCTAATAAAAGGATAATCTTCATACAAAGTATATAAAATGAGAGTTATGGTAGAATGAAGTATCATTATTGTGGAATATCATCCCAATAAATAACATATATTTGTAACCATAAAAGAAAACAATAATTAAAGGATGGTTGTGGATAACATTTGTGATAGATATTCTTAATTTCCATGGATTAGTTGGCTACTGTCGTCAATTTTTGAGAAATTTATCACCATTTTCAAACCCTAAAACCAATATAATGTAGAAGGGAGTTAGGTTTTCATGGAATTTTGAATTTTAAGAGAGATTCAAGAAGCAAAGAATAAGGCTTATCACTTCACCTATGTCTAAACTACCCACAAGTGGAGAACATTTCAAACTATATAGTGATTATTTAAACAAGGGCTTGGGCTTTGTGCTAATAAAGAATGAAAAAGTTATAACCTATGCTTCAATTAAGTGGAATGTTCATGAATAGAAAAACCCAATGCATGATTTGGAATTCACTGTGGTAATATTCACTTTGAAAATATGATAGCATTATCTCATTCGAGATATGTCTGGAATATATATGAATAACAAAAGAATCAAATATATATTTACACATAAAGAGATGAATATGCACAAATTAAGATGGATAGAGTTGATCAAGAACTATGAATTCTCAACTCACTATTATCCATGGATAGTGAATAAAGTTGTAGATTATTTAAGTATAATGGATCTAGATATTCTATCATTTATGAGAATTGAGAGGTATCTAATCATCTTATATTTATAAAGGATGTAGTTGAGAATCATAAAGGAGGGAATGTAATCAGTCCTTTCAAAAATGATTGATCAACCATCCCTTCTAGAGTAGATAAATGATACATAAAGAGATAATGTGGGAAATAAGAGGAAAGTGGAAAATATAATAAAATGGAAATCCTTGAAGTTCATTGTTAATAAAGAATGAGTTGTGAGATTTTGATCAATACTATTTTTACAAACGAATCCTAAGATAAAGAAATATTTACTGGATGATGCACAAATATCAACCTTCTCTATCCACCCAAGAAGAACCAAGATATATAGAGGTGTCTCTGAGAAATATTGGTGGGAAAATATATAGAATTAGATCGCGGAGTATACATCAAGATGTCTCAAATGAAATAAAGTTAAAGTGGAAAGGAAAAAATCCAATGGTATGAGGAATCCATTACCCATACCTGCTTGGAAATGAGAGAACATCACCATTTAATGTTTCACCAGCCTTTGGAAGATATCAAGTGGGAATAATGCAATTGGAGTTGTGGTGGAAATTTATTTAAATATTGTACACTTCATTGTGATTTGAGAGGATTTATCACTTTAACAACTTTCACTAATGAACATCAGAAACGTTGTAAGGTTGTACGGAGTTTGACTATTGATTTTATCTAATTGAAATCTAAGATTCACCTCTAAGTTCTAGAAAATTTTCTAAAATTCTCTAAATACTGAGTTGAACTTTATCATGGATTATCATCCCCAAATTGATGGCCAATATGAGTAGAATATCCAAAAAATTGAAGACATGTTGATAGAATGATCAAGTGACTCCAAAGGAGGATGGGACTAACATATTCTTCTTATTGGGTTCTCATACAATAATAGTTTCCACTAAAGAATCCAAATGGATCCCTAATAAAAAATTTAAGGGAAGATCTGAATAACACCTACATATTGGGATTATGTTAGGGAATGAAAACTGCATGGTCCTAAAATGGTTAAGTAGATGGTCGAAAATGTTCAAACCATTTAGCAGCACATCAAGGTGGTTCACATTTGATAGAAGAGATATTTTGACAATTGTGGATGAGACCTATATATTGATCTTGGAAAAATGTTTTTCCTTTGAATATATCCATTGAATAAAGTGATGATATTTGTAAAGAGTTTAAATATTAGTCTAACATATATAAACCCATTTGAGATCATTGATCGCATCGGACCGGTGGTCTATCTACTATTTCTCCCACCTAACATATCTCAAGTACATTATGTATTCCTTGTGTTCCTATTGAGGAAGTACATACCAGATATATCACATGTACTCAATCTAGAGGATGTACCATTGTTGAATGATCTTTACAATAAAGAAAATACAGTGAAAATCATAGATCATAGAGACAATGTTCTACAAAATAAGACAGCACACTTGGTCAATGTTCTGTGGGTAAGAAACAAGTTTGAAGATGTTATATGGGAACTAGAGGAGGTGATGAAACAGAGCTACTCTCATATTTTTTTCCTGGGAATTGAAAATATAAATGGAAAAACCTTTTATTGGGGAATATTTTAACGACCCAAACCATTACAAATAAAATTCCACCTTTGATTTAAATAAATTTCTTATTTTGTATTATGGTTAGAGAAAACACATACACTTATCTGGTTTTATTATCTCCAATAAGATTTAAAAGTCATTTAAAAATAATTACTATTTAAATTATAGTCATTGAATAGTGATCACATGATTAGAATAATTATAGTGTTTTAACAAATCCAATTAACATAGAAAAATGAAGTGATAGCCTCAACAAGTAAGATCATACCCTATGAAGCCCATTTATCAGAGCATCTGAGAAAGATTTAATCCCTTGAATTTACCCTTCACCAAGCCTAATCTGAGATGGATTAACTTAAGCATGAGTTAAACTATTTATGGGAAAAAATTTAGCTCATCGAGATCAAGGGCCAAACCATGTTTTTCAAACCACCCCATGAAAGTCTTATTGTCACGCACCTTACCCTCTGGGAATTTTCTAGTTTTTTAAATGGATATATATCAAGACCCAAAAAATATGAGTATGTTAATTATTTTATATAAAATAATTAAAATATTTTCATTAAATTTTTGTCACTTTATAAATGAATTTTATTTTGATACAACAATAAAAAAAATTGTATTTTAAAATTTTATTAAATTTAAATTAAGATATATTTTTTAGGAATAAATTTATTTTTTAAAGAAATTATTTTTATTAAATATAAATGATCATATTATTTTTAGGAAGTCAAATGTAATTTTTATAAGAGTTTCAAAATTATTATTGTCAAAGAAAACATAGTATTTCTAAAAAATGATGATTCTTATTTTAAATTTAAATATATATATATATATATAATTATTTTTCATAAAATAAATATTATTTTTGGAATCATAACATCTAAATTATCCAATGGTTAATTTTTCATCATTTTCTGGGATATTCGAATTTTTGGGTAAAAATTAAATATCGTATAAATAATGGTGTAAATTATGGCATTATAATGACCCAACAGCAATGTAATAAATACTATAAAAGGAATCCAAAACCAAATATATGTTTTCAATTTTAAATAATGTGATTTTATATTTATTTTAATAATTTTATAAATCCATTATGAATCCTCCAAAACTATTAATATATTTTAAGGTTTTAAAATCCTTTGTTTAAGATAATGAATCAGTTACACATATGCAAAAATATTTTTCTATTATGTTCTGACATTAGACTTATAAAATAATCAAAACCACTCCCATTTGGTAGAAACCATGGGAAAGTCATGGAATGGTTTTTGGTTTTTGTTATTTTATTATATAGAGTGAAAACCCTATATTTGAGAAATATAAAAGACATCTCCACTCATTTCCTAGATTAACCCACCAAATATATCATTTAACATCACTAAAAATCCTTGTATCAGATACTTACGCTTACCGAAAATCTATATAGAGCTCCCATGGTTCCCCAAATCTCTCCGGAAGATCCTCCCAAGCATTTGGAGTCACAAACTCAAGTAAGGGATCATTACCTTCTCTTCTTTATTCAAGTTCAGTTTTATCTTTTTCTTTCTATTTCAATTTATTTATGTCGGGATATATCTATACATATACTTATTACGAACAATTTTATGTTAAAAGGAGGTGACAACCCTTTATCCCTCATTAACTGATATTATTAATGTTTAAGTGACGTCGTTATGTAGTAAAACTTTCTCCATGATTTTCAATGCTAAAACAATTGTGTAGTGAATTCCATACCCATTTTCTATCAAGGGTGGTCACCTATATACACTTATAATAAATTTACATGATACTTACATGTATTTATTCTACACTAATTTATTTTGGAATAAAATATTATTATTAATGAATCCATGTTTAATGATCTATATGGCACACATAAGCATGATAATGAATTATAAGTGATGAGTGCACATGGAATTATATAAAGCTTTAATGTGTTGTGTAATGTTTACTCTCATGACACTTCATTCTGGGATAGGCAGTAAACCTAACTATTTTATGATACTTTTTCTATCATTATGTTTATTATGTTATCCTTGACATATGTTTATGATGTATTGTTTTAAGTTGTTTCCACATTTCCCATGTTTCATTTATGATTATCAATCTATATCATGTCTCATTGAACATGTTTATGATTCCTAATATTTTTATGCCCTATTTATATTCCTATTATCTAACATGTATTATTCCCTTCATGTTATTTCATGGTTATTCCCTTACTGGGCTTTATATATCACCCCTTTTTATATATGCCCCCATGTTGTCCGATGTAGTTTTAAATGTGAGCATGTTAAGGATGTTTTTTGAAAAGAGGATGTTTTCCCTATTTTAAAGTGTTATATAATGAATCTAATCACCAAATATTCTATAATTATCAATCTTATGGGTTTTATTATGTGTAATAATATATAATAAATCATTCTATTAATGTGAAATAAAGAATAGGGTTATTATATAGACTATTTCCATTACCCTATCCGACCAAACAATTTCTATCAAAGGATAACTTTATTAATATTGTTTTCACCCTATAATTCTATTTCTTGATAAAAAAAAATTGGCATCATATGTTGTTCCTTTTGGAATTGATACAATCCTTCAATAGTTTATCTTTTAATTTTATTTTGATAATATATTCCTAAACATCATAGTCTTAGGATAAAGATCTTTAAGATGGTAAGATTGAACCCAAACGATGCTTGGATTCCTCAGAATCTACCTCACTTTGTTTTTTTTTGTGATTATGGATACTAGAGATCCCAAATAAGGGAATACCTCAAACAGTTGATAATTGAGCAATGGCCCATCACGAAAAAATTGAACGCTCTACTTGAAGCTGATTAATATACACTAATTAGAAATGATGATACTATATATGTATTAAACTACAAATTTGTTAATATTTTTTATTATTCTATTAAAAAAATTCATGTGTATGCTTGTGAGAAAACTCATCAAATTTGGAATATCCTATAAGGAACTCTCCTTCTCCCAAAAATATTATCCCAACCCGAGCTTGAAATACTTTTTGTTGAGTACCAATACTTTGAGATGGGTGAAGATTTAATAGTAAACCAAATATTCAATAGATTTACAAGCATTATGAGTGTAATGAATTCACTTAGAGAACATATGAAAACCCCAGTACTTTTTGAAAGATTCTTATCAAATTTAACCAAAAATGGAATCCTAAGAAGGTTACCTTTGATGAAATTAAGAACTTCGAAGAGCATACTCTGGATGAATTGATTGGATCCTTGCTTCAATATGAAATGGAACTAAATAACAAAGATAACAGGGAGGTAACAAAAATAAAATATTTAGATTTTAAATCTATGAATGTTGTTATAACTAACTCTTCTGATTCTGATCTACATGATAGTGAAAAAGAAGATATGACTCCAATTGTGACTGGAGTTTAAAAAAAATGAAAAGGAAAGGATTCAAATCCAGTTTAGAAGAAACCCTCAAAAATAAAAGAACAAGGTATATAGAAAAGGTGGAACCAATTACAATTATTTATATATAACTTCTTATGAGTGAATAAAGAAATAACAAATCAATCCTTACTATCATAAACTAAATAATCAAGTCAGATACAAAAAATAAGGATAAAAATGAATTGACAACCAGTTATAGTTGTACAAAAGAATCTGATTCCAATGAAAATTTTGAAAATGAAAAAGAAACTACAAACTTGTGCTTCATGGAATCATAGAATTAGTTTAATGATTCTGTGTTTTATTATAGATGTGATGGTTCTCATTATGATTCTGAAATCCAAATGTAACTAAATTAAATAATGAATTTGAAAGATTAAGAATATAGATTTTCAAATCGTCTGATTTATATAAAAACATAAGGAAAATAATTAGAAACTTATTTATAAAAATAAATTAATTTTTCAAGAAAATAATAAATTAAGAAATATTTTGTTTTCTTCTCATTCTATAGTTTATAAAAGTTTGAAATCTTCTCAATATTTGAATGAAAATTTGAAAAAAAAAAGTTGAAAGTCTTAAACTAATTATCTTATTTTATTCAAGGACATGAAAAATATCATAAAATGATGCCTTTAAATAAAAGTGGTAAAAATAATAATGATTTTGGTTATGATATAATATTACATGAAATTTTTTAAATTCATTTTTTTTTAAGTAAAACTAGTTTTAATTATACTGTTACCTGTTTTAGTTGTGGCATGAAAGGACATTATTCAAATGATAATTCTATTAAATTCCAAAAATCATTAGTACATAAAAAAACTAATATTTATACAAATGTGTTATCTAGATTTCCTTATAATACATGTTTAAACTTTGTATGGTTAATTAAAAATTGTATTACTGATCCAATTGTACCCAAAGTTTCTTGAGTTCTAAAATTGTCAAATAAATGATTTTGGTAGGAAAACTACCTTGTATGTCTTAGAAATGATATATAGTACATGAATGGGGGATATCGAGTCATATGACTGGATATCCATCAAATTTACCACTTAAAACACATCTGATGAGGCAATGTTACTTTTGGAAATAATTCTAATGGAAATGTAAATGTTTTCGGTAAAGTTCATATTTCAAATTCTACTTCCATTTCTGAAGTTTAATATGATTAAGTTTTCAGACATAATTTAATTAGTATATCACTATGTTGATTCTCCTAAACATCATAGAGTCCAAATAATGGCAACGGGGAATACCTTAACCACAAAGAGGGTCACCCTTTGAAGAAAATCAAAAATATTGACAAAGGCATGGATCGGGAGCTCATTTGGATTGTGTCGCGCAAGTCACTTGTGCACCATCTATGGTTCACGCAAGTCACTTGTATGCCCTATCTGATTTTTTCACCCAAGGTGCACAGTGCACTATAAATAGCCCTTGTGCGCCCCCCATTTTAACTACGGATTTTCCAAAACTCAGATTCAGGCTCTAGTCGCCCAAGTCTTCAACTCAACTCTTCGGAAATCTTCTAAGGTAACTTTTTACCTAGAATGACAGACTTAAAGGAGTAGGATAAGGCCTCAGTGTATATAATTCATCAACATTTGCACACCTAATTGTACATACCTCTTTAAAAGTGGAAACACTTGCGTGCCTCCCTACCCTTTCGATGAAACTTGTGCACTGTCCTTTTGGAAACATCTTAGGATATTACTAAAGGCTTGAGTTAAGTCTCTACCAAGTATTACCCTACAGATCCCTTGTCGCCCAGGTGAACCCATGCCGTGCAAGTACACTTCTGTGGCTAAGTATTACATGCCAAATGATTTTCATGACCTACACTTGTGTACCAACTTCATTTGTGTGCCTCTCTCTCGTTCACCTCTCCTCTTAATGATATTAGCCCTCAAACCCCTTTTCAAATCCAATTATGGCATGGTTCCTTTATTGGATTCCTTATCTAAAAGAAATTTTGTGGGAACCTGTAACATCCCAGGTAAATAAAGAATATGACATTTCCATATTTATTAATATTTTTTAATAAAATGTAAATATGAATTTAAAGGGAATGCTATGTTCGATGGCGTACCCAATACGCAACAACGAGTTTCTTTGAAATCATACGATGTACACTAATAATATAATAATATTATTATAAGTGGTAGTAATATCCTAGCCGATGTTATGGTGGGAATGAAAAGAACTAACTAAAAAGTGATTATATATGTTTGTTAAATATTTTAACAATTACCCAATAAATTATAGAGGCTTAAAATGTGAATGAATCCAATTTTAAGCATACATATTTTAATATTCTTTAAAAAGTCGATTAACTGCCTTTTGATGGAGAACCGATTTTAAATCTAGTTTTTGAAAATTTTGTATGTCATATTTTACAAAATAAAATCCCTCTTTAGAGTCAAGACATCAAAATTTACTTTGTGTATGTTTTTGTTAATTTTCTGATGATGTTCATTTTTTAATGAATACTAAAAAATGTTATATTTTAATTCAAAACCTCTTTTTAATATAATTTATTTATATGGTTAGATTATCATTTTAATTGGTTTTATGGTGAAATTATAATATATTTTTACCATTTAATCCAATGGCAGACATTGGAATTAATTTCACTTGGAAATTGGACATAAAAAAGTATCAATCTTTTAATAGATATTGTTTCATAAAAACACGCTATTTGTTTTGACAGCGGGAATTGATTATAAAATTAATTAATGAAACTTCTATGTTTTGAATTTGGTAAAATTGATATAATTTTTTAATTTGGAATGTCAAATATATCTTAGGTGGAATTTTTGGTATTTTCTGACAAATGTTCATTTTTAATGAATTGTGGAAAATACTGCATTTTAATTCAAAATTGCATTTTCATCCAATTTATTTATATAGTAATATTTTCGTTTTAATTGGTTTTAATGTGTAATTTAATTTTTTTTATCATTTAAAACAATTTTGTTCATTGTATGTAATTTCACTTTTAAATTGGATGTAAAAACAAATCAATCTTTTGATAGATTTTACTTCTTAAAAACCCATCTTTGGTTTTGAAAACGGGAATTATTTTAAATTAATTACTGCAATTTCTATGTTTGAATTTGATAAAATGGATTCCATATTTGGAATCATAAGGTTCAAATTATGTAATTAAGACTCTTTTGTTTTTTGACATTATGAATATTAACAATGGTAATTATCTTTAATTATCGTGTTTAATTAGTAATCAGGTAGTTAAGGGTAATAAAATAATATCATAAAAATATAAAATGACCCCAACATGTGTCCTAATTCTTTTACTGGTGTCATGGCCGACCATGGGATGCCTTTTTCCACCTTTCAGGCCCCATGGAATCACTTTAGTGTGATACTTACTTTTTATCATTTTTTTAAGAAAGGAAATATAACAAATGTTTTTATATCCTAAGTAAAACAATTTTAGTTTCATTTAAATAAATGATCTATTTGACTATAAAAAGTCATTGGAAAGTTAAAAATATTTCTTACATGATGGTAATTTTTTAGACATTAAATAAATAAATTTATTTATGAAACTGTGATGATACAGTGATTACCTCATTAATGAACGATTTAAATAAAATGAAAAGATAAGGTAAAATCTAAAACTTAAACTTGTCAAAAACCTATTGGATTGGTGGATTTAGTACCATTATCTCCTTATCCTAGAAATATATAATTGTGGAACCTTTAAAATCCGAAAATCATTTTATAATAAAGTAACATTTCATGACTTTCTAAGAGTGCCCCTCCTCCCTCTTATAAAAAGCCCCCACCTCTACCCCTTACCCACACCTCTAAAGCCCTTGGCTAATCCAACCTCTGCTAATATTGTCTCTCCACATACCTCTATTACTCCTAGAAGCATCACTTTGGGCAGAAGTTCTTCCAAGGATTCCTTTGGTCTAAAATCAAAAAGATTTACCCAATTTGAAGGTAATGTCGTCTCTTATGGTCTTTTGTTTTATTTTGCTTCTCCAACCCGTTAAACTCTTTTTATTCCTTTAATTTGTAACAAAACCAGTATAATAAATATACTAGGATGTTTTTATGAGAAGTATTCTAGCTACACTTATACACACCTTCATCAAATGGTTAAAGAACATACTATTTCTATGGGTGGCGAATTACCGCCTCACGAAACAATGGTTGTTCAATCTTATTTTAACATCTCTCATGGTGTACATTATGATGTAACTATATTTTATATATGATATATATGGTATTTATGTTTTCTATATGATTTTGTATTTTATATTTAAAACATACATTTATGCTTTTCATGTTGTGCAAATGCGATAATTTCATATGAGGAAGTGTGGACTACTGCCCCTCAAGTGATGTGACACATTCATGCAATACATGGAATGTATAAAGAATGAAATTAATGAAATTATGTTACATTTATAAAATATATATTATACTGGAATTATAATATATATTTCTCTCATTTATTTTTAATTCCATTAATATGAAAAATAAATGAAAGTAGCGTCTATTTATACGTACGGCCTACCCTCTCCATGAACGGTGCATTTCTTTTATTTTTATCTACAAATGTTATGGAATAGTATAAAATTAATATATACCAGATATATATATGATATTTAAATCATTAATACTATTCTATAGATGGTATACCTATAATATCATGGACAATTCTTTTCAAACAAGTACATTTTTTACTCATGTACCAAACATCGACAAAAACATCTGATATGAACTCACATAATTAACTAATTATTATAACATTGTAATATTAGATATGAATTGAATAATAAACTTTAAAGGAGGTACTTAAGTAATTATAAATTTACAAAAGTTTATTATTTAGGAATATAAAGAAACGAACAAGACAAGCTGGACTTGATGTAAGGGATCTAACCTCTCTCTTTCATTTTAAGTACTCTCCTTTATGTCACTTATTTTAAGCTCCTCTTTCTTATGTTTGGGGATGTTCATAGATTCTTCTTATTTTAATTTTTATTTTCATATGATTAGAGACCATAATTGATATCTTCAATCCATTTTTGGAAGTTTTAAGTGGCGATGTTAGGCTGCCGAATTATCATAAGGGGATATCTTATCTCACTTTTAATTCCGTGAGATTTCCATTGTTCACCACTTATTTATTGAATGTTTTATATTGTGTTCTTCCATTTGATATATATTATCATGATTCTATTTATATTCACGGTATTTTGTGATTCATATTGTGTTTAATATCTTTTGGTCATATGAGTCGATTGATTACAATGAGGTATGTGGTTTTTATCTCACTTTTTATTCCCTTGAGATTCATGATATATTCGTCACTATCTCTGTAGAGACCCGAAGCTTGACGTACATTGAAATTACATTACTTTTGCAGAATACTTAATAAATAACAAAAACATACACAAAAGGACAGTAATAGTTTAGTGTCTTTGGAAACTCGGAACGTAATCTTCTAATTGTGGTGAAAGATCTTCAAAATCTCCCATAAGGATCTTCCCCTTTTGTTTTCTTACCTACAACCTTTCTTTATATCCTGGTGAAAAAAAACATATAAAGGGTGAGCTCAAATACTCAGTAAGGGTAAGCATGGATAAAATAAAACAAATCATATATATTTGAACTTAAAAACATGAACTTAATGTTTAAACATCAAAATCATGAGCAATGACATAAAACATGGTAGTACATAAGGCATAGATCATAAAGAAACATTAACCATGATAAAATAGCATGGGAATCAAACATGTAATTGTGGAAACCATTCATCACATGTTATTATTTCCATAGTAGCCAAGGAATTTCTTCCAAGACCATCTTAGTGGACAAAGTCCCTTTCTGAATCGATTTCACTCCTCATTTCAGTCCTATAACACTGAACCGGATTAACTTATCATTCCATCCATGTCTATATCATGAGATATAAATATTTACCCAATGCATTGGAGGGAGATATAGGCCCCACCCATCTAATAATGAAATCATTATTACTTGTGCCACAAAATAAACATACATCATTTATAATAACCCAAAGAATAAAATGGGTTTCATAAATATCGTCCCATCCATACAAAAAAATAGATATCATTTCAGCATAGAAAAAGTGAAACCATGTAAATCATAGAGACATTATATTTGAAACATACACACGTGAAATAATGTCATCTTAGATGGAAAATGGTTTTGATAAAACACTTGAAATGAATTCTTGAGGAAAATATCCTTTCTTCTTCAAAATCAATTTCTTTTCACAAAACGTCATGAAATTTTAAAAGAATAATATTTTGATTTAAATATTCATGAAATATTTTGGAGTAATCTTCATGAAAATAAGGCTTTATAAAACAGTAAAAATCCTTTCATTCCGTATAAGTTAAAAAAACATTCTCCTCGTACTTTTATCAGAAAAGTCAAAAAGTACATTGTAACGTAAATAAAAGAAAGATTCCATACATACCATGTAGTAAAAGTCAAAATGGGTAAAAAGGACATTAAACATACATAAAAACACTTTTAGAAAACATGGACATGGATGATAATAATAACCCCAGTAAATACTTACGTATAAGAAATCTCAGATAAAAAAATGATATTTGCAAAATTATCCCTTACCTTACGTCTGATATGCTTCGTATGTATCCAAACCTATTTTATAATGATTTAAATAATGTCATTGAATTATTAAAAAATCATATTCATTGTTATGATATCATATATGGTTCACTTAGGACTTTATATTACCCATTCTTTTGTAAATTCATGTTAATGTAGCATTTTGGGTAAAACTGTTTCATTTGTCATTCGTGTTTTAACTTGTAATTATTCATATGATTACTTAGATCATGATTACTTACATCCATAATGTAAAACATGATTTATATATATATTCATAATATACATATATATAATAGATCGATAAATGGAAATAAATACACCGTTCATGGAGAAAGTAGGATGTACATACGCATGAACGCTGTTTTCGTTTCCTTATTGAATTAAATGGAATTAAGTAGATGACATACATATATATATATACATAAATCCAGTATCATTATTATGTCATATATTTCATGATTAATTATTATATATACTTTATAATCACTCATGAATGGTTAACCATTGAGAATGAATCTCATCGCGTCGTGGAGACGGTAGTCCGTACGTACGCACGAGCGATGAAATCATTCCCATGATCATGGAATTGTATTGAAGTGTATGTAAAATATTTCAGAATCAATATAACTTTTCAATAATCATATATAGTCATTATTTACACCATTATACCCATCCAAGTAAGGTGGCGGTGGAAAATAGATTACACCACGGCGTGGAGACGGTATTCCGTACGTACGCACGCGCGGTGATTTCGTTTTCAGTAGGATGGAAAAATGGTGAAATAGGGTCGTTTAATACTTATAATAACATATCAGTATATCAGTGACAATGATGTTATAACTTCATAATGAAACAACTAAATAAGAAAAAGTAGAAGAAGAAATAAAGTTGAAAGAATCGTTAACAGGCATTGCCTCTTCATTGAAGTGCCTCTTTAAGACCTCCTCTTAGGGCACTAAAATTAGTCTTTGAAGAAGACCACGACCTCTAAGATGTTTCTAGTGAAATGGGGAAGTGAAATGGGCAGTGTTTGTCCAAGCCTGAAATCTCAAATTTGTGTGAGGAGGAGAGGGAGGAGGTTCCCTTTTATAAGGGAGGAGAGGGGCACCTTTGTAAAAACTAAAAATATTATTTTATTATAATGTCATATTCGGTTTTTAATATCTCAAAATTGATTTATTTTGAAGCTAAGGTGGGGATGGGTAGAAATTCTCTCATCCAATAGAATTTAGACAAGTTTAGGTATCTATTTTAACCTTATCATTTAGAATTAACATTAAGTTTGATAATTTAACGTTTACCATGTCTTCTTGTTTTATTATAATATAAGGTTAATAAACTTACTATAACAATCCAAACGAACCCCAAGTTGTTTATTATTAAAATATATAACCTTATCTAATTCATTTGGCCGAACCTTAGATTTTTGGGGATAAAATAACAATTAATAATATAATATTTTTTTAGAAAACTATTTTATGTCAATTTTGACACAATTTGGTAATTGATTTTTGTGAAACTCATAACAGAATGATTAGTTCGAAAAAAATTAATTAAACCAACACTAACATGTCATATTAACATAGAAAATTATTTTAATTCACAAAAAGTCTCAAATTACATTTATTTGGGTATTTATAACATCAATTATGTCAATATTTCATTAATAATATAATTACTACATCACCATTGTGTCATAAATAAATTAAATTATTTAAAGTTTAAAAATTACAAATAAAATACCATTATGTAAGAAATATTTTTATATTTCTAATGAATATTTATAGTCAAATTTATATTATGTATAAACCTATATTAAAAATGATTGACTTATTAAACATTGATTTTAACTATTTTAACCATTCCTTAAATAAATTAATATTAAATGTCCTAATCTAATCCAAGTGGGCCTAAATGGTCATATTTTATTCCTAAGGTTGTTTTTGGTCTAATTACACTTATCCAATATAATTAGGACATTGTTAGGGTAATAATAATATCATTTTTACCCTTAATTCCCCTATTTACTTTTAACCGTGGCAAATAAAAGTAAAAAGTTACTATTCACCAAAAATTATTTTCATCTCATTGAACCACATTTTACATACTGACATCAATCGTTTCTCTCATATTTTTGAAATTCCATTCACAAAAGCGGAAAAATTTAGTTTTATGTAAATTTGCAAATTCTACTAGGAGGTGGGTAAAAGACGGTCAAAAGTTCAATAAAACTTTTATATATCTAAAATTATTATAAAATGACTTCAATGAATTACATTGAACTTATATAGATATTATGTATAAATTTTAACCTAAAATAAATTTAAATAAAATACAAAATTATTTAAATAAAAAATCTGTTTTTAAATAGTAACTCATTGTTTTCACTATTCATCAAAAATTTAAAGTTTTCAGAAAAATACCAAAATTTCACCCTAAGCTAATTTCAATATTCCGAATCCAAAAATGAATTCCATTTTGAAAAATAAAATTTATAAAATTTCAAAAAGTGGTTATTACTATTCATGACGGCTAGTTTTAATAATATTATAATAATATATCGTTTTTTAGTAAAACCTGGTATTGCATACAACACACACTATCAAGGAAGGTCGCGATTGCATGTAATGCAAACCAAGTTAGGGTTGCGTGTAGTGCAAGACTCCTTTGTTGTTCCGTATAACAAAATAAATTGAATATATATATATATATACTCAATGTTTCGTAGAATAACTACTATCAAACAAACATGAAATTGTGTGTAACACAATCTAAGAATTGTGTTGCGTATACTACAAGCTAATACGGTGTTGTGTATAGTGCAAGATAATCTTGGTGTAACATACAACACAAGACATTAAATAAATTAAAAATAATACTTCTCATAAAATCTCGGGTTGTTACATTCTACCCCCCATAAAATGAATTTCTCCCTCAAAATTCGTCAGGATTATAAATGGTTTTCTACTTGAAAGTTCTTTTTAATGGAAACCCACATCGTAAAAAAGAATAACAAAACTTGACTTTAAAAACAAAAGTATAAAATGTAACAGTTACCCAAATTAACTAATCACTAGGTTTCCACATAGGAGAACATAGGTTAAAATATGGATATGGAAGAGAAATCTAACAGTTATGTTCCGATAGAGAGTGGTAGAAAACATGGCTATGAAAAAGCCAACAATCACAAATCCATAAATTTGTGATGATCTAGTGTACCATATAATTTATCTGATATAAGGGCACTAGGACAACATTTTTGGTTTTCAAGATCATTTCCCAAAAGTTGATGAATTAAAGAAAATACTTACCTGATTTTGGTACAATCTCACTGTTGTTCGTGAATTGAACAATTTCCACTTCATCTCTTAAAGAAATGAAGTTGAATTTGTTATTCGTGAAGAGTTAGTAGATCATGTGATAGAATGATGGGTCATACCATCTGTTTCAAATAGAAGGTTAGAAAAATTTATAAGCCCATCTTATGGTGATATTAATCGTATATGGTTCCAAAAATGGACTTATACTTTATTTATCATACTGCTTAATAAAATAAAACTAGTTTCTACTAACCAGAGACTTCCTTTAGGCTAGTGGTATGTGATAAAGGCCAGTCGCACTTCGGTTGTGGTTTCGATTCCCACATCCTTGTCTGACGTGATGGGTTGTCTCCTATCCTGTAGGTTGTCCTTTTTCTAAAACTACATTACTATAACATCCCATCAATAATATCGAACCAACTTATGTCCAACATAATCCATTCCAATCTTGAGGCTTATCTAAAATACTTCGGTCCAAGCTCATAGTATAAAAAAATGATTACTTGAAATGTCACATAACAATCACGTGAATGCCATCATTTATCCCCTTTATATCATAAGATATATCTTGTTGGTCAAATTATAAACATGTGAATACCTTAATCATGTATTCACTTTAAACATGAATTAACATAGAACCTTACCGAAAACATGAATTCTGTCAAAAGTTAACTCTTTCCACATACAAAAATCTCAAATACAATATATATACTCAAATCATGATATCACTTTGTCCTTTTATCAGCCATGAGCTCATGAATACAATCAAACATCTCATTATCTTCTTATCCCTTCATTATGAGCATATCATCTGCTTTCCAAAAATATCTGAATAACCCTTCATGGTTACCGGTACCATTCTACATATTCTTTCAAATACTTTAAGAAAAAAAATAGTGTAATAATCATTAGATGATTCTTTATTCCATAGTACCATTAACTATACAACATAACTCTTGATAAAAATAAAATCATTCCACTACCTTCTTAAACAACTGACTGAGCTTCAACACTTCTTTCAGCTCATATATCATTTGTAGTCTCCTCATCATCATCCACATAAATACTACCCATATGACCATGATGATTCTCTTCATGAGATTTTCCCTTAGGGCATTGATTTTCATAATGCCCGTACATTCCACATTTAAAACATCTAATCATTGTTGATGTCGTAGCAATATCATTATCCTTGTCCATGGTGTAAACTGAACCTTTTCCTTTGCACTTACTGTCTTTGTGTCCTTCTTTTCCACACCCAAAGCATCTTCCAGTTCCTTTGAAACAATCTCCCTGATGCCTCTTCCCACATGATTTACATGAGGGAAATTGAACTTTATTTCCTCTATGATCATCATGAAACTCCATCTTTCTCTTATTTTCTGAGATGGGAAACTTACCAAAGTTGAGATTATTGATCATATTATGATATTTCTGATTAGGCATAATAACGATGTTTGGACTTCCAAATCCTATTTCATTTGGTTTCTCATGAAGAATATCATTCCATTGTCCGGAATATCCTCCATTATCATGAATCTTCCTATTTCCAGCCATTTTATAAAACCCAAAAAGAATAGCGTGAGAGGCAAAAATCATGTTAGGGAAAACAACATATTAAAGGGGGAGTACCCTCAATATCTAACATCTTAGGTTAAATTCTAATATCGTTATGATAGTTCTAGGACTATATCCAATACGTATACTTATCCTTAGGAACATCCCTAAACATACCTTAGAAATATCTCTAGGGATCTCACTAACGTTTTAGCGTCCTAGTTTCCAAAGGTTGACTAAACCTTTCCTCTGATACCAACTATAGAGACCCGAAGCTTGACATACATATAAATTACATTACTTTTGCGGAATACTTAATACATAACAAAAATAGACACACAAGGAACGTAATAGTTTAGTTTCTTTGGAAACTTGGAACATAATCTTCTAATCATGGTGAAAGATCTTCAACATCTCCTATAAAGATCTTCCCCTTTTGTTTTCTTACCTAAAAACTTTCTTTACATCCTGGGGAAAAGAAAACATATAAAGGGTGAGCTCAAATGCTCATTAAGGTTAAGCATGGATAAAATAAATCAAATCATATATATTTTAACTTAAAAATATGAACATAATGTTTAAACATAAAAATCTTGAGCAATGACATAAAACATGGCAGTACATAAGTCATAGATCATAAAGAAACATTAACCACAATAAAATAGCATGAGAATAAAACATGTAATTTTGGAAACCATTCAACACATGTTATGATTTCCATATTATCCAAGGCATTTCATCCAAGACCATATTAGTGGACAAATTCCCTTTTTGAATCGAGTTCACTCCTCATTTCAGTCCTGTAACACTGAACCGGATTAACTTACCATTCCAGCCATGTCTATCTGATGAGATATAAATCTTTACCCAATGCATTGGAGGGAGATATAGGTCCCACCCATCTCATAATGAAATCATTCTTACTTGTTCCACAAAATAAACATACATCATTCATAATAACCCAAAGAATAAAATGGGTTTCATAAACATCATCCCATCCATACAAAAAAATGGATATCATTTCAGAATAGAAAAAGTGAAACCATGTAAATCATAGAGACATTATACTTGAAACATACACATATAAAATAATTTCATCTTAGATGGAAAATGGTTTTGATAAAACACTTGAAATGAATTCTGGAGGAAAATATCCTTTCTTCTTTAAAATCAATTTATTTTCACAAAACATCATGAAATTTTAAAAGAAAAAGATTTTGTTTTAAATAGTCATGAAATATTTTGGATGAATCTTCATTAAAATAAGGCTTTATAAAATCGTAAAAAAACTTTCATTCCGTATAAGTTAAAAAAACATTTTCCTCGTACTTTTGTCGAAAAATTCAAAAAGTACCTAAAAATGTAAATAAAAGAAAGATTCTATACATACCATGTAGTAAAAGTCAAAATGGGTAAAAAGGACATTAAACAGACATAAAAACACTTTTAGAAAACATGGTCATGGATGATAATAATAACCCCAGTAAATACTTACGTATAAGCAATCTCGGATAAAAAAATGAGATTTGAAAAATTATCCCTTACTTTACGTCCGATATGCTTCGTATGTATCCGAACCTCCTGTATAATTATTTAAATAATGTCATTGGCTTATTACAGAATCATATTCATTGTTATGATATCATATATGGTACACTTATGACTTTATATTACCCATTCTTTTGTAAATTCATGTTAAAGTAGTGTTTTGGGTAAAATCGTTTCATTTGTCGTTCGTGTTTTAACTTGTAATTATTCATACGATTACTTAGATCATGATTACTTACATCCAGAATGTAAAACATGATTTATATATATATTCAGAATATATGTATATATAATAGATCGATAAATGGAAGGAAATACACCGTTCATGGAGACGGTTGGTCGTACGTACGCATGAATGCTGTTTTCGTTTCCTTATTGAATTGAATGGAATTAAGTAGATGACATACATATATATATATATACATAACTCCAGTATCATTATTATGTCATATATTTCATTATTAATTATTATATATACTTTATAATCATTCATGAATGGTTAATCATTGAGAATGAATCTCATCGCATCGTGGAGACGGTAGTCTGTCCGTACGCACGAGCGATGATATCATTATCATGATCATGGAATTGTATGGAAGTGTATGTATAATATTTCAGAATCAATATCACTTTACAATAATCATATATATTCATTATTTACACCGTTATACCCATCCAAGTAAGGTGGTGGGGGGAAATAGTTTACACCACGGCGTGGAGACGGTATTCCGTACGTACGCACGCGCGGTGATTTCATTTTCCATAGGATGGAAAGATGGTGATATAGGGTTGTTTCATACTTATAATAACATATCAGTATATTATTGATACTGATGTTATTACTTCATAATGAAACAACTAATGAAGAAGAAGTAGGAGAAGAAATAAAGTTGAAAGAATCGGTAACGGACATTACCTCTTCTTTGAAGCGCCTCTTTGAGACCTCCTCTTAGGGAACTAAAATTGGCCTTTGAAGAATACCAGGACCTCTAGGATGTTTCTAGTGAAGTGTGGAAGTGAAATTGGCAGGGGTTTTCCGTGCTTGAAGGCACAAATTTGTGTGATGAGGAGAGGGAGGAGGTTCCCTTTTATAAGGGAGGAGAGGGGCACCTTTGGAAAAACTAAAAATATTATTTTATTATAAAGTCATATTCGATTTTTAATAGCTCAAGATTGATTTATTTCGAAGATAAGGTGGGGATGGGTCAAAATACTCTCATAAAATATAATTTATACAAGTTTAGGTATCTATTTTAACCTTATCATACAGATTTAACTTTAAGTTAGATAATTTAACTTTTACCGTGTCTTCTTGTTTTCTTACACTATAAGGTTAATAAACTTACTATAACAATCCAAACGAACCCCAAGTTGTTTATTACTAATATATATAACCTTATAGAATTCATTTGGCCTATCATTAGATTTTTAGGAATAAAAAAACAATTAATAATATAATATTTGTTTTAAAAAATATTTTATGTCAATTTTGACACTATTTGGTAATTGATTTTTGTGCAAATCATAACACAAATATTAGTTCAAAAACATTTAATTAAATAAATACTAACATTTCATATTAACGTATAAAATTATTGAAATTCATAAAAAGTATTAAATTAATTTTATTTGGGTATTCATAACATCAATTATGTCAATATTTCATTAATAATATAATTACTCCATCATCATTGTGTCATAAATAAATTAAAATATTTAAAGTCTAAAAATTAAAAATAAAATACAATTATGTAGTAAATCTTTTTATATTTCTAATTAATATTTATAGTATAATTTATCTTATGTATAACCCTATATTAAAAATTATTTACTTATTAAACTTTGATTTTAAATATTTTAACCCTTCTTTAAATAAATTAATATTAAATGTCCTAATCTAATCCAAGTGGGCCTAAATGGTCATATTTTATTCCTGAGGTTGTTTTTGGTCGAATTACAATTATCCAATATAATTAGGACTTGTGGTAGGGTAATAATAATATCATTTTTACCCCTAACTACCATATTTACTTTTAACCGTGGAAAATAAAAATAAAAAGTTATTATTCCCCAAAAATTATTTTCATCTCATTGAATCACATTTTACTTACTGACATCAACCGTGTCTCTCGTATTTTTGAAATTCCATTCACAAAAGCTATAAAATTAAGTTTTATGTAAATTTGCAAATTCTCCTAGGAGGTGGGTAAAAGACGGTCAAAAGTTCAATAAAATTTTTATATATCTAAAATTATTATAAAATGACTCCAATAAATTACATTGAACTTATATGGGTATTATGTATCAATTTTTACCTAAAATAAATTTCAATAAAATCAATAATTATTTAAATAAAAAGTCGGTTTTTAAATAGTAACCCAGTGTTTTCACTATTCATCAAAAATTGAAAGTTTTCAGAAAAATACCAAAATTTCACCCTAGGCTAATTTCGATATTCCGAATAAAAAATGAAGTCCATTTTGAAAAATAAAATTTATAAAATTTCAAAAAGTGGTTATTACTATTTATAATGGCTAGTTTTAATAATATTATAATAATATATCGTTGTTTAGTAAAACCCGGTATTGCGTACAACACATGATATCGAGGATGGTCGCAATTGCGTGTAATGCAAGCCAAGTCAGGGTTGCGTGTAGTGCACGACTCCTTTGTGGTTGTGTATAACTAAATACAATGAATATATATATATATACTCAATCTTTCGTAGAATAACTACTATCAAACAAACATGAAATTGTGTGTAACACGATCCAAGAATTGTGTTGCGTATACTGCAAGATAATACGGTGTTGCGTATAGCGCAAGATAAAATTGGTGTAGCATACAACAAAATACATTAAATAAATTGAAAATAATACTTCTCATAAAATCTCGGGTTGTTACAATCTCTGTTGAGTGGTGTATGTACTGACCATGATTCTACTCTTTGTGTGATATACTCTCATTTATGGTTATTTACATCAGCATTGTTTGTTCCTTCTTTCATGGGGTGTACGTATCGAATGTTACCCAAATCGGTAAGGGAACCTTTCACCCTCCTCTTTTTAAAAGACTTATTTTGCTAGGTATTTTAATTTACATCTTGTTATATTGGGATATGTTCTTCTCTATCCTTATTAATATAAATATTATGTCCAAGTGATGAGATACCCTTTTCTCTCTCATCAACTCATTTTTTGAATTTCGATGTGACGTCGTTAGGCTGTCAAATTTCTGTAAGGGAACTTCTTAACCCAATTTCAATTATTTGGATCAAACCTCTAAATCTATATTATGTCGTACTATGAATATGTGTGGATAACCTCCAATTTTTTTACACTTAATATCCTACTATGTAATTGATTTATCCTTAATCTAAGGATACCGACTTTGTAAGGGACTTCAGCTCAATCTCCTTTCATCGAAGAATATTTTTTTAAAGACAACTTTCTTTTATATGGTGTATAAACCCTTTTTCCTTTTACTTTTATTCAAAAGGATTCATTTTATATGAAGCATTTTACTAAAAGAAAATAGGAAATTTTTTTGTCTTACGTATGTGGTGACAATAACTTCTCCGCCGTTGTGACAATTATTTGAGTTTTAGCTTCTTCTACAGGCCATAACTTTTTTTAAATGAAAAATAAATACCATGTTTTACTTTTCTTTTATTTTTGCATTGAGAAAGGTTTTGATAATGTTTTGATTATATCAATTTGTTTTTGATATCTTGTGATTGAGATGTGGAAATGTTATGTTTCCTTTATGAATGTTTTATGTGATACGATTATGTTATGGTTCATGGGAATTGTTTATGAAGATGGGTGGTTCCATGATAAACTAAGGGCGGGTGTGCCCGTGATAGCTCTCTCATGCATTGGGTAATGCGAAAGAGTTAAACAATGAGGTTTCTCTGAAGAGATTTAGGAAATATACTGTAATGGGTATTCGAAACCTAACCATGAGGGTTACTCCATACGTAAAAATGTTATGAATATCTCATTTTACCTTTATATCTTATGATTTATATGAGTTATACATAAATATTATGATTCAGAAGATATTTTATGATAGAAATTTATGGTTTCATTGATTTGTATTTATTGGCGGGTTAATGTTTCCTTTCATTATGTTATAACCCTTACTGAGCTTTTTATGCCCATCCCAAGTTTTTGAAATGTTTTTCAGAGGTTATGAGGAAGGGTAAGAGAAAGTAAGTATTCAAGAAGATTTATATCAAGAAAATAAATCTTGTTTTATTTAAGGATTTTTTTTATTGTTGTGAAAAATCGGTTATAGTATAAGTGTATACTTTGTAATCCTTTGAGATGTAGTAGTTATGTCCAAAATCCCTAAAACTCAAAACCTGAAAAGATCCTTAATGTGAATTATTTTATTAATTCAATATTAAGTAATTTTTTAAGGACGGGTCTTTATAGTTAGTATCAAAGGTTAGTTTAGATAACTTTAGAGGTTAGGGTATTATATAAGCATAAGTGACATTACCGTAATGGTTAGGATTTCAGAAAGAGTCATAGGCACAAGAGCCTCATCCCAGTTTGTGAGGACTCGCTTGGTGCATCCAAGAGTCCTGAGATCAAATCTTGGTGGAGGGATATTTCCGGTACTATAGCAGGCACTGTAGCAGCACTGTAGTAGGCTCTATTTCAGGTATTGTTCGGTACTGTTGCAGTTGGAACTATTCATCCATCTGGGCCTTCGGGCCAGTTGATTATCAAGGCCTTCGGGCCACCTTAAGGCCTAAGGGCCACCCTAAGGCCTTCAAGCCACATGAATGGAGGCCACATACACACTACAACAAAGGAGCAGCCCTAGAAGAGGATTCAGAGAAGGTGCACTCACCAGAGCAGAGCCAAATGGATTTTTAGAATGAGAGGGTATGGCTATGCCATCGGTACAAGCCTGTGCTTGCACGAGAAGCCAAGCCAGACGACCATTCCAAGGTGGAGAGCTACTATCAAGATGCAAATGCTGGGGAGGGAAGTTCCTTGTAGATAGTTTGGTTGAATTCCCTAAGACCTTCAGGTCATGTAATCTCCTAAGCCTATGGGCCTTGTAAGGGTTTCCCCTCATCCCCTGAAAGGGGATTATCAAAAATCAATAAAAATGAAGGCCTTCAGGCCATTCAGGAAGAAAGAGTCATAGTTTTTAGATAATGTGAATGAGTTTCAGATGACATGAAAAAATTTATCTTAGTATTTACCCTCCTCATAAGATATTATATGATGATTTTACTAATATAATCACACTGACCTTTTCGGTTTAGTAAAGGGATGGATCTAGCAGACACCAAAGTGACAATGGGTTTAAAGGAAACTTTGGTGGTTCTCTGAATAAGAGACTGTATGAAATGGGGGATTCAATGAGAAATCTTGTGGTTATTTTTAACCAGGTATCAGGAGTCATGATTAACCACTTGATCCTTGGTGAGTTTTCTAACGCATCATGTACGAGAGAACCAACTCTATGTGTAAGTTCAGGAACTAATTATAAAGGTAACCATTAGGGTTTATATGATCCTTACTTTTTAGGTAATTATGGGTTAATATATGTAATGATGGAAAATGAAAGGCATGAGATAAACCATTTATGTTTAATTATGTTATGGTTATTTTTGAAGATTTTATCTCTCTTTGGGGAATGTTTTAAGAATTATATAGTTTTGGGAAAAGGAAAACACGCAGACCATGTGACAACTCGTCGCGTCGGACAAAGTTGCGAGAATCAAACCCGCAACCAAAGTGCGACTAGTATTTATCGCCTACCACTGGACTACATGAATTCCCTCGTTAGTATAACAAATTATTTTTAGTTATATGATTTTATGAATCAATAATAAGTTGATTTTGGGTTATCTAGGAAATTATTGACCTATCATGGAGGATATATGATTAGGTTAATTACTTTTCAATATAAGACTTTAAGAGCAAATGATGTTATTTGTAGATAAATTTTATGATTTACCTTGGAAGACTATGTGACTAAATACATTAGAGATTTGGGTTTCAATATTAGTTTGGTTTACTTGGAATAATTTTATGGACAATTATTTATCGAATGGTCTTTGTTGAACTGTGGGTTTTTTTGGAAAAGTTTTAGAGATCAATAATAGATTTTCTATTTATAAAGGATTATCCTTTTGGGGATTATCTAATCTTGTACTAACTTTTTTTTGTTTTGGTTTTGGTCTAAAGACATCGGAAATATATAGTTATCTTTTTTGGATTAGGTGATTCTCTAGAATTTCATTATAGTGCTCTTAACGTGAACATGTCATCCTAAATACTCCTCTTTTGGAGATAATATGAGTCTGTGTAAAAAAATATCATAAGAGATGAAAGTCCACACGACAAGTAAGTATGTTTTCTTATGTTTTATTTGAGCTCATAAATAAATTCCTCAACGAAAAGTAACTTAAAAAATGTTGTTAGTTAATTTTTCCTTCTAGGAAATCAAATACCGTTTAACCCACAACAAGTTTTTGATTTTCTGGTGGTTAACTTTCTCCTAAACATGTTTTCTATCACTCTCCATCAAAACATGACCCTTTGTTTTTTTCTTCTATATCCATGTTTTCCTACATGGAATCCTTGTATGGTTTAAGTTGGGTGACATCTTTACTTCTCTTTCTTTCTTTTAAAGTGATAGTTTTGCTGACTCTTTTTCCGATGTGGGTCTTTCAATGAAGTTTCCAAGCCCAATTTTAAAATTGCGAGGATGCAATTCCCAAAAGGGGGGAATGATTTAACATCCCAGGTAAATAAAGAATATGAAATTTCCATTTTTATTAATAATTTTGAATAAAATGTTAATATGGCTTTAAAGGGAATTCTATGTTCGATGGCATACCCAATACGCAATAGCGAGTTTTTTTTAATCATATGATGCACACTAATAATATAATAATATTATTGTAAGTGGTAGTAAACTCCTAGCTGATGTTATGGCAGGAATGAAAACAACTTACTAAAAAGTGATTATATATGTTTGTTAAATATTTTAACAAATACCCAATAAATTATAGAGGCTTAAAATGTGAATAAATCCAATTTTAAGCATAAATATTTTAATATTCTTTAAAAAGTTGATTAACCGTTGATTGATTGAGAACCCTTTTTAAATCTAGTTTTTGAAAATTTTATCTGTTATATTTCAAAAAATAAAATCCCTCTTTATAATCAAGACATCAAAAATTACTTTGTGTAAGTTTTTGTTATTTTTCTGATAAAGTTCATTTTTTAATGAATAGTGAAAAATGTTGTGTTTTAATTCAAAACCTCCTTTTAATCTAATTTATTTATATGGTTATATTATCTTTTTAATTGGATTTAAAGTTCAATTAGAATATATTTTTACCATTTAATAAAATGGTGGACATTTGAATTAATTTCACTTTGAAATTGGACATAAATAAGTGTCAATCTTTTAATAGATATTGTTTCATAAAAACACGCTATTTGTTTTGAAAGCGGGAATTGATTATAAAATTAATTAATGAAACTTCTATGTTTTGAATTTGGTAAAATTGATATCATTTTTGAATTTGGAATATCAAATATAGCTTAGGGTGAATTTTTGGTATTTTTCGGACAAATGTTCATTTTTAATGAATAGTGAAAAATACAGCATTTTAATTCAAAACTACCTTTTCATCCAATTTATTTATATAGTTAGATTATCATTTTAATTGGTTTTAAGGTGTAATTTAATTATTTCTTTATCATTTAATACAATTTTTGTCATTTTATGTAATTTCACTTTTAAATTGGATGTAAAAACAAATCAATCTTTTGATAGATTTTACTTCTTAAAAACCAGTCTTTGGTTTTGATAATGAAAAATATTTTAAATTAATTACTGAAATTTATTTGTTTGTAATTTGATAAAATGGATTCCATATTTTGAATCAGAAGTTCCAAATTATGTAATTAAGACTCTTGTTTTTTGACATTATGAATAATAACGACGGTAATTTTCTTTAATTATCATGTTTAATTAGAAATCGGGTAGTTAAGGGAAATAAAATAATATCATAAAAATATAAAATGACCCCAACATTTGTCCTAATTCTTTTATTGGTGTCGTTTCCAAACATGAGATGCCTTGTGACAACATTGGGGCCCCATGTAATCACTTTAGTGTGATAGTGCCTTTTTATCATTTTTTTAAAGAAATAAAATATAAAAAAAGTTTGTATATCCTAAGTAAAACATTTTTAATTTCATTTAAATAAATGATATATTTGACTATAAATACTCATTAGAAATCTAAAAAAAATTCCTACATGATGGAAATTTTTTTATTCATTAAATAAATAAATTTATTTATGACACCGTGATGATGCAGTGATTACCTCATTAATGAACGATTTAAATAAAATGAAAAGCTAAGGTAAAATTTAAGACTTAAACTTATCAAAAACCTATTGTATGGGTGGATTTGGAACCCTTATCACCTAGTCCTGGAAATATATAATTTTTGGACCTTCAAAATCTGAAAATAATTTTATGATAAAGTAACATTTCATGACTTTCCAAGACTGCCCCTCCTCCCTCTTATAAAAGGCCCCCACCTCTACCCCCTTACCCACACCTCTCAAGACCATGACCCATCCAAAATCATCTCATATTGTCTCTCTAAATCCCTATCTTACTTATAGAATCCTCAGTTTGGGAAGAAGTCTTTCCAAGGAATCTTTTGGGCTCAAATCAAAAAGAGTTACCCGATTCGAAGGTAATGTCTTCTCTTATGTTCTTTCGTTTTATTTTGCTTCTCAAACCCCTTAAACTCTTTTTATTCATTTCATTTGTAACAACAAAAGTATCTCAAATATAATAGTATGTTGTTATGAGAATGATTCGAGCTACACTTATAAACACCTCCATCAAATGGTTAAAGAACATACTATTTCTGTGGGTGGCGAATTACTGCCTCACGAAATGATGATTGTTCAATCTTCTTTTAACACCTCTCATGGTGGCCATTATGATGTCACTGTATTTTATATATGATATATATGGTATTTAGGTTTTCTATATGATTCTTTATTTTATATTTAAAACATACCTTTATGCTTTTAATGTTGTGAAAATGCGATAATTTCATATGAGGAAGTGTGGACTACCTCCCCCTCATGTGATGTGACTCATTCATACAATACATGGAATGTATAAAGAATGAAATAAATGAACTTATGTGACCTATATAACATATATATTGTACGTTAATTATAATATATATATATATATATATATCTCAATTATTTTTAATTCCATTAATATGACAAAGAAATGAAAGTAGCGTTCATGCGTATGTACGGCCTACCGTCTCCATGAATGGTGAATTTCCTTTATTTTTATCTAAAAATGTTATGGAATAGTATAAAATGAATATATACTGGATATATATGATATTTAAATCATTAATACTATTTTAGAGTAGTTGTACCTATAACTTCCTGGATAATTCTTTTCAAACAAGTTCATTTTTGAATCATATACCAAATGTCAACAAAAACATCTGATATGAACTCACATAATTAACTAATTATTATAACATTATAATATTTGATATGAATTGAATAATAAAAATTGAAGGAGTTTCTTCTTTAATTATAAATTGATAAAAGTTTATTATTCAGGACTATAAAGAAACGAACAAGAAAAGTCGGACTTGAGGTAAGGGATCCAACCTCTCTCTTTCTTTTTAAGTACTCTCTTTTATGTCACTTATTTTAAAATCTTCTTTCTTATGTTTGGGGATGTTATTATATATTAATCTTACTTTAATTTTTATTTTCATATGATAAGAGACCCAAATTGATATCTTCAATCCATTTTTAGAAGTTTTAAGTGGCGTTGTTAGGCTACCGAATTTTCATAAGGGGATATCTTATCTCACTTTTAATTCAGTGAGATTTCCATTGTTCACCACTTATTTATTGGATGTGGTGTATTTTGTTCTTCAATTTTATATATATTATCATTATTATATTTATATTCATGTTATTCTATTATTAATATTGTGTTTATTATCTTTTTGTCATACTACTCGATTGATTACAATGAGGTATGGGGTTTTTATCTCACTTTTTATTACCGTGAGATTCATGTTATATTCATCACTATCTCCATTTAGTGGTGTATGTACTAGGCATGATTCTACTCTTTTTGTAATATAATCTCATTTATCATTATTTGCATCATCATTGTTTGGTCCTTCCTTCTTGGGGTGTAGGTTTCGAAAGTAACCCAAGTCGGTAAGGGAACCTTTCACCCTCCTATTTTTAAAATACTTATTTTTTTAGGTCTTTTAATTTACATATTGTTATGTTGGGATATGTTCTTCTCTATCCTTATTGCTATAAATATTATGTCCAAGGGATTATATACCCTTTTATCTCTCATCAACTCATTTTCTGAATTTTAAAGTGACGTCGTTAGGCTGTCGAATTTCTGTAAGGAAACTTCTTAACCCAATTTCAATTCTTTTGATCAAACCTCTAATTCTTGATTATTTCATACTATGAGTATGTGTGGATGACCTTCTATTGTTTTACACTTATTATCCTATTACGTAATTAATTTATCCTTAATCTAAGGATACCTACTTTCTAAGGGACTTCATCTTAATCTCTTTTGATTGAGAAATATTTTGTTTTATACACAACTTTCTTTTATACGGTGTATAAACCCCTTTTACTTTTACTTTTATTCAAAAGGAATATTTTTATAAGAATCGTTTTACTAAACAACAAAAGGGAATGTTTTTGTCTTACGTATGCGGTGACAATGACTTCTCCACTATCGTGACCATTATTTGAGTTTCGGCTTCCTCTACAGGTCATAACTTTTTTTTAAATGAAAAATAAATACCATGTTTTACTTTTCTTTTATTTTGTTATTGAAAATGGTTTTGATAATGTTTTGATTATATCAATGTGTTTTTTATATCTTATGAATGAGATGTGGAAATTTTATGTTTCTTTATGCATGATTTATGTGAGACGATTATGTTATGGTTCTTGGGAATTGTTTTTGAAGACGGGTGGTTCCATGATAAACTAAGGGCGGGTGTGCCCGTAATAGCTCTCCAATGCATTGGGTAATGCGAAGGAGTTAAACGCTAAGGTTTTTTCGAAGAGATTTAGAAAATATACTGTAATGGGTATTCCAAACGTAACCATGAGGGTTACTCTCTATGTAAGAATGTTATAAATGCCTCAAGTTACCTTTATGCCTTTTGATTTCTATGAGTTATACATAAATATTATGATTTCAGAAGCTATTTTATGATTGAAAGTTATGGTTTCATTGATTTGTATTTATTGGTGGGTTAATGTTTCCTTTCATTATGTTATAACCCTTACTGAGCTTTTTATGCTCATCCCAACTTTTTGAAATATTTTTCACAGGTTATAAGGAAGGGTAAAAGAAAGGAAGTATTTAAGAAGATTTATATAAAGAAAAGAACTCTTGTTTTATTTATGGATTTTTTTTATTGTTATGAAAAATAGGTTATAGTAGTAGTGTCTTCTTTTAATCCTTTGATATATAATAGTAATGTCCTAATTAAATAAAACTCTAAACCAGAAAAGATCCTCAATGTGAATTATTCATTTAATTCAAGATTAAGTAATGTTTCATGTCTAGGTCTTTACAGTTGGTATCAGAGGTCGGTTTAGATAACTTTAGAGGTTAGGGTATTCTATAAACATAAGTGAAATTACCATAATGGTTAGGATTTCAGAATGAGTCATATTTTTTGGATAATGTTATTGAGTTTCATATGACATGAATAATTTTATCTTAGTATTTACCCTCCTCATAAGATATTATATGATGATTTTACAGATATACTCACACTGACCTTTATGGTTTAGTAAATAGATGTATCTACCAGGAACCAAAGTGACAATGGGTTTGAAGGAAAGTGTGGTGGTTCTCTGAATAAAAGACTAGATGAAATGGGGGATTCAATGAGAAATCTCATGGTTATTCTAAATCAGCTATCATGAGTCATGACTAACCACTTGAACCTTGGTGAGTTTCCTAACGCATCATGTACGAGAGAACCAACTCGATGTGTAAGTTCTGTTAATAATTATAAAGGTAACCATTAGGGTTTATATGATCCTTACTTTTGAGGTAATTATGGGTTACTATATGTTATGATGGAAAATGAAAGGAATGAGATAAACCATTGAGGTTAAATTATGTTATGGTTATTTTTTATGATTTTATCTATTTTTGGGGAATTTTTTAAGAATTATATAGTTTTGGGAAAATGACAACACGCAGACCGTGTGACAACCCGTCGCATCAGACAAAGCTGTGGGAATCGAACCCACAACCAAAGTGCGACTAGTATTTATCACCTACCACTGGACTACGTGAAGTCCCTAGTTAGTATGACAAATTCTTTTTAGTTATATGATTTTATGAATCAAGAATAAGTTCATTTTGGGTTATCTAGGAAATTATTGACCTATCATGGAGGATATATGATTAGGTTAATTACTTTTCAATATAATACTTTAAGAGAAACTGATTTTATATAGAGATTTATGTTAAGATTTACCTTGAAAGACTATGTGACTAAATCATTCATAGATTTGGGTTTAAATCTTAGTTTGGAATAGAATTGAAGAATTTTCTGGACAATTGTTTATTGAATGGTCTTTGTTGAACTTTGGGTTTTTTTGGAAAAGTTTTGGAGATCAAGAATATATTTTCTTTTTATAAAGGATTGTCCTTTTTGAGGATTATCTGATCCTGTACTAACATTTTTTTTGGTTTTGGTCTAAAGACATGGGAAATATATAGTTCTCTTTTGTGGATTTGGTGATTCTCTAGAAGTTGATTATAGCGCTCTTAATGTGAACATGTCATCCTAAATACTCGTCTTTTAGAGAAAATTTGAGTTTGTGTAAGAAATATAGTAAGAGATGAATGTCCAAACAACAAGTAAGTATGTTTCCTTATGTTTTAGATGAGCTCATAAATAAATTCCTCAATGAAAAGTAACTTAAAACAAAAATTTTGTTTGTTAATTTTTCCTACTAGGGAATCAAATACCGTTTAACCCATCACAAGTTTGTGATTTTCTGGTGGTTAACTTTCTCCTAAACTTGTTTTCTATCACTCTCCATCATAACATGACCCTTTGTTTTTTTCTTCCATATACATGTTTTACTACATGTAATCCTTGTATGGGTTTACTCGGGTGACCTCTGTACTTCTCTTTCTTTCTTTTAAAGTGATAGTTTTGCTGACTCTTTTTCTGATGTGGGGCTTTCAATAAAGTTTCCAAGCCCAATTTTAAAATTGCGAGGACGCAATTCTCAAAAGGGGGTAAGGATGTAACATCCCAGGTAAATAAAGAATATAACATTTCCATTTTTATTAATGTTTGTGAATAAAATGTTAATATGACTTTAAAGTTAATGTTATGTTTGATGGCATACCCAATACGCAATAATGAGTTTCTTTGAAATCATACGATGCACACTAATAATACAATAATATTATTGTCAGTGGAAGTAAACTCCTAGATGATGTTATGGCGGGAATGAAAAGAACTAACTAAAAAATGGTTATATATGTTTGTTAAATATTTTAAAAATTACCCAATAAATTATAAAGGCTTAAAATGTGAATGAATCCAATTTTAAGCATAAATATTTTAATATTCTTTAAAAAGTTGATTAACCACCTTTTGATGGAGAACCCCTTTTAAATCTAGTTTTTGAATATTTTATATGTTATATTTCACAAAATAAAATCCCCCTTTATAATAAAGACATCAAAATTACTTTATGTAAGTTTTTGTTATTTTTCTGATAAAGTTCATTTTTTAATGAATAGTGAAAAATGTTGTATTTTAATTCAAACCCTCCTTCTAATATAATTTATTTATATGGTTATATTATCTTTTTAATTGGTTTTAAAGTGAAATTAGAATATATTTTTACCATTAAATCCAATGGTGGACTTTGGAATTAATTTCACTTTGAAATTGGACATAAACAAGTGTCAATCTTTTAATAGATATTGGTTCACAAAAACACGTTATTTGTTTTGACAGCGGGAATTGATTTTAATATTAATTAATGAAAATTCTATGTTTTTAATTTGGTAAAATTGATATAATTTTTTAATTTGGAATATCAAATATAGCTTTGGGTGAATTTTTGGTATTTCTCTGACAAATGTCCATTTTTAATGAATAATGAAAAATACTGCATTTTAATTCAAAACTGTCTTTTCATCCAATTTATTTATATAGTTATATTTTCATTTTAATTGGTTTTAAGGTGTAATTTAAGTATTTTTTTATCATTTAATTCAATTTTGGTCATTTTATAAAATTTCACTTTTAAATTGGATGTAAAAACATATCAATCTTTTGATAGATTTTACTTCTTAAAAACCTTTCTTTGGTTTTCACAACGGGAATTATTTTAAATTAATTACTGAAATTTCTGTGTTTGGAATTTGATAAAATGGATTCCATATTTGGAATCATAAGTTCCAAATTATCTAATTAAGACTCTTTTGTTTTTTGGACATAATGAATAGTAACGACGATAATTATCTTTAATTATCGTGTTTAATTAGTAATCGTGTAGTTAAGGGTAATAAAATAATATCATAAAAAAGAAAATAACCCCAACATACGTCCTAATGCTTTTATTAGTGTCATTTCCAACCATGGGATGCCTTATTACAACATTGGGGCCCCATGGAATCACTTTATTGCGATAGTGACTTTTTATCATTTTTTTAAAAGAAATATAACAAAGGTTTGTATATCCTAAGTAAAACTATTTTAATTTTGTTTACATAAATGATATCATTGACTATAAATAGTCATTAAAAATCTAAAAATATTTCCTACATGATGGTAATTTTTTTAGACATTAAATAAATAAATTTATTTATGACATCGTGATGATGCAGTGATTACCTCATTAATGGACGATTTAAATAAAATGAAATGATATGGTAAAATCTAAGACTTAATCTTTTCAAAAACCTATTGGATGGGTGAATTTATAACCCTTATAACTTTATCCACTAAATATATAATTGTGGGACCTTTAAAATCCTAAAATCATTTTATAATAAAGTAACATTTCATGACTTTCCAAGAGTGCCCCTCCTCCCTCTTATAAAAGGAATCCACCTCTACCCCATTACCCACACCTCTCAAGCCCTTGTATCATCCAAACTCTACTAATATTGTCTCTCAACATCCCTCTATTACTCCAATAAGCCTCACTTTGGGCAGAAGTCTTTCCAATAAAGCATTTGGGCTCAAATCAAAAAGAGTTACCTGATTTGAAGGTAATGTCTTCTCTTACGTTCTTTTGTTTTATATTCTTTCTCCAACCCCTTAAACTCTTTTTATTCCTTTAATTTGTAACAAAACTATTATATTAAATATGATATGAATTTTTTATGAGAATTATTCAAGATACACTTATACACACCTCCATTAAATGGTTAAAGAACATACTATTTCTCTGGGTGGCGAATTACTGTCTCACGAAACGATGATTGTTCAATCTTCTTTTAACACCTCTCATGGTGTTCATTATGATGTCATTGTATTTTATATATGATATATATGGTATTTATGTTTTCTATATTATTCTGTATTTTATATTTAAAACATACCTTTAAGCTTTTCATTTTGTGCAAATGCGATAATTTCATATGAGGAAGTGTGGACTACCACCCCCTCAAATGATGTGACTCGTTCATGCAATACATGGAATATATAAAGAATGAAATTAATGAACTTATATGACCTATATAACATATATATTATACTGTAATTATAATATATATATATATATCATTTATTTTTAATTCCATTAATATGACAAAGAAATGAAAGTAGCATTCATGCGTACGTACAGCCTACCTTCTCCATGAATGGTGAATTTCCTTTATTTTTATCTACAAATGTTATAAAATAGTATAAAATGAATATATAATGGATATATATGATATTTAAATCATTAATTATACTCTGGATATGGTGTACCTATAACTTCATGGACAATTCTTTTCAAACAAGTTCATTTTTGACTCATGTACCAAACATCGACAAAAACATCAGATATGAACTCACATAATTAACTAATTATTATAACATTATAATATGTGATATTAATTGAAAAATAAACTTTAAATGAGGTCCTTAAGCAATTATAAATTGACAAAAGTTTATTATTCGGGAATATAAAGAAACGAACAAGACAAGTCGGACTTGAGGTAAGGGATCCAACCTCTCTCTTTCTTTTTAAGTACTCTCTTTTATGTCTCTTCTTTTAAACTACTCTTTATTATGTTTTATTTTGTTCTTATATATTCCCCTTACTGTACTTTTTATTTTCATATGATGAGATACCCTAACTGATATCTTCAATCCACTTTTGGAAGTTTAAAGTGGCGTCGTTAGACTGCCGAATGTTCGTGAGGGGATATCTTATCTCACTTTTAATTCTGTGAGATTTCCATTATTAGCCACTTATTTATTTCATGTGGTGTATTTTGTTCTTAAATTTGATATATATTATCATGATTCTATTTATATTCATGGTATTATGTGATTCATATTACATTTATTATCTTTTGTTCATACGACTTGATTGATTATAATGAGGTATGCGGTTTTTATCTCACTTTTTATTCCCGTGAGATTCATGCTATATTCGTCACTATCTCCGTTGAGTGGTGTATGTACTGACCATGATTCTAATTTTGGTGTAATATACTATCATTTATGAGTATTTACATTACCATTGTTTGGTCCTTCTTTTATGGGGTGTACGTTTCAAAATTTACCCAAATTGGTAAGGGAAACTTTCACCCACATCTTTTTAAAAGACTTCTTTTGTTAGGTCTTTTAAATTACATATTGTTATGTTGGGATATGTTCTTATCTATCCTTATTGATATAAATATTATGTCCAAGTGATTAGATACCCTTTTCTTTCTCGTCAACTCATTTTCTGAATTTTAATGTGATGTCGTTAGGCTGTCGAATTTCAGTAAGGGAACTTCTTAACCCTATTTCAATTCTTTGGATCAAACATCTACTTCATGATTATGTCGTACTATGAATATGTTTGGATGTCCTCTGATTATTTTACACTTAATATCCTATTATGTAATTGATTTATCCTTAATCTAAGGATACCGACTTTGTAAGGGACTTCATCCCAATATCCTTTCATTGAGGAATATTTTGTTTTATACACAACTTTCTTTTATACAGTGTTTAAACCCCATTGACTTTAAATTTTATTCAAAATTAATCTTTTTATACGAAGAATTTAACTAAACTAAAAAAGGGATTTTTATTGTCTTACGTATGCGGTGACAATGACTTCTCCGCTACCGTGACCTTTATTTGAGTTTCGGCTTCCTCTACAAGTCAAAACTTTTTTTTAAATGAAAATATCATGTTTTAATTTTCTTTTATTTTGTTATTGAAAATGGTTTTGATAATGTTTTCATTATATAAATGTGTTTTTTATATCTTGTGATTGAGATGTGGAAATTTTATATTTCCTTTATGCATGATTTATGTGATACGATTGTGTTATGGTTCTTGGGCATTGTTTTTTAAGATGGGTGGTTCCATGATAAACTAAGGGTGGGTGAGCCCGTGATAGCTCTCTAATGCATTGGGTAATGCGAAGGAGTTAAATTATAAGGTTTCTCTGAAGATATTTAGAGAATATACTGTAATGGGTATTCCAAAAGAAACCATGAGGGTTACTCCTTATGTAAGAATGTTATGAATGCCTCAAGTTACCTTTATGTCTTTTGATTTCTGTGAGTTATACATAAATATTATGATTTCAGAAGGTATGTTATGATTGAAAGTTATGGTTTCATTGATTTGTATTTATTGGCGGGTTAATGTTTTCTTTCATTATTTTATAACACTTACTGAGCTTTTTATGCTCATCCCAACTTTTTGAAATTTTTTCACAGGTTATAAGTAAGGGTAAGAGAAAGGAAGTATTGAAGAAGATTTATATCAAGAAAATAACTCTTTTTTTATTTAATGATTTTTTTATTGTTGTGAAAAATCGGTTATAGTAGTAGTTTCTACTTTGTAATCCTTTGAGATGTAATAGTTATGTCATAATTCTCTAAAAATCTAAACCTAAAAGATCCTCAATGTGAATTATTAATTTAATTCAAGATTAAGTAATGTTTTAAGGCCGGGTCTTTATAGAACCTCTCCCAAGACCTCGTGACTTACAAGATTTATGTCACATAGTTAGTGGTTTCCTCTATATAACCTCATCCTTTAAGATGATATGATCTTTTGATTTAGGGCATCCTCTTCAATAGTAAGCCCCTTGTTGCCTTGGTTCTAGCCTCCTTCTCAGGAGTAATCCCCAGTCATAATTTCCTTTAATTTGGGATTTCTTATCAAGAGTAAGCCCCAAGTTACAATTCTCCTTAACCTAGGCCTCTTTCTTGGGTGTAAGCCTCAATCATAGTTTCCTTTAACATTGGGTATCCTCCTTAGGAGTAAGCCCTAATCTTAAATTCTTTTGAATTGGGCCTCCTTTTCAGGAATAAGCCCCAATCATAAGTCCATTTTAATTTGGGCCTCCTTCTCAGGAGTAAGCCTTGGGATAAAACTCCAAATCTCTATAAAGTACAAATAACTTGATGAACCCTCCTCCTGGGCTTCATTCCGGAAGTAAGTCCTGGTCTTGATCTACTTTGACAGTCATTCATACGTAATCCTCACATCATTTCTCATGACTTCATCTTTCATGGAACCATCATCATGTTCACTGATACCTCTTGTTTCTCACGCTGATCATGACTCATGTGAGCTTAGTGTTTAATGGTAATCACAACATCTCTTTTTGGGCCATTAACCTTGCATCAACCACACATTTCATCACCCTAACTACGTGGACTTTGATCTATCTCTTAAAAAGTAGAGTACTTAGGAACACTTTCTAAGGTTCAATCCCATCATTCATTAATTCTGTTCTATCCCATATGACGTTAAACTATATCCTTCTTATCGAACTATGTGGGTTCTAAATCCTTTTTAATGAGGATACGTAGGTAGCCCATCTTTAGGTACGAACCCAACTCTGAAATAATCTTTGTCTTTATGAATGACAATAAACTTCAAGTTCCCCAATAAGTGGATTTAAAACCATTATTGTCATCATAATTACCATGTAAATGATTCTCAAAAATCCCATACATATCAATAATAGAATGCAAAATCTAAAGGAAAACTCATTTTCATGCTTGGTGAATTAATAAGGATTCGTGAACATTACTTAAATCTATAAGAGAGTCCCAGAGTAGGAAATAACTCCCACCAAAAAGGTGTGATGATCCTAACCTCCCATCCTCTAGACCAATGCAAATTCTTAAGCCTTATCGGCCCAAACCTAATGAGCACCTAGCTTTGGAAAGTAGGTCCAAATGGATTTAGAATCATTGGGTGTTTCCGGCTCTATGAATAAACCCGTTAAAAACTAATTGGAATTTTTTAACCTTAAAAAAACAAGGTCATCCCCAATTCTAAAAGAAACAAAAAATGGTGAACCCGACATGAATACTTAACCAAGTTAAATGATGTTTTAATTATTTTTAGGCCTCTAATTAACATAATATGAGGTCCAAAAAAGCAATAAATAACATATGTGATTATCCAAAAGTTGTAATCTGGCTAGAATTATCTTGATTATGTATGTTATATCAAACAGGAACTCTTTTCCCAGATATCATTACAACACAAAATGTCTTCTTTAAGGTTCACACCTTTGAATGCCTCGACCGCTACTCCTGTTGGATCCTCATCCGCTCTGAGGAAAACATCACCTACTCAGCATCTTCAACGCTAGGTATCAAATGCATTAGTGAGGGAATACCATAAACACAGTATCATCCCAACTCTGGAGGCCGCTCGACAAGCCCTCCAAGTTAACAACTCATCCTAGTAGTCTGGACAGCGAAGTCCGGTGGTCAAGAAGCAGGTGGTTCCAACCACCATCTCCAACGGTTTTAGGTCATTATCTCTAGAACGCAACAACTAGTCCCTCCCATATTATAGGGAGGTGAATGAAGAGGTCACTCAAGGCCTCAGTTCAAGAAGACAGGAGCCCTTTCTAAGGACTCCCACCAACAATCACCCCCAGACTAAGGCGGTAGTGCACCCTCAACATGATGAGGGTATTGCCTCTAGGTGTTCGGCTCAGGTTCCTCAGACCCGAGCATGCAAGATGAAACATCAGAGGATAAAATTTGGAAAATAGGGAGAAGGTTCTTACCTCTTCCCCCTCTGGATAATTCCATCAATCTAACTTGATGGAAAAAATGAGCGGGCATATTCACCCGTTTTTCAAGATTTCACCGCCCAGTAGACTCGTCTGGCAGTAACACACCAATCCCGCCAAGAAATTATGGTGGAGTACTATAGGTAGGAACATACACCTATTTATAAATTATCATACAATCAATAGGCTCGTCTGACTGCATCCATAGAAGCTCACTAACCAAATGTGGTGACCACCTGTAAATAGGCACATACACCTGTTACACTCATCAATTCTGCCAGCAGTCTCGTCTTCCAGAATTGAAGGAAGTTCATCAATCATATTTAGTGGAGAACAATCAGAAAGCACATACATTTGAAATTCATCAATCTAGCCAACAGTCTCATTTGGTAGCACCCGAAGATGTCAATTGGAAAGCTCCAATGACGAACAAGAGGCAGACACAACTTTCTGCCCCCACACATGAGTACTGTCAAAATTCACTGACAGGAAAAGGAGTACAAGAGTAGGAACACACACCTACTCCAAACATGGAATGGACATATATTCCCATTCTGGTACCTAAAGTCACCAAGAACATTCTATCAATGGTGAAAGAGCATAAACAAATCCTTACCCATATTCTAGATACCTATCAGAATATTATATAAACTTCAGCGACATCACTGGGAAAGAAACATACATCTATCCTTATCAGTGGAGTGACTCATCAACATGTCACTTAAGATCAGATACACACCTCTGTTCTAGTCTGGGAGGGTCATGAGTAATATACCCCCATGTCATACAGACAATCGAGTCGGGCACATACACTCGATTTAAATGGAAATTGCCAGCCTAACCTGACCATTTATCTGAAGCAGCCACATACACCTGCCCATAATAACCACTTTCATCAACAAGTGGTTTCCAAAGTGTGCAAGAAGGCATCAAAGAAAAATACCCATCCAAAACAGTTAAAAAATCAACATCTAATTTTAAAATAAGGCCTTGCTCAATGCTGTAGTTCTTGAAGCCCTCAGACAATTATGTGTTGCAACTCAAGATTCTAGTCTCTCATTTCCAAATTCCGGAAGTAACAACAATAATTTCAAAGGTCTTAATCAGACACTTCCTCATGAAGGATTACTTCATGACAATTCGGTCAATATAAAAGTATCATCTTCACATGAGAGCCACGATAACCCTCTGTGTGGCCAGAAGACCAAGGAGAAAAAGGACTCATCTGTTATTGTAACCTACCATGGTGGTTCTCCCCATGATGATGAATTTAGATGTGAAAGTCCTCTTCGTAGTACTAGTTCTCAATGCCTAGATAATTCTTCAATGGACAATGCAGTAACGAGAAAACCCTCTTATCTCAAGGCACTTGAAAATACGAAGCCAGAAATGTTTGATGCCATATCTCTATCAGGTGAAATAATTTCACAATCAGAAGATAGCTCGAGGTGCATGACATTCTACGAACCACCCCTGGTTCATTCATCTTCTAATTTGATAAATTAATTCTCTACCAATCTGTTTGAATCTGATGAAGAAACAAAGAAGCACTAGCTTTGGTCCAATCAGATAGAAGAATATTCATCAAATGATTGAGAGGAAGTGTTGAATATGAGATAACAATTGGCGAAAGATGAAATACCAGTCATGTTTTCATCTTTGGCTGACTCTCAGTATGATATTCCAAAAACATTGACAGAAGATTGTTTTCATGATATTCATCTCAACATATGGAAAACTCTTTGTCACTTAAAAGGGAAAATATTTCCTTATGATGAATATCAAAATCGTGTTAAGGTAATAGAAGGGTTGCAACGCCAAATTTACTTAACTTCTCTCTCAGTTTCCCAACATCCAAAGGTTGAAAAGCAGTAGAGTTCCCTTTAGCATACATACATTGGCACATTACAAAGGTTGTGCCAGTTAATTACCGATTCCCCATCTGGTATTCATATCAGGGGATAGGGTGTTCAGAGAGCATTGCATTTCACTATGCTCTCCAATCAACAAAGCCCGCCAAAAGTGGTCTCATGAAATGTTATTTCCCATAGATGACCACATCTAACAAGTTTTTTGTGTAATCAAAGGCTTGATCAAGAACATGCCTCAACTAGTTCATCACAAATTTAGGAATATAAAGAACAAGTTTTAAAATTAATCTTGCATCAAGAAAATTAGAATATCGAACAGACTTCTTGTTTAGAGAATGCGCATCATTAGGTGAAAGAGGTTTCATAAATCATCCAACGGTCATCTGAGCCAGGTGATTTGAGTGGATGTAGGATGATGCATACAACCAATTTCTGAACTAAATTCCGCAAAACCAAGAGATCTTTTAAGAAAGTTTCACATGTAGCAGCTCAAGAGCCACCTCATCTTGCCAGGCTGAAGACTCTTTTAATACAACCCTTGGGATCAACAGACAGGATTAGAAGAGTTGATCAGGAAAATAGGAACAGCCCCAGTCCACCGGACTGGGTACTTTTTCAAATTCTCAATCTCTTCCTTAGAAAATGTCAGTCTTCTCTCGATTAGGGAAGAAGTCACAAGTGGAATGCAGAGCCTAATTATCATAAAATTACCTCAAAACTACAGTTCATCAAGAAGTTCCTAAGGGATCAACCAAACAATAGGAAATGTCTCATAAAGGACATGGAAAAAGACAATATCGTAGAAGCACTGACATAAGGGTTACAATGCATTATGCATTGATAAATCTCATCAATGTTGTTGTCACTAATCCCCCATAACATGAGGCTCACTTAGAGGGATCAGATGAAGAAGTTACTATTCAAGAGTTTTTACACACAGAAAAAAATGAAGGAGGTGTGCGTACCAGAAGCCAAGGGTTTCCCAGAGGCAAAAAATTCCTTCGGGTAATGCCATTCCATACTCTAGAAAGGCACATGCCAAGGAAAAGGGTAAGAGTAAGGTTACATCCCACCCAACCTCTGGAGAACACCAATCACTCTCAATAGTTGAATGGTTCGCACAGTAAGAAGAAGAAATGAAGGAGTTAAGGAGGTTAAATGTAGAATTACTTCAAGGTAGTCTTCCTCCTAAGCATGCTGGAGTTAATAAATAAATGGAATTTGTTGCAGCTATTGGGATGGATCAAGAATATCACTCTTTACAAGTACACCCTCACAGGTCTAATCCTACGGGTCATAAGTGACAGCAACTGGAAATACTACCATCAGTGGTAGTACCGGTCACCACACCCATCCAAACACCAGTTATTGCACCTACTCACGTCCAATATCAACCAGATGTTTCTCAAGAATTGATGACTACCATTGAGTCATTAAGAGCTCATTTGGAAGCTATGGAAGGTCGATCTTCATAGGTTCTACAGGAAAAGAGAGCTTACCCTGAATGGTTGGATGCAATTCCTCCCCCATCAAATTTCATGAATACCACATTCCCAATTTTTAATGGTTCAGGAGATCCATAACAGCACTTAACACATTTTGTTTCTCATTGTGATCCTATGATGCGAACTCCTCAACAATAAAAAGAATTTAAGCTCAGGTGTTTTTTGCAATCACTAAAAGAACCTACTTTTTTCTGGTATACAAGTTTGAAATCTCGGTCAATTACTGGGTGGGAAGATCTTCGTCAAAGGTTCCTTCTTCAATTTAGCACAACATTACCAAATACAATGGTTTTTTATCATACCAAATGTAAATAAAGGGATAATGAAAGAGTTTAGGGTTTCATTGCTCACTGGAAGGGATTAATGTATTCCTAAAGTTTAGCACTCCCTCAAGTAGATTTTCTTACAATCTGTGTGGAAATCTGCCTGATTAATTACGCACACCGTTGATCCCTGTGAAATTCACATGAGGGTTTTGATACCTTACTTCAATTGCTCAGCAGATAGAAGACTCTCTTATAAATACTAAGGCTAAAAGTCTTTTAATTCCATCTATTCTAGGAAGAAGAATAGGGAAAGCAGAGACTGCTACAGTTACACTTAAATAAGAACATGTACCTTCTTTCACTTCAAGACCTTGATCATATCAAAGGGCTCCACCTCCTAAGCGTCAACAACAACGGATGCCTCGCCAAGATGATCAAAAAGATCAAAGGCGGAAACATTTTGAGGATTTAAAGAACAAAGTTTATTCTTTCCAGATTGAACAAGTTCCTGGTTACTTCATCTCGGCTTTGGAAAACAATCCGGTTCAGTTGACAATGCCCAAAAGGCTGAACAAAGAAGGAGATGAAGACCTCTCCCACAATTTCCCATTTCATTAGTTATTGGGGCATCCCATTCAAGAGTGTTTTGTCTTCAAATACATTCTGAAAAATATGGTGGACTCTGGACAAGTAAAACTGAAAGGTTCTTTAGCCTAGGTAGCATGTGTTACTACTACTGATCCAGAAGAAGAGGGCGAGGGGCATGAAGTCAAATGTAAAAATGCATAGAAATATGATGATTGGATGGTCAGGAAAACAATCATTCGAACTCATTAAATTTTACGAACATAATTTAATTAACCAATTGTATCTTCTGCTAATTCTGCCATAAGAAAAACCCCTTCATCAGAAGGAAAATACTCAAAAAACGGTGAAATTTGAAGAAAGAAGAGCAGTCAGAAGAATACAAGATCGTGTCAAAGCCTAAGTTGTCTTTGAATCTAGAAGATTTTATGCCATATGCTTCAAAGGCACGGGCACCTCCCCACCAAATGGCACAGCCTGAGCTAGTTCATCAGGCAAAATATTCATCACATTAAGAATGGATCTTTGGTTCTGTTAACATGATTTATTTAAGGGATCCCTATGCCAATGAGAGTTTCGATCACGATGATCCTAAGTTTCGTGTATCTAACAGATGAATCATAGTAAGATAAATAGGTCTAGGATACAGGGGAAGATGTGGATATTCCATAATCCACTATTTCAATCCTACCCCTACTAGAATCGTATATGCGGCAGAAACTCATGGAAAAGTCCTTTAGCGGGCTGAACAAGAACAAGAAAGTTCTTACACACATGGAAAATTATGTTCTGACACAGTTATTTTAGAGGACCTATTAGTGTATACACCTTCCTCTCAGCAGATAGATAGACTTAGTGGTTCTAGTCAACCGAAGCCAGGAGTGTTTCCAATTTCTGCCCTGATAGGGCATGCATCTACTACCAAAGCATCAACATCCAAGGAACCTACAAAACCACATTTTCATGATGGGAAATGCAAACCTTTGGACCAAATGTATGATTTATTGAAACATTTAGCCCATGTACCATCCATGTTATCAATTCTGTATACCTTAAATGTATCAAAAGATCTTCATGAGGCACTTATTGAGGCTTTGTCAAGTCCTCAAGAATTAGAAACTGAAATTTCTACAGGTGAGGTCTACCATATAGAGAATGATCCTACAGAATTCCATGCAGTGATATCTTCTCCAGATGAAGATGAAGATGATGTTGTACATGGACATATCAGACCTCTGTATCTATCTGGAAAAGTAAATGGCATAGACATCCAATGATCTTTTATTTATAATGGCTTAGGAGTCAATCTCATTCCTATTCGTTCTCTTCATTGATTGGGCCTCACTAAATCTGATTTATCTCCTTCCACTTTGATGTTGCAAGGTATGATAAAAATGAACAAGAAACTCTAGGGAGATTACACCCAAAATTCATTTTCGAGACCTTGGGTCTAATTCAGATTTCATGGTTGTTCGTCAGGACACCTCCTTCAACATTTTTCTTGGAAGACCTTGGCTACATCAACATGTGGACATACCTTCATCATATAATCAATGTCTCAAATATTGTTTCAATGTTTAAATTGGGATATTGTATGGTGACAAGGCCCCATTCAAAATGTGTGAATCTCAATACATTGAGGTAGCATTTTATCACATGGAGGGAAAGAAAAAATCTGAGGCAAAGAAGGTCACCAAAATTAATTCTCCAAATGGTTTGTAAAAGATTTTAGTAAACCCATTCATACATGTGAGTACAGATTATGTGTTGACTATCATTCAAATTGACAAGATAGACCTAAATCCAAACACTCTTATGGAAACTTCCATAATGTCAATTGCAGCTACCAGGCTTGACAGCATGGAAGAAATTATTGATTCGCCAAGCAGTGATGAAAGCTTAAATGGATATGTCTGCATTTCATTCACTGAAATCCAGCAATTCTATACTTCATCAACCAGGCCAAAAGAAGATATAGAAATACAAGAGGAAAACAATGATTTCGATTCTCAGTCCATCATCTCCTCTCTATCACCCTAGGAAGACCCTTCATCATCAATAGAGTTAGAAATGGCAGCCTCTTCTTCAAGATGTTCTAATTTTAACTTCTCTACTGACCATTGAAATTCTGCTATGTCATCTACTATGCAAGTAGAAATAGAAGAAGTGGAAGATATCATCGAATCTCCTATAGCATTTGAATAGGGTATATCTACCACTATGGATGAACTCAGAGAAATAAATTTGGGTACAAAAGGAGATCCACGCCCCAATTTAATTAGTTGAGCTATGACTCTTGAAGAGAAATAAATGTATACTTCATTTCTAAAGAAATATCGAGATGTATTTCTTAAAATTATACATAAATTCCAGGTCTTGATCCCAATGTTTCCACTCATCATTTGGGTTTTCTATAAGAACATCGAGGATTCAAGCAAGTCGCATGAATAACACAACCAAATTATGCCTCCAAAATTGAAGCTGAAGTTGATAAGCTTATAAAGGCTAACTACATCAAAAAAGTTCAATATCCCAAATGGATGGCTAATATTGTACCTGTGAAAAACAAGAATTGAAAAATTATAGTTTTCATTGATTTTAGAGAACTTAATCGGCATTTTCCCAAGGATGATTTTCGAGTTCCGATCACAGAACTCTTAATTGATGCAACAGCTGGATATGATGCTCTTTCCATCTTGGATGGTTACTCTAGGTATAATCAAATAAGAATGGCCCCAGATTATGAAGATTCTACAACCTTCAGAGCTCCTCAAGGTGTGTTTTTCTATCAGGTAATGCCCTTTGTCCTGAAGAATGCATGTGAAACATATCACCGTGCCATGCACCATATCTTCAAACCCTTTTTAGGGAAATTTGTTGAATGTAATGTTGATGATTTGGTGGTTAAATCCAAACAATGTTCTGAACACTTGGTCTATATGGAAATCATATTCAATAAACTACGACAACACAATTTGAAGATGAACCCCTTGAAATGTGATTTTGAGGTAACCTCAAGAAAATTTCTCAGCTTTATTATACGCCATTGTGGTATCGAAGTTGATCCTGAGAAGACAAAATCAATCTTTGACATGTCACCTCCAAGAAATTTGAATTAATTAAGAGGAATTCAAGGAAAATTGGCCTATATTCGGTGTTTCATTGCCAATTTGGTAGGAAATTGTTTTCCCTTCACCAGATTAATGAAGAAGGGAGTCACCTACCAGTGGACTAAAGAATGTCAAGAAGCATTCGATATCCTCAAAAAATATCTCTTGAGTCCACTGGTATTAATGCCACCTATAGAAAGAAGACCACTTATTCTCTATGTGACAGCTTTAGAGCGATCATTGGGTGCCTTCCTTTCCCAAAAGAATGATGTTAGGAATGAAAACATCCTTTATTATCTCAGTCGGACTATGCTTGAGGCATAAACTAGATATTCATGTACTGAAAAGTGTTGCCTAGAATTAATCTTTGCATTTCATAAATTGAGACACTACCTGCAACATCATGAGGTCCAATTGGTATCTAACAATAACCTGCTCAAATATATCCTTACTCGACCAATGTTTACAGGATGTCTGGTAAGGTGGGCAGTTATTTTACAACAGTTTTATATCCAGAATGTGTCTCAAAAGGCAATAAAGGGCCAAGATCTGGCCGATTTCCTTATTCAACACCCATCGATAGGAGATAAATCTTTAAATATTGAACTTCGTGATGAGTAAGTCTTCTCTATTCACGATAATCCTCGGACATGGGAAATTTACATTGATGGTGCCTCCAGAAGTCCAACAGAGAAGAAAATAGAAGATCCTAAATTCAACCAGGTTGGGTTAGGAATCGTGCTTATTTCCACAAAAAAGGTAGTGCTACCCTATTCCTTTTTATCATTGGAAGGTGGTACAAACAATGAAGTATAATGTCAAGCTCTCATCATAGGCTTAGAATTGGCACTTCAGACATAGGTGAACTACTTGAAGGTAAAAGGTGATTCGGATTTGGTAATCAAACAAATCAATGGGGATTATGCCCTCAGAAAGGAAGAGTTAATCCCTTTGTGTGAATAAATCAGAGAGTTAATGGCGGAATTTCCCTCGGAACCCACATTTTCTTATGTCTCGCGATCACAGAATACCCAAGATGATGCACTGGCCAATGTAGCCACAGCCCTGCGGATCCAAATTTGGATGAAACAATCATCAGTATTTCCCACTATCGTATAGTTTAACCTTATGTTCAAATCAGAACATAGGAAATCAATGAAATCATTCCCATTTCAGAACCATATGGTCATATTATATGATGGATGGAACCTTCAAAATGGAACACTCCCACCTGATAGAGGTGGGAAAGAACAAGTCCAGTGATGTGTGGTCTGTTTTACTCTTTAGGATAACCCATATCACCAAAAAATTCTCTACAAGTGAGGTTTTGATGGAATTATCTTGAGATGTATTGACGGTTAAGAGACAATGGATGTCATGAATTAAGTACATGTAGGAGTTTTTGGTGCTCACTAATCTGAACATAGACTGTCTGGTAAAATTTGAATGCTTGGATACTTTTGGCCTTCAATGATTCAAGATTGTGTTGATTTCACTAAGAAGTGTCATTCTTGACAAGTATGTTCAAACTTCATTCATCAACCCCCGGAGTTGCTTCATATGGCTAAATACTCCTGGGAATTTTCTACATGGGGAATGGATGTAGTAGGACCTTATCCTCAAGCTATATCTAAGCAGTTTAAGTATATTCTTACTGCTACTGACTTCTTTTCGAAATGGGAAGAGGCAATACCTCTCAAAGAATTCGGTGCTAAATGCATTGTTAGCTTCGTAAAGTCCAACATCATTACCAGATTTAGTGTTCCTCATACTATATTGATGGACAATGGCACCAACTTTTGTTCATCTGAGGTAAGAAAATTGTATCAAGAATACAATATCATATCCCACCATTCATCTCAGTATCAGGAAGTGGCCAATGGCCAAGTAGGGGATTTCAGTAAGACTCTTTCAGACATAATTCAAAATATGGTGGATAAAGATAAGAAGTCATGGCCAGATAAACTTATTCATGCTCTAAGGTCTTATCAGACTACCACCCGCACTGCTACATGATCAACTCCATATTCATTTGTATATGGAACGAAAGAAGTCTTGACTATTGAAGTCCAGTTACCTTCTCTTAGAATCACCATTTGTGATCAGTTATCTACAGATGAACAAACTCAAAATCAATTGGATGAATTGGAACAACTAGATGAAAAAGGATTGTGCACACTTCACCATTTAGAAGTCTATCAGAATCGAATATCAAGATATTTCAATAAAAAAAGTTCATCTTCATTCATTCATTCAAGAAGAAATGGTATTGGTCCTCAGAACCCCAATGATACCGGGAAAGAATCCTCCAAATCTTGAGACAAAGTGGGAAGTACCTTACTCAATACATAGGGTATACTCCAATGGATCTTATTATTTAATCTCAATGGATGGATAAATCATTACAACTCCAACCAATGCAAGATTTTTTAAGAAGTATTTTGTGTAACACTAATACACCCCGCTTCCTTGCTGCAGGACATTAAACTGCATAGCCCCCCACTATCATCCAACATTATGTTAAACTATGTCCTTTCATCCAACATGAAGTTAAACTTTTCATCGTCCTAGCTACAAGACATTAAAATACCAAGAACCCCAAGTCTATGACACATGACATTAAACTGTGATCACTGCATGCACAATTGTCTTTTAGACTCTGTTTCCAAACGTGCCCCAGGCATCTAATCATTCATAATTCCCACACCATCCTTCATGGTCGCATCTTTCGGGACATGATCGTCTGGTCTGTTGCTGCTTCTTGTTTCTCACGCCTAGAATGACTCACGTGAGCTTAGAGTAAGCTTCGACCATGAAAACTTCTTTAGGCTGCTAATCACACTTAAGTCCCAACATCATCTTTGGGTCGCTGTCCTCAAGTACACCCCGAACACCAAATCTCTCTCAATTGAACTACCTGGACTTTGATCCTTGCCTCCTAGGCTGGGTACATAGGCAACCTCCTGAGGTTCAAGCCCAAAACCACTTTCATCACATTGATTCACCTTCATCCCATGCGATTTTGATCCGTGAAGCCCCTGTCAACCGTCTTATTCATATCAGTTCACTTTTGTCCAACATGACCTTAAACTGTGTGTATCCCATCATCCTAGCTATATGATGTTATACTATAAATTTCCCCCATTTTCCTTGATACAATAAATTAAAATTCATAACACCGGTCCATTCATATGACCTTAAACTATTTGTACTTTTGTCATGTATGACAATAAACTGCAACAATCCCTGAAACCCTCACTCGAGAGGAATCATCATTGACATGGTCTCCAACCGTGTCATGTTTCAAGAACTACGTGTGTCTTGATTCTCATCCTTAAGAGATACAAAGTGACACCCAAGTCTTTAATCTTGGGTCTAGCCACAAATGTAATAAATTCCTCTTTACCCCTCATATGTACGGACCAAATCTTTACAAAGGGTATTTTAAGAAATACATTCAACTTGATTCCCATACTCATGGAATACATTGGAATGATCAAGAATTCCCCGAGTCCAGACCGAGCCTTTGGGCCTAAACCCAAACTCTACTTTTGGTCCCTTGGTTGAAAAGTCTCCCTGAGAGCGCATGGTGTGATATGAAACACCCTGATATTTATTCGCATCTGATTTATGACCAATGCATGATGTGTCTCCCTCACCATGGTCCAAGCTCTACGACCCCAAAATAAGATCTTCTGTGCCCTCGTCCTGCATGACGTTAAACTGTATTTCAAAAACTATGTGTGGCTTGATTCTCATCCAAATGAGATACGTAGTGACATCCAGAATCTCAATTCAGGACCCAGCCACAACATTATACAAATATTATTCATGGTCAGCATTGGTTTTTGTATTTCTTTTATGCATTGGACAATTCCCATTTTTTATACTCCTGACCTTAAATACATCCAGGACTCTATAACCCTTTTCATGACTTCTGGTTGAAAAATCTCTAATACCTGAAAGTTCTTTTGGCTGACTATGCAGCACATGACCTTAGGTGGCCTTGTATAAGTTGTCTACATAATGGACCTGTCATCCAAAAGATACTACTATTTGACTATGTAGTTTATTCTCTAGTTGGACTTGCATAATTCCAACTCCATAATGGGTTTGTCAAGTAATGGTAACTTCATATTTAGGAGAATCCCCTTTTTTCTGTATTGGTCTTAACAGTGATATATAGGGATCTGAAAAAAAACTATCATCCTTAACATATTGGTTCCATACTCTTTTTCATGATCTGAAAGTATTCAAGTCTACAGTTTAAAAAAAATTCTTCTCCATATGTTCAGAGCAATATGAAATAAGCTTGGACCACTTGACCATATGTCGTATAATTTTTCTATCTCCAGTTTTAGTCATATGATTTAAAACCACAGATACCTTTTTTCCTACGTTTAGGTCAGACCTTCGTAGAAGTCACATTCCTCCAATTCTTTGACAATTCTGATTTGAAATATCCTCTCCATATTCAAGTACCTTTCTCCATAAAGCAGACTCTATGATTTAAAAAATTTGAATCTATATAAAACATTCTTTGGATTTTAGCAGTAGAAAGTCAAATTTCTAAGAGTTCTTATAACGACTAGAAATTTTGAATAAATTGTGTTTCCTAAGTCTTTGTGTTATTTTTTTTTTATACACAACAAAACTATTTATTTTAATAAATTGAGTATAATTAAAATAAGCCCGTTGGGTTTTGACTGTTATATGAGTGTTGGTCAATATGACCATTGGAAACTAAATGTCGCGATTATTGTCTATAAATACAAGTGATCTTGATTAATTGATATAGAAAGAAGATTTGATAGCCCTATCCAGTAGTCTTAGGCCGATCAAAGAACATCTGACAGAACTCGGGAAGGCGATTTCACCATTGGGCTTTGCTCTGGACTAAACCCAAGTCGAACTTCATCGTGTGAAGCAGGACTGGAATCCCCTTCGCGATAAGTTCAAGCTGATAGAAATCACTACTCGGGAAATGTTTCCCAAGCCGCCCCAAGATTCTATCACCCGATCACACCTTAGTCTTAGGTCCTATGCTGGTGTTATAAGGGGTTATGTATCAAGACCGTAACTACCTTGTGTAATCCTTTGATTTAAATAAAAATTGTGATGTTTTCTTATGGTGAATTTTGTGAATTTTCAAATGTCCGGATAAATATAGTATGCATATTATGGATGAATTCTAGAAAAATAATATTTTAAAATATTTATTTAACCTTAAATAATTAATAATGACTAATGATTTTCAAAAAATGGTCTTCTTTAGTTGTGTTCAGTATGAAATTTAGTGTCTAATAAAACCAACATAATTTTTGATGAATAATAAATTATGAATAGTGATTTTATGCTTATGATTAGTAATGTGATCAAATTGATTGAGTAACCTCACTTTAGAAAGTATTAATATAATCTAGGCACCTTGATTGAGTAATGTGATTCAATAAAATAGGTAAATAACTCTTTCAGAAATTATTGGTTAAGTATTAGTTTTTTCGGGTGAATAGTGTTTTTTATTTAGAATTTAAATTAAATTTATTTTGAAATTTATTTTCATAAAATGGAGTTCATTTTTGAAATCAGAGCATCGATATTTGGTTAAGGTTAATTTTTTGGATTTTTCTGAAACAATTGAATTTTCAGTGAATAGTGTTTTTATTTAAAAATTTAATTAAAAATATTTAGAAAATTATTTTCATAAAATGGAGTTCATTTTTGAAATCCGAACTTCAATATTTTTTTAAGTTTAAATTTTGGGATTTTTCTGAAAAAGTTGAATTTTCTATGAATAGCGAAACTACAGTTTTTGAGTTTCGGGTGTTTAATGACATCATTAAGGATGTAATAATTATGAAATTTATTCTGGTCGACTTATGAATAGTAATATAATATATGAGGTGTACCAATTTTCCAATACCATGGGCCAGCCCATGGTTTATCCAATACCACAGATGAGGTGTCCCTTGGAAATTAATGCTTTGTCCCCTCACTTCTCCTATAAATACCAAGCATTTCCCTCATTCATTTCATTTCCAAATCCTCTGGAATGAGGTTCTGGTCTCTTTACCTTCCAAGGAGTACTCCCAAGGTTCCCTCAAGCCTCCCAAGGTCCCGAACTTCAAGATTTTGAAGTTACTCTTCAAGGTAAAGGATCCTTTCACCCTCCTCTTTTAAGTCACAACTTCCTTTATGTAGTGTCGTCTAATTTACTTATATTTATGTTGAGGGTATGTTCTTATATGTTCTCATTTCTGTCCATTTAATTTCTAATTTTTTAGAGACCCTTTCCTCTCTCATAAATTTATTTTTTTATTTTTTAATTGACGTCGTTAGGTTGTCGAAATTTTTGTAAAAGAAATTGCATCTTCTCTTTTCTTTCATATTCACTTTTCATGTGGTATGTCATTCAAATATCCATACCATGATCTTATTCATTACCCACACGTTATTATGAGTTATTTATGAGTGGTTGACCCTTGTCCCCTCTCTTTTTATTATTTTCTAAAACCATGTTATATAGTCGTTATGCTATAGAAATTTGGACTCAAATTTTCTATCTATTTCTCTCAAGAAATTCTTTTGTTTTATTTATGTGAATACCCAGACCTATTTCATTTCTATGGGTGTTCATAAATATATAAATATGATATATTTGATTATGTAATTGACATACATATAACTTGCACTCCCTTTCCATGGGTTATAAATTATATAATGATCTTATTTTTAACCTCTTTTTAAACATCATGATTTTGACATGAAACCCATTTCATTTATTCCATTTGGATTATTTATGAAATGTTTTATTATGATCCATGTGGCTCACATGAAATTAAGGACATATTAAGGGTGATCCATAATAGCGCTCCAATGCCTTGGGTAAAGAATTAATATCTAGAGATGACATGTTTTACGATACCTTGATGAATAACCTTGGTAATTTTTATGACATCTTGGGGATGGACCTTGGTGATATGTTCATGAATGTCTAAATGAAATGTTGTAGCCACATATTCAAGTTATGTTCCAATTTATTTTATATATGATATTCTTATTCTTCCATTGCTCATGTCTTTATGTTTTTATTCAAGTTCTTATTGATATCACAAGTACATTGACTCCCTTATTTACCCTTACTGGGCCTTCTGCTCACCTTTTCCTTTGATGTCTGTCTCCACGATATGAGATGCGGTAGATGTAGAGAGGATGAACCTTTGATGAAGCATTAAAAGTGGTTTAGAATAATTTTTATGTTGTTCTCATGTTTTATGTTCCTGATTTCCTATACACGAGACTTTAAATATCCTCTGTTTGTAAAATGTAATGAAATTTTATGCAATAAAAAGTAGGTATTCTATAGTTGGTATCAAAGGATATTTTAGTTATTTATGGAAATTAGGATATGAAAACTTTAGGAATAACCCTATAGAAAAGTGTAAATATAGGAAATATTCCTAGTATTTTTGTGAGTATTGAGTAAGTGGTTTATCAATTAAATACAACCCTATCTGGATACGAGCAGGTAGAGGTGGCTCTAGCACCGATGTACATAGGGATAAAACCCAAAAACACCACTTTGAGATAGACTCGAACGGGAACTGGTACACGAAAACGGGCCTTGCTGCACTCTTATTTATGACACTTCTGGGGGATATGTTTGGTTAATCGCAAGCTTTTTGTGAATCATTATGAAGAAATTATAGAAAAATTTAATTGTCTAAGCGTGAAGTTTTAAGACATAAAATCATTTTTAGTTTAAAGATTCATAAATGAAATAAGTTTCTCACGAAGGATTTATTCTTTTATAAGATGTCCCCGTCATCTATAAATACATTGACGTATTTCCTAAGGAGTTACCCAGACCTCCCCCAGAAAGAGAGGTAGAGTACTCCATGGAACTCGTACCTGGATCTCATCCAATGTCAAAGACCCCCTATAGGATGGAAAATGTGGATCTAGGGGAATTAAAGAAGCAACTCCAAGATCTATTGGAGAATGGTTTTATCCGACCAAGTGTGTCTCCTTGGGGAGCACCAGTTCTCTTTGTGTAGAAGAAGGATGGATCGATGTAGTTATGCAATGATTATAGAGAACTGAATGGGATCACGGTGATGAACCAATACTCTCTTCCAAGAATTTATGACTTATTTGACCAACATCATGGGGATCAATTGTTATCTAAGATTTATCTTTGTTCTGTTTATCATCAATTGAGGGTAAAGAATGATTATATTCCAAAAACTGTCTTCCAATAAAGATATGGGGATTATGAGGTTGTTGTTATGCTCTTCAGACAGACTAATGCACCTGCTATTTTTATGGATCAAGAATAAGTTGATTTTGAAAACTTATGTTTTATCAAATAAATATTCTTTGTATAGGAAAATTATTTGGTTATTAAATGATAAAGGTTATTTTCGACAATGTTTTCTCTTTTGGAGTACTATATTTATAGGGAAAATAAAATAAGACAGGATTTAAATTGAGGAGGAATGGTTGAATTATTTTTGTAAGAATTTATGTATTTATTGTGAACATATGGTGATTTGGGTTATTTCAAGAAAATGATGAACCTAGCATAGAGAATATGTGAATAGGTTAATTACACTTTAGTATAAGACATTAATAATAGTTGATGTTATTTGGAGATAAATGTTAAGATTTTATGGGGAAGACTATGTGATTAAATCCTTCCGAGTTTTGGGTTCCAATCTTAGTTTGGATTATTATGAAGATTTTTAAGGATGATTTTGTATTGACTGGTCTTTCTGGAAATTTGGGTACTTTTTGTGAATTTTGGAGATTAATAGTCATTTTTCTTTTTATAAATGATAATTAACTTTTTGGGGATTATATTATCTCGTACTAACCTATTTAGTTTTAGTTGATGACTAAAGACAAGGTAAAAGTATAGTTATTATTTTGTGGATTATATGATTCTCTAGAAGATGATTCTTGTACTTTTTATGAGACCAAGTCTTTTTTAATTCTCATTAGTTGGAGAAAAGATTAGTCTAAGTGGAAACTTATTAAGGGATGAAACTCTACATGAAGGTAAGTATATTTCCTTATGTTTTTATTTTAGGTAGTAAATGAATTCCTCAAAATTATAAAAAGGAATGTAATACAAAAACATTGTTGGTTTAGGTTTCCTACTGGGTAATCAAAGACTGTTTAACACATCTTAATTTTGTGATCTTCTTGTGGTTATTTTTCTCCTAATCATGTTTTCTATCACTCTCCATTAGAACTTGACCCTTTGTTTTCTCTTCAATATCCATGTTTTCCAACATGGAATCCTAGTATGGGTTAACTTAGGTGACCTTTGTACTTCCCTTTCTTTCTTTTAAAGTAATATTTTTACTGACTCTTTTTCCGATGTTGGACTTTCAACGAAATTTCTATGCCCAATTTTAAAATTGCGATGACGCAATTTCTTAAGGCAGGAAGATTGTACCAACACAAAATTTTGAATAAATTTTGTTTCCTAATTTTGTGTGTTATTTTATTTTATACTCAAAAAAACTATTTCATTTAATAAAATGAGTATAATTAAAATAAGACCGTTTGGTTTTGACTGTAGAGACCCGAAGCTTATCGTACATGGACATTACATTACTTTTGCGGAATACTTAGTACATAACAAAAACACACACACAAGGATCGTAATAGTTTAGTGTCTTTGGAAACTCGGAACGTAATCTTCTAAACGTGGTGAAAGATCTTCAATATCTCCCATAAAGATCTTCCCCTTTTTTTTACCTAAAACCTTTCTTTATATCCTGGGGAAAAAAAACAAAAAAAAGGGTGAGCTCAAATTCTTAGTAAGGGTAAACAAAAGAAATATCAATCACATCATATACATAAGAACGTAGCTTTTGGAAATCTTGACCTACAAAAGAGCTCATAATATCATAACATGGGATAAATCATAGAATTGAAAATGAGATCCCAATAATCATAACTTAAAACTTGAACTTTGTGGCATGCACACATAATCATGGAAAATCATTTCTTGTTAGTCATGACTCATTGCCAAGACTATCTTAGTGGACAAAGTCCCTTTCTGAACCGAGTTCACTCCTCGTTTCCGTCCTGTATCACTGAACCGAAATAACCTTCCGTTCCAGCCATGTCTATCTCATGAGATATAAAATCATTACCCAATGCATTGGAGGGAGATATAGGTCCCACCCATCTTATAATGAATCCTTTCTTATGTGTGCCACATAATCATAAAACATACATCATCACATAACACATGTAACAAAAATGGGATTCTTGAAACATCATGACATCATAAATAAATTCATATAAGATAAAGGAATTCATAAAAATAATTCCATCACAACATGATCAAATCAATGTAATAATAAAGATAAAAACAGAACCCTTTATTATCTTAGATGGAAAATAATTTTGATAAAACACTTGAACTCCATTCTTGAGGAAAATATCCTTTCTTCGTCAAAAACATTTTTCCTTTCATAACATGTCATACAACTTTAAAATAAAAGAAGTTGATTAAAAATAAACTTGAAAACTTGTAAAGCAAGCTTCTTGGAAATAATGTTTTAAAAATCCATTCATGCCGTATAAGTTAAAAAAACATTCTTCGTACTTTTGTCGGAAAAGTCAAAAAGTACCTCGTACGAAAAACGACAAAAGATTCCTTTCGTATCTTTTACTAAAAACTCACCGAAGGGTAAAATTGGATATAAAATATTGTAGAAGGATGGAAATAATATTACATATTGAGGGAACATGGATGTGGATGATAAAATACACCCCAGTAATTACTTACGAATAAACAATCTCGGATAAAAATGAGATTGTGATATTTCCCTTACCTTAGGTCCGACTTGCTTTGTAAGTGTCCGAACCTCCTGTATAATGATTAAATCATGTTATTGACTTATTACAGAATCATATTCATTGTTATGATATCATATATGGTTCACTTATGACATTATATTACCCGTTCTTTTGTAAATTCCATGTTAAAGAAGCGTTTTGGGTAAAATCGTTTCATTTATCGTAGGTGTTTTGACTTGTTGTTCTTGACATCATTATTACTTATATCATGATTTACTTACATCCAGAATATAAAATATGATTTATATATCATATATATTCAGTATATATATATATATATAATAGGTAGATAAATAAAATGAAAAACACCGTTCATGGAGACGGTAGTCCGTACGTACGCATGAACGCTGTTTTCCTTTCCTTATTGTCTTGAAATGGAAGTAAGTAGATGACATACATATGTATATATATACATAAATCCAGTAGCTTTATAATGTCATATATTTCATTATTATTTCTTATATATACATTATAATCATTCTTAAATGGTTAACATGGAGAATGAATCTCATCGCGTCGTGGAGACGGTATTCCGTACGTACGCACGAGCGATGATATCATTTCTATAAATATTGAATTGAATTGGAGTGGATTATACAATATATCAGAATCAATATGATGTTGTAATAACTATGTATAGTTATTCTTTACACCATTATACCCATCCATGTAAGGTGGTGGTGGAAAATAGATTACACCACGGCGTGGAGACGGTATTCCGTACGTACGCACGCGCGGTGATTTCTTTTTCCGTAGGATGGATAGATGGTGAAATAGGGTTGTTTCATACTTATAATAACATATTAGTATATGAGTGATACTTATGTTATTACTTCATAATGAAACAACCTAATAAGAATAAGTGGAAGAATAAATAAAGATGAAAGAATTGGTAACGGTAATTACCTCTTCTTTGAAGTGCCTCTTTGAGACCTCCTCTTAGGGCACTAAAATTGGTCTTTGAGGAAGACCAGAACCTCTAGGATGTTTCTAGGGAAGTGGAGAGGAGAACTTGTCAGGGGTTGGCCGAGCTTGAGTGCTCAAATTGGTGTGAGGAGGAGGGGAAGGAGGTGTCCTTTTATAGGGGAGGAGAGGGGCACCTTAGGAATATCTCAAAATATTATTTTATATTAAAGTAAAAAATCGGTTTATAATGGTTCCAAAGGGTCTTATTTCGAAGCTAAAGTGGGGATGGATCGAAATCCTATCAACCAATAAGATTTAGACAAGTTTAGGTTATTATTTTAACCTTATCAATTAGATTTAACTCTAAGTTAAATAATTTAACTTTTACCGTGTCTTTTTGTTTTCTTACATTATATGGTTAATAAACTTACTATAACATGCCAAACGAACCCCAAATTATATATTATTAATATATATATTTTTATCTAATTCATTTGGCCGAACCTTAGATTTTTAGGAATAAAATAACAATTAATAATATAATATTTGATTTAAAAACTATTTTGTGTCAATTTTCACACTATTTTATACATGATTTTTTTGAAAGTCATAACAGAATTATCTGTTCGAACCAAGTTTATTAAATCAACAATAATATGTAATAGTAACCTATAAAATTAGTGTAATTCATAAAAAGTCTCAAATTACATTTATTTTGGTGTTTATAACATCAATTATGTCAATATTTCATTAACAAGATAATTACTGCATCATCTTTGTGTCATAAATAAATTAACTTATTTGATGTCTAAAAATTACAAATAAAATACCATCATGTAGTAAATCTTTTTATCTTTCTAATGAATATTTACAATCGAATTTATCTTATGTATAACCCCATATTAGAAATGATTTACTTATTAAACTTTGATTTTAACTATTTTAACCCTTCTTTAAATAAATTAATAATAAATGTCCTAATCTAATCCAAGTGGGCCTAAATGGTCATATTGTATTCCTAAGTTTGTTGTTGGTCGAATTACACTTGTCCAATAGAATTAGGACATGTGTTAGGGTAATATTAATATCATATTTACCCTTAGTTACCCTATTTACTATTAACCGTGGTAAAAAAAGTAAAAAGTTACTATTCACCAAAAAATTACTTTCATCTCATTGAACCACATTTTAGTCCTTGATATTAACCGTGTCTCTCAGATTTTCGAAATTCCATTCACAGAAGCGGTAAAATTAAGTTTTATTCAAAATTCAGTTTTTAACCTACCACTTAGTAGTTTCACTATTCATCAAAAATTGATGTTTTTCAGAACAATGCCAAAATTTCATCCCAAGCTATATTTCATATTCTGAATCCAAAATGAAGTCTATTTTACCAAATTCATAACATAAAAGTTGCATTAATTAATTTTATAATTAAATCCCGCTGTTAAAACAAATAGCGTGTTTTTAAGAAACAATATCTATCAAAAGATTGACACTTGTTTATGTCTAGTTTAAATGTGAAATTACATCCAATGACCAACATTGTATTAAATTGTAAAAATATATTCTAAATATACTTTAAAACCACTCAAATTAATGATTTATCACTATTAATTATTTCGATTAAAAAAGTTGTTTTTAATTATAATTTAGTAATTTTCACTATTCATCAGAATATGAAAGTTATCCGAAAAGTACCAAAATTTCACCTTAGGCTAAATTCGATACTCCGAATCCAAAAATGAAGTCCATTTTGAGAGTTAAAATTTCTAAAATTTAAAAAGTGGTTATTACTATTCATAACGGCTAGTTTTAATAATATTTTAATAGCATATCATTGTTTCGTGAAACTCAGGATTACGTACCACACACGCTATCGAGGAAGGTTGCGATTGCGTGTAATGCAAGGCAAGTCAAGGATGCGTGTTGTGCAAGCTCCTTTTGGTGTAGCGTATAACACAAGACATTAGTAAAATAAAAAAGAATATTTTTCATAAAATCTCGGGCTGTTACATTCTACCCCCCTTAAAATGAATTTCGCCCTCGAAATTCGTCGGGGTTATAAATGGTTTACTATTCGAAAGTTTCTTTAATAGAAACCCACATCGTAAAAGGGGATACCAAAACTTGGCTTTAAAAACTAAAGTATGAAATGTAACGATTACCCAAATAAACTAATCAATGGGTTTCCACATAGGTGAAAATATGGATATGGAAGAGAAATCTAACCATCATGTTCTGATGGAGAGTGGTAGAGAACATGGCTATGAAAAAGCCAGTAATCACAAATCCATAGATTTGTGATGATATAAGGTACCGTCTGATTCATCAGGTATAAGATCACTAGGACAACATTTTTGGTTTTCAAGATCATTTCCCTAAAGTTGAAAATTTGCTTAGAATAAATACTTACTTTATTTTGGTACAATCTCACTTTTGTTCGTGCCTTGAACAATTTCTACTTCATCTCTTAAATGAAGTTGAATTTGTTATTTGTGAAGTGTTAGAAGATCATGTGATAGAATGACTGTTCATTCCATCTGTCTCAAACAAAGGTTAGCAAAAGTTATTAAATATACATAAGTCATTCTATAGTGAGATTAATCATATATGGTTCCTAAAATGGACTTATACTTCATATATCATACTACTTAATATAATAAAACTAGTTTCTACTAAACAGGGACTTCCTTTAGGTCAGTGGTAGGCGATAAAGTCCAGTCGCACTTCGGTTGTGGGTTCGATTCCTACAGCCTTGTCCGAAGCGATGGGCTGTCGCCCGTCCTGCAGGTTGTCCTTTTTCTAAAACTACGTTACTATAACATCCCATCAATAAAATCGAAAATCTTCTATCCTTAAACAATACTAACTTATGTCCAACATAATCCAGTCTAATCTTTAGGCTTATACATAATACTGCAGTCCACTCTCATAATATAGTGACAATGATTACTAGAGATTTAATACTGTCGTTGATCCCCACATATCATAAGATATGTCTTGTTGGTCACATTCCAAACATTCAAAGTCCTTAATCGTGTATTCTCTTGAATACCTTAGTGAAAACATGGGTGCAGTTAAAAGTTAACACTTTCCACATACCAAAATCCTCAAAATTCTATATACTCAAACCATGATATCACTTAATCCTTATATCAATCATGAGCTCATGAATACTGTTAAACATTTAATTTTCTCCTTATCCCTTCATTATGCGCATATCATCTATATTCCAAAAATATCTGAATAACCTTTCATGGTTACTGGTAACATTAATCAGACAATAGTGTAACAATCCTTACATGTCTCTTTATTCCATAGTACCATGAGATTACTTATACAACATTACACATGATAAACATGTAATCATTCCACTACATTCTTAAACCATTGACCGAGCTTCAACAATTCTTTCATCTCACATATCATTTGTAGTCTCTTCATCATTATCCACATAAATACTACCCATATGACCATACTGATTCTCTTCATGAGTCTTTCGCTTAGGGCATTTGTTTGCATAATGCCCATACATTCCACATTTAAAACAGTTAACCATTTTTGATGTCGTAGCAATACCATTATCCTCATCCATGGTGTTAACCGACCCTTTTCCTTTGCACTTACTTGCTTTGTGTCCTTCTTTTCCACACCCAAAGCATCTTCCAGTTCCCTTGAAACATTCTCCTTGATGCCTCTTCCCGCATGATTTACATAGGGGAAATTGAACTTTCTTTCCTCTATGATCATCATGGAACTCCATCTTTCTCTTATTAGTTGAGTCAGGAAACTTACCAAATTTTACTTTATTGATCATGTTGTGAGATTGTTGATTCGGCATAATAATGATGTTTGGACTTCCAAATCCCATTTCATTATGAAGAATATCATTCCATTGTCCATCATATCCTCCATTATCGTGAATCATCTTGTTTCCAGCCATTTTCTAAAACCCAAAAAAAGAATAGTGTGAGAGGCAAAAATCATAATAAAGGGGGAGTAACTTAAATATCTAACATCTTTGGTTTAATCTAATATCGTTACCATAGTTCTAGGACTATATCGTATACGTATACTTATCCTTAGGGGCATCCCTATACATACCTTAGAAATATCTCTAGGGATCTCACTAACGTTTTCGCATCCTAGTTTCCAAAGGTTTACTAAACCTTTCCTCTGATACCAACTGTAGAGACCCGAAGCTTATCGTACATGGACATTACATTACTTTTGCAGAATACTTAGTACATAACAAAAACACACACACAAGGATCGTAATAGTTTAGTGTCTCCGGAAACTCGGAACGTAATCTTCTAAACGTGGTGAAAGATCTTCAATATCTCCCATAAAGATCTTCCCCTTTTTTTTTACCTAAAACCTTTCTTTATATCCTGGGGAAAGAAAAACAAAAAAAGGGTGAGCTCAAATGCTCAGTAAGGGTAAACAAAAGAAATATCAATCACATCATATACATAAGAACGTAGCTTTTGGAAATCTTGACCTGCAAAAGAGCTCATAATATCATAACATGGGATAAATCATAGAATTGAAAATGAGATCCCAATAATCATAACTTAAAACTTGAACTTTGTGGCATGCACACATAATCATGGAAAATCATTTCTTGTTAGTCATGACTCATTTCCAAGACTATCTTAGTGGACAAAGTCCCTTTCTGAACCGAGTTCACTCCTCGTTTCAGTCCTGTATCACTGAACCGAAATAACCTTCCGTTCCAGCCATGTCTATCTCATGAGATATAAAATCATTACCCAATGCATTGGAGGGAGATATAGGTCCCACCCATCTTATAATGAATCCTTTCTTATGTGTGCCACATAATCATAAAACATACATCATCACATAACACATGTAACAAAAATGGGATTCTTGAAACATCATGACATCATAAATAAATTCATATAAGATAAAGGAATTCATAAAAATAATTCCATCACAACATGATCAAATCAATGTAATAATAGGGATAAAAACAGAACCCTTTATTATCTTAGATGGAAAATAATTTTGATAAAACACTTGAACTCCATTCTTGAGGAAAATATCCTTTCTTCGTCAAAAACATTTTTCCTTTTATAACATGTCATACAACTTTAAAATAAAAGAAGTTGATTAAAAATAAACTTGAAAACTTGTAAAGGAAGCTTCTTGGAAATAATTTTTTAAAAATCCATTCATGCCGTATAAGTTAAAAAAAACATTCTTCGTACTTTTGTCGGAAAAGTCAAAAAGTACCTCGTACGAAAAACGACAAAAGATTCCTTTCGTATCTTTTACTAAAAACTCACCGAAGGGTAAAATTGTATATAAACTATTGTATAAGGATGGAAATAATATTACATATTGAGGGAACATGGATGTGGATGATAAAATACACCCCAGTAATTACTTACGAATAAACAATCTCGGATAAAAATGATATTGTGATATTTCCCTTACCTTAGGTCCGACTTGCTTTGTAAGTGTCCGAACCTCCTGTATAATGATTAAATCATGTTATTGACTTATTACAGAATCATATTCATTGTTATGATATCATATATGGTTCACTTATGACATTATATTACCCGTTCTTTTGTAAATTCCATGTTAAAGAAGCGTTTTGGGTAAAATCGTTTCATTTATCGTAGGTGTTTTGACTTGTTGTTCTTGACATCATTATTACTTATATCATGATTTACTTACTTCCAGAATATAAAATATGATTTATATATCATATATATTCAGTATATATATATATATAATAGGTAGATAAATAAAATGAAAAACACCGTTCATGGAGACGGTAGTCCGTACGTACGCATGAACGCTGTTTTCCTTTCCTTATTGTCTTGAAATGGAAGTAAGTAGATGACATACATATGTATATATATACATAAATCCAGTAGCTTTATAATTTCATATATTTCATTATTATTTCTTATATATACATTATAATCATTCTTAAATGGTTAACATGGAGAATGAATCTCATCGCGTCGTGGAGACGGTATTCCGTACGTACGCACGAGCGATGATATCATTTCTATAAATATTGAATTGAATTGGAGTGGATTATACAATATATCAGAATCAATATGATGTTTTAATAACTATGTATAGTTATTCTTTACACCATTATACCCATCCATGTAAGGTGGTGGTGGAAAATAGATTACACCACGGCGTGGAGACGGTATTCCGTACGTACGCACGCGCGGTGATTTCTTTTTCCGTAGGATGGATAGATGGTGAAATAGGGTTGTTTCATACTTATAATAACATATCAGTATATGAGTGATACTGATGTTATTACTTCATAATGAAACAACCTAAGAAGAAGAAGTGGAAGAAGAAATAAAGATGAAAGAATTGGTAACGGTAATTACCTCTTCTTTGAAGTGCCTCTTTGAGACCTCCTCTTAGGGCACTAAAATTGGTCTTTGAGGAAGACCAGAACCTCTAGGATGTTTATAGGGAAGTGGAGAGGAGAAATTGTCAGGGGTTGGCCGAGCTTGAGTGCTCAAATTGGTGTGAGGAGGAGGGGAAGGAGGTGTCCTTTTATAGGGGAGGAGAGGGGCACCTTAGGAATATCTCAAAATATTATTTTATATTAAAGTAAAAATCGGTTTATAATGGTTCCAAAGGGTCTTATTTCGAAGCTAAAGTGGGGATGGATCGAAATCCTATCAACCAATAAGATTTAGACAAGTTTAGGTTTTTATTTTAACCTTATCAATTAGATTTAACTCTAAGTTAAATAATTTAACTTTTACCGTGTCTTTTTGTTTTCTTACATTATATGGTTAATAAACTTACTATAACATGACAAAAGAACCCCAAATTATATATTATTAATATATATATCCTTATCTAAGTCATTTGGCCGAACCTTAGATTTTTAGGAATAAAATAACAATTAATAATATAATATTTGATTTAAAAACTATTTTGTGTCAATTTTGACACTATTTGATACATGATTTTTTTGAAAGTCATAACAGAATTATTTGTTCGAACCAAGTTGATTAAATCAACACTAATATATCATAGTAACCTAGAAAATTAGTGGAATTTATAAAAAGTCTCAAATTACATTTATTTTTGTGTTTATAACATCAATTATGTCAATATTTCATTAACAAGATAATTACTGCATCATCTTTGTGTCATAAATAAATTAAATTATTTGATGTCTAAAAATTACAAATAAATTACCATCATGTAGTAAATCTTTTTAGATTTCTAATGAATATTTACAATCGAATTTATCTTATGTATAACCCCATATTAGAAATTATTTACTTATTAAACTTTGATTTTAACTATTTTAACCCTTCTTTAAATAAATTAATAATAAATGTCCTCATCTAATCCAAGTGGGCCTAAATGGTCATATTTTATTCCTAAGTTTGTTTTTGGTCGAATTACACTTGTCCAATAGAATTAGGACATGTGTTAGGGTAATATTAATATCATATTTACCCTTAGTTACCCTATTTACTATTAACCGTGGTAAAAAAAGTAAAAAGTTACTATTCACCAAAAAATTATTTTCATCTCATTGAACCACATTTTAGTCCTTGATATTAACCGTGTCTCTCGGATTTTCGAAATTCCATTCACAGAAGCGGTAAAATTATGTTTTATTCAAAATTCAGTTTTTAACCTACCACTTAGTAGTTTCACTATTCATCAAAAATTGATGTTTTTCAGAACAATGCCAAAATTTCATCCCAAGCTATATTTCATATTCTGAATCCAAAATGAAGTCTATTTTACCAAATTCATAACATAAAAGTTGCATTAATTAATTTTATAATTAAATCCCGCTGTTAAAACAAATAGCGTGTTTTTAAGAAACAATATCTATCAAAAGATTGACACTTGTTTATGTCTAGTTTAAATGTGAAATTACATCCAATGACCAACATTGTATTAAATTGTAAAAATATATTCTAAATATACTTTAAAACCACTCAAATTAATGATTTATCACTATTAATTATTTCGATTAAAAAAGTTGTTTTTAATTATAATTTAGTAATTTTCACTATTCATCAGAATATGAAAGTTATCCGAAAAGTACCAAAATTTCACCTTAGGCTAAATTCGATACTCCGAATCCAAAAATGAAGTCCATTTTGAGAGTTAAAATTTCTAAAATTTAAAAAGTGGTTATTACTATTCATAACGGCTAGTTTTAATAATATTTTAATAGCATATCATTGTTTCGTGAAACTCAGGATTACGTACCACACACGCTATCGAGGAAGGTTGCGATTGCGTGTAATGCAAGGCAAGTCAAGGATGCGTGTTGTGCAAGCTCCTTTTGGTGTAGCGTATAACACAAGACATTAGTAAAATAAAAAAGAATATTTTTCATAAAATCTCGGGCTGTTACATTGACCGTAATATGATTGTTGGTCAATATGACCATTGGAAACTAAATTTTACGATTATTGCCTATAAATACAACTGATCTTGATTAATTAATATAGAAAGAAGATTTGATTGCCCCATCCAGTAGTCTTGGGCCGATCGAAGCCTATCTGACAGAACTCGGGAAGGAGGTAGCACCTTTGGGCTTTGCTCTGGACCAATCCAAAGCCGAACTTCATCGTGTGAAGCTGGGACGGAATCGCCTTTGCAAGAAGTTCAAGCTGATAGAAATCACTACTCAGGCAATGTTGGCCGAGCATCCCCAAGATTCTATCACCCTTGCAAACCTTACTCTTAGTTCATATGCTGGTGTTATAAGGGGTTATGTAACAAGACCGTAACTGCCTTGTGTAATCCTTTGATTTAAATAAAAATTGTGATGTCTTCTTATGGTGAAGTCTGTGAATTTTCAAATGTCCGGATAAATATAGTATGCATATTATTGAATAATTCTAGAAAAAGGATATTTTAAAATATTTATGAAAATCTTAAAAAATTAATAATGTGTAATGATTTTCAAAAAATGGTCTTCTACAGTTATGTTCAGTAAGAAATTTAGAGTCTAATAAGACCAACTAAATTTTTGATGAATAGTAAATTATGAATACTAATTTTACACTTATGATTAGTAATGTGATAAAATTTATTTAGTAACCTCACTTTACAAAGTATTAATATAATCTAGGGACCTTGATTAAGTAATGTGATTCAATAAAATACGTAAATAACTGTTTCAGAAATAATTGGTTAAGTATTAGTTTTTTTGGGTGAATAGTATTTTTTATTTAAAAATTAAATTAAAAATATTTATAAAATTATTTTCATAAAATGGTGTTCATTTTTGAAATCAGGGCATTGATATTTGGTGAAGGTGAATTTTTGGGATTTTTCTCAAACAGTTGAATTTTTTGTGAAAAGTGTTTTTATTTAAAAATTAAATTAAAAATATTTATAAAATTATTTTCATAAAATGGAGTTCATTTTTGAAATCAGAGCATCGATATTTGGTTAAGGTGAAATTTTGGGATTTTTCTGAGAATGTTGAATTCTCGGTGAATAGTGAAAATACAGTTTTTGAGTTTCGGGTGTTTAATGACATCATTAAGGATATAATAATTATTAAATAATTCTGGTTGACTTATGTATAGTAAGATAAGTTATTAGGTGTCCCAAGTGGCCAATACCATGGGAAAATACCATGGTCCATCTCATTGTTTTGACAATACCACCGATGAGGTGTACCTTGGCAATTAATGCTTTCTCCCCTCACTTCTCCTATAAATACCATGTCTTTCCCTAATTAATTTCATTTAAAAATCATCCCCAACAAATTTATGGTCTATTTACCTCTCAAGGAGTTCTCCCAAGGTTCCCTCAAGCCTCCCAAGGTCCCGACCTTCAAGCTTTCGAAGTTACTCTTCAAGGTAAGGGATCATTTCACCCTCCTCTTTTAAGTAACAGCTTACTTTATGTTGTGTCTTATAATTTCCATATATTTATGTTGAGGGTATGTTCTTATATGATCTCATTTATTTAAATTTAATTTCTAATTTTTTAGTGACCCTTTCCGCTCTCATCAATTTATTTTCTAAATTTTTAAGTGACGTCATTAGGCTGCCGAATTTTGCGTAAAAGAAATTCCATCTTCTCTTTTCTTTCGTATTTCCTTTTCATGTGGTATGTCATTAAAATATCCATACCATGATATTATTAAGTACCCATACTATATAATGAGTTATTTATGAGTGGGTGACCCTTGTCCCCTTTCTTTTTATTATTTTCTAAAACCATGTTATATAGGCATTATGCTGTAGAAATTTCGACTCAAAACTTCTATCTATTTCTCTCAACAAGTTCTCTTGTTTTATTAATGTCAATACCCAGACCTATTTCGTTTCTATTCATGTTCATAAATATATAAATATGATATATTTTATTCTGTAATTGACATACATATAACACGCACTCCATTTCCATCTGTTATCAATGATATAATGATCTTATTTTTAAGCTCTTTTTAAACATCACGATTTTGACATGAAACCCATTTCATTGATCCCATTTGGGTAATTTATGAAATGTTTGATTATTATCTTTGTGGATCACATAAAAGTAAAGACATATTAATGGTGTTCCCTGATATCACTCCAATGCATTGGGTAAATAATTAATCTCTAGAGATGACAAGTTTTACAATAACTTGGTGAATAACCTTGTTAAGTTTTATGACACCTTGGGGATGGAGCGTGGTGATATGTTCATGAATGTATAAATGAAATGTTGTAGCCACATATTCAAGTTATGTTCCAAGTTATTTTATTTATGATATACCTATTCCTCCATTCCTCATGTCTTCATGTTTTTATTCAAGTTCTTATTGATATCACAAGTACATTGACTCCCTTATTTACCCTTACTGGGCCTTCTACTCACCCTTTCCTTTGATGTCTGTCTCTAGGATATGAGATGCAGTAGATGTACATAGGATAACCCTTTGATGAAGTCTTTCAAGTGGTTTATAATAATTTTTATGTTGTACTCATGTTTTATGTTCCTAATTTCCAAGACACTAGACTTTAAAGATCCTCTGTTTGTGAAATGTAATGAAATGTTATGTATAAAAAGGCAAGATGATAAAGTTCTTTTGTCCGAGTATGCAGCATGTGCCCTTAGGTGACCTTACATAATTTTTCTACATAACAGACCTGTTAGCCAAAAGATACTACAATTTGACTATGCAGCATATGCCCTAGTTGGCCCTACATAATTCAGCCCCCATAACGGGTTTGTCAAGTAGTGGTAACTTCATTCTTAGAAAAGACTTCCTCTATTTCCTTTTAGCTCTTTTCCCATGTCATTCCTCATATTCAAAATTTCTCAAGTCACAGTTTACAATTTTCCCCCTCCATACTTGAATATGGTAATAGGTTTCCAAACAAATTATCAACAATTGAGTCAATATCATCTATTCGGTCAAAGCTATTCAACCTTAAATATTAGCCTTTTTATAGTCCAACATGCGTTACTATAAATTTCAAATAACAAAAGAGATGGTACTCATAAAATTGAGAACCTATAAAGGGTACTCTGAATAAAAGTTGACTCCTACCTTGCTAAATATACATTTTGTATGATTTAGGAAATATTGAGAAATTAAAAGATAAAGTTTGTGGGGTTGTTTATATAACCCTAGTAAAAATCAAACTATGTTTACTAGTCCCATTGGCTTAGGTAAAAATAATAGAAATTTTCAAGAAAATGAAGCATCTGAAGCTTCATCAGCAGCCACTTGAAGTTCATTTACTCGGCCAGCTTCACTCTCTTCAGCTCAACTAAGTGTTTCTTTGGCATCTTGGATGGATTTTATACCATCCTCTCTCAGTTCTTCCAACAAATTATGAAGATATTCAAGCTCCCCAGTAATAGTATCTAGCTCTTTCTGAAGGTGAAACTGTTGTACAATCTTCTCCTTGATCTTTTGCTTTAGTTCCTTCAGCTTTGCAGCATGATCAGCCTCAGCTCAGGACACTGTAGCTCGAAATTCACTAATATTGATCAGAAATCTAGTACTGATCAGGTCTTTATGACACCTTTGCTCTTTCTACCTCCTTTTAATGACTTGTTTCACTACATCATGGATTTCTTAATATCCAAAACTACCACAGACCCTTGATTTCTTAACTTTTACCTCAGAGTTGGATCCTCTTTCCTTTTCGGATCCAACTCTGAGGGGGGGACATTTGTTGATTCTCCTTTCCATCACAGACACCAATGAATGGCAACGGGGAATACCTTAAGCACAAAGAGGGTCACCCTTTGAAGAAAATAAAAAAAATTGACAAAGGCATGGAGTAGGAGCTCATTTGGATTGCACTGCGCAAGTCACTTGCGTGACGCACAAGTCACTTGCACGCCCTATCTGATTTTTTCTTCTAAGGTGCACAGTGGCCTATAAATAGCCCCTGTGGGCCACCCATTTCAAGGATGGATTTTCCAAAACTAAGATTCAAGCACTGGTCGCACAAGTCTTCAACTTAACTCTTCCAAAATCTTCTAAGGTAACTTTTTACCTAGAATGGAAGAATTGAAGGAGTAGGATAAGGTCTAAGTATTTAGAATTCATCAACACTTGCACACCTAAGTGTCCATACCTCCTTAAAAGTGGAAACACTTGAGTGCTGCCCTACCCTTTTGATGAAACTTGCACGCCGTCCTTTTGGAAACATCTTAGGATATTACTAAAGTCTTGAGTTAAGTCTCTCCCAAGTATTACCCTACAGATCCTTCATCGCCCAGGTGAACCCATGCAGTGAAAATACACTTGCGTGGCCAAGACTTGCGTGCTAAATGATTTGAACGACCAACATTTGTGCACCAACTACATTTGTGTGCCTCTATCCCGTTCACATCTCCTCTTCAAGATATTAGCCCTCAAAACCTATTTCAAATCCATTTATGGAATGGTTCCTATGTTGGTTTCCTTATCTGAAAGGAATTCTGTGAGAACCTATCTCAAAACTTAATGACTTACAAGATTTATGTCACCATAGTTAGAGGTTTCCTCTATATAACCTCATCCATTAAGATGGGAAGATCTTTTGATTTAGGGCATCCTCTTCAGGAGTAAGCCCCAAGTTCCCTTGGTTAGGGCCTCCTTCTCAAGAGTAATCCCCAGTCATAATTTCGTTTAATTTGGGATTCCTTCTTAGAAGTAACCCCCAACTTACAAGTCCCCATAACCTGGGCCTCCTTCTCAAGAGTAAGCCCCGGTCATAGTATCCCTTAACATTGGGCATCCTCCTCAGGAGTAATCCCCAATATTAAATTCTTTTCATTTGGGACTCCTTTTCAAGAATAAGCCCCAATCATAAGTCCCTTTTAATTTGGGCCTCCCTCTCAAGAGTAAGCCCCAGGTTAAAACTTCAAATCTCTATAAAGTACAAATACCTTTATAGACCTTTCTCCCGGGCTTCATTCCCGAAGTAAGTCCTGGTCTTCATCTACTTGGGCAGTCATTCATATGTAAGCCCCACATCATTTCTCAGGACTGCATCTTTCATGGAACTATAGTCAAGTTTACGGATACCTCTTTTTTCTCACACTGATCATGAGTCACGTGATCTTAGAGTGTAAAAGTAATCACAACATCTCTTTTTGGGCCATTAACCATGCATAAACCCCACATTTCTTCACCCGAACTACGTGGACTTTGATCTCTTCCTTAAAAGTAGAGTACGTAGGAAGCCTTTCTAAGGTTCAATCCCATCATTCATTAATTCTTTTTCATCCCATATGATGTCAAACTATATCCTTATTATCCAACTACGTGGGTTCTGACTCTTTTTTAATGATGATATGTAGGTATCCCATCTGCAGGTACGGTCCCAACTCTGAAATAATAAATGTCTTTCTGAATGACAATAAACATCAAGTGCCCCACTGAGTGGCTTAAAAACCAGTATGGTCATCATAATGACCATGTAAAAGATTCTCAAAAATCATATACATATCAATCATCCATTTCCAAATATAAAAGAAAACTCATTTTTATACTTGGTGAATTAATAAGGATTCGTGAACATAACTTAAATCTATAAGAGAGTCTCGTTGTAGGCAATAATTCCCCTAAAAAGGTGTGATGAGCCTAACCTCCCATCCTCTCGACCAATGAAAATTCATAAGCCTTATCAGTCCACAACTAATGATAACCTACCTTTGAAAAGTAGGTCCAAATAGAAATAGAATCATTGTGTGTTTCTGGTTCTACGAATAAACACGTTAGAAACCGATCAGAAAGTTTGAACCTTAAACAAAAAAGGTCATCCCCTTTTATAGAAGAAACACACTATTATGTAATGATGTAATGAAAGTTAAATTTTAAAATTATATGTGTTTATTTTTTAAAAATGGATCCTTATTATTCTATACTAATAGAAATGAAAATCTGTATACTATTGTTTTTGTTGAACTATATGTTCAGTCATGTTAAGAGTTTGAATGTTGTACAGAATCATAGTATCCTTTAGCTATGATGTTTAATTCATGTTAATTTCATATTGTTACATAATATCTCCAAAAATTAGAATGTGTTACAATTGATAGATTATGGGTCAAATATGGCTCTCTCATCTTTGTCAAACATGTTGTACATGCCTCTGATGGTTTTAAATTTTTCAACCATTAGAAATGTTTCACCCATGATTCTAAATGTGGGATTTCCTACTCATAATACCTTAAATACTAGTTCCTTATTGAACATTCCTACTATCTCTGGTATTCTAAAGGTAGATGGGTCACTTTCTCCTCAGAAAGGCCTTTGATCGTACCATGATTCATAGTTTTATTTCACCCGTATACCAATGTATTAAAATGGTTTTGTAATCAAAATTATAATTATAATGAAAAATTTAAATTCATTATTTATCAAATAATTTATCTCTTTTCACTATTAAAGATATAAATTTTACTTTTTTTGATTATTTCATTGAAGGTGTAGGACATTTGGAGTGGCCACAATGATGCAGAAGAAAAATGGGCCAAACTCCAAGGAATACCATGAACACATTTCCTTTGTTTTGTATGATACAAGAAATTTGTGCATCCAAAAGGGATAAAATTTTGTAAATAGATCCATATCTCCCTGTAATGAAACTTTCATGAAGTAATTAAAGTGCAATTCATCAATTAAGAGGAACATACAAACTGATCAATCCAATAAAATGAATCTACAAAGGGAAAAATGATGCCTCTATATTTTGGAAATATCTCTTATTATATACCATATATGTCCTCCAAATATGAACTAGTGGTATAAAGGTGTTGACCAAAAAAAAATTAGTTTTTTTTCAATGTTATTTAAAAAATTTTAATAGGCCAAAACCATGAACCAATCAGATTTTAAAAATTAGAGTTCCCAAAACCACTTCCCACATTGCTTATAAATTGGCATCTTGGGAACCCAATTATGGAGTTCGACCAGGAAGAAAGTTTATGCCATTTTGGAATCCCAAAGGAGTCTTCTAATCATACCGAAATTTTTTGGAGGATATGGTAAGTTATAATTCAACATCATCTTCTTCCTCTCCTCCCATTTATTTCTAAACTCTTTATGATCACCGGGGGAGGAATGTGATGTAAATCCCCGTATTCATGTTTCTAATATTTGAATGATATTTTTTATTCCACTTTGTTTTGTTGTTTTTCATCATCCTAATTTCTTATTTTATTGATTTATGTGATGTTATGTCTTGCTCAACTCATATGATCATGTTTGGGGGCACCCATTCATGTGATGTATCACACACCATTCACTACTTTTTATTCCCCCATTCAATTGTAGTTTTTGTGTGGTTCATATTGTTTAATTGGACTCATATAAATACTATCATGGACATTTACTTTAAATTCATGGTAACACATTGAAATAACATAAAAACCTTGACAGCACATTAAGTTCCTGCGTTTCCTTAGTTATTTTTTTTATGAAGTCGAACACAAATCACTCAATCATCAGTGGTATCCCGTGAATCATTATGTGTTTTTGATCAAACACTGGAAGCTATTTTAGTATAAACTTGGTAACATTATGGTTATAAGTGTTACAAACCAAGGATTAAAATATCATAACTTTATCTCTTCAAGCGATGAAGGATGAGCATCACCTGATTTCCAGGGTTGATTATGTTTAATTACTATTGTTAACTACGACTTTGTTTTTATTGCTTTCTTCTTTATTTTGGAATATTAAATAATAAAACCCCATGTTTTCCAAAATCCCATTATCTTTATCTTTTTTTAACCACAAAAATAATATTAAATTAATTATCTAAGGCTCCATATATAGATTAACTAAGTTTAGTGTCATACAGAATATATTCTAGTTTACTAAACATCTACTTTGACATGCTCAACAATGCAGTCAAATTTTGGTGCCATTTCTAGGGATCCAAGATCATTTTATTCTATTAAGTTGTTTTTATTTATTTATTTTAATTTTTAATTATTACTCCTTTTAATATCCCATCCATTTATTTTGTTGTTTTTGTTTATAATTTTATTTGTTTTTTTATGTTATTTCTCTCTCTTTCTCTCGCTCCCTTCTTCTTCTTCTTCTTCTTTTTCTCTCTCTAAATCTATAGTATAACATTTTCATTTATTTTATCCTTTAATTTATTGAGTTTTGTTATTTTAATCGTATTCCATAAAAAATTAAAAACAACCAAAAAAATAATCAATCAATCAAACTGGACATCGTTATTGCAAGACAAGATATTGAAAAGAAAACCTACTTGAATTTGACCCTGAAATTGAAAATAAATTTCAATAAAAAATAAAGGAAGCTATAGTGGTTAAATCAAGCAACACTAAAAAATCCCTTGTAGAACCTAAATTTTTCCTAAACCACTCAAAAATTGAACCCAATCAAACCAAATAAAACATGGCTGCAAATAATCGAACCTAAAAATAACTTACCATCCTCGAAGTGGAGTATTGACCTGTGTATATCCAATATTCTGAGGAATCATAAAGATTCAATTTGATATAAGGTCTCATCCACATTCCATGGTTTTCTTGGTTAGCACCCTCACAAACATCTCAATGAGTTTCACATAGTGTGATCCCCCATGAACCTCAAAATGTGTCTGAGGACATAATTATGTTTAGGGTCTTCCCTCTCTCCCTTAATGGTGTAGCCAAAGACTATCTATATTATCTTCCTACCACAATTTCCAGTTGTAATGACCTTAAAAGGCTCTTCCTAGAGAAGTTCTTCCCTATGTCCCAAACTGCATCAATTAGAAAAGAAATTTGTGAAATTATGCAATCACTGGGAGAGACCCTTCAGGAATATTTGGAGAGATTCAAAAGACATTGCTCAAGTTTTCCCCCACCCCCAAATTAGTGAAAAATTGAAAATTCAATACTTCATTTAGGTAATTGTCCCCATGGATCATGGAATGAAATATGTTTTAGCTTGTGGTGCCCTAATTGATAGAACTCAATCTGCCGCTTGTGACTTAATAGCCAACATGGTTCAAAATGCACAATATTTAAGAACACGATCAATTGCACCAAACTGGGGAGTTCATGAGGTAATCCATTCATCCATATAACAAAAGTTAAATTATAAACTTGATGAGTTGCATACCCTTTTAAGGCAATTATAACAAGAACAAGGTAACTCACACTCTACTTATGTTCCATTATATTGTAATATTTTATATGATAACACTTATTTTTCTGACCAGTGCCCACAACATCAGGATTCATCTCAGTCTTGTGCAACAATATTACCAGGGCATCCTTTTCAGCAAGAACCACCCTTCAATAAATAACCATTTAGGTTAAGTTCAAACCCCATATGGAAATCACAATCACAGTACCAATAAAAAGGCAACTCGAGATACCCCAAGAAAAATTGGAATCAACAAGGCCAAGGTATACAATATTTTTATCCCTTTACTTCTTAGAATAATCCTCATCTGAAATGTGAACCAAACATCGAGGACATGGTGAAGCAAATGGCATCACAAAACATCTAGTTCCAATAGACCACATAAAATTCTCTTCAAAACCTATGTACTCAAGTGGTACAATTGGAAAACAGTATTAGTGAGATCAAGATGCATGGTTCTAGACAACTACCATCCAAACCCACTTCAAATATGAAAGAAAAATATAATTTATTTTCAATTACACTTTGTAATGGTAAAGAAGTTTTTCATTTTACTGATTCTACAAAACCGGTACCCCCCCCTCTTGAAAAAACTCTTTCACCACCCATAAATGATTCCAATGAAGAAAAAAACAAAATGGGTAAACCAATGATCATTGAGGATTTTCATGAACAGTCCATTCCTCTTCCATTCCCCTAAAGACTCTCTAAATATAAGAAGAATTATGATAATGACATTGATAAAGAAATAATGGATACATTTAAAAAGGTGCAAGTTAACATTCGTTTACTGTATGAAATTAAACAAATCTTTCAATATACCAAATTTCTTAAAGATATTTTCACCCATATGAGGAGACTAATGGGAAATGAGAGAGTTGACTTGGGAAGGAATGTATTTTCCTTGATTAAACTAGAAGTTCCAACCAAGTTTTTATATCTGGGAACTTTCATGATACCTTGAATCATAGGGGATACATTCTTTTCTGGTGTTGTTCCAGATTTAGGTGCTTTATTTAATGTAATTACTTACTCTCTGTACATTTCTATGCAGTTTAGAGAGCTTCAACTGATTGGAATCATAGTGTAAATTTCCAATAGGAGCACAACACACTCATTAGGATTTGTTGAAGATGTCTGTGTAAAATATAATAATCTCATCTTCCCTATCTAATTCTATATTCTTGAGATGGAGGATACCTGAACCCAATGACATGCCCCTCTCATACTTGGGAGTCCATTAATCCAAACATAAAATATGATCATCAAAATTCACAATAGTATGTTGTATATGGATTTAGGTGGAGAAAAGGTATGTTTTAACATCCTTGAAACTATGAAACACCCCATTGTAGACCACTCCACTCTTCATATCTATTCGTTGGAAGTGATCTCAAATAATACACACACACAATTCTCTCTTTAACCCATACTATGATTCATTTTCCTATTCTTCACCTTTGGATGATTTTAGCTTTGATTCATGTTTTGAGTGTTATGTGGGTTCTGAAAAGTATATATTTTGTGTTTTAATTTATGGGTATGTTCATTCTAAGGTACCCATGACCATAAATGATTCTGAAAATCTCATTTCAATATATTCTCTATATTTAGAGAATAAACATGAGTAGATAAGTTTTTTAATTGAACTCACTCCCACTAAATCTACTCCCTCAATCCAAATACCCTTGATGTTGGAATTAATATCACTTCCATCTAATTTAAAATATTCCTATTTTGAGGGTATTAACCAATTTCCTATCATTATTGCCAATAAGCTCTCTTAATAGAAGTAATCAAAACTGCTTGATCTTTTGAGAGAGTGTAAAAATGCAATAGGATGTACATTGGTTGATATTCCCATGATTATCCCATCTATTTTTATAAACCATATTATTTTGGATGATGAGGCTAATCTCGTAAGGTAGGATCAATGTTAGTTGAATCTCACTCTAATTGAAGTGGTAAAATTAGAAGTCAGAAAATTACTTGTTTTTGGGATCATTTATCCTATATGTGATAGTAAATGGGTTATCCCAATTCAAATTGTGCCTAAAAACTAGAATAATAGTAGTTTCTAATGAAATGAATAAATTCGTTCCAAAAAGTGTGGAAAACAGTTGGAAAATCTGTATTGAATACCATTGGTTGAATCAATCCACAAGAAAAGACTAATTTTCTATACATTTCATTGAAAATATATTATAAAGATTGGCAGGTAAGCCCCTTATTATTTCCTTTATGACAATTCAGGTTATTTTCAAATCCATATTTACCCTGAGGATCAAGAAAATACAACATTTACTTATCCATTTGGCACATTAGCGTACAGAAGGATGCCTTTTTGTCTATGTAATTTTTCTGGTACTTTTCAGTGATGTACGTTGAGTATTTTTTCTGAGTGCCTGGATGATTTATTGGAAGTGTTTATGGATAATTTCAAGGTTTATGGAACTTCCTTTGAGAACTATTTGGATCACCATGGATCTATCTTCTGTTGTTGCATAGAAAAAGATCTAGAATTAAATTATGATAAATGTCATTTCATGGTTTAATGGTAGATAGATCGTGGTCATGTTATTTCAAAAGATGCAATCAAGTGGATAAATAAAAAATTTAATTAATTTAAACCCTTCAATATCCAAAATTTGTTCATGAGGTGTCATTTTCCTTGGGTCATGCTATTTTTTACCACCTATTCATTAAAGACTTCAGTAAGATCACACCTCCCTTGTCCCAGTTGTTAGAAAAAGATTCTGAGTTTTTGTTTGATAAAAATTATGAGGATGCTTTTAATTCTATAAAAGGGAGTATCCCATTATCCCCCTTCATTCAACCACCGATTTGGGGTATCCCCTTTGAGCTTGTGTGTAATGCTTCTAACTTTTCAGTTGGGGTAGTATTATCAAAAAGGGTTGAGAATTCTCATAATGTAATTGTGTATGCATCATGTACCCTTGAACCTACCCCGGGAAACTACACAACCACTGAAAAATAACTTCTTTCAATTGTTTTTCATTCGAAAAATTCCATTCATATCTTATCTGGTCAAAAATCGTTGTCTTTTCAGATCATGTTTCCCTTCATTTTCTCCTAACAAAACCTGAAGTTAAGCCCAACCACATTAAGTGGATGCTCCTCCTCCAAGAGTTTGACCTTGAGATTAGAGATAAGAGGGGAGTGTAAAATGTGGTAGCTGAACACATTAGTAGGATTTCCCCACCATTAGACCATCATGTTGACTCACCCCTCCCCATTGGATAATTCTTCCCTCTTGAGAACCTTTGTGATGTGGTGTACCTTACCCCCGGTATGTACACATTATGAATTTTCTAGCAACATCTATGGCCCCCACTGATTTCAGCACTTCACAATCCTAAAGTCTTAATCATGTGTCTCGATGGTACATTTGGGATGAATCATGCCGGTAAAGAATTTATTGTGACCAAGTTGTTCATTGGTGCGTCCCTGACCATGAGTTCACCTTTCTTTTGACCTTCTACCACAGTTTGGATTATGGGGTCACTTTGGCTCTCAACGTATGGCTCAAAAGGTTCTTGACTTGGGTCTTTATTGGCCAACACTTTATAAGGATGCACATCAGTTTTTTAAGTCATGTACTAGATGTCAATTCAAATGGAATATCTCTAAGAGGAATGAAATGCCCCAACATCCCTTGTTATTTTGTGAGATCTTCGATGCTTGGGGAATTGACTAATGGGGAATTTTCCAAATTCATTTATTTTTTTGTACATCTAATTGGTTGTTGACAACATATCTAAATGGGTGGAGGAAAAGTCCACCAGGACCGATGACTCTCGAGTTGTTGTTTATTTTATGACGCCCCAAATTTTCAGTACGCTTGGTTTACTGAGATTCATCACTAGTGATTAGGGTTCACATTTTTTCAATCACAACTTGAAAAAATTTCATCCTAAGTATGGGTTTGTTTATAAATTCTCAACAACATATCACCACCAAACTAACAGACAAGCAGAAATCTCAAATCATGATGTTAAGTGAATTTTGGAAAAAATGGTACAACCCAATAGGAAAGATTGGACTTTTCACATGGATGATACACTTTGGTCGTAGCGTAGATATTTTAAAACCCCAATAAAAATGTCACCATATAGGATTGTGTTTGGAAAGTCTTTTCACTTCTAGGTGGAGGTAGAACACCGGGCATTTTGGGCTTTTAAACAATTTAATATGAATCTTTCAGATGCAGGTGAGCATAGGAAGATGCAGATTCAAGAGTTGGATGAAATTTGACGTGATCCATATAACAACTCCCATATCTATAAATAGAAGACAAAGGCTATGCCTGATAGCATGCTTCATTAGCAGAAGTTTCATATTGGTGATAAGGTTCTCATGTATGATTCCAGGCTAATGCTCCACCCAAGTAAGCTTCATTCCCAATGGTTATGTCCCTATATCGTTATTGGTATTTACCCTTTGGGTGTTATAGAATTTTTACATGAGAATATTGAAAAAATATTTAATCTCAATGGGTAGATGCTCAAGCCCTTCTTTGAGGATTTTTTAAAGCATCTCGTAGATGAAATCCAATAGATAGATGCCAAAAATGACACTACTTAGCAGGTTATCCATTCTCCTAACCTTTATTTACTTGTATATTTATTTAAAATACATTCATTGAGGACAATGTAACTTTTTGGTGTGGGTTTGGGTGACATGTCTTGGGTAGGATTAAACAAAACAACAAAAAACAAAAACAACAAAAAAAATTAAAAAAATGTGTTTTCTTTTTTGATTTATTTATCCTTATTTTCATTTTTTAGATAAAAATTAATCTTAAAAAGAATATCCAAAAACATTTTTTAGGCTTAAGTCGATAATGTGTAAAATTACTTTTTTTTGGAAAGATTTTTTTAAATGAATGTTGATATGGAATATTTTTCTAGAATTTGTATTTTCAAATAATTCTTAAGTTTTTAATGAATTTTTGAATCTCATGCCTCATTTGCACTTCCCAATATTTTAATACCTTACTCGACACTCATTCTAAGACCTTTATTGAAGATTCTTCCTTTTAACCACTTTCTTGAGAGTCTAGGGTCATGTAGATAAACATGAACTTTCCTTGATTTGGTTTGAATCTATAAGATTCAACTATGCTACATTCATGATAGGGGTAATCATTTATTGAAAATCCCTTTGTACAATTATCCAATATTTTTTTACCTTTAAATTTTATCCTTATTAATCCTTAGAGACCAGGAAATGCCTATTAGGTAGCCATAGTACAAGATAATTTATCCCTACCTACCCATCTGTTGTGTATATTATTATTTTATTTTAAAAAAGTGTGGGAGAGAGGGTGTTTCCATTGGAATTCAAGGAAGAGAATCATTTTTATGGGTTGATATAAAGGGTGACAATATTTTCCTTGGTTAATGGGTTCATAAGACATATTTCATCATTATTTTACACATTTTCCCCTCTTTATCTCAATAAATAATGTATTAAAAATAGTTTTGTACATTGAATAAAAAAAGAACAAACTAATAAAATGGTGAAAATAGGATGTTTACACATTATTGTTCACCACTTGGTTGTGACCCACACAAATGGTCAATGTGGATAGTGATTTGGAGGTAATACACATTGTGAGGGGTTGAGTGTGTACATCCATTGTGAACACAAGCTTAATTTTGACATTTTTTGTACATAAGAGATTAAATTTGACAACCCTTCTATTTATTACACACATAAACATGATTTATTATATAAAATTCACTTGATAAAACATAAAATATCTATAGTTCTAGTGTATTTGGGGTTTAGGATCTTTATATAACAACATAGAACATGAAATACAACATCTTTATTGAAAACATCCTTTACAGGACCACTACATTTCCTCAAACATAGAATAGCATGGAATAACATGAGGAATATAGTACATGTTAGACAATAGGCATATCAATGTATCATAAGAGAAACATTAACATAAAGACATTATAAAGCATGATAACTTAATATGGAAATGTGGCAACAACATTTAACATGATTTTAGCATGAGACAAGGCACATTGAACATGGATCCTGAGTAAACCCTAATTGCACATGAATTATCATGAGTAAACCCTCATTTCACTTAACGTATCATGACACTAATCTTTACCCAATGCATTGGAGCACTATCAAGTTGCACCCTTCTTAAACATTTCATTTCATGCTTAAATGTTTCACATGGATCATATAACCTGGATTCATTAAACCTCATCATTTATTACATGATAAAGGAAATGTAGAATTCATACATTAAACACGATAATAAATAAGTTAATGTGCATAAAGATTAATACCCTTGATAGGGAAATGGGAAGGGTATTCACTACACAATGACATTGGCTTGGAAAATCACTGTGCAATTTCAGCAGCGTAACGGCGGGACATAGGAATTCATAAAAATGGTTGATGAGAGAGATATGGGTGTCTCATAATATGTACTTGAAATGGAAAGTAAGGGTTCATATAGATTCATGTCCCAAAATAAGTAATGGAATTTATATTCCCAATACAAATGAATTGCTTGAATGTAAATGATGAGAGATAGATTCTTTACAGAATTTCGGCATGGTAACGGGTGTACATGAGGGGAATTTAGTGAGAGAGAAAGGGGTCTCTCATCATTAAAACATATAGAGGTCAGTATGGGGGAGGTTAAAAATCATACCCCAACATTTATAATTGAAAATAAAAGGGGATAACAACAAAATGAAATTGAGACAAAATGAGAAAAGAGGAAATCCCTTACTTCAAGTGTGATCCCAAAGGCATGGGAGAGGCTTGAGAGAGGATTATTTAGAGCTTGGGTCACCTTGGTAGGATTATATAGAGAGGAGGTCAGGGGTTGGACTAACTCCAAAGGCTTTTAGTGAAGAGGAAGTGCGAGCTTGGGTGGGTTTATATAGGAAAGGAAAGGGAATTCTTTAATATTTAGTTTGGGGTCACCACACATTAAACTAATCAATACCAAAAACCTTCCCATGTTTTGTGCCCATGTTTTTTTTCAAATGGGAGTGGAAAATAAATATTTTATAAGTCCAACGGTCTAAATTTTTAAAATATTGAGGGTGATTATGTGGAGTTGAGTCACACTCTCTTGGAAAACAATTTAAAAAGACAAAATGTTCTATATGTCTTGGAGGGTCCAGTGAAGCTTTGTAAAATAAACAAAAAACCTAAAATAACATTATTTTAATATTAAAACATATATTGGCCGAAAATATCATTTATAGTATTTTATTACATCACTATTGGGTCATTATGATGTCACAAAACACATTATATATTTAAACAATTTTTAATTTTAACCCAAAAATTTGATTGTCTCAGAAAATTATGAAAAATTCACCGTTGGATAATTTCAACATCCTGATTCCAAAAATAATATTCAATTTATTTAAATAATTTTCTATATATATTAATTTTTACTTTTAAAATAAAAACTGACATTTATCGAAAATTCATTCATTTTGACAAAAATGGCTTTCAAACCATAATTAAAATTACAATTGCATTCATAAAATTATATGTTCATTTATATCTAATAAAAATAAATTTAATTATAATATTATTTTATTAAAATATTATTTATTTCAAAAATCCATTAATTCATTAAAATAGATTTCTTAGTTGAATATTAACTAAAAATACTATTTGTGCTTTAAAAAATATTTACAGTGTAACAATAATAAAATAAATGAACATTCTTTGTACAAAAAAAATGTACATAGTCATAGTTCTAGGGTCTTGTTACATAACCACTTATAAAACCCACATAATATTGAAGGGTAAGGTGTGTGATGGTGATAGACGCTTGGGGTGGCTCGGATAACATCACTCGGGTGGTAATCTCCATTAACTTCCATTTCTCCCATAGTCGGTTCCACTCAAGATTGATGTGTTCAAGATATGCTTGGGCTTGGTCAAGAGCGAAGTCCAATGATGTCACCTCCTTTATGAGCTCTAAAAAATGGGCTTTGTATGGGGAAAGTCCACTAGATGAGGCCATCGCTTCCTTTTTCTGAGTAAATGAGATTTTTTAAAGCCCTATATTTATACTAATCATGTGATCACTATTCAACGACTATATTAGCAATGATCACATTTCTTAATGGTATTTTAAAAATACAAATCATAAAACCAAATAAGTTCACAAAACATTTTACATAATGATACATTTAATTAGATCAAGAGGGATTTACATTAATTAATGTTAGTTTTGTTACATTAAACACTCCACTTCTTACTTAGATGTTTTAAATAGTAAATCCTACCAACCCTTGAACTACAGAACAACTTGTTCGAAGTCCTCTTGAGTAGAACACTAGTTTCTTCCAGTAGATAACAGAGAATCTTAGAAATCATATGGTGAGATCACATGAAATCTTGTAAAGGATCATAAATCAAGTTCCATATATTCCTTGAGTGAAGTGGGAAATTTTTTAGGTGAGGTAGGTTGTTACATGTTTCATGGGTGACCAAATGAAGTTGAAAAAATTCAAATGTGATAGAAGAAAGATGATAGGAAAATTGATTCCGTAAATGAGTCATAATGAATTTTATTTCAAAAGAATCTTGTATTTTTTAACTCCTTTGATTTAGGAAAGGTACGTGATTAGGATATTATACTTTTCATAGGATTGTAAATGTTTAGGTGTGGGGGAGTGATTGTACCACGATTCACTATTTTATTTCACCCTTATACCAACGTATTAAACTGGTTTTGTATTGAAAATTGTAATTATAAAAATAAATTTCAATTCATGATTTATTAAATAAATTTTCTCTTTTCACTATTAAAAAGTTAAATTTCACTTGTTTTGATGATTTCATTAAAGGCGGAGGCGATTCGGAAGGCCCACAAAGATATAGAAGGAAAATGGGTCAAATTTCATGGAAGTCCGTGAACTCATGTCCACTATTTTTCATCGTACGAGAAGTTCATGCATCCAAATTGGATGAAATATTTTGATCAGATTCATACCAATGTGTTGTAAATCATTAATGAATTAATATTAGACCAATACATCCATTAAGAGTCCCATAAAAACTGATATATCCAATAAAATGAATCTACACAGGGTCAAAATATTGCATCCATATTGTGGTAATATAACTTATTATATATTCGATATTGCCTTAAAATTTTACATAGATGTATATAAGGTTTCAACCAACAACTTGTTATTTTTTTCCAAATTTATTTAAGACTTTTTGATTTTCCAAAACCATGAACCAATTGGATTCTAGAAATCAGGGTGCCCAAAACCACTTCCCACATTGCCTATAAATTGGCACCTTGGGCACCACATTTTGGAGTTTGACTAGGAGGAAAGGTTCTATTATTTTAGAGTCCCAATGGAGTATTCTAATTATCCCTATAAGTTATGGATTCTATGGTAATTGTTACTTCAACATATTCTTCTTCCTCCCCTCCCATGGATTTCAAAACTCCTCGTGCTAACCCAGAGATAAACGAGATTTAAATTGCAAGATTTATGTTTGTAATATTTGAATGATATTTTTAATTACAAGTTTTTATGTTGTTTTTAATTATCTTATTTTCTTATTTTATTTAGTTATGTACTAGTATGTCAAGCTAAACTCATATGATCATGTTTGGGGGTACCCATTCATGTGATGTTTCAGACATTGTTCACTACTTCTTCCCCCTTTAAATTTTAGTGTTTGTGTGGATGATATTTTTTAATTGAACTCAAATAAATATTATCATGGACATGTGCTTTAAGTTCATGGTAACACATTTAAATAATATACAACCCTATATAGCGCATCGAGTTCTTCGTGTGTTTCCATGGTGAGTTTCGGTTATGAAGTCAAACACAAATCACACAATCATCGGCAGTATCCGGTGAATCATTGTGCGTTCCTATCTGAACCCTATGGGGTATATTAATATAAAATCAGTAAAATTATAGTTCTAGGTGTTCAAAACCATGGATTAAAATATCATAACCATATCTCTTGAAGCTATGAAGGATGATCTTCATTATATTTCCTTTGGTTGAACATGTTTAATTATTTTTGTTAACTTCCAATTTGTTTTTATAGTTTTCCTCTTTCTTTTGGCATAATAAATCATAAAACCCCATGTTTTCCCAAATATTTTTCACTTTATTTTTTTACAATCAGATACATAATATTAAATTAATGATCTAAGACTCCCTTGAGAAATGACTTAGGGTTACAGTTATACTACTGAAAATCTAGTAAACTAAACATCTAATTTGACGCGGTCGACAATGCGATCAAATTACGACGCCATTGTCGGGGATCCAATGTCATTTTATTTTATTTAGTTATTTTTATTTTTTTATTTTTATTTTTAATTTTCAATCCTTTTAATATCCCATCCCACCATTTTATTGCTTTTTTTCTTTTTTTCTTTTTTTAGCGTTCTTTCTCTCTCTTTGTATCTCTTATTTTTCTTATTTTTTATCTATTTATCTAAATATATAGTATAAAATTATCCACTATTTTATACTTTAATTTCTTAACTATTTTAATTTCATTCATCTACCATAAAAAATTAAAAAAAATTAAAAAAACAATAAAAAATAAATTAATCAAACTGGACATTATTGTTGCATGACAAGATCTGGAAAAGAAAACCTGGTAAGAGTTGACCCTAAAATTGAAATGACAATTGACTCACAAATAAAGGAATATATATTAGGTCAATCAAGTAACACTGAGGAATCCCTTGTTCATCCTCAAGTGTTCCTAAATAACTCAAAAATTGAACCCAATAAAACCCAAGAAAACATGGCATAAAATAATCGAACCATAAAACAACTGACCACCCTGGATGTGGAGTACCAACCTGCGTACATCCAATATCCTAAGAAAGCATCCAACATCGAGATGAGATCAGGCCTCATCCACATACTTCCCAAATTACATGGTCTTCCTGTTGAGGACCCTAAAAAACATCTCAAATAGTTTCACATAGTGTTCTCCACCATTAAACCCCAAAATGTGTCTGAGGGAATAATTATGTTTGGGGCCTTCCCTTTATCCCTTGATGGTGTATCCAAAGACTGGATATACTATCTTAAAACCACAATTGAGGGTTGGAATGACATTAAGAGACTCATTCTATAGAATGTATTCTCTGCCTCGTGAACTGCATCAATTAGAAAATAAATCTTTGGAATTAGGCTACCACAGGGAGAGACCCTTCATGAATATTGGGAGAGATTCAAAAGAATTTTCTCAAGTTTCCCCCACCAACAAATTTGTGAAAATTTGATAATTAAATACTTCTATGAGGGTATTGTCCCCATGGATCTATGAATGATAGATGTTGCAGCTATTGGAGCCCTTGTTGATAAAACGCCTTCCACCGCTTGTGACTTAATAGCTGACATGGCTCAAAAATCACAACGATTTGGTAGACGAGAAATTTCACCAACCCAAGAAGTTCATGAGGTAAGTCATTCAAACCTAGAATAAGAGGTAGATTATAAACTTGATGAGATTCATACCCTTATAAAGAAATTATATCAAGCATAAGGTAACCCGCACCCTAATTTTGTTCCACTACATTTTGGTATTTGTTCAGATAACACTCATTTTTCAGACCAATGCCAACAACCTTAGGATTCATATGAGTCTAATGCAGAATTATTCCTAGGGTGTACTCTTCATTAAGTATCAACCTTTAATAAATAACCCTTGAGGTCAAATCCGAGCCCCGGGTGGACAACACAACCACAGTACCAACACGGAGGCAACCCGAGCTACCCAAGAAAAATTAGTATCAACACGTCCAAGGTATGAAATCTTCTTATTCCTGGAGTTCTCAGAATAATCCTCCTACTCCTACCAAATGTGAACCAAACCTCAAGGAAATGGTGAAGGAAATGTCATCCCAAGATCTCTACTTCCAACAGGCCACACAATCGGTTATTCAAGACCTATGATCTCAAGTGGGAAAATTGGAAAACATTATCAATGAGATCAATATGAAAGGTTCTCGACAACTACCATCCCAACATATTGCTAATATGAAGGAAAAAGGTAACATGATTTCAACTACACTTCGTAGTGGTAAATAAGTTTCTCCTTCTACCAATTCTACACAGCAGGTATGTCCCTGTATTGAAAACACTCTTTCTCCACCCATTAATGATTCCAGTGAAGAAAAAACCAAAAGGGTAAACCAATTATCATTTAGGATTCCCAATAAAAAACCATTCCTCTTGCTTTCCCCCAAATACACTCTAAATCTAAGAATAATTTTGATAATAACATTGAAAAATAAATAATGGATACATTCAAAATTGTGAAAGTTAACATTCCTTTGTTGGATGTAGTTAAACAAGTCCATAGATATGCAAAATTTCTTAAAGAGATTTCCACCCATAGAAGGTGACTGATGGGGAATGAGAGAGTCAAATTGGGAAAGAATGTATCAGCCTTTATTCAGCCATTAATTACAACCAAGTGCAAGGATCCAGGAACCTTCATGATACCTTGAACCATAAAGGATACATTTTTCGTAGAAGATATGTTAGATTTTGGTGCTTCAATTATTGTAATTCCTTACTCTCTATACACTAATATACAATTTGGAGAGATTCAACCAACAGGAATCATAGAGTAACTTGCTAAATGGAGAACAACAAACCCCTTAGAAGTGGTAGAGGAAGTCCTGGTAAAAGTAAAGAATCTCATATTCCCCCACCAACTTCTATATTATTGATATACAGTATACCAAAACCCATGGAATTTCCCCTTTCATACTTAGTAATCCATTCCTCCAAAAATTAAATATGATCATAAACGTTCACAATGGTATGTTGTCCATGGAGTTCAATAGAGTAAAGGTAAGTTTTTACATCCTTGAGGCTATAAAACACCCCATTGAAAAGCACTCCACTCTTCATGTCTATTAGATGGTAGTTCTCTCAAAATATACACACACACCATTATCTCCTTGACCGATACTTGATTTATTTTCTTATTCTTCACCTTTGGATGATTTGAGGTTTGATTCTTGTTTTGAGTGTTGTGTGGGTTTTTAAAAGTGTAAATTTTGTGCTTTAATTAATGAGTGTGTTCATTATGAGGTACCCATGACCGTAGAGGATTCTACAAATCTCATTTCAATAGATTCTCTATCTTTAGAGAATAAACATGAGTAGATAGAAATTTTAATGGACCTCACTCCCCCTAAATCCCCTCCATCAATCCAAAAACCCATGGTGCTGGAATTAAAACCACATCCATCAAATTTAAAATATTTATATCTTGAGAGTATTGACCAATTTCCCATCATTATTCCCAATAAACTCCCTTAAAAGTATGAATCAAAACTGCTGATATTTTGATAGATTATAAAAAGGAAATATCATGGACTTTTGTTGATATCCCTAGGATTATACTATCTATTTTTATGCACCATATACTTTTGGATGATGAGGTTAAGCCTATAAGGTAGGCTCAACATTGGTTGAATTTGACTCCCCTTAAAGTGGAAAAATTGGAATTCAGTAAATTACTTACTACTGGTATTATTTATCCTATATCTGATAGTAAATGGCTTAGTCCAATTTAAATTGTTCCTAAAAAAACTAGAATAGCATTATTGTTTAAGGAAATGAATAAATTGGTTCCAAAACGTGTGAGAAACAGTTGGTGAGTCTGTATTGACTATAGTAGATTGAATCAATCACTAAGAAAGGACCACTTTCCTCAACATTTCACAGACCATATGTTATAAAGATTGATAGGTAAGTCCCATTATTGTTTCCTTGATGGGTATCCGGGTTATTTTCACATCTGTATAGCCTCTGAGGATAAAGAAAAGAAATCATTTACCTATCCATATGGAACGTTTTCCTATAGAAGGATGCCTTTTTCTCTATGTAATGATCTTGGTAATTTTCAATGATTTATGTTGAGTGTTTATTCTGAGCACCAAGATAATAAAATGGAAGTGTTTATGCATGATTTCATGGATTATGGAACATTATTTGATTACTGTTTAGCTCACCTAGAATCTATCCTCTACCGTTGCTTAGAAAATTATCTTGTATTAAATTATGAGAAATTTCATTTCATGGTTGAACAGTGGATAGTTCTTGGGAATGTTATTTAAAAAGATGTAATTCAAGTGGTTAAATAAAAATATTGAATTAATTTTAACCCTTCCATATCCAAAATTTGTTTGTGTGTTGCGATATTTATTGGGTCATGCTGTTTTTTACCGCTGATTCATTAAAGAATTCTGTTAGATCGCACTTCCTTTGTCCCGGTAATTAGAAAAAGATTATATGTTTTTGTTTGATAAAAAATGTTAGGATGCTTCAAATTCTCTAAAAGGGAGTCTCACATCATCTCCCTTCATCCAAAAACTGAGATGGGGTCTCCCCTTTGAGATTATGTGTGATACCTCTAACTTTTTAGTTGGATCAGTTTTATCACAAAGGGTTGAGAAGGCTCCTCAATTCACTGTGTATGCCTCACGTACCCTTGACCCTGCCCAGGAAAACTACAAAATCAATGAAAAATAACTTCTTTCTATTTTTTTCTTTGGAAAAAATATGTTCATATCTTATCAGGTCAAAAATAAATTTCTTTTCTGATCATGCTTCCCTTCATTTTCTCCTAGAGAAACCTAAATCTATGCCCCACCTCATTCAGTGGATTCTCCTCCTCCAGGAGTTTGACCTTGATACTAGAGATAACAGAGGAGTGTAAAATGTGCTAACAGACCACATTAGTAGGATTTCACCAATGTTGGAGCATCATGTTGACTCACCCCTCCCCATTGGATAATTCTTCACTCATGAGAACCTTTGTGATGTTGTGGACCTTACCCCCTGGTATGCACACATTATGAATTTTCTAGAAAAATATTGGGTCCCCACTGATTTCAGCACTTCCCAATCCTAGAGATGTAAGCCTTATTCTCAATGTTACATTTGGTTTAACCCATACATGTGGAAAATTTCTAGTGACCAAGTTGTTCATCGGTGTGTCCCTGACCATGAGTTCGCCTCTGTTTTGACCTTCTACCACACTTTGTCTTGTGGGGATCGCTTTGGCTCTCAATGTATGGCTTTAAAGGTCCTTGACTCAGGTATTTATTTTTCAACATTGTATATAAATTCCCATCGGTTTTGTAATTCATGTACTAGATATCAATTCACAAGGAATATCTCTTAGACAAATTAAATGACGTAACAGTCCATGAAAAATCTAAGAACAATTTTGATAATGACATTGATAAAGAAATAATGGATACATTTAAAAAGATGCAAGTTAACATTCATTTATTGGATGCATTTAAACAAATACCTCGATATGCTAAATTTCGTATAGATATTTTCACTCATATAAGGAGACTGAAGGAGAATGAGAGAGTCAACTTGGTAAGGAATGTTTCATCCTTGATTCAAACAGCAATGCCAACCAAGTGAAAGGATCTGAGAAATTTTACAATATGTTTCACCATAGGGTAGAAATTCTTTTTAGATTATATACTGGATTTAGGTTCTTCAATTAATGTAATAACATACTCTGTGTACACTTCTCTGTAGGTTGGAGATCTTCAACTAACCGGAATCATAGTGTTACTTTCCAACGGGAGAACAAAACACTCATCAGGGGTGGTCGAGGACATCCTTTTAAAAGTGAAAAATCTCATCTTCCCCATTGAATTCTATATTCTTTAGATAGAGGAAACCCGATACAAAGGACATACTAATCTCATATTTGGGAGTTCATTCCTCAAAATAGCAAATAAAATCATCAACATTTACAATGATATGATTTCCAAGGAGTTCAGTGCAGAAAAGTTAAGTTTTATCATCCTTGAGGCTATGAAGCACCCCATTGAAGAGTACTCCTCTCTTCTTATCTATTCGATTGAAGTCCTCTCAAATGATACACACACACACACAAAATTATCTCCTTGACACATACTCTGATTCATTTTACTATTCTTCACCTTCGGATGATTTGATCTGTGATTCACGTTTTGAGTGTTGTGTGGGTTCTGAAAAGTGTATATTTTGTACTGTAATTTATTGTTTTGTTTATTATAAGGTACCCATGGCCATCGATGAATTTTCAAATCTTATTTCAATACATTCCCTATCTTTAATGAATAAACATGAGAATATAGAGAGTTTAATGGACCTCACTTCCCCTAAATGCCCCATCAGTTTTGTAATTCATGTACTAGATGTCAATTCACAGGGAATATCTCCTAGATAAATGAAATACTGAAATAGACCCTGCTAAATATAAGAAGAATTTTGACAATGACATTTATAAAGAAATAATGGATATATTTATAAAGGTGAATGTTAACATTCATTTATTGGATGTAGTTAAACAAGTCCCTCGATATGCCAAATTTCTTACAGAGATTTTCACTCATATAAGGAGACTAAAGGAGAATGAGAGAGTCAACCTGGTAAGGAATTTTTCATCCTTGATTCAAACAGCAATGCCAACCAAGTGCAAGGATCCAGAAACATTTACAATACATTGAACCATAGGGGAGAAATTATTTTCAGATTCTATACTGGATTTAGGTGCTTCAATTAATGTAATACCTTACTCTGTGTACACTTCTCTGTAGGTTGGAGAGCATCAAGTGACTGGAATCATAGTGTAACATTCCAACCGGAGTACAAAACCCCTATCAGGGGTGGTCGAGGACGTTCTTTTAAAAGTGATCAATCTCATATTCCCTATTGAATTCTATATTCTTAAGATAGAGGAAACCTGAACCAAAGGATATGCCTATCTCATATTTGAGAGGTCATTCCTCCAAATAGAAAAGAAAATCATCAACGTTCACAATGCTATGATTTCCAATGAGTTCAGTGTTGAAAATTTAAGTTTAAACATCCTTGGGGTATGAAATACCCCATTCAAGAGCACTCCAGTCTTCCTATCTATTCGATTGAAGTGCTCTAAAATGATACACACACACACACACAATTCTCTCCTTGACACATACTCTGATTCATTTTACTATTCTTCACATTTGGATGATTTGAGCTTTGATTCATGTTTTGATTGTTGTGTGGGTTCTGAAAAGTGTAAATTTTTTGTTTTAATTTATGATTTTGTTTATTATGAGGTTCCCATGACCATCGATGATTCTAAAAATCTCATTTCAGTAGATTCCTTATCTTTAATTAATAAAATGGGAAGATAGACAGTTTAATGGATCTCACTTCCCATAAATGCCTTCCCTTAATCTAAAAACCCCTAGTGTTGGAATTAAAACTGCTTCTATATAATTTAATTAATTTCTATCTTGAGGGTACTAACCAATTTCCCATCATTATTTCTAATAACCTATCTCAACAGTAGGAATCAAATCTTCTTGGTCTTTTTAGAGAGTGTAAAAAAGGCAATAGGATGGACATTGGATGATATCCCGATATTATCCCATCTATTTGTATACACCATATACTTTTGGATGGTGAGGCTACCTGTAATGCAGGCTCAACACTGGTTGAATCCCACTCCTCTTGAAGTGGTAAAATTAGATGTCAGTAAATTAGTTGCTGCTAGGATCATTTATCCTATATCATATAGTAACTGGGTTATCTCAGTTCAAATTGGGACTAAAAAAACTAGAATAATAGTAGTTTCTAATAAAAGGAATGAATTGGTTCCAACATGTGTGAAAAATAGTTAGCGAGTCTCTATTGACTACTGTCAAGTAAATCAATCCAGGATAAATGACCACTTTTCCCTACCTTTCATTGACCAAATGTTATAAATATTGGATGGTAAGTCCCATTACTATTTCGTTGATGTTTATTTGGGTTATTTTCAAACCGATATAGCCCCTGAGGATCATAAAAATTTGACATTTACCAGTCCATTTGGGACATTTTCATACAGAATAATGCCTTTTGTCCTATGTATTTCTCGAAGTACATTTTTGCAATGGATGTTGAGTATTTTTTTGAGTACCTATATAATTACATGGAAGTTTTTATGGGTGATTTTATGGTTTATGAAACTTCCTTTTATGATAGTTTATCTCACCTAGGTTTTATCCTCTGTCATTGCAACAAAAAATATCTTTTTTTAAATAATGAGAAATACCATTTTATTGTTGAAGGGGGGATAGTTCTTGGGAATATTATTTCAAAATAGGTAATTCATGTGGATAAATAAAAAATTGAATTAATTTCAACCCTTCAATATCCAAAATGTGTTCATGAGGTGTGATCTTTCTTGGGTCATGCTGGTTTTTACCAAATATTCATTAAAGATTTCAATAAGATTGCACTTCTATTATCCCAGTTATTAAAAAATGATTCTGATTTTGTGTTTGATAAAAATTTTGAGGATGGTTTCAATTCTATAAAAAGGAGTTGCACATCACCTCATTTCATCAAACCAATAAGGTGGGATATCCACTTTGAGATTATATGTGATGCCTCTAACTTTGCAGTTGGGGCAGTTTTATCACAAAGGATTGAGAAGGTTCCTCATGTCTTTGTTCATGTATCACATACCCTTGACCATGCCCAGAAAACCTACACAACCACAGAAAAAGAACTTCTCTCTATTTTTTCCTCCTTGGAAAATATCCATTCATATCTTATCTGGTCAAAATTGTTTTCTTTTCTGATCATCATGCCCTTCATTTTCTCTTAAACAAACCAGAAACAAAACCCTACCTCATTCAGTGGATGCTCCTCCTCTATGATTTTGGCCTTGATATTATAGATAAAAGAGGTTTTGAAAATGTGTTATCTAACCACATTAGTAGTATTTCTATAACGACCCAAACTTCTATTAATGAAAATTCTTCTTGATCTAATTAATGTATTATTATGTAAAATGGTCATATAAAACATATCTACTTTTTTTGTTTTATGCTTTTGGATTTTAAAATAAAGTTAAGAATTGTTACCATTACTAATATATCTATTTAACAGTGATCATGTGATTAGAAAAAATATAGGTCTTTAACCAATACATTTTACTCATACTAAGGAAGTGATGGCATCATCCATTAGAATTGCTCCATACAAATCCCACCTGCTAGGGCTCATAAAGGAGGTAGCTTCACTGGGATTAGCTCTCAACTAATACCAATACATTCTTTAACACATTAATCTCGAACGGAATCGCCTATAGGTGAACTAAAAGTTAATAGAGATTACCACCAGAGCAATGTGATCCGAGCTACCCTAAGAGTTTGTCACCATCGCACACCTTACCCTAAGGTATTATGTAAGTCTTATAAGGGGTTATGTGAAAATTCCCTATAACTATAATTATGTGCATTATTTTTTTATAGAAAAAAGTATGTACATTCATTTTATTATTATTACTTTATAAATGGTTTTTAAAGCATAAATAGTATTTTTAGTTAATATTCAATTAAGAAATATATTTTGATGAATTAATGGATTTTTAAATTAAATAATATTTTAATAAATTATTTATTACTAAATTATTTTTTATAAAATTTAAATTATCTTATTACTTTTATACTATTTTAATTTTCATTAAGGTTTGAAAGATGTTTTTCCAAAAATCCAAAAAATTTCAATAAATGTCGGTTTGTATTTTAAATGTAAAAATTCACATATTTAGAAAATTATTTTTATAAAATGAATATTTTTTGGATTCAGGCCATCAAAATTATCTAATGGTGACTTTTTTATAATTTACCGAGACAGACGAATTTTTGGTTAGAAATTAAATATCGTTTAAAAATATAATCTATTTTATGACATCATAATGACCCAATAGTGATGTAATAAAATACTATAAAATTGATATTTGTCCAAAATATGGTTTACCTTTAAAATAATGTGATTTTTTATTTTTCTTATTAATTTTATAATGCCTTAGTGGACTCTCAAAGACTTATAAAATATTTTAACATTTTAAAATGATTTCCTTGAGAGTGTGACTCACCCCCACATAATCAAGGCTAATATTATAATAATTTTGGCCATTGAACTTATAAAATAATGTTTTCCAATCCCATTTTGAAAAAACCATGGGTTGGTTTGTGGTTTTGAATATTTAATTATATATATTCCAAAACCAATGTTTTTGAAATATTAATAAACCCCCCTCTCTTTCCTATATAATCCCACCCAAGATCCCACTTCTATTCACTGAAAACCCATATAGATCATCCCTAATCATCCCTACTCTCTATAATCCTCCCAGTATTCCCCAAGCTCCAAATAATCCTCTCTCAAGCCTCTCCCAAGCCTTTGGGATCACACTTCCAACTAAGGGATACTCACTTTCCTTCATTCCTTATTTATGTCCAAGTTTCCTTATATTGTTATGCCATTATATTTTCAATTAAAAAAGTTGGGATATGATTTTTTACCTCACCTATACTACCCTCCTTATGTTTTATTGATGAGATACCCCTTTCTCCCACATTAATCCCTCCCGTATACACTCATTACCATGCTGCAATTTCATAAAAGTTATTCAATTTCTCCACTTTATTAAAGTTTTTTTATTATGTTACACCTTCTATTTCCCAATTATACATGTTAGGTAAAATTATATATACAAACAAATTAATTTCAGTTTATTGTACATATTATTCCATACCCATTTCTCTCTCATCAGCATTTTTTATGATTTTTTATGTCATTTTGTTAGGCTGTTGAAATTTCACCACAATTTTACGTGTCAAAATCTTCCTGTTGTGAATACCATGCCAATTTCATTATCGAGGTTATTAACTTTATGAACATATTCTTATTGATTATATAATTTCACGTATGTATTCCACATCCCTTTATAATTGAATAAATAATAATGCTGAATGATTCCATGTTATATGATCCATGGGGCACACTTATGCATGAAATGAAATGTTTACAAAGGGTGTGCCCTGATAGCACTCCAATGCATTCGGTAAAGAATAGTGTCATGATACATCAAGTACAATGATTGTTTAATCTTTCTAATTCACTTTAAATGAGGTTTTACTAATGTTAATTCATTTTAAATGAGGGTTTACTCATTCTCCAAGTTTAATGAGCCTTGGATCATGCTAATATCATGTTAAATGTTATTGCCACATCTCCATGTTATGGTAATCCTTCTATATCATGACTTTATGTTCATGTTTCCCTTATGATCCATTTTATATGCCTATTTCTTCATATTTATTGTATTATTCATGTTATTCCTTGTTTACTCCCTAATTGGCCTTTATAGCTCACCCTTTTCTTATGTATGTCCTCAGATTATTCCATGAAATGCTAAGTATGAAAGACTTTTGTGGTCATGTAAAAGAATTTTTTGATAAATATGTTGTATTTTATGTTTTACATTGTTATGTAATGCTCCTAATTTCCCAAGACACTAGACCTCTCAATCCTTAAAGTTGACTTAAGTGAAAATTTATGTAAAAAATGAAGTTTAGGTGTGTAAAAAAGATCAAGGTTGTTATAGTTGGTATCAGAGGATAGGTTTAGTTATTATTGGGATAAGGATTAGAAAACCCTTGTGATAGCATTAGGGATAAGACTAAGTATAATAAAAATATACCTAAATTTTGGTGAGTACAGATTAAGTGGTTTATCAATCAAATATATCCATGTCTGGATATGAACCAGTAGAGGTTTCTCTGGCACAGATGTATCTAGGGGTAAAACCTGAAAAAAAAAACTTTGATATAGACTCAAATGGGAACTGGTGTATAACAATGAGGCTTTCTTCACTCTTGGTTCAACACTCTTGGGGTATATTCATTATAAAATTCATAATATTAGTATGAACCATTATTAAGGGAATAAAAAATTTCCCTAAGAATATATATTGGGAAGTAAATCATGGATAACATAGATTGAAGCCTATAATTTCCTAAGTTAAGGAAATAATTTTAATTCATATGTTAAACCTTTTTATCATTGTATTACTCTTTATGTGTTACCCTTAACTTTCCTTTTATTCTAAACAATGGCCAGTAATAAGAGGACTCGGGCTAACAACTGATGCGAAGGTCAATGTGATGATTGTTCCAATGAGATTTCTAATCCAATGGCAGCGGGAATTGAAAATGGTGTCATGATACTCTCTCTGTTAAATCATATTTTTAATAGAATCATGGTTCAAAAGGATCATCCAACACCCCAAAAAAAGAACAAACCGTAATCGAGAGCTTCATGAGACAAAGGCCACATACTCTAAATGGATCATCAGATCCCTCAATCATCAAACAATGGATCAACTCCACTGATAAGATCTTATACATCCTTCAATTCTCTGAAAAAGATAGGTTCTTCTATATGCTTATTTTATGGAGGGTGAATCTGATCAATGGTGTACATAAATAAAAAATATGAAGCCTATGGAATAGATAGAGTTGTTTTAATGGAAGGAATTCTGAAAAATGTTTTTCAATAAATATTTTCCCCTCACCCTCCGACTTAAGATAGAAAGGGAATTTCTTTACCTCATGAAAAAATGAAGAATACATGAGAATGTATGAGGAAAACTTCACAAGCCGTGTACAGTACTCCTACTTCTTTGTTGTTACCCTCAAATTCAAGGTTAACCGTTACTTTGGTGGGTGAAAACCTTGCCTATAGAAAGCCCTATAGATCTGTGAGTTTGATAGCTATGAGGAAATTGTCTGATGTTCCCTCATAGTCGAAATAGAGATTGTAAAATCTGAGGGGTATCATGAGGATAAGAAGAAGAAAGTAGACTTTAATTTTGGCAGTCTGATGGATAAATCCAATGCTGCTAAGAAATTCCAACACCCCACTTCCAAAAGGGGCGGAAAAAAGCGCCCCAAAATTTTCTTGAAGGGGATGAGAAAATGATTTAGGTGTGGAATATATGGGCAAATGTCTATTAATTACTAACAAGAAAACCCATATATTGCAAAAGTGGATAGGAATTCTCCATTTTACCCTCATCACTACCACCAAAGAGAACCCCAAAAATGATGTGCTAACAATTAGAATAGTGAAAATACTTTTTGACTCTAGTTTTATGAATTATTTTATATCCCAGAAGTTTAGTATAAAAATCCAAACACCACCAAAAATCTTGGAAATATAGATGTCGGTGAGAACAGAAAGTGGGGAAATTATTGCATCCCTTGAATATATCTCCTCCCCTATCACAATTTTTGGATTGAACTTCCTAGAAAACCTCATCATACTCCCTCTGGTGGAATTTGAGGCAATTCATGTCATGGATTGGATTTCCCAATATAGAGCCAATATAAATTGCCATAAGCCTGAAATCACCCTCCATATGGTGAATCGTCCCCCAATTTTTTACAAGTGTAAGTAGAGGATGAATATTCTGTAGAACCATCATCTCAAGAATTGATATTATTGCACTATGAGAATGTGTATCTTACTCAGACGATTGAGTCTATGGAATCAAAAATCCTTGAATACATACCTATTGTAGGGGAATTACCTGAAGTGTTTCTGGCAGAACTTCCTCGTCTTCCTCCAAGAATAGATTTTGAATTCTCAATTGATCTTATACCTGGGGCTTTGTTAATATTTATTACTCCATATAGAATGGATCTTTTGGAGCTCGAGGAGGTCAATAAAAAACTACCGGAGAATCTGGATAATGGGTTTATAGGCCCAAGTTCTTCACCATGGGGTGCACCGGTCCTCTTAATCAAGAAAAGGATTGGACAATGATCCTTTTAATTGATTATCATGAACTTAGAAAAATCATCAAAAAGAACAAGTATCCTCTTCCATGAATTTATGACTTGTTCGATCAACTACATGGATCACAATACTTCTTCAAGGTGGATCTACGATCAGGATATTACCAAATAAGCGTGAAGTCGGAGGATATCCACAATACTACTTTTTGTACAATGTATGGGCACTTTGAATTAATAATAATTCATTTTATACACACTAATTCTCCATAAATATTCATGGACTTGGTGAATTGAGTATATAGATATTTCCTCAACAAATTTGGGTAGTATTTATAGACACTATTCTAATATACTCCAAAACCAAGGAGGAGCATGAGGAGAATCTAAGAAGTGTACTATAGACCTTAGGAAGGAGGAATCTATATGAAAAGTATATAAAGTGTGAGTTATGGTTGAAGGAAGTCTCATTACTAGGTCATATCATCCCATGAAATGGGATATATATGGATCCCTACAAGACAAATGAAATTGAGGAATGGATGAGAACAATATCTATGATGGATATTCGTATCTTCCTTGGGTTAGCTGAATATTATCGCTGATTTGTGAGAAATTTATAAGGATTTTCAACTCCTTTTACCAAACTAACTCAGAAGGGATTCAATTTTTCATGGAGTGATGAATGCAAAGATAGCTTCAAGGAGTTGAAAAGGAGGCTTATCACTATGCCCGTTCTCACACTACCACAAGTGGAGAACTTTTTATGGTATTCTGTGATGCTTGAAAGAAGTTATTGGGTTGTGTGTTGATGGAAAATGACAAATTCATTTCCTATGCTTCAAGGAAATTAAAATTTCATGAGAAAAAATATCCAACACGTGATCTAGAGTTGGCTTCGGTAATCTACGCTTTAAAAATTTGGTGACATTATCTCTTTGGGGAGAAGTGTGAAATATATAAAGAATAAAAAATCCTCAAGTATATATTGACACAGAAAAAGTCGAATATGTGCCAACAAATATGGTTAGAGATGACCAAATACTATGATTTCTTAATCCATTACCACCATAGGAAAGTGAACAATGTGAAAGATTCTCTAAGTATAAATGACCCAGTAATTCTATCATTGATGAGAATTGAAAAGGACCCAATCTTCTTATATTTGATTAAGGTGTACAAGGGAATTATGAGGAATGGAACATCATCAATCCTTCCACAAATTATTGATCAACTATCTCATTTGTAAATGTTAAAGGATGCTAAAAAGGATGGTGTGGGAATTCAGAATAAAGTGGAAACTATTTGGAAAGAAAAATCCTCATCTTTCCATGCTAATAAAGAATGAATTGTGGGATTTGGGTTAAGACTATGTTTCCCATCAAATCTAGAGTTAAAGAATGAACTTTTGGATCATACACATTGTTCAAATTTCTCCATTCACCCCAAAAACACAAATATGTATCGAGATCTCTGAGACCATTATTGGAGGGATAACATAAAGAAGGAGATCGCTGAGTATTCATAAAATTACCAGGTATGTTAGCAAGTGAAGTCTAAGGGGATGATGAAACCATTACCCAAACCAACAAGGAAATAGGAGAACATCACTATAGAATTTGTCACTGGACTTCCAAACACATCCAAAGGAGACAATGCTATTTGGGTTGTTATGGATCGTCTTACATAGACTGAACACTTCATTGCAATAAGGGATGATTTCTCATTAGATCTACGGGCACATATATAAATCATATAAGTGGTAAGGACGGTTGAGGTACCATTGTCCATTGTATCTTATTGAGATCCATGATTCGCCTCTATGTTCTTGAAGAGTATCCAACACACTCTGAATACTGAGATGAACAACAGTACATCATATCTTCCTTAAATAGATTACCAATCTGAGTGGACTATCCAAACACATGAGGACATGTTGAAAGTATTCTCAATGTACTTCGAAGGAGTATAGGATCAATATCTTCCTCTTGTTGAGTTCTCTTACAATAATAGTTTCTACTCAAGCATCCAAATGACTACATATGAATCCCTTTATGGGAAGATGTGCATAACACTAACATTTTTGGATGAAGTTGGGGAGACAAAACAAATAGGGATATAAATTGTCAAAGAAATAGTGGAGAAGGTTAAGACCATCCAGCAGCACTTTAAATCTTCTCATAGTCAAAAAAAGAGCTATGCTGATAATAGTCGATGAGACATAGAGTTTGATGTTGAATACAAGGTATTCCTCCATATATCACCATGGAAGAGAGTTATGAGTTTTGGGAATAAGGGAATGATTAGTACAAGGTACATCAGCCCTTTCGAGATCCTTGATCGCATTGGAGTAGTGGCCTATCGACTAGCACTCCCACCGAAGCTATCTCAAGTACTTGATGTATTCCATGTATTGTACTTTGGAAAGTACATACCTGACCCATCTCATGTACTCAATCTAGTGTTGGTACCATCGGAGAATGACCTCCCATATAAAGAGAATCCGGTAAAGATCTTGGATCATAGGGAAAAAATTATACAAAATTAGACAATTCCCCTCGTTAAAGTTTTGTGGAGAAACCAGAAGTTTGAAGAAGCAATGTGATAACTGATCGTACCACGATTCACTGTTTTATTCCACCCTTACACCGCAGTTTTAAACTAGTTTTGTAATTAATATTCCAAATATAATAATAAATTTCATTTTATGTTTGAATCAATCAATTAATGTTAATCAATATTATAATGGTCAATGTTACTTGTTTTTATTATTTCAATGTAGGTGGAGGTGATTTGGAGGGCCTTTGATGAAGTGGAAGAAAAATGGGCCAAAATTGCATGGATCCATGGATATCTGTCCACTGTTTTGCATAATACACGAAATAAGGGAATCTAAATGGGCTGAAAGTTTGTGGTACTATCCAAAATTTACTATGATACATTTCATATTAAGGAACCCAATACTGATTCAGCTTTTATGGGGCCTATCCGAACTGATCTGTCCAAGACACCGAATTTGGACTAAGTCAAATGCGGTGTTCGGTATTTTATGAATATCATGAGTTGTAGTTATCTAAATGGTTCCAAACATTCATTGAAGACAGTAAAGAGGGAGGGATAAAACTTTTATATTTTCTCCAAAGCGAGATAAGACTGTATGTAGACCGAAACGCATGGTACAATTGGATTGATGAAATCTGTGTGCCTAAAACCACCATCCAATTTTCCTATAAAATGTCACCTTGGGAACCCCATTTGTAAGTTCGTCCAAGAGGAAAGTTACTACTATAATGGAGTCCCCAAGGAGTCTTCTCAACATCCCTAGAAGTTCTGGAGGCTATGGTAAGTGCTACTTAAACATCTTCTTTATCTTCCTCTCCCAGGGGTTTCTAAACCCCTTGTGATAACCCGGGGACACATGTTATGTAATCCTGAGCTTCAAAGATGTATTATTTTGAATGATATTTTTAATTAAGGGTTGTATGTTTTTTTTCCTCATCCTCTATTTTTATTTAATTGATTTATATACTGGTATGTTATACTCAACTCAAATGATCATGTTTGGGGGTACCCTTCCATGTGATGTTTCACACACCGTTCATCCCCTTTTCTTCCCTCATTCAATTGCGGTGTTTGTGTGGTTCATATTGGTCAATTGAACTCACATAAACAATATCAATATAATTCACATTTATGTAATGGTGTCACAAAGAAGTAACATACAAACCTGAATAGCACATCGAGTTTTTCATGTGTTTCCTTGGTGAGTTTCGGTTATGATGTCGAACACAAATCACTCAATCATCGGCGGTGTCCGGTGAAACATTGTGTGTTTTCGACTAAACCCTAGGAGGTATCCCAGAATAAAATCAGTAAAAATATGTAAATATGTGTTAAAAACCAGGTATTAAAAGTTCATAACCCCATCCCTTAAATCGATGAAGGATGAGCATCACGAGACTTCCCCGGGTTTGATCACGTTTAATCAATCTTGTTCATTTCAACTTTGTTTTATCGCTTTCATTTCCTATTTTTATCATTAATAATAAAACCCCAAAGTTTTAAAAAAACCTAATTTACCTTATAATTTCATAATCAAAATCCTCTTAATAAATTAATGATCTAAGGCTCCATCGAGAGACGACCTATAGTTGTTGCTATACTGCAGAAATTCTAGTCAAAATTAAACAAGTAATTGGAAGTGCCCAACAACGCGATCAAATTTTGGCACCGTTTCCAGGGAGCCAAGATCATTTTTTTTCTTTATTTACTTTTATTTAGTTATTTTACTTCTTAATTAGTACTCCTTTAAATACCCCACCCCCATATGATCGTTTTTGTTTTGGGTTTTGTTTTGGTTTTTGTTTGTTTTTTGGTGTGTTCTTTCTCTCTCTCAATCTCTCTCTTCTCCATCTCCCTCTCTAATTCTATATTATATCATTCTATTCTTCTTTCACCCTTATTAAGTTTTTTTTATCCATCTCAAATCAAAAAAAAACACAACAAAAAATCAATCAATCAAACTGGACATCATTGTTGCATGACAAGATCTGGTAAAGAAACACTACTTGAATTTGACCCTGAAATTGAAAAGTCACTTCACACACAAATTAGGGCATTTAGAGAAGGTCAACCAAGTAAAATTGAGGAACCCCTTGTGAAACCTCAAGTGTTCCAAAACCAATCAAAAATTGAACCAAATCAAACCCCAGAGATCATGGCTTCAAATAATAGAACATTAAAAGAACTGACCACCCCGGATGTCGAGTACCAACCTGCGTAAATCCAATATCTTGAGGAAGTGGCAAATTTCGAGCTAAGATCAGGCCTCATACACCTCTTTCCAAAATTCATTGGTCTTCCCGGTGGGGACCCTCACAAACATCTAAAGGAGTTTCACATAGTGTGCTTTACCATGAAACCCCAAAATGTCTCTGAGGACCTAATTAAGTTTAGGGCCTTCCCTTTATCCTTTGAAAGTGTAGAAAAAGATTGGATATATTATTTTCCTACCACAATTGGGGGCTGGAATGACCTTAAATGACTCTTTCTATAGAATTTTTTCCCTGCCTCCCAAACTGCATCAATAGGGAAAGAAATTTGTGGCATTAGGCAGTTACAGGGAGAGACCCTTCACGAATACTGGGAGAGATTCAAAAGACTTTGTTCAACCTGCCCCCACCACCAGATTAGTGAACAACTACTAATCCAATACTACTATGAGGGACTTATTCTCAGGGATCGTGGAATGATTGATGTTGTAGCTGTTGGTTCCCAAGTTGATAAAACTTTTTCAGTCGCTTGTGACTTAATAGCCAACATTTCTCAAAACGAACAACAATTTAGTACACGAGCAATTTTCCAACCCAAGGAGATCATGAGGTAAGTCATCCAGCCCTAGAACAAAAGGTAGATACTAAAATTGATGAGATTCATACCATTCTAAGGAAATTAGCTCAAGCACAAGGTAACTCTCACTCTACTTCTATTCCATTGCATTGTGGTATTTATTCTGATAACACTCATTTTTCTGACCAGTGCCCACAACATCAAGATTCATCTGAGTCTTGTGCAGCTGTGTTCCTAGGGAATCCATTCCAACAAGAACCTCCCTTCAATCAAGAACAATTCAGGCCAAATCCAAATCCATGGTGGAAAGAACAACCCCGGTACCGATAAAAAGGAAACTCAAGCTACCCCAAGCAGAATTAGTATCAACAAGGCCAAGGTATGCAACTTTCCTATCCTTCAACTTCTCAAAACAATCATCCTCCTCCTCCCAAATATGAACCAAGCCTCGAGGATATGGTAAAGCAAATAGCAACCCAGAACCTTCAGTTCCAACAGACCACACAATCAGCAATTCAAGACCTATGAAATCAAGTGGGACAATTGGCAAACACTGTCAGTTAGCTTAAGATGCAAGGGTCTGGATAACTACCATCCCAACCCATTTCCAATCTGAAGGACAAAGGTAATGTATGTGCAATTACACTTCGTAGTGGTAAAGAAGCTTCTCCTTCTACTGATTCTATGAAACAGGTATGTCCCTCTCTTGAAAACACTCCTTCCCAACGCTCAAAAATTTCATGTAATGAAAAACAAAATAAAAAGGGAAATCAAATTATCATTGATGATTCAAATGAACAATCAATTCCTCTTCCTTTCCCAAAAAGACTCTCTAAATCTAAGAAAAACATTGATAATGATATTTAAAATGAAATAATGGATTCATTTAAAAAAGTTCAAGTTAATATTCCATTGTTGGATGTAGTCAAGAAAATTCCCTGTTATGCCAAATTTCTTAAAGAGCTTTGCACCCATAGAAGGAGGTTGAAGGGGAATGAGAGAGTCAACCTGGGGACGAATGTCTCGGCCTTGATTCAACCAGTAATGCCAACCAAATTCAAGGATCTGGGCACATTCACGATACCTTGTACCATAGGGGAGACCTTCTTTTCTGATGTTATGCTAGATTTAGGTGCTTCCATTAATGTGATGCCTCACTTCGTTTATACTTCTCTACAGGTTAGAGAGCTTCAACCAATAGGCATTGTCATGAAACTTTTCAACAGGAGTACAATGAATCCAAAAGGAGTGATTGAGGATGTCCTTGTTAGAGTGAAGAATCTCATCTTCCCCGCTGATTTCTACGTTCTTGAGATGGAAGATACCCAAACCCAAGGAGACGCTCCTCTCATACTTGGGAGGCCATTTCTCAAAACATCAAATACGATCATCAACATTCATAATGGTACGTTGTCCATGGAGTTTGGTGGAGAAAAGGTAAGTTTTAACATCCTTAAGGCTATGAAACACCCCGTTGAAGAGCACTCCACTCTTCCTATCTATTCGATGGAAGTTCTCTCTAATGATAAACACACACAAAATTCTATTCTTGACCCATCCTCTGATTTATTTTACTCTTATTCACCCATGGATGATTTGAGTTTTGGTTCTTCTTTTTAATGTTGTGTGGGTTCAGAAAAATGTAAATTTTGTGCTTTAATTGATGAGTGTGTTTATTCTGAGGTACCAATGACGATCGATGATTCTGTAAATATCATTTCAATATATTCCCTTTCCTTTGAGAATAAACATGAGTAGATAGATAGTTTCATGGACCTCACTCCCCCTAAATCCACTCCCTCAATCCAAAAACAATTGGTTTTGGAACTTAAACAACATCATTATAATTTAAAATATGCATATCTTGAGGGTATTGACCAATTTCCCGTCATTATTGCCAATAACCTCTCTCCACACTAGGAATCAAAACTGCTCAAACTTTTGAGAGATTATAAAAAGGAAATAGGATGGACATTGGATGATATTCCTGGGATTATCCAATCTATTTGTATGCACCATATACTTTTGGATGATGAGGCTAAGCCCGTAAGGTAGGCCCAACGTCGGTTGAATCCCATTCTCCTTGAAGTGGTAAAATTGGAAGTCGGAAAATTACTTGTTTCAGGGATCATTTATCCTATATCTGATAGTAAATGGGTTAGACCAGTGCAAATTGTGCCTAAAAAACAAGAATAACAGTTGTGTCAAATTAAAGGAAGGAATTGGTTCCAACACGTGTGCAAAACAGTTGGTGAGTCTGTATTGACTACCGTCTACTGAATCAAGCCACGCGGAAGGACCACTTTCTATTACCTTTCATTGACCAAATGTTAGAATGACTAGCTGGTAAGTCCCATTATTGTTTCCATGATGGCTATTCGGGTTATTTCCAAATCCATATAGCCCCTGAGGACCAGAAAAGACAACATTTACATGTCCATTAGGCACATTTGCATACAGAAGGATGTCATTCGGTCTCTGTAATGCTCTTGGTACTTTTCAGCGATGTATATTGAGTATTTTTCTTATTACCTTGAGATTTGTATGGAAGTCTTTATGGATGATTTCACGGTTTATAGATCTTCTTTTGATGATTGTTTGGAACACCTAGGTTCTGTCCTCCGCCGCTGAATTCAAAAAGATCTAGTTTTAAATTATGAGAAATGCCATTTTATGGTTGATAAATCTAAAATTGAATTAATTTCAACCCTTTTAAATCCAAAATGTGTTCGTGAGGTGCGATCTTTCTTGGTTCATGCTGGTTTTTACCAATGATTCATTAAAGACCTTAGTAAGATTGCACTTCCATTGTCCCGGTTATTGCAAAATGATTCTGAGTTTGTGTTTGATAAAAATTGTGAGGATGCATTCAATTAACTAAAAAAGAGTCTCACATCACCTCCCATCATCCAACCACCAAGGTGAGATCTCCCGTTCGAGGTAATATGTGATGCCTCTAACTTTGCAGTTGGGGCAGTTTTATCACAAAGGGTTGAGAAGGATTCTCATGTCATTGCATATGCCTCGCGTACCCTTGACCCTGCCCAGGTAAACTACAAAACCACTAAAAAGGAACTCATTTCTATTGTGTTTTCCTTGGAAAAATTTCATTCATATCTTCTCGGGTCAAAAATCCTTGTCTTCTCTGATCATGCTGCCCTTTGTTTCCTCCTAAAGAAACCTGAAGCCAAACCCCGTCTCATACGGTGGATGCTCCTCCTCCAAGAGTTTGACCTTGAGATTAGAGATAAGAGGGGGTGGAGAATGTGGTAGCTGACCAAATTAGAAGGATTTCCCCACCATTGGACCATCATGTTGACTCACCCCTACCCATTAGAGAATTCTTCCCTCATGAGAACCTTTGTGATGTTGTGGACCTTACCCCCTGGTATGCAGATATTGTGAATTTTCTAGCAACATCTAGGGTCCCCACTGATTTCAGCATTGCACAATCCTAGATACTTAAGCAAGATTCTCATTGGTACATTTGGGATGACCCATACTTTTGGAGAATTTGTAGTGACCAAGTAGTCCGTCGGTGTGTCCCTGACCAAGAGTTCACCTCTGTTTTGACCTTCTACCACACTTTGGCCTATGGGGTCACTTTGGCTCTCAATGTACTACTCAAAAGGTCCTTGACTCAGGATTATATTGGACAACATTATATAAATATGCCCATAGGTTTTGTAAATCATGTACTCGATGTCAATTCACAGGGAATATCTCCAAGAGGAATGAAATGCCCCAACAGACCATGTTATTATGTGAAATCTTCAATGCATGGGGAATTGACTTCATGTGGCCTTTTCCAAAATTATTTGGTATTGTGTACATCTTATTGGTTGTTGACTATGTATCTAAATGGGTGGAAGAAAAGGCCATCAGGACCGATGACTCTCGAGTGGTTCCTAATTTTGTGAGGTCCCAAATTTTTAGTAGGTTTGGTTTACCAAGATTCATCATTAGTGATGAGGGTTCACATTTTTGCAATCGCAACATGAAAAATTTTATTTGTAAGTATGGGGTTGATCATAAAGTATCCACTCCATATCACCCCCAAACTAATGGAAAAGAAAAAATATCAAATCAGGAAGTTAAACGAATCTTGGAAAAAATGGTACAACCCAATAGGAAAGATTGGAGTTTGTGCTTGGATGATGCACTTTGGGCATACCGTACTGCTTTTAAAACCCCAATCGGAATGTCACACTACAGAATTGTGTTTGGAAAGGCTTGTCACCTCCCTGTGGAGGTAGAACACCGTGCATATTGGGCTGTTAAGTAAATGTAATATGAACCTTTCAGATGCAGGTGACAAAAGAAAGCTGCAGATTCAAGAGTTGGAATAAATTTGGCGTGATTCATATGAGAACTCCCAGATCTATAAAGAGAAGACAAAGGCTATTCACGATAGCATGATTCACCAACAAAAGTTCTATATTGGTGAGAAGGTCCTCATGTACAATTCCAGGCTTAATCTCCACCCAGGTAAGCTTCGTTCCCAACGGCTCGGTCCTTATATTGTTACTAATGTTTACCCTTTTGGTGCAATACAGGTTTTGCATAAGCAAATTGGACGAAGTCTTACCATCAATGGGCAGCGAATTAAACACTTCTATGATGATTTTTCGAAGAATCTGGTGGAGTAAATCCACCTTCTCGATGCATCATACCAATAAAACACATCAGGTTTTATCCTTCCTTCTCACATTCTCAATTATTTCAGTGAGAAAACTGCACATTCTAGGTGTGGGGTGGATACATTCCTGGGTTAGTTTGGAATTTTCATCGTTTTCTCCTTTTTTCTCTTTTTGGCCTTCTTTATGGTATTTTCATTTTTCCCCATCAACAATTTCGAAGTTCCGTGATTTGGCGACCATAAAGGGGGGAAAGTAAAAATACCATAACGAAGGCTAAAAAGAATTTTTGTATGAATTTAACATCAAGGAGTGATTTTCTTTTAGTGAATTGGTTTTATGTCAATGATATAAATGGTCGTATCTATGTGAAACCTTTGAGATGATTGATTCCCTTTGTCTGAGTAGTTTTTTGGAAAACTGTGTCACTAATATCTCCACAAATTTTTGCACCAAACCACAAAGTGTGATTATTTCTTACTTAATATAAGGTAAATATATGTTGGGTTAATATTTTTCAGCTTTAAATGATATTTCCATACGTTTTTTCCTTATTCGATCAGTTTCATTACTGTACCAGATTGACCTATGCGTGTGTACCTAATGTCCGACTGTTGTACGCCCTCAAAAAGATTGTTATGTCTTGGGCAGGTCAAAAACCACTCTTCCTTAACCTTTGATCTTGTCATAACTATTTCAATTAGTGTCGTGAGGATATCAAACAAGGGTTGAGAGATGAGTGTGAGATTTTTTCCAATTGCAACTTCAAAATAATATAATAAATGAGGGGAGTGATGAAATGTGAAACATATGGGGATATCTAGGTCAGAAGCTTATGCTTTGAATTCTAGGAATGCTAAAATGAGTGGGTCTTAAAATATGATGGCAAAGGATATAGGACAGGTTCGGTGACAAAATCATTTTAGCTGAAAAATGTTAAAATAACATATATTTATTGGATATCAAGTGGAAAGAATATCATGGAATGGTTTTCACACACACACATGGAGATTTAGTGTCATGGTTTACTTCTGAATTCCTTTATCAATTGGGTATCATGAATCTTTTTTAATTTTTCTATGATATGATTTATGAGACATCTTTTTCTATTTTTTAGTAGGAAGAACTCCTTGGTGTGGTTCATGCATTGATCACTTTACTTTAAATAAAATTTACTCAAATGATAAATCTTCAGGATGTTGGAAATATATATATATATATATATATATATATATATATATATATATTAATCATTGTATTTGGATATGTGACTTTTCCCAGGAGTGAAAATGTTTAGGTGTGGGGGTGTGATCGTCCCACGATTCACTATTTTATTCCACCCTTACACCACAGTTTTAAACTAGTTTTGTAATGAATATTCCAAATATAATAATAAATTGCACTTTATGTTTGAATCAATCAATTAATTTTAATCAAGAATAGAATGGGAAATGTTACTTGTTTTTATTATTTCAATGTAGGTGGAGGTGATTTGGAGGGCCTTTGATGAAGTGGAAGAAAAATGGGCCAAAATTGCATGGATCCATGGACATATGTCCACTATTTTTCATAGTACACAAACTTCGTGCATCCCAATGGGCTGAAATGTTTTGGTAATATCCAATATTTAATAGGTTACATTTCATATTGAGTAACCCAATCCTGATTCGGCCTCTATAGGGCCTATCCGAACTGATCTGTCTAAGCCACCGAATTTGGACTAAGTCAAAAGCGGTGTTCTGTATTTTATCAATATCATAAGATGTAGTTATCCAAATGGTGAAAAACATTCGGTGGAGACATTTAAGAGGTAGGGATAAAACTTTTCTATTTTCTCCAAAGCGAGATAAGACTGTCTGTAGGCCGAATCGTGTGGTAGAATTGGATTGATGAAATCTATGTGCCTAAAACCACCTTCCAATTTTCTTATAAAATGACACCTCGGGCTCCCCATTTGTAATTTCGGCCATGAGGAAAGGTGCTTCCATTTTGGAGTCCCCAAGGAGTCTTCTCAACATCCCTATCAGTTCTAGAGGCTATGGAAAGTGCTACTTCAACATCTTCTTCTTCTTCCTCTCCCATGGGTTTCTAAACCCCTTGTGATCACCCGGGGAGGAATGTGATGTAATCCCGAGCTTCAAAGTTGTATTATTTTGAATGATATTTTTAATTCATGTCTGTATGTTATTTTTCCTCATCCTCCATTTTTATTTAATTGATTTATATACTGGTATGTTATACTCAACTCAAATGATCATGTTCGGGGGTACCCTTCCATGTGATGTTTCACACACCGTTCATCCCCTTTTCTTCCCTCATTCAATTGCGGTGTTTGTGTGGTTCATATTGGTCAATTGAACTCACATAAACACTATCAAGATCATGCACATTTATTTCATGGTATCACAAATAAGTGACATACAAACCTGAACAGCACATCGAGTTCTTCATGTGTTTCCTTGGTGAGTTTCGGTTATGATGTCGAACACAAATCACTCAATCATCGGCGATGTCCGGTGAAACATTGTGTGTTTTAGACTAAACCCTAGGATGTATCCTAGAATAAACTCAGTAACAATATGTTAATATTTGTTACAAACCAGGTATTAAAAGATCATAACCCCATCCCTTGAAGCAATGAAGGATGACCATCATGAGACTTCCCCTGGTGGATCACGTTTAATCAATCTTGTTCATTTATACATTGTTTTATGGATTTCATTTCCTATTTCCATCATTAATCATAAAACCCCCAAGTTTTGAAAAAACCTAATGAACCTTCTATTTTCATAATGAAAACCCTCTTTTTAAATTAATTATCTAAGGCTCCGTCGAGAGACGACCTAGGGTTGCTGCTATACTTTAGAAATTCTAGTCAAAATTAAACAAGTAATTTGACGCGCTCGACAACGCGATAAATAACCGGAGGAAGTAATGAGGCAAAGTTACCCACATATTTTTTTGTGGGGGAAAATTAAATTTTGAGGGAGAAGTTTCTTAAGGGGGAAGAATGTAATGACCCAAAGCTTTAATAATGAAAATTCCTCTTGATCAGATTAAATTTATTATTACGTAAAATGGTTATATAAAACATATGCACTTCTTTGGTATTATATTTTTGGATTTTAAAATACCATTAAGAATTTTTATCGTTGCTAATATAGTTGTTGAACTGTTATCACATGATCAGTATAAATATAAGGCTTTAACAAATCCTATTTCATCAGACCAAGGAAGTGATGGCCTTATCTAGAAAAATTGTTCTATATGAAGCCCATTTTTCGGAGCTCAGAAAGAAGGTAGTGTCAATGGTATTATCTCTTGACCATGACCAAGTCAATATTCAACACATTAATCTTGAACAGAATCGCCTATGGGAGAAGTGGAAGTTAATAGAGATTACAACCTGAACAATGTTATTCGAGTCACCCCAAGAGCCTGTCGCCATCACACACCTTTCCCTTAGGGGTTATGTGGGAGTTATAAGGGGTAATGTAACAAGGCCCTAGCACTATGATTATGTTCAATATTTTTATATATAATAAATTATATACATTCATTTTTTTTATAGTTACTTTGTAAATGGTTTTTAAAGCTCAATTAGTATTTTTAGTTAATATTCAACTAAGAAATTTATTTTGTTGAATTAATGGATTTAGGAATTAAATAATATTTTAATAAAATATTGTAACTCAATTAATTTTTATTAAATATAAATTATCATATAATTTTTATACAATTGTGATTTTTATTATGGTTTGAAATTTGTTTTTGTCATAACCCATGAATTTTCAATAAATATATTTTTGTATTTTAAAAGTGAAAATACACATATTAAGAAAAATGTTTAGATAAAATGAATATTATTTTTGGATTCAGGATGTTGAAATTATGTAGTGTTGAATGTTTCTTAATTTTCTAAGATAGTTGAATTTTTTGGGAAAAAATTAAATTTCGATTAAATATATAATGTGTTGTATGACATCATAATCACCCAATAGTTATATAATAAAATAATATAAAAGGTATATTCAGCCAAAATATTTTTTACCTTTAAAATACTATGATTTTATATTTTTTTATTAACTTTACAATGCCTTAGTGGACCCTCAAAGACTTATAAAATATTTTAACAATTTAAAATGATTTCTTTGAGAGTGTGACTCACCTCCACCTAAGAAAGCCTAATATTTTCATAATTCCATACATTATCATTATAAAATAATTTTTTAAAATCCCCTTTGGAAAAAAAACATGGGACAAACCATGATTTGGTTTTTGGTTTTTAATATTTAATTATATAGATTCCAAAACCTAGGTTTGTTAAATATTAATGAATTCCTCTCTCTTTTCCTATATAAACCCACCCAAGATCCCACTTCTATTCACTCAAATCCCTTGGGAAACATCCCTACTATTCTCTCATCTCCCTAGAACCCCCCCCCCCACTGTTTGAAAATCTCCCAATAATCTTCTCTCAAGACTCTCCCAAGCCTTTGGGATCACACCACCACGTAAGGGATCCTCACTTTCCTTCATTCCTTATTTATGTAAATGTTTCTTTATATTGTCATGCCCTTTTATTTTCAATTAAAAATATTGGGGTATGATTTTTAACCTCCTATATACTTCCCTCCTTATGTTTGAATTTTGAGAGACCCCTTTCTCTCTAATTAATCCCTCCCATATACACTCGTTACCATGCCGAAATTTCATAAGAGTTATTCCATTTCTCCTCTTTCTTCAAGTTTATTTATTATGTTACGCCTTCTATTTCAAAATTATATGTGTTTATTTAGGTATATATATGACCAACATAATTTCCATTTCATATACATATAATGAGATACCCATTTCTCTCTCATCAACCATTTTTATGAATTTTTATGTCAAGTCGTTAGGCTTCTGAAATTGCACTACAATATTCCATGTCAAAAATCATCATGTCGTCAATACCATTCCCATTTATCTATCAAGGTTATTCACCTTTATGAGCATATACTTATTGATTATAAAATTTCATTTATGTATTCCACATTCTTTTATCATGGAATAAATGACGATGTTTAATGATTCCATGTTATATGATCCATGGGGAACACTTATGCATGAAATAAAATGTTCATAAAGGGTGTGCCTGGATAGCACTCTAATGCATTAGTTAAGGAGTTGTATCATGATGCATCATGTGAAATAAGTGTTGACTCATGCTAATTTATGTGCAATTAGGGTTTACTCAGGATAATTCATGTGCAATTAGTTTTTACTCATGATCCATCTGTAATGATCCTTGACTCATGAAAATATCGGGTTAAATGTTGTTGTCAGATATCCATTTATTATAATCATGCTAAATCATGCCTTTATGTTCATTTTTCTCTTATTATCCATTGATATTCCTATTGCCTAACATGTATTTTATTCTTTAGGTTAAGACTTTTTTACTCCCTTACTGAGATTTATAGCTCACTCTTTTCTTAGGTTGGTCCTCAGGTTATCTCATGCAATGATAAGTATGAAGGAATGTTGTGGTCATGTAAAAATTATTTCAATAAAGATGTTATATTTTATGTTTTAAGTTGATATTTAATGATCATTAATTCCCAATACCCTAGACCTCTTAATCCTCGAAGTTTTCTTAAGTGTAATTTTATGTAATAAATCATGATTAAGTTTGTAATAAAGAGAACGGTTGTTATAATACCCCCACCATTGGACAATCATGTTGACTCACCCCTCCCAATTGGATAATTCTTCCCTCTTAAAAACCATTGTGATGTTGTGGACCATACCCCCTGGTATGTGGACATTGGTAATTTTCTAGAAACATCTAGGGACCCTACTCATTTCATCACTTCACAATCCTAGAGACTTAGTCATGATTCTCGATGGTACATTTGGGATAAACCATACTTGTAGAGAATTTGTAGTGACCTAGTTGTTCGTCGGTGTGTCCCTGACCATGAGTTCACCTATTTTTTGACCTCTTTCCACACTTTAGTTTATTAGGGTCACTTTGAATATCAACATATGACTCGAAAGGTCCTTGACTTAGGTATTTATTGGCTAAAATTATAAATATACGGCCATTGGTTTTGTAAGTCATGTACTATATGTCAATTCACAGAGAATATCTCCAAGAGGAATGAAATTCCCCAAAAGTCCATGTTATTTTATGAGATCTTCGATGCATGGGGCATTGACTTCATGGGGATTTTTCCAAATTAATTTGTCTTTGTGTATATCTTATTGTTTGTTGACTATGTATCTAAATGAGTTGAAGAAAATGCCACCAAGACCGATGACTCTTGAGTGGTTTTTGATCTTGTAAGGTCCTAAGTTTTTAGTAGGTTTGGTTAACTAAGATTCATCAATAGTGATCAGGGTTCACATTTTTTCGATCGCAACATGAAAATTTTTCTTTGTAAGTATGGGAATATTCACAATATCTCTATAGCATATCAACCCAAACTAATGGGCTAGAAAAAATATCAAATCGAGAAGTTAAATGAATCTTGGAAAAAATGGTATAACCCAATATGAAATATTGGAGTCTTTTCTTGGATGATTCACTTTGGACATAACATATATATTTTAAAACCCCAATCTAAATGTCACCATATATGATTTTGTTTGGAAATTCTTTTCACCTCCCAGTGGAGGTAGAAAACTGTGCATATTAGTCTTTTAAACAATTTTTTATGAATATTTCAGATGCAGGTGAGAATAGAAACCAGAAAATTCAAGATTTTAAATAAATTCAACATGATACATATGAGAACTACTAAATATATAAAAAGAATAAAAAGCCTATCCCTGATAACATGATTCATTAATAGAATATTCATATTTTTGAGAATGTTCTCATGTATAATTTCAGGCTAAAGCTCCACCAAGGTAATATTATTTTCCAAAAGCTTATTCCTTATACCATTAAAAATGTTTTCCCTTTTGGTTCTATATAGTTCTTGCATGACAATAGTGGATAAAGGATTACAATCAATGGGCAGAGGCTCAAACACTTCTTTGAGGATTTTCCAAAACATCTTGTGGAAAAAATCTAACTGATAAATTCCACATATGATGCCACTTAGTAGGTTGTCCCTTCTCCCTACCTTTATTTACTTGTATACTTATTTAAAATAATTTCATTTTGGATAATGTAACTTTTAGGAGTGGGGGAGGGTTACATGTCATAGTTAGGATTAAAAAAATTAACATAAAAATTTAAAAAAATGTGCTTTCATTTTTTGATGTCCTTTTCTTTATTTTGTGTTTTTAGATAAAAATTGATCTTAAAAAGAATATCCAAAATCATTTTTCAGGCTTCAGTCGATTGTGTGGAAAATTTCATTGTATTTGAAAAAAAATTAAAATTAATATTGATATGGAATATTTTTCTAGAATTTTTATTTTCAAATAATTATTAAGTGTTTAATGTATTTTTGAATCCCATGTATCATTAGCACGGACTGGTATTTTAATACCTTACCTGAGACACATTCTAAGCCCTTTATTTCATATTCTTCCTTTTATTCACTTTCTTGAGAGTCTCAGGTCATGTAGAGAAACTAGGACTTTCCTTGATTCTGTTTGAATCTATAAGATTTCAGTATGCTAAATTCATGATATATGCAACCCTTCACTAAGAAGCCTTATCTATAATTATCCTCTATTTTCAGCTGCCTTTACATTTTTTCCTTCTTAATACTTAGATACCATGAAATGACTGTTATTTAGCCACATTACAAACTAATTTTTCCCTGACTACCCATCTCTTGTGTATATTATTGTTTTATGTTCATCAAGTGTGGGAGAGAGGGTGTTTCCTTGGGAATTCTAGAAAGATAATAATATTTATGGGTTGATATAATGGGTGCCTAAATTTTCCATCAACAATGTGTTCATAAGACAAATTATATCATAATTTTACACATGTTTCCCTCTTTATCTCAAAAAAACTATATATTGAAAAAATAGTTATGTACATTGAAAAAAATTGAACAAAAAAATAAAATGGAGAAAAGAATATTTTTACTCATTATTATTCGCATCTTGGTTATGACCCGCATAAATACACAATGGGGATAGCGAGTTGAACATAATACAGTTTTTGAGGGTTTGAGTTTGTACATTCATTGTAAACACTTTCTAATTTTTGAAATGTTTTGTACATAAGAGATTAAACACTCCTCTTTGTCCTCATATTTTATAAATATTAAATCCAAACAACCCTGGGACCTCATAAAAACCTATTGGAAGTCCTCTTGAGTAGCACCTAGTTTATGCTGATAGAGAACTGAAAATCTTGGAAAGAATATAGTAAGATCTCATGAACTATAAGAAACGATCTTAAATGAACTTTCATATGTTCTGTGAGTAAAGAGGGAAAATGTTTAGGTGAGGTAGGTTGCGACATGTTGCATGGATGAACAAATGAAGTTGAACAAATTCAAATGTGAGAAAAGAATGATAACAGGGAAATTGATTCCGTAAAAAAGACATGATGAATTTCATTTAAATAGAATCTTTTATGTTTTCAAACATTTTATTAATAAATGGTACATGATTAGGATATTATACATTTCCGAATAGTGAAAATGTTTAGGTGTGGAGGTGTGATCGTACCACAAGTCACTGTTTTATTTCACCTTTATACAAATATATTAAATTGGTTTTTTATTGAAAATTATAATTATAATACAAAAATTCAACTCATGATTCATAAAACAATTTTGTTGTTTTCACTATTAAAAAGGGAAAATTCACTTTTTTGAAGATTTCGTTGAAGGTGGAGGTGATTCGAAGAGCCCACAATGATGTAGAAGGAAAATGGGCCAAACTGCCTGGAAGCCCATGAACACATGTCAACTGTTTTTTAAGATATGAGAAATCCATGAATCCAAATTGGATGAACTATTGTGATAATATACATATCACATTGGGATACAATGTTCATAAAGTAATCCAATCCCAATTCATCCATTAAGAGGCACATATGAACTGATCTTTCCAATAAAATGAATTTTCATTGGGTCAAAAAATTTCCTCTATATTTTGGAAATATCTCTTATTATATACCAGAATCGTCCACAAAAGTTTACATGAATCTATAAAATATATATTCCCACAACTTTTTAGCTTTATCTAAAGTTATTTAACACTATCTGACTAGCCAAAACCATGAACCAGGAAGATTCTCAAAATCAGGGTGCCCAAAAAACCATCCCGCATTACTCATAAATTGGAACCTTGGGCACCCCATTTTGGAGTTTGGACAGGAGGCAAGGTGCTTCCATTTTGGAGTCCAAAATGAGTCTTATAATCGTCCCTATACGTTCTGGAGGATATAGGAAGTTCTACATCAACATCTTTTTCTACCTCCCCTCCCATGGATTTCTAAACTCCTTGTGATCTCCTAGGGAGGAATGTGATGTTAATATCATGCTTCATGTTTGTAATATTTGAATAGTCTTTTTAGTTCTGGGTTTTTATATTGTTTTTAATCATCCTTCTTTCTTATTTTATTGATTTATGTACTGGTATATCATTCTAAACACATATTATCATGTTTGGGGGTACCTATTCATGTGATGTTTCACACACCGTTCACCACTTCTTCTTCCCCCTTTCAATTGTAGTGTTTGTGTGGTTCATATTGTCTAATTGAACTCACATAAATACTATCATGGACATTTAATTTCAAGTCCTGGTAACACATTGATATACCATAAAAACCTGGACATCACATTGAGTTCTTCATGTGTTTCCTTGAGTGAGTTTCTGTTATGAAGTCGAACACAAATCACCCAATCATTGGTGGTATCCGGTGAATCATTTTGTGTTTTTGACTGAACCCTAAGAGTTATATTAGTATAAACTCAATAAAATTCTGGTTCTATGTATTTTAAACAAGGTATTAAAAGATCACAACTGTATCTCTTGAAGCGATAAAGGATTAGAATCATAAGATTTCCCCAGTTTGATCAAGTTTAATTACTTTTGTTAACTTCCAATTTGTTTTTATTTCTTTCCTCTTTATTTTTTCATATAAAATCATAAAACCCCATTTTTTAAAAAATTTCAATCCCTTTATCTTTTTATAATCAGAACCCTAATATTAAAGTAATGATCTATGGCTCTATTGAGTGATGACCTAGGGTTACAATTAAACTGCATAAACTCTAGTAAACTAAACATCAAATTTGATGAGCTTGACAATGCGGTAATCCTTTCATTCAATTAATCTCTCTATAGAAATCCCCAGTCGCAGTATCTCCCCTACTACCTATAGTTACACTTTGTTACTTTGGCTTATTGGGCAGATGGTTCTGGATCGTCTTTGGTTATCTGTCGGAGGCCTTCTTTGAATCCTCAGAGTGTCTCTAATGGATGATGGTGGCCAGATTCAGCATTGATTTCCCTCCAATTTCCTCCATTCATATCTTTGTTGGATCATGGGATCTGGATTCTCTAGATAACGTTTCAACCATGAGATATAAGTCCTTATGAATTATTATGGGCTTAGAGGCGGATTTCATTACTACTTGGTGAAAATCCCCTGTGGTCTTTGGAATATGGATATCTAATTTGATGAGGTAGGGCATGGAGCTTCACAATGGTAGGGATTCTCCACAAGCTCATGTGTGGGTCTCTCTTTTGGATCTTCCCCTTCCCTTCCAAAATGGTGATTTCATTTGGTCCATTGGTGACTCTCTCAATCATTTTCTGTTTTTTGATGATTAGACTTTTCTTCTTGAGGAGTCATTCATGGATTAAATCTCTATGGATATTGATTTATCCAAACCCCTTTTGAGACAGATTTTCCTTCATGTTCTAGACTCCTTCAACTGGTGCCAATTCCTTATCTACCCATCTATGCCCAAGTACTTATCCTTTTTCCACATTTAACCACGCTCTCTTCTAATTTAAATGTGGGAGTGCCTTCAGGATAATGGGAAATGAATTATTCTACTTCAGAGAATTTCCTCTCCTTCTACCTTGGTTAATTCTTCGTTTGGTCAAGATTGGGCTTCTTCAACTTAGGTCTTCATATAAAGTCCTCCTATTTACATTTTGGCTGTTTCAGTTGCTGTGGTTGCTAGGGAGGCTTTAGCTTTAGTTTTTTCTTCTCCACAAGATGATAGTGTGAACCCTTTCATGGATTTGGTTTCTTTTATGAACCTATGTTTTCCTACCCCAGGTATCCTCTATAAAACTTGTTTTGATTTCTCATAGCTAGATGAAGGTATGTCACTCCTTGGACTACCTTATATCCCTCCCCATATCACATTTTCCATATGATATTTCATCTAGGTGGGATCCCTCTCTGAAGAATCCTTTGATCCTCCTCAGGATGAGGATACTCTCACAGAGTTTCCTCCCTATTAATCTCTTACTACAGCCAGGGTCTCAAGCCAAGATCCTACCCTACCACTACTAGCTTCTACATTACCACTAGAAGTCTCATCGGGAATATTTTATAGATGCCTTTAAGAGGACTCAAATATCTTATACTTGGGAACATCTTGTGCCTCCCTTGGATCTCAGGTTCTGTTCACCCCTCCTCCTTAATCTCCACCGTTGGAATTCATAGTTGCAAGAACCAAATCCTAAATGAAGCAACCTAATCAGTCTTCTCATATATGAAATGAATTAATGTTTTATGGGGCCAAATATAGTCTCATTAATTCTTAATGTTATACTTTCTCATGTTTAATTTCCAAATAATGGGATATCAGGTTAAAATTGATTATATTTTTCGTGAGGTTTGATCCAAAAAGGTGTCTCTTGTTGCAGTGTTGGAGCCCAAAAAATTCATATCATAAATATTTGACATTTCACATAGGATCATAATGTCTAGTTTCATGCAAGGTGATTCTCAAATCCCCTATATATAGGACTTCGAGAATTTGGACATCGGTGTGATTCTAGTTCAGTATTCATATCAATGTATCAATATGGATATTTGGAATGGTTTTCAAATATTCTTCTTCTCTTTATGTTATGGTATCTATGAAATTCAAGATTAATCACTTTTATGGAGTGATATTGAGTCCTTTGATCCGAGGAACTCTCCATGGTCTATGGGGAGAGGTTTTAACATGATAGCAGACCCCAGTGAGATGAAGGGTAGGGGTTCCTTTCCCCACAGAGCTAGTCTGGAGTTTTCTTGGTTTATGTCTCACAAAGGGTTATTGGAATTGGGTTTCTCTTGAGGTCATTTCATAGGGTGTAATAATCAGAGAGGTACTCATCATACTTGGTGTAGATTGGACTACTACCTTACTAATGTCCATCCCATTTCTTCTTTTCAAAATGCTAAGGATGCACATTCCTCCTGAAGCATATCTGATCATTCCCCACCTCTTATGGAAATATTTTTCAGTCAGGAGAGAAGGGTTTCTATTGGCTTCTCCCACTTTTGGATTAAACATCTAGGTTATCATTGCACAGTGGAAACTTCATGGAATAAACCCATGTATTGGAATGTATGCTAAACATTACAAAATAAATTAATGTTCCCTAGGGAATATCTTCGAGTGTGGTTTAACAACCAGGCTCCTCCAACATGTGACCTATATAAAATATATATGGAGAACAACTACATAGAATCCAATATGAAGATGGGATAGAATGAGGAATCTTTTAGGGAGCTAAATACTAAGAATAAAGAAATGTTTGAAATGATTCTAAGACAATATCACATTACTCTTGATCAATTGAGAGTTAGGTGGATTCATGAGGGGGACTATAAATCCTCATGTTTCAATGCATGCATCAATGAAAATCTAAGTTTTCATCAACATAATATAAATATGGTGGATGGATCCTACACTGATGACCATAATATTTTCAGTGGAATGGAAGAGACCTATTTCAATGACCTTCTTGTAGGTCCTAACTGCAAGATGTTTGAATGGTTCATAAGGGGCCATGAAGAGATTTCTGGCGTCATTTCTGATATGGTTTTTTTGCATGGAAATTATTGGATTGATTTCATACCACAAGAGGAAGATATCTTAGGGGCTATGAATATCCTCAACCCAGATAGTGCCCTAGGCCTATATGGGATCCCTGGATCCTTCTTTAGGGCCTTGTGGAGCATTTTCAAGGCTCATATTGTGATTTTTATTCTTGATTTCTTCTATGTTTGGATCCTTCCGCATACTGATGGCACCCCTACCATGGTTATTATTCCTAAAATCAAATATCCCTCTCTTCTTTAACACAATATCCCTATGAGTAGGTGCAATTTCATAAATAAGATCTTTTTAATCCTTCTCAATAATAGACTAAGCATACATCTACTACACTAGATCTCTCCTTAGCAACACGGCTTTGTCAAACAAATATATATTGAACGGGTTATTGCTTTATCTCAGGAGATCATTGATGACATTAACACTATATTTCACAGTTCTAATATGGATGTTAAGTTATATATGTATAAGTATTGTGATAGGATTGAGTGAGATTTTATTATAAATGTTTTGATAGCTATCGGCTTATCTGCGTGGGCTATTGACTTGTTTTTACAGTGTTTTAGCTCTTCATGGATGGTTTTTCACTTCATGGGAATTAATTATGTGTTCTTAAAAGTGGTATGTAGGTTGATGAAAGTGGATCCTATATCACTGTTCCTTTTTATTCTCAAGACGTCCTTAGTCGCCTCATCAATAAGGATATTTCACAGGGTAGCATTAGTCTCTATCGGTGCAAATCCAGACCATGCAGTATCTCCCATATAATGATTGTAGATTACTCGATCATCTTTATGAATACTGGCATGAGGGCTGTCAATGAGTCTAATAAAATCATTTTTTATTACTTCCACTTGGGTGGATAGGTTGTTAATAGTAATAAGAGTACCTTTTATGTTTTGAAGGACATCATGGAAAGTAGGGTTTCTTCTTTATGAAAAAGTCTTGGAATACGACATGGATCCTTTTTGATAGAGTATCATAGAGCATTAGTTCCCCTTGAAGGATGAAAATCCATCACTTCAATCATATTTTTGGGAAAATAATTGGTCATATCCCTAACTAGAAGAGCAGTTTTTTATCTTTTGGAGGTAGAATCAAATTGGATAATAGTGTCTTATCTTCTATTCCATGTCATGAACTTTCAACCACCAAGGTACTGAAGGGATTGATCTAAAAGATAGAAACTATTATTTCTTACTTAGTTTTTGATGCTCATGGGGAGGGGAGAAAAGACTAGGAATCATGGAACATTCTTTCAAGGAAAGTCCCGGAGGTTGGAATCGACAAGAAGATCATCTCTAAAACATTTCATAGTGTGCAGTCGAAGTTGGATTGGGAGGTTATTGAGGCCCATAACCTATGGGGAAGATTCATGTCTATTTGGATCAGCATAGGTGGAAATGGTACTAATGGAAGTCATGTGTCCCTTCAATCAATTTTTTCTTCCCATATCTAGTCCCTTATTCCTTATACCAGATGGATTGTGGGAACTAGTGAAATTACCATTTTAAATCATAACTGGGTTTGTGTTTTACTTGGGTTCCTTGGATGCCCGGTCAGTCACATCACCTTTTAGTATGTGAGTATGTATCCAGATTTTATCAGTGTTGTGCTGGACAACAATCAATGAATCGACTTTGATATGATTTACCTTTCGGGCGATCTAGATAGATGTGTATTCACTACATCATCTTCAGGATCTTTTTCTTGAAAGTATTATCATAGGGTGCCTACTAGTGCAGGCCAATAGGATCCTTGGTGCTTATCCTTATGGGTTAAGGAAATTTCCACCCAAAAAAATTCATGTTTGTCGCATAGTAACTGAGTGTTACATATGGACTAGAATATTCAAAATCTGGTGTTATCCTGGTTTATTGATGCTTGTGTTGTAGGGACTCTATAGATGAGAGTTTGGAACACCTGTTATTCATTAGTGATTGGATGTTCAATGTGTGGTGGCCCTTTAGAGACTTCATAGGGATTTCTATCTTAGATTTTATGGACCTCCCCTTTCTTGATCATAGAATTCATGGTGTGGGGAATGTTGGTCTAAAGTGGAAATACCTTGTTATTATCCACACAACTGGGTGTTGGTCCAATTGGATGGTAGGGAACAAAGCCATACTTGAGGTGATTCAGTTCACTGGCTAGTCTCTGGTGGCAAGAACCAAGTTCCTTCTCCTTGATATAGTCCACTTAAGCAGTAAATGGCATGAATCTCCCTCTCTAAAACTGATTCATGTGGGCCCTTTTGAATTTTTTTCCAACAATCCTGACCATTGGGTTTGATGGTTTATTCATATAATTTCCATCAATCTAAAATTCAAAGTATTATTCTATATGAATGACAGAAAATGTGGTTCTGTGTTTTAGGACCCCTTAGGGTGGGTTATCCTATCTTTTTTTGTCCATTTTGGTAGAGTTCACCCCCTTATGGCCAAGGATCTAGCAATGATTACCGGTCTTCAGATTTTTAAGCACTAGAACATTAATTTTGTTGTGGTAGATACAAAATTTATCATCATCCCTGACTCCATTCATGGAATGTTTAACATTCCCTGGTCTTTATCTTGTATTCTGAGAAGTTTCATGACTCTTATTAGTGATGGAAAAACTATTTCACACACATAGAGGGATGACAATAAGGTTGTTGATAAAGTTTTCTATAATGACCCATATATTTTTATAATAACACTTTTTCATATATATTAATATCTATGAATAAGATATTAATTTTTGGTTAAAGATGACACTTTTTCCAATAGCATACTTGACACACAACAATAGGGTTTCCCTGAAATATTACGTTGCACACAACATTGAGTTATATTGAAATATAATACGATAATAATATTTTTATTTTAAATGGTAGTTAACACCTTTCTGTTGTATTAGTGAGAATGTATAATATCAATGGAATTTTGAAATATGGTTTACAAATGCTTAAATAACGATTCATAGGTTACCAAATTTATTAGAAATGAAAATAAAAACCAATTGAATATAAAGGATATGTTTCTATAAATATCTAGTTAAAAGAGAATAATTGTGTTTAAAAAATCATATCACTATTTATGGATTTTTATTTTATTTAATGTTTTAAATTCATCTTATATTTTTTCTAGATATTACATGATAAAAAATTTAATTATTTGGAAAAAAGAATTATTTTTCTAAAAATGCATTTTTACAGCCTATTGATGGTGAACCCTTTTTAAATAATATTTTAGTAACTTTTATATATTCTATTTGAGAAAATAAACTTCTTATATAGAAGTGGGACATCAAAATTTACTTTGGATAATTTTTTGGCAATTTTACAATAAAGTTCATTTTTAGATGAATTGTGACAAATACAATATTTTAATTCAAAACTACATTTTTGTCTAATTTATTTATTCAATTATTTTGCTATTTTAATTGGTTTTAAAGTTTAATTGGATTAATATTTTATCATTAAATAAAATTATGGTCATTGGGATTAATTTCACATTTTAATTGGAAATAAACACAAGTCAATCTTTTGATAGTTTTTACTTCTTAAAAACCCGCTTTTTGGTTTTGACAAAGAGAATTAATTTTAAATTAATTTCTAAAAATTATGTGTTTTGAATTTCGAAAAATGGACTCGATATTTATAATAAAAAGTTCCAAAATTTTTAAATATATTCCTTTCCTTTTTGGAAATTATGAATAGTAACTTTAGTAATTATTTTATTTACCATGGTAAAAGGGTAAATCTTATAAATAAGAATAAAAAATAATATTATAATAATAATAAACTACCCTAACGTGTGTCCTAATCCTATGGGATGAGATATGTCCGACCATTGGAATCATTGGGTTGATTTTGGGACCCAATGGATCCACTTGGGTCTGATAATGACATGTTATAAGAATTAATTTAAAGTAAAGAGAAATATAACATAAACAAGTAACTTTTACTAAAACAATTTCAATATGGGGTTATATAATTGATATATTCAACTATAAATAGTAATTAGAAATATAAATAGATTTACTACATCATGGTATTTTATTTATAATTTTTATACATTAAATATATGAATTTAATTTTGAAACAATGATGATGTAGTGATTTCTTCAATAATAAATGATCCAAATAAAGGATATTATAAATGTTAAAATAAAAAATATTTTATATATTTTATGTCATCTAATAATTTAATAGGTGAATGTGAAATTTTAGGATTGATTCAATGCTTTTTTTTAAAGTAATTAGGTTGTTTTGAATTTTTAAAAAATCAAAGTATGAAAGTGTCCACAATTGACATAATTCGTAACTTAAAATATAAAATAGTTTATTAAATGATATTAAATTCCTAAAAATATAAGATTCAAAAAATTGTTAAAGATAAGTCTTAATATGTCATAAATGAAATTTTTTGGTCGTTTAACAGTATATGGTAATTACATTAAATCACAATGTGTTAATAACATGATATCACAGTAGGATTAAAAGGGGTAAAACAAGGGTTAAACCAAAACAATAAAGATAAAACAATATTAACAACTTGTTTAAAAATTATTGGATGATGGTAATTAGAACTTAAATCATCTTAAATTATTATTAAATTAGTTTTGGACCATTTTTAATTGAAATTTGATTTATAATAAATTAATATTTCAAGACTTTTCTAACGTCCCCTCCCCCCCTCTTATAAAAGGCCACCACCTCTACCCACTTACTCACACCTCTAAATCCCCTTAGCTCCTATAAATTCTACTCAAATAATCTCCCAACATCCCTCCCTTACTCCTAGAATCCTTACCATTGGAATAAGGAAATTCAATAAATCCTTTTGGCTCAATTCAAAAGAAGTTACCGGATTTTGAGGTAATACCTTCTCTTAAGTTCCTTTTATTTATTTTCCTTCTCCACTCCCTATGATATTTTGGTTATTTTATTACATAATAACACCATTATCATCAATATGCTAGTATTTTTTTCTGATAATTATTTTAACTACAATTACACAAACCTCCATCTAATGGATACAAACATACTGTTTCTGTGTACGGCGAACTACTGCCTCACGAAACGATGATTGTTAAATTTTCCCTACCACCTATCATGGTGGAAATTATGATGTAACTATATTTATATATTTTATATATTATATTTATATTTTCTATATGATTCGGTAATTTATATTTACAACATACCTTTATTCTTTACATGATGTGTAAATATGATAATTTTATTTCAAGAAGTGTGGACTACCAACCCTCAAAATGATATGACTCGTTCATGCTATACATAGAATGTATAAAGTATGGTTTTATTAAACCTATTAGACATGCATGAAATAAATACAGTACTGGTATTATAATATAAATTTATATCATTTGATTATTATTCCATTAAATGTGAAAATTAAATAAAATTAGTGTAAATGCGTACGTACGGCCTACCGTCTCTATGAACGGTGCATTATATTTATTACCTCCAAATATTATCTACTATTATAAATAATTATATTTATATGATATATATGATATTTAAATCATGAAAACTATTCTGGAGATAATGAACTATTGACCATATAGACAATTTGAAATTATAACAAGTTCATTTTCGACTCAAGTACCGAATATCAAGAAAATGATCGATATAAACTTGAATAATTATATAATTGTTATAAAGAGATAATGAGTGGAATAAAAGGAATAAAAAATATGAAAAATGTTCTGAAGAAAGAATAAATTAACTTAATTTTATTATTCATGGAGATAAATAATTAATAAGATAAGTCAGATTTGAGGTAAGGGAATTTATCTCAATCTTCTTTCATTGAGGAATATTTTGATAATATACACCCCCATATTTTATAAGGTGTATAATAAAACCCTTTTAATTTTAATTTCATTCAAAGGGAATCTTTTTTCGATGAATTGTTTTTCTAAATGTAAAAAAGGAATGTTTTTAACAAAGGCGGCAACAACAAACTCTATGTCGTCGTAACCGTTATTTGATATTTGTATTCCTCTATAAGCCATAATGTTTTTAAAATGAAAAGAATTCCCTTTTTCTCTTTTTGGGTATTTTGGTATTGAATTTTTTTTTTAAAATGGTAACTCCTTTCAAAATTTTTAAAGTAGTATGGGACACTTTGATTCAAAAATATCTTTATTAATAGTTTTAAATGATTTTGGTTATGTATTTAGTATTTTAATATCTTGAAATGATTTTTTGTGATTTCAAATGAAATTTTATTAGAGAAATGTTTGAGTTTTAAATATTTTATGTGTTATGATTATATAATTTCACTTTGACATTTTAGGGGTGGTTACGTGATAAACCAATGATGGTTGGTTACATCATAAACCAAATGACGGGTGGTTCTGTGATAAGCCAAGGATGAGTGATCACATTTGAACCTCCAATGAATTCGGTATGGAAGTTGGTTGTATGGATATTCCAATTAGTGATATGTGTGGAAGTTTACCATATGGTTTTTCCATTTCAGTATGTTTATGTCCCAAGTTACATTTAAATGTTATATTTTGATTTGTATACTCTTTATTGTAATCTTTTGGTGACAGAAATGATAATAAATGAGATTATATTTAGTGAAGTGTTTTTCATACTTTTTAAAGGTGAAAAGTATTAATTTATTATAGTTTTTTCATAGTTTACATGTTTTCACAAGACTAATAGTTTTCATTCATTATTTATACCTCGGAGATAATTTTATGATCATCCCATGTTTTGAAATGTTTCTCACCGTAGAAAAATAAGAATAGAGTCAAGGATGAGATCATGTAAAAGTTTTGCTGTAAAAACATGAAATGATGTCATTTTTCTTTTAAAAGAGTTTTTTTATAAAACAATTGATAGAGAGTATAAGTGTCTACATGTAATATTCATTTTGTTAAGTATCATTTATGACTTAATTCTATAAAGCTCAAAACTTTAAAAGATCCTTGATGTGAATTAAAGTTAAATTATTGAATTAACTCAAGATTAATTAATTTTTAAGGAGGGGTCATATAGTTGGTAAAAAAGGTATTTCTAGATAACTTTAGAGGTTAGGGAGTTATTTACGCATAATTGACAAGTTTTATATAACCACGGTGGTTAGAATATTAGAAAGAGTCATAGTTATTTTAGATAAATTGAATGAGTTCAAGATGACATTAACAAGTAAATATTAGTGTTTACCCACCACATAAGATAGTATAAGATGATTTTACTAATATACTCACACTAACACTTTGGGTTTTAGTAAATGGATGGATCTAGTAGGCACCAAAGTAATAATGTATTTGAAGGAAACTGTGTGGGTTTTCTAAATTGGAAACTGAATGAAATGGGATATTCAATGAGAAAACTCTTGTTTATTCTTAACCAACTATCTGGAATCCTGATTTACCAGTTTAACATTGGTGATTTTTCTAAAGAATCACATATGATATAAATAAATATCTATGGAATTTCAGGTAATAATCATAAAGATAAGTATATTCAAAAACCTATGTGTTAAGGATGTGGAAAAAAACCTAGTAAAATGTTTCAAAGGGATGGGAAGATGTTATAGATGTGTTAATGATGGTCATAAAGAAGTAACCTTCCAAGGAAAAAAGGAAGAGTTCAGTTGACTCTATGAAAGAGAAAGAAGTTATTTCTTTGGGATCAATTGAATATTTTAAATGTAGTTTGCATGGTCATTACACAAATGGTTTTCCTACTAAGAATGATTCGGAATGGGATTAATAGGACCGTAAAAATATTTGTTTACCAATACCTAATGTCATTCTAATTGAATATGAGGAAATTGAAAGTGACCTATTAAAGCTATGGATAATTTCTTAGCTCATTTTTCGACATTATTGAAATCTTAGGACATTATGAATGGTTTTTTTGAACGAAATAAGTGTAAAAGAATAAAATATAAAAACATGTATAAAGGATAATAAAGAATTTTTGATGATTAATATGTCTATATTTTTTGAATTAAAGAGTTGTGTTGAATCTATGGATGATGATATGTTTAAATGTATTAATGATGGGATTACTTTTTAAGAGTTATAGTATGTGTAACCCATATGTTTTTTTGTAAAAATGTTAATTGAGGAAGAATTATCTTTTCTTTAATGAATATCGTTATAAAGAACATTTAGGGTTTATATGATCCTGGGATTTGTGGTGATTATGGGTTATTACATTTTGAAAGGAATGAGATAAACTTGAGGTTAAATTATGATTTTATCTCATGATGGGAAATTTCTAAGAATTATATATTTTTTGCAAAAGGACAACCCATAGGAAGGGTGACAACCCGTCATGTCGGACAAGGTCATGGGAATCGAACCAACAACTAAAGTGAGACTGGGATTTATCACCTACCACTAGCCTATGTGATTACCTTAGTTAGTATGAATTTTACTTTTTAGTTTAATGAGTTTATGGAATTAGAATAAGTTGATTTTTGGAACTTATGTTTTATCTAATCGATATCTTTAGTATAGGAAAATTTTTTGGTGATTATGTGATAAATTTTATTTTGGAAGACGTTCTCTCTTTTGGGAACTCTATATGCCTAAGGAAAAACAGAATACTATGGGATTTCAGTTGAGGAGTAATGGTTGAATTTTATTTTGTAAGAATCTATGTTTTTATTTTGGACGTATGGATATTTTGGTTATTTAGGGAAATTATTAACCTATCATGGAAAATATGTGATTATGTTAATTACATTTAAGTATAAGACTTTAAGAGTAGTTGAGGTTATTTGGAGATAAATGTTATGATTCACCGTGCAAGACTATGTGATCAAATACTTATGAATTTTGGGTTTTAAAATTATTTTGGATTATTTAGAAGAATTTTAAGGACAACTATTTATTGAAAGGAATTTTTTGAACTTTGGGAATTGTTTGTTGAATTTTGAAGATTAGGAGTATTATTTATTTTTATAAAGGATTATCATTTTTTGAGATTATCTGATCTTACACTAAACATTTTGGTTTTTGTTAATGTCTAAAGAAAAAGGAAATATATGTTTCTTATTTTTTGGATTATATGATTTTCTAGAAGTTCATTCTTCTGCTTCAAGTGTGACCAAGTCATCTAAGTACCCATTGTTTGGAGAAAAGATGAGTGTGTGGTAGATATTTGTGATAGGAAGAAACTTTACTTGACAAGTTAGTATGTTTCATTATGTTCTTAGTCAAGATCATAATTAAATTATTCAAATTTATGAAAAGGACCTTAAAACAAAAACATTTTCTATTTAGTTTTCCTACCGGGTAATCGAAAACTGTTTAACCCATCACAAGTTTATGGTTTTCTTGTAGTTAACTTTCTCATGATCATGTTTTCTATCACTCTCCATCAGAACTTGATGGTTAGTTTTTTCTTACAAATCCATGTTTTTCTACATGGAACTGTTGTATGTGTTATCAAGAGTAAACTTTGTACTTATCATTTTTTCTATTAAAGTGATAGATTTATTTGCTCTTTTACAGTGTGGGATTTTCAGTGAAATTTTCGAGCCCAATTTTTAAATTAAGAGAATGAAATTTCTAAAAGGGGGAATGTTGTAATAACCAAGGTATTTATAGAATAATAATTTTTCACATCTATTAATATTTATAAAGAATATATTAAATTTTTTGTTAAATAGTACACTTTTTCTGATAGCGTACTCAACAAGAAACAATAGGTTTCTCTGAAATCTTGTGTTGCGCATAACCATGAGTTATAATGAAAAATAATACAATAATATTATTATTATTTTAAATGGTAGTTAACACATTTCTGTTGGAATGGGGGGACTAAATAATATAAACTAAATTTTTAAATATGGTTTACAAACGTTTAAATAATGATTCATTGGTTACCAATTTTATTAGAAATGGAAATAAAAACCAATTGAATATAAAGGATATGTTTTTATGAAAACCTAAATAAAAGAGAATAATTGTGATTATAAAATCATATTAATATTTATGTATTTTTAATTAATTTATTTTTTAAAATTCATATTATATAGTTTCTATAAATGATATAAGAACAAATTCAATATTTCATATGAAAGAAGTATTTTTTTAAAAATGATTTTTCACGGCCTTATGATGGAAAACCCTTTTTAAATCGTTTTTTTGTCACTTTAATATTTTATATTTTAAATAATAAACTTCTTATATATAATATTTACAAAAAAATTTACTTTGGTTAATGTTTTGGTAATATTTTGATAAGGATCAATTTTTAATGAATTGTGGAAAATAATGCATTTTAATTCAAAACTACCTTTTCATCAAATTTATTCATACATATATATTACCTTTTTTATTGGTTTTAAAGTGTAATTGGATTAATTTTTTTATCATTTAATCCAATTATGTTCACTGGAAGTAATTACACTTTTAAATTGGAAATAAATACATGTCAATCTTTTGATAGTTTTTACTTCTTAAAAACCCGCTTTTTAGTTTTGATAACAGGAATTAATTTTAAATTAAATTCTAAAAATTTTGTTTTTTGAATTTGTAAAAATGGATAAAATATTTATAATCACAAGTTACAAATTTTTTAAATAAATTCCTTTCATTTTGGGACATTGTGAATAGTAACTTCATTAATTATTTTATTTACAATGGTAAAAGGGTAAATCTGGTAAATAAGGGTAAAAAATAATTTTATAAAACTATTAAACTACCTTAACACGTTTCCTAATCCTAATGGATGAGATATGTACGACCATGGTCATCATTTGGTCGATTTTGGGACCCCATGGAGCCACTTGGGTGTGATAATGACATATTATAAGAATTAATTTAAAGTAAAGAGAAATATAACATAAACAAGTATCTTTTACTAAAAAACTTTATATAGGGTTATATAACTGATATCTTCAACTATAAATAGTAATTATAAATATAAATATATTTCCTACATCATGGAATTTTATTTATAATTTTTTGACATTAAATAAATAAATTTAATTTTGACACAATGATGATGCAGTGATTGCTTCATTAATAATGGATTCGAATAAATGATAGTATAAATATTAAAATAAATATTATTTGACATTATTTATGTCATCCACGAATTTTATAGGTGAATATGACATTTTATGTATTGATGTAGTGTTTTTTAAGAAGTAAACCAGTTGTTATGAGTTTTTAAAAAAGTCAAGTATGAATAGTTTCTAAAATTGATATAATTCATAACTTAAAATATCAAATAGTTTATTAAATGATATTAAATTCCTAAAATTATATGATTCATCCAAAATGGTTAATATAAGTCAAAATATGTCATAAAAGAATTTTTGTTGGTCTTTTAACATGATATGGTAGTTAAATTAACCCACAATATGTAAATAACATGATATCACGGTAAGATTAAAAGGGTAAAATGATGGTTAAACCAAAAAGATAAGGAAAAAATAGTCAAAAAATGTCCAAAAATTATTGAATGATTTTAATTAGAACCCAAATAATTTTATATTTTAGTTAAATGAGTTTTTCCCATTTTTAAAATAAACTAAATTTATAGTAAATATATATTTCAAGTCTTTCCAAAAGTGCCCCTACTCCCTCTTATAAAAGCTCACCACCTCTACCCACCTACTAACACATCTCAGGCCCCTTGTATCATCAAATTTCTACTCAAATAATCTCCCAAAATCCCTCCCTTCCTCTTAGAATCCATATCATGGAAATAAGGCAATTCAAAAAATTATTTTGGCTCAAATCAAAAGAAGTTAGCTGATTTTGAGGTAACGTCTTCTCTCAAGTTCCTTTTCTTTATTTTCCTTCCCCACTCCCAATGATCTTATTTTTATTTTATTACATAACAACACCATTAATATAAATATACTATTATTTTTTATGAGAATTATCCTAACTACACTTACACACACCTCTATCTAATGGATACGGACATACTGTTTCGGTGTAAAGAGAACTACAGCCTCAAAAAACGACAATTGTTTAATTTTCCATAACACCTCTCATGCTATCCATTATGATAGAAATGTATTTATATATGATATATATTATATTTATATTTTATCTATGATTAGTTAATTCTTATTTACAACAAACCTTTTTTCTTTCCATGTTGTGTAAATACGATATTTCATTTGAGGAAGTGTGGACTACCGCCCCCTCAAAGAGATATGACTCGTTCATGCTATACATGGAGCATATAACGGTTGATTTTATAAAACCTATGATAAATACATAACATAAATATAATACTGGTATTATAATATAAATTTATATCATTTGATTATTATTCTTTTAAATATGACAAAGAAATGAAAGTAGCGTTCATGCCTACGTACGGCCTACCGTCTCCTTGAACGGTTCATTTCATTTCTTAAATAAAAATGGTAAGAACTATTTTAAATTCATATACATACTGGATATATATTATATTTAAATAATTAATACTATTCTTGAGATAATGGACTTTTCATCACATAGACAATTTATAATTATAACAAGTTCATTTTCGACTCAAGTACCAAATATCAACAGAATGACCTATATGAACGTGAATAATTATATAACTATTATAACGAGGTAATAAGTGATATAAAAGGAATAATAAAAATGAAAAAATTTCTTAAGAAAGTATAAATTAACTTAAGTTTATTATTTATGGAGGTAAAGAATCAACAAGACAAGTCGGAATCAATTTAAGGGACTTCGCCTCAATCTACTTTCATTAAGGCATATTTTGATAATATACACCTCCTTATTTTATACAGTGTTCAATAAACCCCTTTGAAATTTTATTTCATTCAAAAGGAATATTTTCTCTATGAATCGTTTTACTAAAGGACAGAGGTAATGTTTTTTACATATGCGGTGACTACGACATCTCTATTGTCATAACCGTTATTTGATATTTGGATTCCTATATAAGCATTAATGTTTTTAAAAGGAAAAGAAATTTATTATTCCCTTTTTGGGTATTTTGGTATTGAAAATGGTTTTTAAGATTTTAATTCCTTTTAAAAGTTTCAAAGTGATATGGGACACTTTGATTCAAAAATATCTTTATTAAATTTTTTAAATATTTTTGGAAATAAATTATGTATTTCAATATATTGAAATGATTTCTTGTGATTGAAAATGAAATGTTATTATTGAAATGTTATTGTTTGGAATATTTTATGTGTTATGATTATATAATGGTACTTGAACATTTTACGGGTGGTTACGTGATAAGCCAATGATGGGTTGTTGTGTGATAAACCAAATTACGGGTGGTTCTGTGATAAACCAAGGATGGGTTGTTACGTTATAACCTCAAATGAATTGGTTATGGAAGTTATCCATATGTATATTCCATTTAGTAATATGTGTGGAAGTCAACTTCATGGTTATTCCATTTAAGTATGTTTTTGTCTCGAGTTACCTTTATATGTTATATTTTTATTTCTATGGGTTTTATGGTAATCTTTTGGTTACAAAAAGGGTAAGAAATGAGATTGTATTCAGTGACGTGCTTTTGCTAATTCTTAAAGATGAAAAGTATTACTTTTTGACAAAGTTTTCATGGTTTACATGCTTTCTCAAGACTAACATTTTTCATTCATTGCGTATCTCTTACTGAGATTTTTATGCTCATCCCATATTTAGAAAAAAAATTCACAAGAATAAAGAATAATAGAGTAAAGTATGGGATCAAGGAAAATTTATGTTGTTAAAACATGAAATGATGTCATGTTTCTTTTTAAACAGTTTTTATTTTATAAAAAAATGGATAGTGAGTTTAAGTGTCTACTTTTCATATATGGTGTTGTAGTGCCTCAGAATTTTTGTTCCCTCTGATATGAATTCTTTCTCAATTTAAGGGAAGAATATGATTGGAGGATATTCTCTTGGTCTACACAACTTCAAGCCTCTGTAGTTTCCATCTTTCCTGGGTTTTTCTGCTCTTTTGTTCTTTTAGTCTTGTTATTTTGTACTCACCCATTAAAATTAAAAAAAATTAATGATGAAGATGTTATAATTTCATTTTTTACTATACCAAATAAATAAATATATATTTAATGTAATATTTTTGATTCTTTCATAAAAAGGAAGCATCATAAAATTTCTTTTAGACTTCTCAATCAGATTTGTACTAAAAATATTACATTTAATATATATTGATTTATTTGGACACACTAAATTTTAAATACATGGTGGAAAAAAATATACTATAGTAATTATTGATGATTATAGTAGATTTATAAGGGTATATTTTCCTGCTCAAAAAAATGACACTTTTTCTAGATTTTTTTATTTTTATAATTTAGTTCAAAATGAATAAGTTTGAATGATTATTTATATTTGTAATGATAATGGAGGTGAATTTTATATTTTAGATTTTGAAAAATATAATTAAAATAATGGTATTTTTCAAAATTTCTTTGCTTCTAGAACACTACAAAAAAATGGTGTCTTAAAAGAGAAGAATAGAACTCTTATTCAAAAGGCTCGAACTATGTTATGTAAATGTAATTTTCCTAGATATTTTTGGATTGAGGCCAATTTTTCTTCTTGTTATATTTATAATATAATTTTTATTTTAAAATTGTTAAATAATACTATGTATGAATTATTTAAAGATAAAAATACTAATTTTTTATATTTTAAATTTCTTGGATGTAAAAATTTTATTTTAAATTCAAAAGATAATTTAGATAAATTTGATGAAAAAAGTGATGAAGGTATTTTTATTAGTTATAATAATAATAGTAAATATTATAGAGTTTATAATAAATTAAGTATGTTTATTGAAGAATATGTTCATGTTATGTTTGATAAAAATAATGTTAAATGAAATTATGATTTTTATATTTTTTATGATGAATTTAGAGATTTTAATTTTGGTGAAGAAAAACCTTCTAATAAGGGTGAACAATTTAATGGGGATCATACACCATCTCAACCTAATCCAAGATCATGGAATATTCATAAATAACATCATGTTGAAACTGTTATTAGAAATATTGATTCTTGGTTCAAAACTAGAAATTCTATTTTAAATTTTGGTGACAATTTTTATTTTATTTCTTATTTTGTTCCAAATAATATTAATGATTCTTTAAATGTTTCTAACCGGATTATTTATATGCGAGATTATATTAATAATTTTTTTTATAAATTATCTCTTTTATTCATTATAATTTCCTCAGGAAAAGAAGTTAATTTGAACTAAATGGATATTTATAAACAAACTAGATGAATCTGGACAGATTTCCAAAAACAAAGCCATAATGTTTTCTCAAGGATACTCTCAAGGAGAATGTATAAAATTTGAAGATTCATTTTCACATGTTTCAAGGTTTTAGGATATTATAATTGTTTTTATTTTTCTTGTTTTCAAGGTATCAAATTATATCAAATGTATTTAAAAAGTTATTTCCTAAATGGTTTTATAAATGAAGAAATTTATGCTTCTCATCCCCCTCATTTTCAAAAAATAAAAAATTTCTAACAATGTTTTTAAATTATATAAATATCTTCACAGTCTAAAACAATAACATCATTCTTGATATTAAAGTATTTAATTGTTTTCATTAAATAATGGTTCCAATAAATGAAATATTGATCCTATTTTTTTATTAAAATTACTTCTAATGATATATTTATTCTCCAAATTTTTGTTTATGATATAGTATTTGGTTCTTCTAGTGAACTTATTTCTAATGATTTTTTAACATTGATGTATTCTAAGTTTTACATGAGTTTAATGAGAGAATTAAATTTCTTTCTTATACTTAAAAAATCTCAAATAAAATAGGGAATATTTCTTGAAAAACCTATGTATGCTAAAGATTTAGTTAAATGATTTTTCTGGATTTCTCTAAATCTATAAGAACTACTATGGGTACTAATTGTAAACTAGATGTTGATGTATGTAGAAAAACATGGATTTTAAAGATAATAGTTGAATGATTGGTAGATTTCAATATTTAAATGCATCTAGACCTCACATCATTTTTAGTGTTTGTTTATGTGCAATATTGCAAGATGGTCCCAAATAAAATCAAGTTAACGCTGTAAAAATAATAAGTAGATATGTTAAATGAACTGTTGATTCTAGTTTATTTTATCCAAAATATAAGTGTTTTTATTTAATATCTTATTATAACTCCGATTTTGTAGTATGTGAAATTAATATAAAGAGAAAATTATGTATGTATAATTTTCTTGGAAAAGGTTTAATTTCATGTTCTTATTATAAGAAACTATATGTTTCTCTATATACTACAGAAGTTGAGTATATCTCTTTTTCTAGTAGTTTTTCTAAAATTTGTGTATTAAGAAAACCTTATGTGATTTTGAAATTTATCTTGTTAAAATACCTATTTATTATGATAACACATCTACAAATTATATTTCTAAAAATCCCAAACAATATTCTATAACAAAGAATATTGACCTTATATTTCATTTTATTAGATATCATGTGAATATGGGTGATATTGTTTTAGAATTTATTCCTAGAGAGAACAAGCTAGTAAAATATTTACTAAGCCTTAAGAATCTTCTCAATTTTAAAAAACTAAATTTGATCTTGTAATGTTGGAAATTTAATTTTTTTTGTTATGTTATTTTTAGGTGGATTTTTTGTTTTCTCTTTCTATTTATTTATAAAAATGGGGGTAAAATGGTTTTAATTTTTTTGGTTTTTAAATAAATCAAAAAGGGGGATATTTATTGTCTAAACGCATGTATATAATTATGTTTTGAATTATTTCATGTTATTTGATGTCCTTATTTAACTTAAAACCATTTTATTATTTTATGTAAACATTTTTTAAAAACTACACTAAGTATTTTAATTATAATATATTTTTTATTGATTATAATTTTATAATTATTGTTTCATATAAAATATAACAAGTTTATATAACTTTTATTACACTATAACATTGTATAATTATTTCTCTAACATGTTAGCATTTATGGTTGAACAAGATTCGTGTTTTTGGTTTTATGTAGTAATTTCAGTATAAACTATTTTAATGTTTTATTTGGTTTTTTATTTATAACTTACACTGCACTGATAGGATTTTTTAAAACACTTTCCATTTGAAAGAAAAATCATTTATCATAATTTCATTAGTTTAAGGCATAATGTTTTTGTTTATGGGGTGTACTATATGTCATGCAACAGATCTACAAATCTGAATTTCCCAATATTGAAAATATTTTTTTTGTTTCTTTGATATCTCATTTGTTTCTAATCTAAATCGTTAAGTGTTTGTTTAGTTCGAAATAAAATAAGTCTTTTTTTCATTTCATTAGACAACATGAAGCTCTAAAAGTTTCATTTAAATGCCTTAAATTGATTCCAAAATACTATAATCCATTTTGTAGTAATCAAATATTTTTTTTCAAATTATTTTTATTATATCTAATTCAATATTCATCATAATTAAAATATTATTGATTAATTAAAAATATCTTGAAATTATCTAAAAATAAGTATTTTGGACTAACTCCATATTCTGTCATTTAAATGGATTAAAAATGCTATGATATTTATATGTTCAGTTAGAACATAAAATGATAAAACACAATTCATCATCTTCCCCCTCCATTCTCTTTCCTCCGTGGATAAACTCTCAAGATTATTCTTCATCACTTTGGAGTTTTGTAACCATGATCTAATTATTTATTTGTGTGCTCCTTCAATAGAAACTAATTCTATAGAAGTAACTCTTCTATATACTACCCAATGTTGGATGAACTTTTATTCAATGGTGGGTGCTTCTGCCTCTCCCCTAACTAGTCTAATAGTGGCTTTAGCAATAGAAATGGCCACTAATCTCTATATTATAATGGTGGGTTACTTCTCAAAACAAATGGTGGGTCTTTTTTTCCATTTCTATATTTTATAATTTCAATAGTGATTTTATTATTTCCTTTCTTATATTTCATAATTCCAAAAGGGCCCTATTTTTTCAATTTCTCAGTTTTTCATATATCCAATGGTTAGTTCTTATATTCTTCTAACAATGGGTTATTTCCTTGGCCAATTCTTACCTTTCCAAATATTGGGTAAAATAAAAATGAACGGAGGTTTTTTTTCTTTTTCCCAATGGTGAATTTTTTTCTTTTTCCAATTTTTCATATATCTAATGGTGATTTCTCTATATATTTTCTAATGATTGGTAAATTATTTTTTTTCCATGGTGACTCAAATTATTTCTTCCAATGGTAACTCAAATTATTTTTTCCAATGATGACTTAAATTATTTTTCATCAGTGCCTCATTTTTTCCAACATCGAGTATTTTTTTCTATTGTTAGTGAAGATTTAATTATGCTCTATTTTTCATCACTTTTTTACATTTTGAGAAACTTCATGCATATTATAATTTATTTAAGTGTTTTATTAATTTCTAAAATTAGTATATATTATATTTAACTCAATTGAAATATTATTATAATAATTTAATGAGTTATAAAATTTTATTAAGTTTATTCCATACTATTACATAGTACTTACACCATATTTATTAATAAATTATATTTTTATATTTTAAGTTAATTTTGTTAATTATTTATTTAATTATTATTCAATGACATTAAATATATTCAAATACTTTTTATTCCATGTAATGCAGTATAATTTTTTTTAATTACATGCTACTTTAAATTAAATTGTATTTACTATTTGTTTTAAAGAGTCTTAAATTTTGTATGGAATTGATTTTAATTATTATTATCATTTTACAGGCTATTCAAATAGGTTTTAATTGGTATTTATATTTTAAATTAAATTGATATTTTTTAATATTATTCGGGAGAATAATTTACTCCCACCAAAATAATTCAATTATCTTTGAATTTGAGTAGTTTTATCCCAATATTGGTTTTGTCTATTTTGTTTTATAGATCCTATTTAAAGGTATAAGGATAGGTCATCACATATTGGATAACCTCTTCATGGATAATTTGTTTTCCTTAAAACAAATTGTGAAATTAGAACCTGTTTTACAATTTCAAAGTCCCATGATACCTTGTTTCATCACCTGAACAATCTTTTTGGTTCTGGATTACTTCTATTTTTACTTATACTAGATTAATGAGATTTTTATACCAAATCCTCAAGAACCAATTCCTAAAATTTTATTTTTTATCTTCTCCTTCATATAATTACTTGATTCTATAACAATATTTCTTATCACTAAAACTCACTTAGTTTTTCTATTTAAACTTTTACATTCAAAATAATTATTTCTTCTCCTCTTCCTTATGTTGTGACTCATGGATTATAAAGTTAGGATCTAAGGTTTGTTACTCCCTATCTATATATTTGGTGTTTTAATGGTTTTGAATCCACATATAAAATTTATTTTCATTATTATCCATCTAGTAGAAAAGGATTTTCAAATAGTTTATGATTTCTAATTAAAAATCAAGTAGTTTACATGTATCTCTCATAGAGTATAGAGGTATAATACGAGACTAGGTACAATTTATAAAGAACCAGTACAAAAATTATTGTGTTCTTTATTTTATTTTCATGGCTAATAAACTATAATAATTAAATTTAATAATCAATTTAATTAAACAATTTATTTATATAAATTTTATAATTTTTTCTATTCACCCTCTCAAGACCATCTATCATTACCATATCAAACCTAAAAATATATAGTATGTCATTTCTAGAACTATGGATTCAAATTCCATCTACCAAGGAAATTGTTCAATGTTGATAGAATCGGAACCCATATTCAGAGTTTTAGAATCTATATATAGTTTGTATCTAAATTGTTATCCACAGTAGATCTTATCACACATGTGTAATATTTTCATACCTTTTGGGTATGGATTATCCATACCCTGGAAACCAGTTTTCTAAATTATATAGGTTTGGGGATGGTTCTATGGTTTGGGGTGGTTATTTCGCATCTAGAAAATAACAATTGTCATTATAATTCCATTCTATCTAAGGTTGGTGCTCTTTATCATTATCACATGTTTTTATTGATTCATATATTGAGAGTTTTATTTATCTGTGTTTTAACCTAATCATACCAATGCTTGATTTTAAACTTTATATTGTGTTTGTGTGTGTGTATAGACCATGAGACCAATAATCATTGTTTTCTGACAAGTTGTTTATTGTGGTTAATCTCTTTCTTGATATAAGGTGATATTGATCTAAAATTATATTCCTTTTTGTGGTTTTGGCCATTTTTATAGGTTGACCCACATGGAATATCACCTTAAGAGGGTCATGATAGACATCAGTCAGCATGAACATGTGATATTCTTTCCAATGGGATGCATTAAAAAATATTTTTCAAGATATAACAGTAAGGGGATGTGTTAAGAGTATATCCAATATTCTTTCTGATGTGGAGCCATAAGATGTGGAGTAAGTTTCTAAGGTCCTAACTTATATGTCATTATTATGTGATATACCTATTGTTTCTATGTTTTCTACTGAAATTCATGTCATAAAATTTTATATCTAATGCCATTATTGTCATGATAATTGGTGGTATCCTATTGGGTTTCATACTCTCACCATACTTCTAAATCTTAAGGAACATGTTTATTTTGAGAAAGGGATATCGTGAGAGGAAAAGTCCCAATGGGGGTAGTTAAGTATGATCACTAAGAGGGTGTTGTTGTTGATGGATGGATATTAGGATTTATATCTATTGTTGTTTTTATATATATATTTTCCTCGTACATTGGTCCACTTCCTATACGGATACATTTTCATCCTCATTTTGTATTATGTGACTGACATGTCATACAAAAATTTTATGGGCTGGTATAATATATGTATTTTGTTACTTTGATGATTTATTTATTAATTTTTCATTTACACTCTCATTTTCATTATTATTATGTTCTCTAATGTTTACCTGATAAGAGGGTTTAGTCTCTTCACGATGTCCCTCTTATCACTCACCTAGAGTTGGAAAACTCTTGCATATGAAGACGTTTTCTTAAGACCATGTGGCATTCTGACCAAAATTTTGTGATTTGGGTCGAGGTATTATAAAACATAGAAAATGGGTACTTTCTCAAACCATTTTCTAAACTTTCGTTTTATATTTCATTAAATTATAAGAATTATTACAAATAATGTTTTAAGAAAAATACTTTCTATGAAAAATTATTCATTTTTAAAAGAAATTATAACAATAAATCCAAGTCATTAAAAACGAAAATGAAGAGAAAAATTAGGGGGAACTATATCTTCCTAGGAACCAATAAAATAATTAAAGGAATACAAACCAAGGTTCTAAAAATATAAAGTACATAAGGGAATTGAAATAAATAAGAGGATCCTCCTATATCAATCTAATCAGTAAGGAATAATTTTAATGAGCTCTATCCTATGATTCTAATGCAATGTAACCACTAAAATTATTTCTCTAGCATGTAGATGAACGGTTTCGTATCAGTTCAATGGCCAAAAGAGGGAATAATGCTTAAATAAAATATCTAGTAGAAAGGAAGTGCATCCCGTCATAGTTATCCAACCCTAGCACTATAATTTCCCTAAAAAAGAAAAGAAATTGGGTAAACAAGTAGTGGGAACAACTGATGAAAAGCATAAAATATAAACGGTGATAAAAACAAGTACCATAGATAATATCAACTAACTCATTATCATGTCCTAATATCCCTCAAAAAAATAAACCTAAATATATATTTATCACACATTATGAAACAAAAAAATGCCTCATAGGCCAAAACTCATGTCCATAAATGTCGAACATCATAAAAAATGGTCACACATACACACACCTATCTGGAAATATATTAAAAATTATTATAAATATATTAAAATGATATTTTTTAAAATAATAGAGAAAACCACCTATTATATTTGGACTTATATATACTTACAAACATATATATGTATATACCTATTTATCCCATTACACAAATTTACTCATTTCTATGGGAATTTCTACACACACACACACAGAGATATATATATATATATATATATATCATTTTGTGTGTGTATTCCCTTTTATATATATATAACCATAAAATATAAATATAAATGTGTTTATATATGTATTAATAATCATTTTTAAAAAATAAATTTTAAACCAATTTTTAAATAAAGAGATTTCCAGTACTTATAAATTAATAATTCATTTAAAACATATTAAAAATATTTTTCTATGAAAAATTACAAACAATGAAATTTTAATACCACTTTAAGGATTCCCGTTATATTCTATTTCAGATCACAAAAGTCCAAAAAAATAATTCCAATTTATTTCTAAACCCAAATGGGGTCAAACAATGATAAATATCTCAACATAATTTTCAAAAATATTTTTAAAAATTTAAATAATTTTCATTAAAATTTTCACATGAAATAGAAAGTAAATTTTTTATCAAAAATGAATATCACCTTGAGACATTTCCAGAAACCAATTAACAATTAAAAAAATGAAAAATTAATTAAATAAGTAATTTTAAAAACCAAGAAATTTGTGTAACATAAATTTAAATAATAAACATGGTGAAACCTACCACAAATCTAGTAGAACTAAACCATGATAAGACGAAAAATGTTTCCTTCTTTGGTGGACACACAATGAAGGAATAAAAACCCAACACAAACCCTATAAATAGAATAAATCCCAAAAACTATTCAAATCAACAAGCTTCTACTTAAAGAAAAAAGAAGTGTGTAATATGGGAAGGAAAAATGAAGGAAAGAGATATAGAGAGAGAAATAGAGAGATATAGTAGACCATTTTTAGAATATGAGACCCTAAATCCTCAATAAACCAAGGGGAATTGTCACGGTAAAGAGGTACAAAGAGGTAGGAGGCCACACACATGTAGATGGATTTATCTAAGAAAGGGGTGCGCTTTAAAAATGGAGGGTGAAAATGGAATTGTGGAAAATATATTAAAAAAGAAAGAAAGATATTAAAATTAAAAAAATGAAATTAAAATTTGGGTCTAACAAACAGTTTACCCATACTATTTATTAAACTATGTAGTGATTTTTCATACCACACTGAGTGGCCAAAAAATCTTTCCATGGTTACTCCTAAGAGAGTAGATGATTAGAAAAATCATGCACAGATCATGCCAAATTGTTCAGTCCACAAAAACCCTAATACACATCGTTCCTCGTGGTTTAAATAACCATGCTGGATAATCATGAACCCCATTAAAACATAAAAAATTTAAATATTTCCACCCATAATTATTGGAAACACCCAAAGAAACAATTTAATATCATGTAATATTAAATAAATTAATTAGAAAAATATGGGGTCTAATAATACTCAAAACCATAATTCTTTTTGTCTCTAGAAATAAATTTCCAAAAGTTTTAAAACGCTAACTAGAATGTTTCTTCATAATCTAAAATCACATCCTAAAGCAAAATCAATTGTATCAAACTTAATCTCAATCCCAATGATGGATATATTGTCTAACAAACATTGAGAGTGTTCCAAGTCCCCCAACCATTTGTACAATGACTAAACTAGTGGGTCAACGACAACCATATTCTATAAGATATATATCACCATGGTATAATCACTTCTACTTAACTCTCAAATAAACCACAATGCCTATATCAAAAATAACAACCCATAGGAGGAGAAACTCTAAGAAATCTTGATGAAATAAAAACTAGGGGTTTTATATCCAAGTCACCGTACTCAAATGAGTAAACTTAGAAAAAAATATCTAGAACACCATCTTACAAGTAAACATAAAATAATCAACACTCTTAAGTGATCAGCCTCCCGAAGGACACTCATCTCACTTACCCGAGAACCAATAAAAAGTCACCAATACTTAACAAAACAAAACCAAGACTCCCAATTTAATGTTCCTAAAACACAATTTGTAGAGAAAATGATTACCACTAAGTCAAAATCACCTCAATAAAAAAATACAACATAGATCCACATAAAACCATATAAGGCACAATGGAATCAAATAAATCAAAAAATATTTCACTAATTTTGAGTCAACTAAAAAGGGTACCATCCAAACAAATAAATGTCACAAGAAGAAATATACTCCAATGATTATAAAAAACCAAGGTCACACGTAAAAGGAAGGAGATAAATCAATAATACTTATTTCAAAACCATTAAAAATAAGTAAAATAAAATCACAACCCAATTCCAAGTCTTGTTACGGAACCAAACTAGAGGAACTACACAAAACAAAGAACACAATAACCAAAAATTTCATCTTGGAAATAATCAATCTATGCTTTTTTTATTTCTCTAGAAGTTAGAATATAGATAACATGAAATATTAACTATACTAGTCTACATCTCACATTCCCAACCAAGAAGTATCACAGAATAATGGGATAATACAAATAAGAAACTGGTGAAAAAGATGCCTCCCAAAACCAAATTTCAAAATGGACCAATTTTCTCATACATTCAATTTCAATAATATCAAATTTTCATTTTAAAATATAAATATAACACTTATTTTCATAAAAATTTAAAATCCATCAAAAATATCCATTTTAAAATCATCCAACTTTTAAAATATTTGAATATACAATTTTAAAATCATACATGTAAAGACCGTAACCCTAATTTTCCAAAGTCAGCAGTTTCCTTATTAAGTTGGAACTAGATACAAGGTGTTGTATCTTGATGGTCTAAATATTTTAGTAGTATTATAAAACTAAAAACATAATTTAATTTCATATGCATTTGAAAATATAAAGTACAATAAAGTATTTTATTTTAGAATTTCATTATTCCCTTTAGCATATCCATATATATCAAACAAAAACCACTACTTTTATCCTAGGAAAAATAAAAAATAACAATTGGGTGAGATTATATACTCGGTAAGGGTATTTATATAGTGTATTCCAAAATTAATATATAATCACAAACTATATGTTAAGGTAATCAATTAAAAAAATCCAGTTTAATAATAACATGACCATATTATGGTCGGAATAAATTATGATCATATAAATCCATATAAACAATCACAAGTGATTGAAACATATCCATAGATATTCTAACTAATCGAATAATCACATAGCCACTAATAACTAACATCATAATGAGGGAATTCATAATTCTGAACATATGAAACATATTGTCAAGACCTTTTACAAGAAAATTTAAATATGTGGTGAATACTCATTAAATTTTTTCATTTGATTTTCCTCATGATACATGTAGAAAAATTAAGGGGATATCAATAACTAGTTCCCACCAATCACTTAATAATTCTAATTCAATAATCATATAAAAGTATTGAAAAAAATAACATAAAATTTCTAGTTGAAAAACTATCATATGAAATTTTAAAACATAATCTTATCAAAAAAACAAAATCATAAACCATCCATAGTAATATGGTGAATGGTAATTAAATTTTACATCCTTAGTAAAACTGATCGTAAACCATCCAAATAAAGAATAACAATGTTATCAATAAACCATATCCCTTGTGTTTCATTAGCACAATGAAGGGTTTATGTTTCTGAGGAATAGAAACACCATAAAAATTTTATTAAAAACATTTTTAAGGAAAATAATATTTTCACTTTGAAACTAATATTTTCTTAAAATAATAGTTCAAAAAATATTTTTAAAATACTTTTATTTGAAAATATTATTTTGAAATTATAAATTAATATTTAAACCATTGATTGTTCATAGTTTTGAGAAATTCTATTCATGTAGTACACTTTTAAACCAAGATTCCTTTAACATTTTCAGCAAAAGAGAAACAAGGATTATTTTGAAAACAACATGAATATTATTTTCAAAAAAATTAAAAAAAATTAAAAAATGGGTAAAAAATACTTTAATAAATCATTTTGTAAAGGATAAAAATATTTTTGAAACCATTCTTAGAAAACATGGATTTTGATGGAAAAGGATTTTCAATCTAAGAGAAAAATATAGTCAGATTTTCTTAATAATATTTTCTCAATAATTTTAAGCACCAAAGAGTGTAAAAATGTAAATATTACATGATAATTCCATTATTAAATTAATGATAAAGAAATAGATTGGTTTTACATTATAAATATAAAATAATCCACTTATAGAATACTTAAACCAAAACAATCCTGAATAAAGATGAGATTGTGAAATATACCCTTACAACTTTGATAAATTCTGAATCATAATCCCTGTAAAATAAATAATTTAAAAAAAAAATAAATATAATAAATATAGATATATTCATGAGAAATCATATCAAATGGTTTGTTATATGCACCACATAAAGGAATAAGTGGTGATTATGTCGTTTGTCCCATAAAAGTAAAAGTTAGCTGAGAAACCATTATCTCTGGTTTGACTTCCTTCGTATATTTCAAAAACTCTTATATAATAAATAAATATTCACTATAAATATATTAAAGAGACATACTCATATATATCACAACTTAAATTATTTACTTATTTTCTTTTATCACTATATAAATAACAATTCTTTGTTAAAATCACTTTTTCAAATGATAGTTGCTTTGTTTTTCATGTATGATTTGGTTTGATAATTTTAGTCCTTTTATATTGATTAAGGTTACATAATATATAGTATTTAAAAAATGATATGAATATAATATATATTCAGTATATATGAATTTAAAATAATTTATAAAATTTATAGATAGAAAGTGGATTACACCATTTATATTTTTGTTGCTTTGTTTTTCATGTATGATTTGGTTTGATAATTTCAGTCCTTTAATATTGATTATGGTTACATAATCTAAAAGATTTTAAAATGATATAAATATAATATATATTCAGTATATATAAATTTAAAATAATTTATTAAATAACCATACTCATATATATCACACCTTAAATTATTTACTTATTTTCTTTTAGCACTCAATTAATAATAATTCACTGTTAAAATCACTTTCTCGAATGATAGTTGCTTTGTTTTTCATGTATGATTTGGTTTGATAATTTCAGCCCTTTTATATTGATTATGGTTAAAAAATATATAGGATTTAAATAATGGTATAAATATAATATATATTTAGTATATATTAATTTAAAATAATTTATAAAATATATAGAAATAAAATTGATTAAACCATTCATAGAGATGGTAGGTCATGCATATGCATGAATGTGGTTTCCGTTCATCTCAACAAATGGAATAAAAGTAAATAATATTATTAATTTACATTTCAATAATAATTATTTTCTCGTATATATAATTTTTATTAATAAAACACATCATTATTACCATCAACGTAAAAATAATATGAAAAAACATTTCACAACACTGTGTAGAGGCGGTAGTCCATATGTACGCACGAGCGATGTTATTGTTTTCCCAAAGAGTGAAAGAAACGAAGATAGATGTGATATTATGTTTTCAAAGTCATTTTTAGTTCATATATGTCACATATATTCATTAATTCTAATCTTAATACCTTCTTGGTAATGATTAATTGAAAAATGAATCACATCGCTTCACAAGGTGATAGTCCAATTAACACACAAGCGATGTTATATTATCACCGCATAGAATGGTTAGTAAGAAGTTATATGTTACATCATAATTATATACATAAAATAATTTCATAAGTATCATATATATATATATATATATATTTGTGTGTGTGTGTGTTAAATTCGTCATTAAATACATCCCTGAAAGGTGGATATGGAAAATGAATTTCATCGGTTCATGAAGTGGTAGTCTTCTATAAATATGATCGATAGTTTTGTTTCCTATTTGATGGAAGTAGAGATGGATATATGTTATCGGATTAAAAAAATAACATATAATTATATAGATAATTATTTTTTATTATACTAGCATATTTTAAGATGATTTTATATAGTTTTAAGAAGTAATAAAATAGATACGCTCATTTAAGAATTTTCCCAAAAACAATTATAACTTAAACCTATTTTTTTCTCCTCTATTGGAAGAACCATTTTCTTAAGAGATCCTCCTTGAATCAAAAAGGTATCTTTTCATCCTGTTCTTTTATATGATATAGTAATTGAGCATCATCAGTCTCATTGGATCCATATAGGTGAGTACTCAATTCATTTTTTGTTGTTTCTTGTCGGGAAAAAATCCCTCAAGGCATCATTAAAGCATTTTTGAGGTGATTGTGTTTGTTGAAAAAGTGAACATCTATGTTGTGATTGTTGACAAAGAAAACCATGACGTACAAATTTATTGACAAAGGAAATTTCATTGTGGATTTTCGAGTGAAATGGTTGTGGTTAACGATCCATGTTTGATTCAAGAACGTTGACAAAGGAATGGATGATCTGGAGGCGGTACAAAAATAGTTGATACAAAGTGGCGTTGTTTTCCAGTGTTTTCCAAATTTTTGAGCCTGAAAATAGAAAAATGGAGAAAACTGGTTTTGTCAAAGGGAATTGCATGTCATTGTCTTAAAGGAGAGGAAACTTTCACGCCATATGTTTTTCAAGATTAGAACATCAAAATATGGAAAAGGAAAAGGGGTTCCCAAGTTTTATGTTTGGTCGCGCAAGTGACTTGCACGGCAGAGACTAGGGCGGTGAGACTTGCACGTTGAGAGGAGACTTGCGCTCCATCGTGCAAGGCATCCAAATGCCTATAAATAGAGGTTTACCCCTCCTCATTCGGTGAAGAGTTCAACACTTGGAGAAAATCAGATCTCTCGTCGCACAGGTGTGGTGGTCGCGCAAGTGGTGGTGCGGTCGCGAAAGTAGAAGTTGCACTCCATTTGATTGTTGCGCATCCAGAGTGGTTTCGGTGAGAAAGGTTGGGGGTCACCCAAGTTTTGTGTTGAATAAGGGGGTGTCGCGCAATTGTTTTACTGACACTTGCATGCCAGGTTTTGAAGAAATGTGACAGTCGATGGTTGCGTGCCAAAATTGGTTTGGTCATAAAAGGGTGTGAGTCACCCAAGTTTGGAGTTTCAGAAGCTAGTGTTATGAAAGTGGTTGAGGTGAACTTGTGCATCAGTTTTAACTTGTGCGCCAAGACTTGTGTGTCATCTTGGAGATGGGCTCCAGGTATGGTTGAAGCACGGCAGTGATTCAGGGCTGCGTGAAAGCTGCAAGATTTCTTGATACCTTCGGTGCAAAGTGGGATTCATCTACCGGTGAAAGTTGGACTTCAAAATCTCATCTATATAAAAAAGAGGATGTATTCATTTGTGATAATGAAGAGACCTACAGGTCTATAAACTATGAGTGGATCCTTTCCAGATTAGTGAGAAAAGGAAGGGGAAGAAGGTGATCCTCTCCACTGGTAGTGATCCAGAGAGAGAGAGACAGGAAGTGACCCTTGTGAAAGCAGTGAGATTACCCTAAACATTGTAAAGGCAGTGAGCATGGGAATAGAAGTGATATATCCCGAACATTGTAAATAGCAGTGCACTTTTAATGGATTTGGTACATCATCACATCGCCAGTGTATGCTCCTTGGACGTAGCCTACTGAGGGTGAACCAAGTAAAAATCGTTGTGTTTGTGCATGATTTAACTTCTGTTTATACTTTGTTGCAGGAAAGAGAGAGGAGAGAGTCTTTCTTAACAGTGAGACAAGATAAATAGGGGCAGTTATTCTAATCTTTCATACCCTGATTCACCCCCCCCCCCCCCCCCCCCGCTCTCAAGTTATCTAACCTAGTGTACCTAACAAGTGTTATCAGAGGGAAAGGTTGATATTGGTTTCTCTCTCAGATGGTGGTCATCAATCATAAAGGAATTTTGATCTTCTAAGGGAACAATTTTTAGCTATGGAAGAATCAGATGCAACACTACTTCCGATCTTTGGTAATGGATGTGTTTACAACAGAAATTCATGGTATCAGAGTTGATATTAATTGTGGTGCACTATCAGAAGGTGAGCGAAGAGAATTGGACGCTGACGCAAAGGGAATCAATGCTTTAGGGGGATCCCTATCCAATGCTATTTATACCAAGGTGATGTCATGCAAAACATCACATGATATGTGGTAAAATCTGTTGAACATATATGAAGGTGATACAAAGGTCATAGAATCGAAGCTGTAAGTGTTGTGGAACAAGTATGAAGATCTGAGAATGAACCCGAATGAATCAGTTGATGCATTATTCGACAGGGAAAATATTGTAGTGGAGGACATGAGAGTTCTTGTAGAAGTTATAGAAGACATAAAAATTTTGAAGCTCATCCTGAGGAAACATCCAACTAAGTTCAATCTGAAATGTTCAGTATTGGAAGATAAAGACCTGAAAGAGCTTACAATGGATAACCTACATAGCACACTTGTTTCATATGAAATGAGAAATAATGATAACGATGTTATGGAAAAGGGAATGTCCAAAGAATTGGTATTTAGGGCCATAAAAAATCTCACCATTTAAGATTCTCAAGAAGAAGAAGAGACATATGAGGTGATGTCATTTCTATCATCAAATATTCAAATAGGAAAAGGAAAGCTTAAAGGGAAACTTCCACTAGCATGATTTCGATGTGGAAAGGTTGGTCATCTTCCAGTATGGTACCCCAAAAAGTTTCAAGATAAAGATAATGATGAGGATGAAGTCAAAATTTCTAAGAAGAAGTCTTCAGTGTTTGTGAAAGGGAAGAAACAATTCGAGAGAAATTTCTTCATGAAGAAGAATCTTCTTTCTCCAGAATTTCAAAGTTCAGATGAGTCCGAGGATGAAGAGGATACGGAGATTGAAAACTGCAAAGATCATGGGGAAAATGATATGGTGGCTCTTGTCGATAGTGCTTATAAGAAGTAAGAAATCGACATTGACGAAGAAGAAGAAGTTGAAGGAAGAGTGGATATACAAGCTGAGTGAGAGGCTGCTCTTTAAGAGATAGATGTATGGAGGGATACAACAATGAAATCCAATGATGTTGTCCATGAAGACAAACTATACATACATAAGCAAAAAGAATAGAAGTCTGAGTTAATGGAAGAAATTGAGAAACTCAGGTCATCAGTACCAAAGAATTTAGAATCAGTTAGTGAGTACAAACTCATAATTTAAGAACATAAGAAGATCGATGGCTTGAATATCACAGTGACAGATCACATCAAGTGTATCTAAGAGCTTGAAGAGGAAGTTATTGGTCTGTGACAAAAACTTAAGGATCATGAAAAACCTTTGATTCCCAACATGTTCTTGGGAAAGACGAATATTATAAATACTAGAAAGACCAAAGAGGATCCTAGTAGTTCATCAGGAAAGTAGCCGCAATCAAGATAATGTGTTAAGGATGATTTAGGGCTTGATCAGAAATAAAAAGCAGTCAGATTTGAAGTCAGACCACAAGCACCTATTCTGAATATGAAAATTTATGTGGTTACAAATCTATATCAAAAAACTCAAAGAACTCAAGGGACTAATGAAAGTACATAAGCGACACGTAGGAATGAACCTTTCATCAGGTGTTATTGTTGTAGAAAGATGGGACACTCACAAAGTGTGTGTTCTATAACTAGAAGATATCGAAGGGCACAAGAAAAAAGGTGGTATCCAAACAGAGAATTCTTCTCCAGAACATATTTTGAAGGACATTGTTTTTTGCGTGGAGGATTTGGGTACATGGCTAGGTACTGCACTTCGACCATACAAAGAAATGTGCCAAAGTAGAAGAAAAATGTTCACAAGCTGCAGATTAATGAACAGAGAGGTGAGTTGAAAACAAAAAATAGATTTGTAGCTTTTCATGATGAAGTCGGTCCATCATACTCTGAGAATGATCATGATTCTCAATCTATACCGAGTGTGGAGACAAAAATATGGACCAATAAGAAGAGAGCAGAGAAGGAAGTGGTTGCTGAAATATCCCTTAAAGGATCAGATCGTTTTGGTGTGTGGATCCTTGATAGTGGTTGTATGTCTCACATTACAGGTAACAAGGATCTGGTTATAGAAATAAAATATGACAAAGAAGGAGTTGTCATGTTTGTAAATGATAAATTCATGAAGATAATTAGATCAGGAAAGGACAGATTTGGTGGAAAAGAAATATGATGTGCTGATGTCTTAGTTGTAGAAGGTATCAAACGCAATTTTCTTAGTGTCAGTCAATTGTGTGACTCAGGGCATTCTATACAGTTTACCAAGAAGTCATGTGTCGTCACGGGAAGAGATGCTACAGTGATACTACAGGGAAAAGGACGAAAGGGAATCTATGCCTTGTAAGTAGAGAAGAATATTTATCCTTTTTATCTAGAGAGGAATATAAAAAATTGTTCCATAAGCGACTTGGTTATCTATTCCAACCATCCCTGGAAGATCTTGTGAAGTGTGATGCAGCAAGAGACCTCCTTAAGCTATCACATGATCATACTCGAATGTGTGATGCATGATAACAAGGGAAGATCATAAAAAACACTTAAAAAGTGAAGGAAAATAAGTTGAAAAGAGTGCTTGAATTGGTGCATGCTGATGTATGTGGACCTATTTCACCAAGTGCAATTTACGGGAAGAGTTATTACTTCTTTTTCACTTATGACTATAGCTTAATGGAATAGGTATTTGTTATTGCCCATAATTACAATGTGTTCAGCTACCTAAAATAGTACCGAAGGGAATCTGAAAAAATTCTTGTACAGAAAATTATGAAGTTTCATACAGACAATGGTACAGAATTCACAAACAGTCAGGTGGAAGAGTATCTCGAGAAACATGGGATAAGGCATCAAGTTTCCTCAGTAAGAACACCCCAACATAATGGATTGGTTGAAAGGATAAATCGGATCATCAACAACATGGCTAGAACAATTCTTATAGAGAAATACCTACCAAAGAAGTTTTGGAAGGAAGCAGTATTGACAGCAGTCTACATTTCTAATAGGGCTCTTGTGTCAGAGGAAAGAAAGAATCTGTATGAAATGTGGTACGGAAAGAATCCAACAGTGAAATACTTTCGAATATTTGGAAGTAATTTCTTCATTCTCAACAAATAAAATCATAGTAAGTTTTAATCACATTGAGATGAGGGGATATTTCTGGGCTTCTCAGGAAAAATCAAAGCATACAAGTGCTTTAAAAAGAGGTTGGGAAAAGTAGTTGAGAGCAATGACATCACTATTGTGGAAAATGAAGAGAATATTCAACAACACATTGAACTATTTCTTGATGAATGTGATGAAGAGGATAGTAACATGGGAGGAGCAGAAGTGGCAGATGGTGACTTAGAAGAAGACACTGATGATGAACAAGAGAGTGTTAAGTCTGTGTCTCAAAGGAAGCTAAAAAGTCGAGCTGAAATTGATAGGCATAATATCATTGGTGATTAGAAAGCTACAGTTCAGACAAGAATAATGAAGTCACTACAGAAGAAATATTTCCTATCTCATATAGAGCCGAAATGCTTTGCTGATGTCGCTGAATATGAAAACTGGGTTTAGGATATGAATGAAGAGATTGATCAGATTGAGAAGAACCAGACATGGGAGATTGTTTTGAGACCAGCAGATAATAATGTCATCGAGAATAAATAGGTCTTTCATAATAAGATGAATGAAAATGGCACATTGGTTCGAAACAAAGAATGACTAGTGTGAAAAGGATACTTTTAGATAGAGGAAATAGATGTTGATGAAAAAATTGCACGGGTTGCAAGGTTGGAGACAATAAGATTATTTTTATCCATAGCAGTGCAAAGAAAGGTCAAAGTGTTTTAGATTGATGTCAAATCTTCATTTCTGAATGGGTTTTCAGAAGAAGATGTGTACATTGAGCATCCATATGGTTTTCTCATTCATTAAGATGAGAATAAAGTTTGTCGGTTGAAGAAAGCACTATATGGGTTGAAACATGCACCAAGATTAGGGTACTCAATGCCAGAACAGTATTTGAAGAATCTTGGGTTTCATCGTGGTGGATTTGATTACAATCTCTACTTCAACAACAACTGTAATCAACGGATGATTGTGTTAGTTTATGTAGATGGCATAATATTTGGTGGATCAGATGATGCTCAGTGCAAACAATTTTCTGAATTCATGAAAGGTGAGTTTGAAATGTCCATGATTGGTGAGCTAATATTTCTCCTTGGTTTACAGGTGACACAAGGAAGTAATGTCACTTTCATTTCTCAATCCAAATACACTAGGGAGGTTCTAAGAATGTTTGGAATGGATAATTACAAGGAGATGAAGACTATGGTTACTACCCAGATAAAATTATAAAAATATGAGGATGGCAAAGTAGTTAATATCACAGAATATAGGCAAATTATTGGAAGTTTGATGTACTTGACCACAACATGTCCTGACATTGTTTTCTCCACATGCCAAGCAGCAAGATATCAGAGTAATCCCAAGGAAAGCCACATGCTTGCAGTAAAAAGAATACTTCGGTATATAAAAGGCATAGTGGACTTCTTCTTGACATATAATGACAAATCTTAGACAGAGTTATTGGGATATACTGCTGTAGACTAGGCTGGTTCAGCGGATGATAGAAAATCAACGTTAGGTGGTGCATTCTATCTTGGTAGATTGTGTATTTCCTGGCTAAGAAAAAAGAAAGATTGTATCTCATTAAGCACCGCAGAAGCGGAGTATATTGCGGAAACTCAAGAATGCACACAATTATTGTGGATGAAATAGCAGTTTGAAGATATGGGGGTTGAAGTGAATTCTCTGATCGAAATCCAGTGTGATAACTCAAGTACTATAAATCTTAGCAAAAATCTAGTTCGTCACTCGAGGACAAATAACACTGAGATAAAATATCATTTCATCAAGGACAAGGTGGAGAAAGGGCTTGTGAAGTTAGAGTATGTGCCTACAGAGCTACAGGTTGCAGATATTCTGACAAAGGCCTTACCCAAGGATGCGTTTGAAAGGCATCGACTGGCTCTGGGATTTCAGACGACTTCCCTCCCTTAAATGAGTGTGTATGTGGAATCCCTTCTCCCAAAGGTATGATGTGTTATTCCCTAATGTGATGATATGTGTTCTCTACTCTATTACAGACTGCAAAGAAGTGACCTTTGGGTTCATTGACAAAGGGGGAGAAAATAGTGATTGTTCAAGGGGGAGACAGTGTGGATTTTTGAGAAATCATTACAGATAGGGGTATATGCTGACAGGTGGACCAGCCAGATATGGGGAGCTGAAACTGGTTCAAAGTTCTTAGCCAGAGCTTATCTTGGACAACACAAGCCATAGTGATGAAGAGGATTTGCAGCTGATTAGAGTTAAAGCTGTGAGCAGATAGGGGGGCGTTTTAAATCTGATGACACTAGAAGTGATCAATAAAAGAATAGATATCATGACAGTAGAGGATCGTGATAAAACCAGAAGAGTGGTGTTGGAATGCGGTAAGAATATTTCCAAAAATTGGTATCAGTTTGGTGTCAACAATGTGTGTCATAGTTGAACTGATTCATTGATTAACTTTTCATTTAATCTTGTTTATCACGTCGAGCATTGCTCATGTGGGCTTAGAGTATGTGTTGAGTTAATCCTTGATCTCTATCGTAATTTCAATAGGCTAATGGTGGCTGAAAAATTAAATATGTATCTTTTTATGGAAGAGTTGTCAACAAACCCAAAGGGGGATATTGTTGGGCAAAAATATCTCAAGGAATCATTAAATCATTTATGAGGTGATGGTGTTTGTTGAAAAAGTGGACATCTATGTTGTGATTATTGATCAAGAAAACCAAGGCGTACAAATTTTTTGAAAAAGGAGATTTCATGGGGGAATGTAGAGTTCAAGGGTTGTGGTTAATGATCCATGTTTGATTCAAGAATTTCGACAAAGGAATGGATAATCTGGAGGTGGTACAAAAAGAGCAGATACAAGGTAGCACCATTTTCCAGTGTTTTCTAAATTTTTGGGCCTAAAAATCAAAAAATAGAGAAAAGTGGTTTTGTCAAAGGGACTTGTGTGCCATTGTATTAAAGTAGATGAAACTTGCGTGCCATATGTTTTTCAAGATCAGAACATCAAAATATGGAAAAGGAAAAAAGGGGCACCCAAGTTTTATGTTTCGTCGCGCAAGTGACTTGCGTGGCAGAGACTAGGGTGGTGAGACTAGTGCACCGAGAGGAGGCTTGTGTGCCATCGTGCAGGGTGTCCAAATGCCTATAAATAGAGGTCTACCCTACTCATTCTGTGAAGAGTTCAACACTTAGATAAAATCAGAGCTATCGTCGCGCAGGTGTGGTGGTCGTGCAAGTGGTGGTGTGGTCGCGCAAGTAGAAGTTGTGCGCCAGTTGATTGTTCCACATCCAGAGTTGTTTGGGAAAGAAAGGTTGGGAGTCTCCCAAGTTTTGAGTAAAAGAAGGGTGCGTCACACAAGTGGTTTGGTGACACTTGTGTGCCAGGTTTTGAAAAAGCTCAACAGTTGATGGTTTCTTTCCAAAATTGGTTTGGGCGTAAAAGGGTGTGAGTCGCACAAGTTTGGAGTTGCAGAAGCTAGTGTCGCGCAAGTGGTTGAGGTGAACTTGGGTGCCAGTTTTAACTTGCACTCCAAGACTTTCGTGGCGGCTTAGACAAGGGAGCCAGGTATGGTTGAATCACGGTAGTGATTCAGGGATGTGTGAATTCTGGAAGATTTCCCAATACCTTTGGTGCAAAGTGAGATTCATTTACGGGTGAAAGTTGGACTTCAATAGGGAATCTACATACAACAGAGGATGTATTAATTTGTGATAAGGAAGAGACCTACAGGTCTATAAACTATGAGTGGATCCTTTTCAGAGCAGTGAGCAAAGGAAGATGAATGAGGTGATCCTCTCCCCCAGCAGTGATCCAGAGAGAGAGAGATAGGGAGTGACCCTTGGGAAAGTAGTGATATGACACTAAACATTGTAAAGGTTGTGAGATTTGTAATAGAACTGATCTATACCGAACATTGTAAAGAGCAGTGTTATTCTAGTGGATTTGGTACATCGGAACATCATCGGTGTATGCTCCTTGGATGTAGCCCAGTGAGGGTGAACCAAGTAAAAATCGTTGTGTCATGTGCAAGCTTTAGCTTCTGCTTATACTTTGTTGTAGGAATGAGAGAGAAGAGAGTATTGCTTAATAGCGAGACAAGATCAATAGGGGCAGTTGTTTTAATCTGTCATACCCTGATTCACCCCCCCCCCCAGGGTATCTAACCTAGTGTACTGAACATTTCTAATTCTTCATAGTATAAGTTGTGCTATTTAAGTATAAGATAATTTTACATATTTAAAAGTTCTTCGATCATTAATCATTTTTCTACTGATATGAGTCCAATAAAGTGATGATACTGGATTTTCACTCTACTACCGACCTACAATAGGTGATCTATACTTTTCATGCTTGTTGTTGTTATTTGTTAGGAAAGTTTTTGTTGTGCCTCTAAATAGACTTTTTGGTGTGCCCCATAAAATTAATTTATCAATTAAATTAAATTAAATGGAACCTATTATGGATTACATTTATTTACCTAGAGACACATTGGTGGTTGTCTTCACATCCAATTTCACCCATGGGGTGTGCCATGTAATTTTATTGAGATTGACATAGTTGAAGCACCTAAGGGGTGTGTATTTGTGTGTGTGTGAAAGCATATCTTTTTAGAGGAAGTAAAATTATAAATGAATTGAATTGAATTTATTTCATATGTGATGTTGTTCCTCCTTGCAATTGGAATTGTTTGTGAGTGTGTAAACTCAATAGATGTAATTGAGTGTGGAATACTATATGAGTGGGTATGCTTATAGAACATGGATGCTTGGAATTTAATGGATCAAATTTAATGAACTAAATGGTAATGGATGCATTATTGGTATAACTTGGATCATAATTCCATTAGATATCACAGACATATCTCCCAAGGGTATTGAACAAATTAATGGATGAGTTAGATAGAGATTTATACATGGTTCTTGATTTTGTGGGATTCCTTGGGAATTTCTACCCCTTGAATCTAGTTTGTCTTGAGATTTTAATGGAAATGGTTAGTAGATATGATCCATAGACCCCAACTCAAGCCTAACTGAGCTTCCACGAGTTGTTCCTAAGACTCAATGAGGATTTCTTGGTCTTATACACCTTGGATATGGCCTTTCATGGTCTTACACTTTTGATATATGGTGTGACCATGGTAAATGTGAAATGATTGGTCAAACGGCTTGGCCATAGTTTTTAGGACACTCCTAATTATACAACATGGACATGGTGGTTTGATATATAGATTATAAAGAAAATTTATGTTTGACGTGATATTTATGGATGTATGATGAGGTTGTTTTATTTATTTCTATATTTTTTGTAGTTTACTATTTATAGTAACATGACCCATATTGTTTTAAGAGCCTTGTATATCTATTCAATATCACCTGTTTGGTAGCATAAATTCCCTAAATACTTTTCTTTTTATTACTACTTACGTATGATATATTCTATATGCTAGTTAACTTTTATTGCATAGTCAGGATTTGTTATAGATATTTGGGTGGTTACCTACTAGGATTATATCTCACACCCTGTTCCAGCCACCTTGAGGTACTAAGATAGACTATATGGATGCAGGTAACGACTAGGAAAAGAACCCATAGTTTGATGCTTGACTTCATTCCATGCCTAGAATCTTGGTATCACGTGACCGAGCTAAGGTTTATGGTGATATTCGGAGATAGTTCTTTTTGGAATTTTTAGTATTTTGTGACATGAATTACATTGTATTATTATATACTTGTTTTGGATGTTTTTTAGAAACACGACATGTATAATCATTCATTTTATATGATATCCCTTTTTGGAATTGTTATTTATTCCTCATGTGTACCTATTATATGCTTGTTATATCTGTTTATACTATTTAATATGTATATTTTCTCCATTTTTTACACTCTGATAAGAGGTAATAGTATAGCCACAAACACACCATTAGATATTTCTATTATTTAATAGCATCTATCATTAAGATATATGTGTATGAGTCTATGTATATAATCAAGCTCGAAGCACTGTTGAGTGGCATCTGTTTCAGGGATGTTACATTCAAAATCAAAATAAGACCTCTAAAATTTTGGGAGGGAATTAAAGAAGATATTTGGGAAGGTATTGGAAAATAAAAATGAATTTAGAAATGTTAATAGGGGAGGAGAGTGGGTTTCATTTTTTATGTGGGGAGTAGATACACATGGTATTTTTTAAAATATAATGTGATACCCATATTTTTCTTTTTCCATAAGCCTCTAAAATGGGTAATTATAGAAAATTGTAGAAAATAAGGTCAAAAAAGGTAATCTAATTGGTTTTTTAAAAGTTTTAGTTTATTTCTAAACTTTTTATTCTTATTTAACCCCCCCCCCCCCCCCCAAAACCCATTTTACCTTAACTGTATTAATTAATTTGTTATTATATTCACTATTCATCACGCTCAAAAAATATGAATACATTATTTGAGAATATAAATTATTCGAATTCAAAATAATAAATTAATTTTTAAAAATTCAATTCATAGAATTGGTATGATTCTAATTAAATTTAAACCCATGGACGAATCAAAAGAATGGGGTTTCTGGAAAAAAACATTCCAAGCATTAAAATGGGTTAATATCATAATTCTATATTAAATTGATCCCTATGAACTAAATTAGTTAATTTTTTATATAATTGAACTAATTTCACTTTAAAACCATTTTAAAATATAATTTATCTTTGTAAATACTTCAAACAAAAAGTGGTTTTTATTAAAAATCAGCATCTTCACTATTCAAAAAATTATATTTTCATAAAATTATGAAAACTTCACCCAAAGATAATTTTGACATATAGATTTAAAAAATAATGTTTCTTTTATAAAATAATATTTTTAAATTTGATAATAATTACTCTAAATTATTTTCTCAAAGCATGACTGAACTTGTTTTTGGGAAATGTAGTTTTTCAAAAAAAAATTTATTTTTCTTTCAAATGATTCTCATTTTATTCCTAATTAATATTTATTTATTTAATTTCTTTTATTCATGTGTTAAAAATATATTTTATATAATTTATTTATTAATATTAATACCTTCCAACTTAACAGCTAAGTTAAAATGGTCATGTTTAAAATATAATATTTTAATATCATACCGTGTTTTGTTCAAACTTGTTGTTATGTGCATCAAAAGGTATAGAGGAGATTGAATTTGTTTAAAATTAATTATATCATAAAGTATTTTGGTTTTAAATTCTCTTTTAGGACTGGTGTTGTGTGTCATACATGCTATACAGTATGTTGTTCTTATTTTAAAATCTCAAGGTGTTACATTCCACCCCCTTAAATAAATTTCATTCTCACAATTTAAGCTTGATCTTGATAATAAATGGTTTAAAATTTATAAATACCCTTATTGAAACCCCAAATCATAAAAAGGGATATTAAAATATCCCATTGATAATAAATTAATTTAATTTTAGTGTTAATTTGGAATGACACATACATGGTTTCCAAGTAGGGGAACATTGTGGGAAAGTGAATATATGGACATGGAAAAAATACCAACACTCAAGAATTAATAGAGAGTGATAGAGTTCACTGATCATAAGAAATTGAAACATCTAGAAAATTTAATGACCAGAAATCAATAAATATATTATAAGTTAAAATTCCATTTCATTCATTGGCGATTAAGTTAATATTATAGCATTATTTTCCAAGATCATTTTCCTAAAATTGACGAATTCTTTTTCTATCTAAGAATATATGGAAATATACTTAATTGATATCTTTTTATTTCATAATAAAAATTTAATCATTTTTTTGTTCCTAAATCATTTTTTACTTCATCACTTACCATAAGAAATTAATATCTGAAAATGAATTTTTTGTTCCTAAATCGCTAAAATTAACTTTTAAGAGATCATAGGATCCATAAAAGAGAAACATGTTATTCCTCATGTATTTAATAAAACCAAAATGGTTATCATAAGTTATCCAATATGCATAAATATTTATATAGTGAACTAATAAATTAATCTCAAAAACCTCATCCAATGTTCAACTTCAACACTTCCATAAATGGTTCACCATAATACTCATCTAAAGTATCTCTTACCAAATTCAAAGTCTGAAAATTTATATGGATGGTCACTAAAACATCATTATATTCCTAAAAAATATAAAGTGGTTCTTAATGTCACATTATAAATATTTAAATACCTTAATAACCATAAATATTAATTGAAACATTTAGTCTTATAAAAAAATATATGGTTTTCAAATATCTTCCACAAATCAAAACATTCAGCAAAGTCAATCAAATATAACCTAAACCATCAAATAACTAACCAATTTCAATGTTACCAATACTATCACATTAAAATATCCCCATTGTTATTCTCTCAACATAGATCACATATGAAGTTGTTTCTTCCCTCAATTAAGTGTTTTACAAGATGTTAAACATGCCACTAAATAAATTTTTTGGTCATTGGTACCTTTTAACATATTCTCTCAAATCCATAAAGAAAAAGTTCTATATAACAATCCTTAAACAAGTCATAATTATTATAAGTATAATATCATACATAAAATACTCCTGTAAAAAATTCATAAATATAAACACAATAACAATAATCATTCAACATCATTTTTAGTAATATCATAAGCATGACCTTGATACCTTAGCTATTTTAGGTATATTCTCTTAATTTTTGGAGAATTTTGTGTAGTGCCAAATCTATTTATAGTTAAATCATTTTAAATTAGAAGATTGTTTATTTCCCTTGACATCACAATTCTGGTGACCTTTCTCTCCACACTTGTTTCAAACTCTAATTCTCTTCAATAAAGTATCATGGTGGTTCTTTCTATAATTATTACATTTGGGAGAATTCTTATTTTTATTCTTCACCTTATCCATTTTTTCTCTTCTATCCTCTACTTCTATATATTCACTTAGAATCTATAATACATAATGAATTATTTCCATTTCTTGGAAACACATGATATTATGTCTTTATATGATGATAATTTTTGGGATACTATTTTCCTTAGAAGTGTTAGGTTAATACAATTAAAGAAACAATCATTATTACTCTTTGGATTATGTGAAATGATACAGTTCTCATTCCATCCACTAGGATCCTTTTTGAAAAAATGTAATACACTATATTAGATCATTAAATTATTTATAATAATTTATAATCCCAATACTATTGAAACACTAAACATAAATTGAAAAATCTATGCATGGATAATCTCCTCATCATAAACATGGTTTCTTTGGGAATGAATCTAAATCATAAAGTATATTCAGATCTTTCATAATGGTTTGTAAAGAAAGTATGAATTAACCAAATAATTTCCCCGAAGAGTGTCAAAACAAGTGTGTTGTAGGACCCACTATCTTGTACTACGTAACGATTGAGTCAATCTCAGCATACCTTTTTCAGATTTATTATCCCAAGGTACATCTATTCCAACATCACATCCACGTGTAGTATAAATATAGGAATGTATTTCTAGGAAAACCACATAATACCAACCTCACCAAAACTTTTTTATGTTATCATATTCTTATAATTTTCCTTAAAGTAATTAATAGGGTTATACTCAGTAATATATATTTTTGTGAATCTAGTTCCAAACAATTTTACTAAACATGCCATGATACTAACTATAAAGACCTTTACCCTAGTAGCCTGAAGTTAGTGGTTACATTATTACATTGGAACTAGATACTAGGTATAGTTTCCCAAAAGAACAAATGGTTTGTTAATATTGGTAAACTAGATACATATATAAATTGTATATACATTTGAAAACATAAAATGCTATCAATTTTTTTATTTGAGAACGACATTATTCACCTGAGCATGTCTATGTATATCAATCATAAATTGATTACTAGTATCCCTGGGGAAAAATAATTAAACAGAGTTGATATCAGATGCTCAATAAGTGTATGCATATAGCAGAATCAATATGGAATGGTAAATAACAAAAACATATTCCGTTTAAACAATAACTTGGGCATGATGTAGTATGAATAATTAGTGATCAAATATTACCCAATTAATAATAACATTAGCATGAAACTTATCCATGTATATTCTAAATGACCAAATAATCACTTGGACCATAATAAATTATCTCATAATGAATGAATTAATGATTCTACAAATCAAAAACATAATATTAATACCTTTCACAAAAAAGATTAATTATGTAGGTAAAAAATCATCTAATGTGGACAACTGATTTGTCACCAGAGGCCCATTGATGAATCAACTTGATTTCTATAATAGGGCCTCACTTGTCATATAATAACTCCAATTAATTATTCTTATCAAATTGCTGAAAAATAATCAACAAAATCATTCATATTGAAAAAATAACATATGATATGTTAATACTTACACCAATCAAATAAACATACCCATAAACCATCCATAATAATATGGATAATGATAACATAAATGTAAATCCTAATTTAAACTAATCATAAAATATAAAAATAAATTATTATTATTATTTCAATAAAATATATACCCATTAGGATATAATAATAATAAAGGGTTGATGTCATTGATGAATATAAATACCATATGAATGTCATTAAAAATATTTTTGAGAAAAATAAACATTTCTTTTCAAAAATATCTTTTAAAAAAATCCCAAAATTATTTTTGAAAATAATTTTATTTTTCATATTTCCTAGGAAACATATAAAGTAAAATTTAAAACTTTGGTTGGTCATAAAGGTAAAAATTTTGGTTTATGTCGTACATGTTAGAACAAAGATTCCTTTCAAATTTTTGGTAAAATTAAAATGGTCCTTATTTAGAAAATGACATAAATAATACTTTTAAAAAAATCAAAAGTAAAAAATGTGTAAAATTTTATTTAACAAATATTTTTTAAATGGTTTAAAAAATTGAATAATTTTTAGGAAACAAGAATTTTGATGAAAATTAATTTTTGATTGCAGAGAAAAATAAAGTCGAGTTTTCTTAAAAACATTTTATCGACCATTTTAAGTAACAAAGAGTATATAAATGGTATGATTACTTTAAAACTTCATTAATAACCATATGATTAGTAAATATACTAGTTTTATGATAGAAATACAAAATAATTCCCCCCATAGAAACTAAAACAAAAATAGTCTTGAATAATGACGAGATTCAAATATTAACCCTTACCATATTGGTAATGTAAGAAACTAGGTTTTTGTATGAGGTGTAGATCCTTTTATTTTTAGTTTAAATTACTTTTGATGGACTTAAATATGTACCTCTTTTTATCACAGGTGTTTGGGAGGTGATCAGGGCACTTTTGGATTCTAGAGTCGGGATTTAGGGGTGTTTAAGTCCCAGTACAAGGTTATGAGAAACTATGTGAGGTTGGTCGCATGGTTAGACTAACCATGCGATGGGAGGTAATAGTTTACACAAGTTTTTGGAAACACTATGGTAGAGGCCGCACGGTCGTGTGGTAAGTCTGAAATATTGCAGACTTTTGACAAAGAGATACCACATGATTACTGCATGGTTAGTCAGACCATGTGGAGTAACTGTGCGATATGCCCCCTGGAGACAGTGGGTTGTGCGTGGTTTCCACAAGGTTTGGGAAATTGTTTGGGTAAACTGGGCAAGTCTTATGGGTGTTTTTTTAAATAATTAAAATTAAAATTTCCTTTTAAACCCATTTTGTGTTTTCCTTCAATCGAACAATAACCCTCATCGTGGAGCTCTCCCTCTTAGAACCTAAGCAAGTCTTCCATCCCATTTCATCGTCAAATCTCATTTTTAACCATGGATAATATCATCAGATCTATATCGGTAAGACCCACAATCCTTTTTTTCATTATTATTTCTTCCGAACAACAATTACGCAATTTTATTTTATGCTCATATGCCCTAATTTTGCACGCTTTGTCTATTCTTCATATTTCTCCAAAACATAGAAGAATCAAGACTTGATACTAGGTGAGATCTATACTATCGAGCCGAGTTAGGTGCTCTATGTTTTTCTTCAACTTTTTTGGTGTTTTTCGGGTGTTTGATCTATATTCCACCAATCGGACATTCATATGTGGCCCCATTTTTGAGAGAGATACTTGTAGTAGGCTTAGTCTGACCTAATGAGGATGCTTGTAGGTTCGTTTTAGGTGTGTGACACTCATTTTGTGATTTAAGGTCACCCATGGGGTGCGCCTTAAGGAAATAACTTATTTATTCCAGTTTAGACCACCCAAGGGGAGTGTGCTTATGCTGTCCAAGTTGAAGGAATCATGTTAATGAATAAATAGAATTTAATACTTTGACTAGGAGATGTACTACCTCCTAAATTTCTGAAATGTTATTATGTTATACATTTTGATTATATGGTTCTGATAAATGGATAATGGGATGGGGTATGTCCTTCTAATTTTGAATGATAAATGGAATGTATAAGTGGGTATACTCATGTCTTATGCTTGATTATGTGAGTGGGTATACTCATATGGGGTTAATTGTTTAAATTGTATGAATTGAATGTATGGTTTAATAAATTCCATGGACTGCTCTCCATTAATATAGAATGTAGTATTGTATTCCTTGGGTTAACTCTGTACCTTGGGTCTTGATTCTGTGGGATGCCTTAGGCCTTGCTACACCAAGGATCTAACATTCATGGACTCGCATAGGACATGTCGGTACACTTTCTATTAGGACTCTACCCAGTGCCTAGACCGAGTATCCATTGGTATTCCCCTGGGACTCAATTTGGATGCCTTATATGAGTTCCATAGATTGGGCCCTTCATGGTCTACATTTATTACATGAATTCCCTAGTACATGACACTTTGGATCCTGCCCATGTGGTCTAAACATCACTATAAGGTGTGCTCGGAGGATTATGAACATCTTTATATGGCATGATCGTGGGTTATTAGGTATGAATGGTTATACGGGGAGGTCATGCCACTTTTTTTACGTGTTAGTAACTGTCTTGTTAGGAGCAAACTCTATTTAAGGTATCCTTGTGGGGATTATGGGTTTTATGATTATAATAGACTTATTCCATGGGCATACACACTTTTACATTATTTCTTACTTACACTTGCTAGCACTTTGCATATTGTTTTAAGAAATGTATAGATCATTGGGTGGTTACATACTGGAATGTTTATCTCAAACCCTGTTTGGGCCTCCTCAGGGATCCAAAAAGATTATATGGTTGCAGGTGATGATAGGGGTAGGTTACCTAGTATAGGTTTTTGATAGTGGCTTTGTAAAAGGGGAGCATAGGACCAAGCTGAGGCTTGTGATGTTATTGGGATACTTTTTTTGCCTTTTATTATTTTTGGGATATATGTATTGTATTGTATTTCCTTGTACTACATTGGATACTTTCTTGATACATGTATCATCTCCACCATTCTGTTTATGATACACTTCTTGTTATTGATACGCATTCTTGACTTGGTTGTTCCATTTACCTCATTTTATTATTGCTTATTTCACTTCCACTATTTTTCCTATTTGACTTCCATTGCGATACTCTGGTAATGAGGTCATAGTATCCCCACTAACTCACTTTGGAAATCACTACTAGTCAGTTGCCTTTAGAATTTGGGGAGATTATCTTGATTCCATGTGACTAACTAGGTTCAAAGTACCATTTTGGGTGGCATCCTAGTCTGGGACAATACAAAGTTGTATGATAGGAGTCTTTTCTAGTTTTCCTTTCTATTTATCAAAAATAGATAATGATATAAAGTAAATATATATTTTTAAATAGTTTTGACCGATAGTAGCTACCCCATGTATAGGGAAAATCCAAATTTCCTTTAATGGACTTGTTATCTTCTTGAATTTTGACTATTACAGTTGCTTTGATTTCACCATTCAGTGATGCACATGATTTAGGATTTTATTGTTGATGAAATTTTGGGTTCTATTTCCATTTAATCCTAATGATATGAGGGTGTTCCATTTCTAGAATGATATAGGAACTTGTTAGAAATCACCTTCCATGAATTATACCAATACATATAGTATGCATTACTTATTGCATGATATTGTGATAATTATTGTGATAGTTGTGTCAATTTTTTTGATAGTTTTAGTGTAGTGGATAGAGGAGTGACATCATCTTTCAATTAACAATGAGTATAGGGCATTATGGATTGGTAAATGACACACCACAGAAATGATAATGCTAAAATTAACTTTATATATCTCAATGTCTGAATGGGAACTAAGTATCGGGTTCATGAGGTGTCATGGGACCTCATGGATTTGAAATTGGTAAACCCTTAGTAAAATTTCCTGGATAACTTAATTTCTAAATAGAATGAAAAATTGAAATGATGGATAGACAATTGACCTAGACCTGGATTTTTAGTGGTAAAGAGGTATAGTTTCTAGTGGTTCATTGGATTATCCTTAGATAGCCATGTATTTTGGAGTAGGTTATGGGTTGACTTGGTTTCTATGAGGGTTTTGACTTATCCTATGATTTTAAGTTGTGTTCTTTGATGTTGTCCTTCTCTATGATTTTCATTGACATTACAGTGATATGACTTCAAGATGACCTCCAGTGGTGCGTCACAAAGGAGGTGATGGCCATACTTAGAGGATGGTCTCAAACTTGATATCAAATATCACATCAACATGTCCATATTGACTTATATCACTGATATTGTGAATAATTCACTAATCATAGAGTAACTTGAGGGAATATGGGGGTACAGAAGAAGGAAGTTTTGTTTCTATCCCTAGTGGATATATGTCTTTGCGTAGGAAGTGCTATTTTGAGGCTTCCCATGATATAAGTGCTAGTCGAGATGTGGGAGCAAGCATCTTGGTGTCTTTTCATCAGTGTGGTGGGAGAGGCCACATGAAGAATCCGTGAGATTGTAACCCTTTTCAGTGCCGATCTTGTGGTAGGATGGGGCACATGTGGTGGTTTTGTAGGACCTTCCCTCCAGCCATGAGTGGTAGGGGTTTAGCTTTGACATCAGGTTCAGGATCTAGTAATTCTACTCCACTTCAGGATATGATATGTTGCAGTGCAAGGTGGTTAGGCTAAGGAAGTTGTGGTCATCACTGTGGAATCTAGACATCAGGTTCTTACAGATAGTAGGGTAGATCAGCTCAATGTAGCTAAGTGTTATCATAGGGTCACAGTACGGGCTAGACTTATGCTATGCAATAGACCCAATAAGAGTAGGATCCCAGACCATATAAAGTGAGAGTTACAATCAAAGTTGCTTCTACTATTGAATCATCTCTTTTCAATAAAGGTTCATCTCATAGTTTTATATTTGTGTGTGTGGATAAAATTCATGGACTTGTGTTTTTTTCTGAGGGTGTTATGAAGCTAGATACACTATTGGGAATCATAAAATGTGATGTGCGCTAGAGTATGGAGTGTCCCCTTAGGGTGGGAGGATGCCACTACGTCTAGAATCATTATATCCTCAAGATGGGAGGTCTTGACATTATTCTCGGGATGGAATGGATAGTATCTTATTGAGTGTACATTGACAGTTATCACTGTAGTGTGACTTTATCATCACCATAGGGTGTATTGATTACTTACAACGGTTAATGGGTTGTCCAGGAGATCAAATCTGGACTCGAGCATCGTAGTTTGGGTGGCATGACAGCCCAGATCACTAGTTTGTTTCTAGATGATCAGGTAGTGAGTCTCTCAAACTTTCCCCTAGTTGTTGAGCACTTTGGGGATGTCTTTCCCAATTAATTTTATGGGTTTTATCCTAATAGAGAGGTGGAGTTATCCGTAAAGCTAGTTCTAGTTGTTGCACTGATATCCACTCTTCTTTACAGGATGCCTATGACGGAGTTACAGTGGCTCAAGAGGTGCCTAGATTATTTGGCGGTGAAGGGATTTACTAGAACTAGTACTTCTCTTGGGGTTCACCTTTTTTTTCAAAAAAGTTGTATGGTACCCATAGGCTATGCGTGGACTATCGGAAACTAAAACATTTTATGGTTAAAAACTTATAGCCCTTTCTAGGGATAGATGATCTGTTCAATCATCTTCGAGGAGCTCGAGTGTTCTCCAAGATCAATATGAGGTCAGTATATGACCAGGTTCATGTTCTTTATATTAACATACCTTGTATAGCCTTTCAAAGAGGGTATGGTTTATAAGAGCATATGGTTATATCATTTAGTCTAATGAATGCGCAAGTGGTTTTCATGGAACTGATGAATCGGGTGTTCCATTCTTTTAGGGATTCTTTTGTGGTGGTTTTCATGGATGATATTTTGGTGTATTGTCACAATTGAAATGACCATACCATCCATCTTGATATTGTTTTGGAGACATTAATAGAGAATCATTTATATGATAAGCTCACAAAGTTCCACTTTTGTATGGATTATATTCACTTTTTGGTCACATCATCTCTGATACAGTAGTATCAGGGGACCTAGAGAAGGAAAGAGCTATAGTTTCTAAGATCATCCCAATAATGTTTTTGACATATGTAGTTTCTTGGATATAGCTACTTACTACAAGAATTTAATAAAGGAATTTAAAAGCTTAGAAGCACCATTGAAGGGCTTGGATAAGAAACGTGTTAAATTTTTATGGTTAGATTCTTTCGAGATAGCCTTTTAGAAGCTTAAAGGGAGTTTGAAATCAGTCTCAGTCCTAAAACTTCCAGATTAGGGTAGGAGCTAAACTGTGTATTATGATGCATAAAGTATTGGGCTAGGAGTAGTTCTTATGCAGGGGGATAGAGTCATGGTGTATGGGTCTCTACAACTGAGGCCACATGATATAAATTACCTAACACATGATCTCAAGTTATCTTCAGTTGTTCTTGATTTGTTCCGTTGGAGACAGTATTTTATGGGAGAGAATTTTTTGGTGTACGAAGACCACAAAAGCTTCAAGTACATCTTTACACAATGTGATCCGAATCTAAGGAAGTGAAGGTGGTTGGTGTGCCTGAAATCCTTTGAAATTGGGCTACTCTACATGCCTATTAAATGAAGTATAGTGGCTGATGCACTAAGAAGGAGGACTTGAGTACGAGCATTGTGGTAGGCCAGTAGTGAGTGGTAGCTTATGGCATTGTTCTCTATGATGCATTTGGAGGTACAAAATAGGCAGGAAAAAACTTTTCTATCAACCTTTTTTCTGTCCTCTACCCTACTAGATAGAGATAGGATGAGGCAGCTATCAGATTCAGAAGGCCTAGTTCTATGGGAGTGTGTGGTAGGTGAGGACCCTCCTCATGGTTGGATGGTGGGAGATGATGAGATCTTGTGTATCCATGGATGTGTTTGGGTTCCAGTGGATATACGTGAGGTGTTAAAGTAAGAGTTTCATGTTTTAGCTTTGCCAGTTCAACTCTAAGTAACCAAGATGTATCGTGACTTTTGACGTCAGTACTGGTGGATGGGTATGAAGTGAGAAGTAGCTAGTTTGGTTATAAGGTCTTCCACCTATCAGTAGGTGAAGGTATAACATCAGCAACCAGCCATGATGTTATAGCAGTTACCTATTCTTGAGTGGAAATGGGATGATGTTGCAATCAATTTCATGAATGGTTCACCAGGGATTCCTCAAGGTAATGATATTGTTCGGGTTTTTTTTACCAGATTATGAAGTTTTCTCATTTGATGATAGTCAAGGATACCTTTAGTGTTGATGAGCTCAAAAAAATTTATATCTGAGAGTTGGAATTACTATATGGGGTCCCTCTTCCAATCATTTCAAATAGGGACGCGCACTTTAAATCTATTTTCTGGCAGAGTTTACATAGGGAATTGATTAAACATGTAATTTTAATCACAACATACCACCCTCAGGCTGATTTCCAGTCAGATCGTACAACATAGTTTCTAGATGATATGATGCGAGAATGCATCTTTGATTTTGGGGGCTCTTGCGAGAGGCATATTCCTCTGGTTGTGTTTTCCTACAATAACAATTATCAGAAGATGATACATATGGAACCTTAAAAGGAATTATATTACAGGACATCACGTTCTACCATGTGTTGTTTAGAGGTAGTTGAGGCAACTTTACTAGGAACACTTCTTATCCAGGAGACTTCTGAGTAGATCTAGTTGATTAAGAAGTGGATGTCTACATCACATTCTTGTCATAAATATTATTTTTATTGCTACAGAAGACCCCTAGATTTTGAGGTTAGGGATCGTATTTTCTTAAGTGCTTCACCGAGGTTGGGACATAGGTAGATAAGGAGATTGGGTAAACTTTCACCACAATATTTTGGGATGTTTGTGATTCTAGAGAGAATCGATACAGTTGCCTTTTGGTTGTAGTTACCTCAGAGTTACCGATCTATGAAAAATATATTTGATGTATCTCAGCTTCTCTGTTACCATTCAGACTCAACTCACAATTTTCTGCCTAAGGAGGTTGAGGTTCATGTTGATGCATCCTTTGAGGGGCATCTAATTTGTGTCGTCGACATGAGTACGCAGGTTCTCCAAGGATGGTCAGTTCATCTAGTACGGGTGTTACGGAATCATAGTTATTTATAGGATATGACATAAGATTAGGAGGCTGAAAAACATGCTCAGTGGCTAGATTTGTTCTCATAAGAATCTTGACCTCCCTTCAGAGAGCAATTCGAGAACGAATTTCTATAAGGGGGGATATTGTAAGAACCTGGGTTTTCGTATGAGGTACAGATCCATTTTTTCAGTTAAAATTATTTATTATGGCCTTATGTATATACCCATTTTTATCACATGTGTATTGGAGGTGTTCAGGGAACTTTTGGAGTATGGATCTGTTTTTTAATGGTGTTTAAGTCCTAGTGCATGGTTAAGAGAAAACATGTATGGTAGACCGCACAGTTAGACTAACTATGAGAGGGGAGGTAGTAGCTTCCACATGGTTTTCGAAATCGTGTGGTATAGGTTAAACATTCATGTGGTAATTTTGAAATGTTGTAGACTTTTAATAGAGATATATCACATGGTTACTGCATGTTTAGTTAGACCCTGCAAAATAACCATGAAATGTGCCCCTTAGAGATAGTGTGTTGTGCACAGTTTCCACACGGTTTGAGAAATCGTGTCAGTAACCCATGTGAGTCTTCTGTGTGTTTTTATTGATAAAAAAATTAAAATGAAAACTTCCTTTTAAAACCATTTTGGGGTTTCCTTTAATCAAACAGTATCCCTTACCGTGGAGATCTCACTTTTGGCACCTAAGCTAGGATTTGATCTTGTTTTTTCATCTGATATTTGTTTTAATCATGGATAATATCATTGGATCTATATTAGTAAGGCTTAAACTCCTTTTTACACATTCTTGTTTCTTCATAACAATGATTTCCCAATTCAATTTTAGGCTCATATACCATCATTTTTCATTCTTCATCCATTTTTCATATTTCTCCTAAACTTCGATGAATCAGGACTTGATATTAGATGAGCTCTCTTCTATCGAGCGGAGGTAGGTGTTCTATGTTTTTCTTCATCTTTTCTAGTGATTTTTGGGAGTTCAGCCTATATTCCACCCATCAAACTTTCCAGCGCAGCTTCATTTCTTAGTAAATCTATGTATAATAGGATTAGTTAGACCTAGTGAGGATGCATGTTGGTTCTGTTTAGGTGCGTTGACACCTGTTTCTTGATTCAAGGTCACCCATGGGGTGTGCCATAAGGAAATAACATGTTTATACCTATTTAGACCACCCAAGAGGTGTGTACTTGTGCTTTTCTTATTAAAGGAAACTCATTAATGTATAAATACAATATAATAGTTTTCCTAGGATATGTACTACCTCATAGCTTTGTGAAATCATGTTATGTCATGCCTTTATGATTAGATGGATCTGATAAACGGATTATGTGGGAGGGTAGGCCCATGTAATTTTTAATGATAAATAGAATGTATGAGTGGGTATAATCATATATTGTGCTTGATTATGTGAGCTAATATAATCACATGGGTTTAATTGTTTTAATTGTTTGTATTAAATTTATGGTTTGATAGATTCCATGGAATCCTCTCCATGGATTTAAAACACAGTAGTGGAAGTCTTGGGTTGACTCTACCCCTTGGGTCTAGATTCCAAGGGATGCCACGGGACTTGCTACCTTGTGGATCTATCTTTCCTAGACTCATGTAGGAAATGCTGGTATAAATTCTCCTAGGACTCTTACAAGTTCCTAGACTGAGTTTCCAGTAGGACGTCCATGAGACTCGATGTGGATGCCTTAGAAGAGTTCCTTGGATTTGTCCCTTTTTGTCTAGATTTATTACAAGGATTCCCTCATACATGACACCTTGAATCCAACCCTTATAGTCTACACTTCACTATACGGAATGTCCATGGGATTATACACTTGTTTATATGGTGTGTTCATGTTTTATTCAGTATGGATGGTTGTACGGTGAGTTCATGAAACTTATTTTACTTGTTAATAGATTCCTTGTTAGGAGTTGACTCTTTTGAAAGTATCCTAGAGGGGATGTTTGGTTTTACAATTATAGTATACTTTTTCCATGGAAATACTCTCTTTATCCACTCAATTAGGCCCTCACTACTATTTGGAAGCCTCTAGTGTTTGGGGAGATTCTCCTAGGTCCATGTGGCCAACCGGGTTCGGAGCACTATTTCGGGTGGCATCTGGTTCTGGGACGTCACAGGTAACATTTGAATCATAAGACCCATGAAACAAATAACTCAAAATCAACTTTAAATACCATGATTATAAATAGTGTCAGGATATATCATATCAAAAGTGTCATTATATACACTTCATAGAGGATTATGTTGTGAATAAGGAATATGTCTCATGGAAGTAAAAGTGAGGTGACAAACCCTTACCTCAAGTTTTACTTCCTTTGTATGTTTCCAAACCTCCTATATAATCAATATAATATTATTATAAATGTATTAAAACCCATAATCATATATATAAAACATTATATTATTTACTTATAGTCTTTTACCACCTATTTAATAACAATTCTTTTTTAAAATCACTTTTTGTGGAGATAAATTCTTTGTTTTTAATGTATAGTTTGGATCATTATTTTCAGTCCTTTTAAATTGATCATGGTTAAATAACATAAATAATTTTATCCATTATATAAATATAATATTTATTCATTATATGTATTTTTAACATAATCTATAAAATTTACAGATAAAAAATGGAACACACGGTTCACAGAGACAGTCAGTCATACAAAAGCATGAACATTGATACCATTTTTCTTGACAAATGGTATGAAAGTAAAATTAATTTTAATTTACCTTTAAATAATATTTATAATGTCATATATAGATTATAAATAAATGAATTACCCCTTTATTTCCATCCATGAAAAAATAAAATGAAAAACATTTCACATCGCTATGTAGAGGTGAAATTCTACGCGTACGCACAAGCGATGTTGTTGTTTTCCAACATATTGGAAGGTAAGAAATTATATGTGAAATTATATAACCACAACTATTTTTAGGTCATATATTTAAAATATATTCCTTAATTTTATCTTACTGTCTTCCATATAATTTTTAAGAGAAAGATGTCAGATTGATACATGAGTTTGTAGTTACAAATACACATGAGCGACGTTATCGTATACCCCCATGGAATAGTAAGTAAGAAGTTATATGTGATATCATAATTTAAAAAGAATAGTAATTTCATAAATATTATATAAATATTTTAAATCCAACATTACATCCTTCCTTGAATGGTGGTGGTGAAAAATTAATTGCATTGGTTTGTAAGGAAGTAGTCTGTCGTACACACAATCGACAGTTTAATTTCACATAGGATTGAAGTAGAGATATATATGTATTACTACATTTAAATAAAAAATATATGTATATATTTAATAATTTTTTTATATTATCATTTTTGAGATGATTTAAGTGATTTGGATGAAGAACTAATATAAATACACATATTTATAAATTTTACCTCTTCTTTGAAGAGCCTCTTTAGTTTTATACCCAAAGACTTCTTATGAGGGATTAAAAATCCAAATAAGCCATATAGGATGTTTGAAGTAATGTAATTAAGATCATTTTTTTGTCTTTACCTATCCAATTTTTTTTTTGAAGTGTGAAGAGGGAATAAAAGGGGGTGGCCTTTTATAAGTGGGGGAGAGGACGCACATGGTATTTTTTTTAAAAGATAATGTGATACCCATGTTTTTCTCATAAAAAAAGCGTATAAAATGGTTAAATATAGAACCTTAGAGGTTATAAGGTTACTATAAGGCAATAAAATTGGTGTTTCAAAAGTTTTACGTCATTTTAGTCGTTATCTTCTAAGTTTAACCCCTCATAATCCCATTTTTACCACAACTTCAATAATTAAATTTTTGTTGCTTTAATAGTTCATTTTGGTAAAAAAATTAAGTTAAACATATTATATAATTTAAATTATGAATATTAAAATTTGGAATTCATTTTCTTATATTAAGTTCACATAAGTGGGGGAATTAAATTTAATATTAAACTTATAGGCGCTTCTAAAAGTTGTGTTTTCTAAAGAAAAAGATTCAAAAGTATAAAAAATTTAATATCAAAATTAAATATTATATTGATTAAAATGACCTCAATTAGTTAATTTTTAATATAATTTCACTAATTTAACTTTAAAACCAATTTAAAATATAATTTTACAGTGTGAAAAAATTAAACAAAAAGGTAATTGTTAATAAAAATTAGTATTTTTCACTATTCATCATAAAAATAATCTTTTTAAAACATTATCATAAAATACCCCAAATATTATTGTGGAATATATATTTAAAAAATAAATATTTTTCAAATAAATTTTCTGAATTTTAAATAATTTAGTAATATATTACATGCCCAAACCGTGACTAAACTGTCGTTTTAAAAAATACAGTTTTTTCTGAAAAAATTTATTTTTCATTAAAATAATTTTTATATTATTAATAATAAATAGCTATCAATTGAACTAGTTTTATACATGTTTAAAACATATTATTTTCATAATTTATTTATTAATATTCTTACCTACCAACATAATTGTTAAGTTATAATAGTTATGTTTAAATTATAATATTTTAACAGAGTATCGTGTTTCGTTCAATCCCAGTGGTCTGTGTGGTACAAGCTATCAAAGATATTGAATTTATTTAAAAATAAAGAAATGATAAAGTCGTGGGGTGTTACATAATCCTTTAATATTTTTGTTTAGTGTTATATTTTTTATCAAATATGATGTTCCTTTTTCAAATGATCATGATGTTATAATAGATCATCCTTGTTTTCAAATAAACTCAAACAATAAAAATTCAAAATTCAAAATATTCCCTAAAAACTCATTTTAATTTTCATAAATATTTATCCAATACATCAATAAAATTAAACAAATTAGGATATTATAAAAAAAACTCAAAAAAACCACAAGTCCAAACTACATGTCAACATATCACATGAATTACATGAGTTTTCCTTAATCATTTGGTAAAACCCAGGGCATTCTAAATATCAAAACAAAATAGGATACCAAATCGTACTTCACTGGACCACATGGTATGTGTGACCAAGTTCAATCCACACAATAATTCCTTATACATCTCAGGATTTATAATTTGGTTGATGTATGATTTATCATGCCATGAAAACCAACCCCACACCACAATTTGTTTTTTGTTTCAATACCAAAATATAAAATAACCCCCAAGGAAAATCCATCATACTTTTGAGAATAAATAAAATATCAACAATATTAAAATATAATTTCTTTCTCAAAATTAAAATACCATATACCCTTGTAGACTCAAGCTTCATCATGGCAGGTGATGATCATACAACAATTCATGACCAACCTCATGAGTCCCAAAAACCATTATTATCTCAATACTACTAGGACACCTAAAATAAAAAAAAGGATACCCATGAAGCTGATAATGTTTCAATGGATAAAATAACTTGGATACACTAATACAATTTCATCACAAAACATCACATGTTATTCATCCATAAAATTTTTCAATAGCCTCACGATAGGGATCAAAGAGTATTCTAGACCTCTATGGTATGGGGAAAACTTCATGGAATTATATAGAAATAATGGGAATGATTTCGGCCTTGAATTAAAGTTAAATATTAGTAGAAAACTAAAAAAACTGACATGAACCATCCTTATATCATATATAGATACCAAATTATATGTAGACAAATAAATTATAAAGTGGAAAATAAAAGTAAAAAAAGTAACGGTGCACAACACCTCTCTCCACCATTCATATGCAGAGACCCAAATCCACCTCCAGAAGACTTTTCTTTGGCCACCAACAGATATTTATACCCTTCATACATAGAAAGTATTAAAATCTTAATTTTAAAAGAAAAATTAAGTAAAGGCATACCCTCTAGTCATTCTATAAATAAAGGTGAAGTAAATTCATACAAAATCAAGAAAAAAGGAACCATGAGTTGGTTGAAATAAAATAAACAACTCACCTTAAATAATACAACGCACTTAAGAGTGGGAAAAGATTATTTAAAACATAAAATTAAATTATAGGGAGGTTTGAGCTAAAAACAGTAGACATGCCAAATTGAAACCACACCCCATGTAAAATTATTATATTAAATAACAATTTACTACATGTTTAAACTATATTATTTAAAGATATATTTTATGTTTAAAACATATAAATAAGGATATTTCCAAAACCATTTTATAAATATTACTTTTACTTTTATTAAAATAAAAATAATCATTTTAATGCATTACATTATAAAAAACACATGCTTTGTAAAATAATCCTTTTTTAGAAGATATCACAACTATATTAAAAACACCACTAAAATGAAGAAAATAATGGGAACAATAATAGGGGACCATATAATTAAATTTATAAATGTAATAATTAAAGGAAACCCAAAAAATTTTCCACATATATCAACTAAAATTGTGAATATAAAGAAGCAACTGGACCTCCTCCGACCATATCAATCTAATCGTCAAGGAATATGTGTCTTGGGTTCTAACCTAGGATGACAATGATTAGTAACCTCAAACATTACTTCTCATCATCTATATAAAATTTCTAATATAATGTCCCTAGATAGTGGAGAGAAAACATATATCTCTAGCACATCAAGTAGAAATAGAGCCCATCCTATCACAATTATCCTACCTCGAAACTATAGTCCCCATGACCAATGTAAATTAAGGGAGTGTATATAAACAAGGATTATAACCAATGATAACCATAAATCTTAAATAGTGAGTAATACAAGGATCACAAAGAATATAAAATTACCAAACCTCACCTCTATATCAATCTCAAGTAAAAACTCTAATCATACAAAAATCACATAATATAAAATACAAATATTCCCCATAGGAGACAACCTATATTAATAAAAGTAAAACAGGCTTGAATAGGATCTTGAACTCATACAGCCACTTCAAAATCTCTTAAAAGTGAAAACGGGGACCTTCAATTATATTTTTGAAACATAACTATAAAAGGACTTTTTCTAATTTTAATTTTATAAACATACACACATACACACAGATATATATATATATATATATATCATTGAAAAAAACTCATATTTTCCAATGTAAATTTTTAAACACACACAGATATATATATATATAACATTTTATATATGTAGATCCATCAAATATATATATATATATACTACAAAAAAATTATAAAAGGGGTTTATTTCCATTTAAACCCAATTTTTAAAGAAATAATTCACTGGTACTTTTAATTTTAAAATCCATTTAAAAATTAAATTTAAGATTTTAGAACAAGTTATAAAACAATCCAATTGAAAACCCATTTAATGGTTCAAATTATATTTTAATGAAAAATACAAAAAATTTAAAAAAACATTTCAATTTAATTCTAAACTAAATTGGTGTCAACCCACATTAAGTATTTAAATTTAATTAGAAACAATTTTTTCAATTTTTTTAATAATTATAATTTCAAGTTTCACTTAATATGTTAAGTAAAGGCACTATAATAAATTTAAAACACCATGAATCACTCAAAAAACCCAATTTATTATAAATAATAAGAATAATAAATTAAATAAAGTATTTTTAACACCATGAAATAAAGTTTTCATAAATTTAAAAGCCTATACATTGCGAAACTAATATCAAATTGATAAAAACAAATCCAGAGTAAGAAAAAAACATATCACGTTCAAAGATAGATATCCAACAAGGAAAAAATAAACCCACAAAAACACAATACATTGAAAAATCATTAAAAAATTGTCAAATTGACACCCTAGGGTTCATCAAAATCTAGATGATGTGTGAAGGAAGGGGATAATGCAAAAAGGATAGAGAGAGATAGTGTAACAGATAGAGATAGAGGATACCTTACCTAGGTGTTGTGGTCATAAATCCTCAATAAATCGTAGAAAAATTGTTATGGTAAAGATGTACTAAGATAGAGGCATCCATGTGAGAGGAGGTGAATTATATGGGAGAGGGGTGAGGTGTGATGAGAGAGGGGGAAAATAAGGTATTGAAAATCAATAGTATGGAATTAATCAAAAGAAAAAAATGAAAATAAAAATCAGGCATGATGTATGATTTACCTTAATGTTTTAACAAAGGTTGTTATGACCATGCAGGCTATACTTATCAGTCAAAAACAATGCACATAGTTACTCCTAAGATAATTCATATTTTAAAAAATCATACACAAACAATTAAAAATATCATTTTCCGATATATACGTGGTAGACATGTTTTTTGCATGGTTTGACAAACCATATTAGCTAAATGTGTTCCCCTTTAAAAATTTCAAGATTTAAAATATTTTTGAAATAAATTTCTGGAAACTCTTGATTACTCAAGGTAATATCAAATAATATTAAATAATTTAATAAAAAATGTATTTTTATATGTAAAGATAATTCAAATTAGTTTGGAATAATTCAATTTGTTTTCTATATAAAGGAAAGTTGGACTTTAATCGTGCCACATAATAGTAGAATATAGGTTCTATAAAGTATAAAAGAAACAACCATAACATTTAAGGGTATATAATTAGAAAATAAAAAAAAATAATAATTATTATTTAATATATACTTAAAATTAAGTATTTAAATTTTTTTTGTAAATTATAATTATGAAATTACATAGGTGTTAATTTTTATCAAAACAAAAAATAATAGTATAGATCATAAAGAAACTCACCAAAGAGTTTTAATATTTGGTAATGATAACGGAACAAAAATAATTTAATTTTCAATATATAAAATTAGTGTAAATATCATACGAATTTTGAATATAACTATTATTGAATGACTTGGTCCTAATATCTTAAAAATAAATTAAATGTGTGACTTGAGGCATGTTAAACAATTTACCATATACTTAATTATAATAAATGTAAAGATAATGAAATATTGATATATAAAAATTATATGAAATGGAATACCAACATTGTAATTAGTGAAGAAGACTTGAGTTTTTTTTATAGAGGAAATTAATGAATTCATGGAATAAAAAACATATCTGCTTGAGCCAAAAAAATCTTGGAATATTTAGTAAAACATAAAGGGAATTGGGAAATTCATAGTTTTAAAAGATATTTTTCTCACATAATTTTGATAATCAAAATGTGAAGAATTATTTAGAATTCATATAATAAAATGAATGAAAATGCATTCTGTTTACATGAATGGGTTCATGCATATGTTTTGTGATTTTTATCATAAAGAATAATTAATTGAAAAGAGTTATTTTGTGTTTTCACTTGATAATAATAATAATATTTATGATTAATGGTGATTAATTGTGAAACCTATGTTTTTAATTGAAATACAGGGTATTAGAGGTCTGTAGAGTAGATTTGTTGGAAGATCTCAAATTTTTAAATTAACATTGGTACAGAATTATTTAATATCACATTAGAAAAATATAAAAAATGGGATAAGGTATAATGTTCCAGTGCAAAGAACCTTTCTGTAGGTTAATGTTATTGGGAGGAGAAACTGAATAACTAATGTTACCTCTCACATGATTCTCATTAATAAGAACCTACATGAGATGTTTGTGAAGGAATTAATCTTAGCATTAGTATTTATTTTTAATAAAGGCATATTATATTAGGGTGAATATAAAACCCCTTACATGATATGTGATGGGGATAAACCTATATTTAAATATTTTCAATTTTCAAATGAAAATTTTCTAATCTAAAGTAGAAAATATAGCATTGAAAATGTGAATATTGAGGTGATTAGGGAATGTTTCATAGATATTAATCAAACGTTAAGAATAAAATTATTTAAAAAATTCAATTATATAGGTTTTTAAAGTCATGATGCCACTATAGTGAAAATTTATCACAATTTATAGAAATATAGTGATGAAATTTCAAAAAATTTGTAAGTGAATTGAGAATTTCAATGGGAGGAAATAGAATTTGTAATGATTCAATTTAATAAAATCATAATGATAATATATTATCATATTCTATGATAGTTATGAAAATAAAAAAATTGTTAAAAAATGATAAACGTGTTATTATTATTGATGGGATAGATCTAGTGATGAAAAGAATGGTTGAATTATTTTAACAAATTAATATTTTTACAAAGTTGGAAACTAAAATATTATATGTGTGATGAATATAAGATTAAGAAAATTAGATTAATTTGGTGCTTGATCATATTGATAAATATTATGTTAGAGATATTTTTTACAGTTAGAACATAGAAAGTTAATTTGAATATAATAATATATCCATATCATGTTAAATGAATAATGCAAAGTTATTAAAATCAAAAAAAACATATGTGAAAAGGGTACACCAAGATTAAAGTTATAAATATGGATAAAGAAATTTTTCATTAAATTAGTCTAAATGATTCTATTACGCTTACCCAAATTTATTCAATATAAGTTAATTGAATTTCAAATGGACATTAAGTTAGTTTTCTTTAATGGTGTTAAATAATAAAAAGAATACATTAAATTTTCAAAAATATTTCTTATAAAAGATGTCGCAAATAAGAATTATATTTATATATAATAAACTATTTTTAATTTAAAATAATATCTAATAATGTGGTACGATATTATTTATATTTTTTAAAAGCTTTAATTCCAATGAGGTTGTGTTGATTACAGTATTTATGTGATAGATCGAGATAAAATGACATCTAATGTAAGAAATTTTCTATATTCATGTAATGAAAATATTAAATTCCTATAATTTTTCATTCATTTTTAGTTTTCATGAGTATTTGATTATAATTTCATTTTGAATGTAAATATGGTAAAGTGGTTATAATATATTTTTCATCCATCAAAAAGAAGTTATTATGAAACTAATTGTTACCTTGATGATATTTTTGTTGGATGATAATGAAAATGTGGTAAATATATTTAATTATAAGAAAATCATTAGAAGCATATCATAACCAACGACATCAAGATGTATAATTTTTTTCTATATTTCAAGTAGAATGATAACAATGTACTCAAAAATAAATCCACATACTTATAGAAAATAGAATATATTGGTATATCAATGAAATAATAAATTCTAGACTTTCTATAAAGGGTAAAATTAACATGAATTATTGGGATATATATATATTCATTATTTTTTTAATTGATGATAGAATATCAATATCATGTGGTTCATTCTGTCATGTATATTTTTATATTTCTGAGTTCGTCATGAAATAAGAATACATAACATTAAGCGCTATATAAGTTAAAAACAATTCCCTTATATAATCTTTTACTCATTAAATATTAAAAAATATTAAAACATTGTGTTATTTTTATAATGGTAGATTATTATATTATAATTATATATGACTTTTTTTTATTTCTATAAATATTCTCAAAACCTACTATATCATTCGAGGATGAACCATATAGATATACCGTTTTATTTCATTTAGTTGAGAGTTATACAATGGGTGATATAACTAGTGTATGTGCTTATATAAGATAATGTATAAAACTCGTGTATAAAGGAATATCTAAGTTATGTTTTTAGAATCACTGATTGTCTCTCAGTGTTCATCGGTCTCTATCATATTGAAGACAATGATAAGGGACCTTGCAACCTTGTGACAACCTAGGAATTTAAAATAGTAAAATCATTTTTGACAGCATATATGACATGAAGCACCAAGATAAAAATAAAATATAACACCTTGAAACTTTAAAATATATTTTTTAAAATAAATTTAATCTCTTCGATACCTTATGATTCATGTAACACGGTGTTTAAATTAAATGAAACAATCTATTAAAATATTATTTTATAAACATAACCATTATAACCATTCAATTAAGTGGGAAGGTATTAATAGGACTAAAAAAATTATTAAAATTATTTGGTTTATATGTTTATAAAATAAATTCAATGGTTATCTATTTTATATAAATAAAATAAGAACCATTTTAAAGAGAAAGAATTTTTTTGAAAAACTATCTTTCTAAAAAAAACAGATTAGTCACGCTTTTTGTACATAATTTAAAATTAATTTTTACCTATTTTAGAAATAAAAATTTAAAAATAAACAGAACTTTTAAAATATATATATCAAAAATATATCTGGGATAATTTTTTAGAATTTTATAAAAATACTAATTTTTTTGATGAATTGATAAAAATACTGAATTTTAATTGAAAATAGCCTTTACATTTAAATTATTTATAAAGAAAAATTATATTCTAAAATAGTTCAGAAGTAAAATTTGTTCATTTATATTAAAATTTAACTAATTTAGGTTATAATAAACAATTTCATATAGAATTTTGATATTTAAACATTCTATACTTATGTGAATTTTCTCTTCAAAACCAATCCTTTTCATTGCGTCTATGAGTATAATTTTGAATTGGATTATTTAAACTATTTGAATTGAATTTGGAAAATTTGATTAAAAATTTAGAATCATCATAATTTATGTTATCTAATAATTACAATTTAATATTTGACCATTATGAATTATAAAAATAGTAAAAATTAAATTTTATAATTAAGGTAAATATGGGTTTATAAGGAGGTTAAACTAAATAAGATAACGGTTACAATGAACTAAAAAACTGTAAAAAAATATATATTTTATAGACATATTTTTTCCCTATTGAATATATGTTTCAATAATTACCCATTATGGCATATTTTTTCAATATAAAAAAACATGTTTGTAGTTGATTATTTTCAAAAATACCAAGTGTGTCCTCTCCCCACTTATAAAAGACTGAATCCTCTCCTCCCCTATACACGCTCCAAAATACCTTTAGTTTAAAAAAACTATACCAAAATCTCTACCTTATATGCCTAACTATATCCAATAATACTTGTTTAGATCATAAATCTAATATATGAAGGCTTTATGTAAAACCTAATGAGGTTTCTCGAAGAAGAGGTAATGTTTTTTACTATGTGTTCTCCTTTTACTTCTTATAAATCCTCATAATATTTTTGAACAATGCCTAAATAAAATAAAATTTATATTGTATATGCTGATATGTTGTTATGTTAACTTAATAACCTATATCTATATCCACTTCTTGTTGGAATGAAGTTTGTTTATTCCTAATAATGGAGTTTGGTTTGTGTTTGTTGTTAATCTACAAATGGATGTCTATGGAGTTTGTAAGGAATGAGGTCATACTTTTGAAGCAGAAAGTAGTATTAAAGGTGGCACAGTTTTCAAATGTTTTCAAATTTTTTGGGCCACAAAATTAGGAGTATGGTGTTCTAAAACAAATCATTCTTTAGATAGGATTTAATGGTATGTGAAAAGACAATGAAAATTAGAAAAATAAAGTAACTACATACCTCAGAACATGTACTGTGTACCATGTTCCAGGAATGGTTCACAGCTGCATTACAAGCAGTGGATCCATATGGGGATTCGTACGTGGATCAGTACATTGAGTGGTATGTAGAGCGGTATGCAGAGCAGTACGCAGAGAGGTGCGTGAAACCAATAACAGTTCACAACAAAAGTACGCAGTGAAGGCATGTCGTACATAGGATTGTTGCAGTTCGCAAAATAGGAGTGGTACATGGTGTAGGTTAACTGTACATATATGGAGTTTAGTTTATAGTGAAGATTGTCTAGCATTGAAAATTTGGGTAAATCGGATTAGTGAAATTTTCGGAGTAATGTTCACATTTAAGGAAGAGTAATCTCCCTTGTCAAGAGATTTTTTTATAGAATAAAAATTTTGGAAAGAAATATGGTGAAGTCTGAAGTGTTATGCGAAGGAGAAGATGATATGTGGGGAGAATCATCTGCATAAGGAAAATAGTCTGTGGAAGAGATCATGGTTTGAATAGAAAGATCATGTAGTACACGGTGGATCTAGGAAGTACGTGAAGCAAGACTGTACGTGGAGGAGTGGGATTGTACGTGGAGTAGATCAGGATGCGGAGAATGGTAGTTTGAAGAGGTGTTGGACAGTACACAGAAGAAATAGTGATATACAGACACAGCAGCGGTACGTGAAAATAGTTTCAGTATGTGGAACACCCAAGGAAGCCTGAAAATTGACCAAATCTGTTTGAAAAATTAATTTCCATAACATATCAGTGTACGTGAAAATAAATTACATATGTGGGTGATTAAAAGACTTTAAAAGAGAATGTATTTATAGTGTAGGATGCATGATTTAATTAGGAACGTTTAATGTGACCTTCAATTAAATAAACTAAGTGAATATTATCCCAACGCAGTGACCTAGGAGGAGTCAGCAGAAGTGATCCAAGGGATACAGTGTGTGATCCCTAAAATATAGTTAAGTTAGTGCGCTTGGAACAGTGTGACTATGATAAACACTTTTAATCCAAAACTTGTAAACATTAGTGGTTTTGGTATGACTGGACCTATATCGGTGTATGCTCCTTGTAAGTATCCCTTAGTGGTGAACCAAGTAAAATTGTTTTTTCATTGTTTTGTATGTGATTGTTTATTTTCTGCAGTTCTCTTTCAGACAGGTTTAGGAAATTTCCTAGAAATGTGGGAATAAGAACCATCAGTTTAAAAGAAATATTTTACACCCTGATTCTCCCCTCCACTCTTAGAGTGTTCTGGGTCCTTCACTTCCCTCAAATGGAAAATGAAATCGTTGATCGTGTGTATGGCGGACTATCACCTCGTGAACCGATGAAGATTGGTTTCCATCATGAACATTCAAGGATAGATATGTAAGTAATGATTTATTATATTTATGTATTATTAAACTTATATACTTATCCTATAACATATACATTCTTACTTTCCATTCTATGATGGATAAGATAATGTCTCTCATTTGAATAGTAGACTACCACCTTGCAAAGCGATGTGATTCGTTTTTCACATACTCTTTACATGAAAGTTATTGAGGATAAAATTTAACAAATATATGTGATATATATTATCTAACCATACTTATAGAAATATATTATCACATATAACTTCTTACCTTTCAATCCATTGGAAATCAATAATGTTTCTCATGCATATGTGTGGACTAATGCCCCCACATAGCAATGTGAAATGTTTTTCATTCTATTTTTACATGGTTGGTAATAAGGATGGGTTTTATTGATTTAAATGGTATATATTACATAATAATTATTCTTAAAATTTTAATTAATATTTATTTTCTTTTTTTTCCATCAATCGAGAAAAATGGAATCAATGTTCATGTGTATGTACAGCTTAATTTCTCCAAGAATGGTGTAATCAATTTTCTATCTCTAAAATTAATAGATTTTAATAAATAAATATATAATCAATATATATAAAATTTATATCATATTCAATATAATGTATATTATTTTATAGTTATCAAATTAAAATTATCAAAATTACTGAACCTAAACATACATGAAAAATGAATCAAGTATCACCTGAAATATGGATTTTAAAAAAGAATGTGTAATAATTGACTGATAAAATAATATAAGTAAATATTATATTGGATGAGATATATGAGTGTAGTTATTTAATGGGTTTTTAATAAAACAATATTTAATATAGAGGAGGTCTGGACACATTCTAATGAAGTTGAACATGTGATAAGGGTTTCTTGTCTCAATTTTACTTCTGTTAGATATACGTCATAATCACCACTAATTCCTATTTGTGGTGTATATATGATCCATTTGGATATGATTTATCATTTATGTATTTCTATTAATGGTATTAAAAGTTTCATTTGAATTTATTTCTTTCATGGGGTTTATGATTCAAAAGCTACCAAAGTGGTAAGGGTTTATTTCAAAGCCTCACCATTATTTGGGATAGTTTTTGTTTAACTCTTCCTTTGGGGAATTATTTGATATTTCTATATAGAAATAAATATCATTTCATCAGATATGGGTATTCATGAACAATTTCAAGTAATAGCTCCATTTTTATAATCTTTGGTACTTAAAATGATTAATAAAATGGTTTTATGAAAATTTGATATTATTTCTTTGTTCAGCTGAAAATCATTTTTCACAAAAATCCATGTTTTATGAAAATATTTTCAAAAAATGTTTTTACCCTTTTACAAATGATTTATTAAATAAGTTATACCCAATTTTAATATTTAATTAATTATTTTAAAGTAATATTCATGTCATTTTTGAAATAAGGCTTATTTATCTTTTACGAAAAATATGAAATGAATATTTGTTTTAATGTGTACAAAATAAAAAAAATTCCACTATCAGAACTAATAAATGTTTTAAATATTATTTTCCACAATTTCAAATTTTATTTTCAATTAAAAATATTTTAAAAATATATTTCAAAGTTGTAACATTAAAAAAAATTCAAAGTAAAAATGTTATTTCCCTAAAAATGTTTTTAATGACATTTTTATTGTGTTTCTATTCATCAATGACATCAACCCTTTAGTGTACTTATGATTCATTGGGGATATGTTTTATTGATACTATATGTATTATTTATTTAGATTTTTTATGATCAGTTTGCATGAATATGTACAATTTTATTATCACTCACCTTATTACACTAGATGGTTTTTTATTATGTATACTGATTTGGTATGTATTTCCATTTTGTATGTTAGTTTTTTCATAAAGTTTTTTTTATTATGTTTCACCAATTTCATATGAAGAATGAATAATACTTATTATGATATGGTTGTGGCCATAAATTACATATCCCCTTAATGCATCTGAAGGACTCGAGAGACAAATTAACTTGGGTATTTGGCTGAGGACTTACTCATTTATGTAAGATATCTTGAAATATGGAATTAATGATAATAATTATTTTCATGAATCCTTTAAGGTATGTTTAAGATGAAATAAATTATTCATTCCATCATTATGAATTTTTTTATTGATATTCCATTTCATTCTTGGATTAGTTAGAATAATCATGGTTATGTTTAAAGCTTATGAGATAATGTTTATGGAATTATTTTATCATCATTTTTTCCTTCAATATTATTCTAACATTATTGATTAGATTTAATGTGATTCATTTATTTACCATTTTATATTGATTATTCATTATTTATGCATAGATTCTACTATATATTCACCCTAACTGAGAATCTGAGCACAACCATTTATTGTGTATAATTTCCCCCAGGTTACTTGGAAGTGTTTTGTGATTGATATGTGGGGATAAAGTATGAGTAATAATTGTGTTCTAAAAGAAAAAACTTTTTTTATTTTATCTTCTCAACTATAATGATAATTTTAAGTATTGATCTAGTTTTACAATATAATTAAAGTATTCAATCCTTTCATACATGATTAATTGTATATTATGCTAATTTAATAAAGTAGACACCAGTTATAGGATTTTAGGGTCGGGGTTATTATAGTTGGTATCAAAATAAGTTTAATAGAACTATATTTTATAATTTTAGGATATAATATATTATATTTAATTCTTTATAAATGTTACCTAGTATAAGAAATGGTAATTATATAAATAAATATAATCCATAGAGTAAGAATTATCATTCCTTTTAAGGGATTAATCTATTCTTTCAAAGGGTACTAGTCTCCCAAACATTATCATCATACAAATACATGATATCATGTTCTATAAATGTAGAGGAATAATTCAATAAGTATTATTCCTTTAAAGGTAATCCATGGAATAATACAATGGAAGATAAAAAAATGGATAATAGGAAGAATGATAATAATTATTTTCCCATATATGGTAATTATAGAAAGAAAAAAACCTATAACTTTATTTAAGGGAATGGGATTTTTTTATAGGTATGGATCGAAAATCCACCATACTCATTATTTCAAGGTAATGAAGGAAATTTCCAATGTTTAATCTTTATTGTTATGAGATGGGGAGCTATGTAAATGAATCCCTTAAGCTTCAAAGTAGGGTGCTTTAGAAGAAGCTAATAGATCAAGGTCGATATTATGTTATTGATATGGCTGAAATGGAATGATTTCTATGATTGTGTATTTGGATCCAATAAATATGTTGTAAAATTACTTTATTGATGGTATTATAATTATAATAATCATGAAATTCATAAGGATTGTGCTACATTATTATTTAATTAAGGATTTGAAATCATGTGTTGAATGGTACTAAGAAAAGTTATTCATTTTCATGTTAGTCTTCTAAGAAAAAAATTATTAAGGGAAGATTACCCTTAATATTTTATTTATATTAGGATAATAATTATAATTATATGTTTGTGGTATAGTATTAGTGACTGAAATTTTTAAGTGATTTGGTGGTTCATGTTATCTTTGTTGGATTTTACTTCATGTGTGGATCTATGGAATATATTCAAAAACTGGAAATTTTATTTCTAGAAGAACGCATGTTTTCAATAATGGTTTATAGTGATCATGGTATTTAGATATTTGGAATGTGACATTAAGATACACTTTATCTTTTTAGGGGAATATAATGTTGATTTACTAACTTTACTTCAGAATATTTGGACATAAAATTTGGAGAGACATATTTTTGATGAGACTTAAGGTTAATTATATATGTAAATATTATCTTGAACTTTGGTTGTTATTGGATAATATATTCTATACAATTTGATATTGGAAAATATATATAGACAGGAGGAATGACTTATCATTCAAGTGGTATATTAAATGTGCTCAAGGAATAAAAATTAATTTTAGATATTCATTTTATGGAGTAATAAATGAAGTGGTAATTTATTGAATTAAAATAAAAGGTTGAAATTATACCTATTAAATAGAATGATATTATGTTTGTACATTTTCTTGTGTTCTGGGTCTAGATTTTAAAGGAATTCCTCAACTCTAGGAAAATGATATTGAAACAAAAATGTTACCATAAAACCTTCATTTTCGATGAATCAAATGGTCTTTTAACTCATCATAGATTTTTGGTTTTGTGGTTGTTGACTTTATCTTGATCATTCACCTTCTGGTGATCAATTATCTATATCACCATCCATCATTATTTTTCAATTTTTTTTACTATGTCCATATATTCACTTATCATATATGTTCCCCTATCTAGAAACCAAGTTATGTAATTATTCTTGATGACCTTTAGACTTCACATTCTATCTTATGAAGAGGATGTTTTTTAATCCTTCTCATAGTGTGTGATTTCAATAAGGTCATTCTATGATTATCTACCCATGATTATGGAGATCAAAATTAAATTGGAAGGATGCAATTTATTTAAGGGGGTTGAATATAACACCTAGTGATTTTAAAATAGTAACATCATGTTCAATAATATGTATGACAAAAAACACCAAAATTTTCAGAAAATATAACACCCTTAGACTTTACAATATATTTATTTTCAAATAAATCGAATCTCTTTGATAGCTTGTGTTGTAAGAAACATAAATTTTAAATAAAGTGTGATACTCTATTAAATTATTTTTCTTTAAAAATGACCATTATAACCTGGAAATTAAGTTTGAGGATGTGATGAGTTTCATGAACTAGCCCAAATATGGTAGTACCATAATACCCAAGACAACTTTAACATATCTTAAGGGATTTCCCAATCTCCATGGGTTGGTGACTAGCAACTAGAACTAAATAGTTTGAAAGAGGAAATGTTTTTTCAAAAAACTATATAAGATAAAATATACAAGTGAACATGCTCAACACTCCAAATGGAGAAAGTACTAGGAAAAAAAGGTAAATTAAAACCCAATAGAAAGAAACGCATATCAAAGGAAACATAGTCCCAAGATTAAAACATCAATTGAATTGAATATGTCTCAAGGAACATTTATAAAATATGGAAAATAGGTCCACAGGTCACCATCATCACTCCATGATCCAAAGGATCAATAACATCCACCACCTACAAGTGGAACTTTTCCTATGCTCAGACCTGAAATAATAAAGCATAAATTATCTAAAGAAAATGTAGGGTGTGAGAAACAAATCCTAGTAATTACTCACCAAGTTTTCCATAATCAATACAATAGCAATTAACTATTTATGAAATCAGTTTATAAAAAACAAGGCATTAAATTAAATTTTCAAATTTAAAAAAAATAGGCTCTTATAATAAAAGGATGGAAAATATTTCAAACCAAAATTAAAATAGGAATAATTGATAATTTTATATGAAATATTTTAAATAAATCAGTTGTAATGAATAAAATAGTTCAATAATAAATGGTATGTATATCAAGTCAAATAACTTGTTGCACCATGGTTAAATTCCCTACATTACATTACCTACAGGCTAAAGGGATCTCATATATATCATCTGTGATCAATTCACATAAATTGTGTGTATAAACAATCAACGCTCCAATTGGGGATCCCATTATAAGAAATAAACATACACTCCAAATATGGGATCTCATCAAGATTATCCTGAGCTGAATTCGTTTAGTTAGTATTATCAAAGTCAAATTGTTGGGGATCACGAGTCTAGTGTGCTTATCCCATCAACCTACTAACTACCCAGGCTCTCATTTTCTTCTATAATCAATCAATCAATCAATTAAATTTGCAATCAATCATTTCTATATATAATTTCCCAATTTTTGTATTCAAAATACCTTTCTCATTTCAACACCAAAAAATATGTTTTCATCATTTAAAACTATTTCAAATCAATTTTCCATTTAATCCATGTTATAAAGTTGAAATCAAAGCACTTAATAAATAAATTTACAAATCAAGCTATAAATTTTTATAAATTCACTTAACAATTTCAATTCCATTGAAATTGGTCTTTTTCTCTAATCTCATTGCCATTTTAAATCAGAAAAGAATAATCAAATTTTCATGTCATTAAGTCAATTAATTTTTTTTCAATTTACTCAAGAAATGCAAGGTTTCAATATTAGGGAGTGGAATTATAGAACCACCTACTTTAAATAAAATATAAACAAAATCAATATCCGCAACAAGATTCTACAATGGAGAACACAGGTTCTGAAGATCTAGAAGAAAAACCTATAATTGAGATCTAATAGAACATAGTTTAGATCCAAACATTAAATGATGATCTGTAAAGATATAATGATGAGGAAAAGACAGATTATAAGAAACCACATGATAGGATATCCACATTCCAAGGGGAGATTGAAAAATATCAACACTGATTTGATCTACAAAGAAAAGGTTTTGTAGGTGTTAGGATCACCTATTGGGAGCCTTAAACAACCAATAAATCATGTTAGGGTTGAATGGGGGGATTTGAAATCGTAAATGGGTGGTTTGGAAATTTTAAATAAATTTTTATATGGCTTAAAACTGCATGACTGATTCCCTAAGGAGGGCCACATAGTTCGAAAAATGGTGTGCCCTAACTATATGTCCCTATTCTCTAGGGTGAATGGATTCTCATTGGTGAATATATAGTTTGGTTAATCATGCACTAACATAAAAATTCCCGCCACCATAGGATGCATGGTTTGGAGGGTTTGGCCTCAGATTTTGGAAAAACCATGTACCCCCTCTAAAAAACCATAAAATATCACACGTTTAACTAGTCCAAACCACCTATTTTTCATTAATCATGCACCAACCATGAACAGTCCCAATGGCCTCCAAAAGATTCTAAATTATCTTGCAATGAAGCCAAAATAAGTCCCAAATTAAAGGATATCAAAACTAGGGTAAAGGAATAGCTAAAAGAAGGTAATATAATGTTACAACCTCCCCACCATAAAAAAATTCTATCACTATAAATACTATCAAGAATTTTCCATACCAAATAGATGAATCCAATGGTATCTTATCAGTGCCTCACAATCCCAAGTCTAATGATATTCCAATAAATTATTTCATATAACATAGACCAAAGTTATCATCCTCCCATAAAGTTCCATTATCCTAGAATCAAAAATTATTACTGGGTGCTATGTCACTGATAAATCAGGCTCAACATCAAGATCCTCTTAACTCATGACTTGATATGGGTTATATAGATACTTCTGAAGCTACAATACATGAGACATATTGTGTTTCAACAAAAATGCAATGGAAGTTCTTAATGGTAAAACACTTTCCTAACCTTATCAATAACCTTAAAAGGTCCCATAAACAATAGTGCAAGCTACCATTGTTTCCAAATCTTCAATGAACCAAATGATGTGAAACTCTAAAAAACACCTTGTCAAAAAATAAAAACTCCATAGGTTTCCTATTATAGTCAACATAATATTTGTACTAGATCTATGCCTTCAACATTCTCTAATGAATCTGAATCATTGTTGTCGTTTCTTAGACCAAAACCAATCCAAAAATATAACTTTCACCAATGAATTAGAGATATATAAGGATGGAAAAACAAGGCCTCAAAAGGAGCCATATAAATTGTAGAATGGTAACTTTTATAATAAGAAAACTCAACTAGTCCCAAATGGAAGTCCCAAGCTCCATGCAAATAGAGAACTCAAGTACGTAACTTGTCTTCAAGAATCTATATAGATATTTATGTCTAGACATATATCTACTAATTATATTCCATACTCAACCATACTTGAGATCTCAGTGCCTCTTGGAGGCCTCTCTAAAATAGAGAAGTAAAACGGGGTTACCAATGAGAGACTATAGTAGAAGGAACACTATGAAATCTAAAAATATCCTTTATATAGAGTCATCCCATGTCCTTAACTTTGGTTTCATCGTGAATGGGTAATAAGTTGTCAAATTTCACTAGTTGATCAATCACACCCCATATCATATTATTCTTATGAGGGGTACACAGTAACCCAACCACAGTCTATAGAGATCTCATCCCACTTCTAAGTCAACACTGGAAGTGTTTGAAGTAGACTTACATGTCACTGGTATTGACCTTGACCTACTATCAAGTATAACAGTAAGAAACAAAATCAGTAATGTCTCTTCTCATACCATACCACTATAATCAATGCCATATATCATAAAAAATATTTTTATTCCCAGGTTGCACCACCCACTTAAGATTTTGTAAATACTCTATTATATCTTTCCTTGTAGGTAAAATCACAAAAAAATTGATTCCTCTAACAAATCATACCCCCATAAGAGAATGTCTATGTACCTACAGTCTCTCAAACATAAATAGAGACATCATTTCCATAAAATAAATCACCTAGATATATACTCCTAAAAATCATCTTGAGAAGAGTGGAATTCAACTGAACACTTGTCAAGATAGCATGTTTCCCTTTTCCCAAACTATTAGATGGAACTGTGTAAAAACAATCCATCATGTTCCATTATTCTTATGATTCATTCATGACCTGGGTTGGAAGTTTCCTACCCAATGCATCAGCAACAATATATCCCTTACCCTAGGTGTAGGTAGTGTTGAAGTCAAATGACTGCATGTACTTCACTCAATTTCTTTTGAGGAGGTTCATATATTTTTGATAAAATATATAACTCATGCTTTTGTGTTTGGAATAAATGGTAAACCTATATCCAAAAAAAGAAATTCCACCAAATCTTAAGAACATGGGTCATAGAAGTGAGATCAAGTTTATGAGTTGTAAAATTTTTATTGTGTGGCCTAAGATTCCATGAACCATAGACTACCAGTGATCACCCTACAAAATAACACATCCAAAACCCAGACATGATATAACACAGAAGATCGTATATCCATACCCAACCTCTAGAAGTGTCAATAGTGTCACAAGAGTAAAAGGATGTTTCAAATTGGAAAAATAACTCTAACATTTATCATCCTAATATAATTTCATCCACTTCCAAGGGAAATCATCCATCAAATAAAACAATATTAATAAATCCTAAGATCCCACTAACCCTAAGTAGCTCCAAATCTCAAAACAAATCTATGGTTTCTCCCAAGTCATAACAACTTTCGCCATCTTAGGGTCAACTGAAATACCATATTCGAAGACCAAGTTTCCTAAAAAAATTATTTTCTAAATCTAGAAATCACATTTCAATATCTTGGCATAGAGTTTGGGATTTCTAAACATTTATAGAACTACTCTCAGATAAAGCATATGATCCTTATTAGACTGGGATTAAACCATAAATTCATCCACAAATACCACCACAAATTTATCATGATACTCATTGAATATTATTTTAATCAACGCCATAAATACTATAGGATTATTGGTTAGACCCAATGGATAAAAAAAATACTCATAATATTCATACCTTCTCTAAAGGGAGGCCTTCTAAAATTCATATTTTTGTATTCTAATTTGGTAGCAACCAAAAGGTCCAATCTTCTAGAATCACTTAGATCATTTCAACTAGTCAAAAAAATCATCAATCTTTGGTAATATATACTTTCCGTCAACCCTAACAAGATTGAGTTTCTGGTATTCAACAAATACATTAAGTGTTCCACTAAATTTCTTCATCAAGAAAATAGGCACCACCCAAGGTGATACACATGGGCATATAAATTATTCCTATAACATATCATCCAACTTATTATTTAACTCTTTCAAATATATTGGTTCCATATATTAATAAGGTATAGACATTGGTTGAGTATCAGAAACTAAATCAATAGAGATATCTACCTATATTACTAGAGGAATACTATAGAAATAAAAATAAAACATGTCAGGAAACTCGATGGTGATTGGAGGGTGGTCATCACTCAAGGATTACTACTCCAAATCAAAAAACGACACAAATATTAATTTCCATAACTCAAGATATTAAGTTGTATCTCTACTCGACCTTAGGTCCCATTCTACCTAAAAAATGGAACACCCCATCGGGTGAAGTAAAGTATACATGTCAAAGATAGTATTTAGTTCATGAATTTTTAGCAATGATAAAATCCATAATGAAAATGACTTTAATAGGTTTCATGTTGAGTACCAAAAAAATCCAAGAAAGATCAATCTAAAATAAAGAAAAGACACAAGCAAGATAATAGAGACCCTGGTCTCTCTTTGTTATAAGGGGAAAAATAATATCCGTCATAGAAGATAAATTCTCCATAGACAGATTTAGAAAATTCATAATACATGTCAATATAAAAAAGTGAGATGCATCAGTATAAAATAAATTAGTCACTAAAGATGAAGCTATAGTGGTGGTATCTCTCACTATCACTGGACCTGTATCATCTTCCTCCGGATACTCTTCCACTACGTGAATAATCCTAGTTCAGGATGCTTATGGATATAAACCCTTAGATCTTGGAGCTTCATATTGCACCATAGTATTTTTAGGTGATGATGAGCCCATTCCACTTCATGGAGCATAAAAATGGTAGAATTTCTATAGGATTCTTGAGTGACCATAAGAACAATATATCTTTGGAAACTCAGTAAAAACACATCGTGAAAGACCAACCTTACCACACTAAAATAAAGTCAAAGGGAAACTTTTTGATACTACAAGAGGTCTAGAGTAAACCTACCTTAAAGAACCACCATAAGACTCATCACACTTAATATTTCCGTAAAAATAATTTACTAAAAAACAGTTGAGAGAAAAAAGAACTCCCATCAACCCTGTCTTATCAGCCCAATAAAGCTCAAAAATCCACGCCCTGTCAGGTACATCAATATACGAAGTGATCATAAAAAATAAAATGGGTGAACATATATCATATCATAGACCCACATTGAACCATTAAGGCTTGATTTCCCCATTCTATAGAATTTAAATAAAGAGTTAAAAAATCTCAACAAAGTGGGTTTCATACTACGTCATGGTTATGTCATCCTACTGAAGGTTAGAAACAAAATTTCCATATCTAGTACTATAGATTCTAGATATAACTAATTAGTGAAAAGAACCATATGTTCCAATATAAACCATCATTCTTCTTTGTCACGTCATCAAATCTTACCACCTCATGATAGTCTCTTTTGGCTTAAAAGTAGAACATTTCACCTTAATCTGATCAGAAGTCTCCAAGAAATCAAAAATGCACTCTATCTTGTTCAACCAATGCTCAGTCTATTTATGATAATTAGTTCCCAAGAAAAAAAAGGTGGCTTCTGGAGAATAATATCTTGAGAATAATTTTGATATTCATTCCTTTGAGGTTCCAGAAATGGAGCCTAAATGTGAATGGGTTTAGGTTCCTATCCCAGATCATGGGCAGCATACACTATTATCTCAATAACATTTTCATCCACGGGGTGATATTCTTGAGGTGGTTCACCATCAAAATCCTCTTAGGGCCTATTCACACATCATTTTAGAGCCACGTTGCTACAAAACATCTACAGACAACATTGAAGACAACAAAATGGAAACACATATCAAAAAACTCAAACAAGATAAAAAGGGATATCGATCCCATCAGATAAGATTTCAATATTCCAATTACAATGTACCCAAATCAAAAGTAGAGAAATTACTAGGACCAGATCATAAAATTCTTAATAGACACTTTTCCGAAAAACCCATAGTGACATAAGGCTTATTACAGTAAGATCTTGTCATACACTCTCTCATAACTACCTCCAAAGTCCCATCAGGACATCCCAAACCACATATTGACATAAAGGAAAGATTCTCAACATACACCTCTAGTACCACTATGTCACAAACCCGCCCAGACACCCAAGGACCATGATACCAGATCCACCTATAATATATCTTGAATGGTGTTTATGACACCCACAGGTTGGTAAATAGCATCAGGAATCAAATAATATAAATGAAAGAATTTATTTTCCAAAAAATAGTGTGAGGTAAAAGATACAAGTCAATATGATGGACACTCCAAAATCAGAAAGTACCAAAAAAAATAGGAACCCAATAGAATGGAAAACAACCCAAATGAATCATCATTTATAGGAAGAGTATCCCCTTGTGGTGACATATATTTCTTCGAGTTATTTCTATAATTTTCTAATGTAGGTATTTGTTGTTTGTGATCATAGACCCAAAGATCGACTTAATGATACATTTCTTGACTGGTTGGTTTTATATATTTTATACACCTTACTCATGAATATTCATATTTATCAATAAATTTATAGGTAATATGACATGTCTAATGGACAGAAAAGTCTAAAATTTCTTATGTAATAAGTTCACAATAGTTCCACCAGTCACCATCATCACTACATGGTCCAAAGTATCAAAAACCCCAACTACCACTAAGTGGCACTTTCGCTTTACTCAAACCTAAAATAAAAAAGACTATAAAATCCCAAAGTAAAAGGTATCATGTGAGCTATAAATCCTAGTAGGGTCTTACCAATTGTTCCATAATCAATACCATAATAATTACCCATTTATGATATCATTTTAAATAAAACAAGTCCTAACATTGAATTTTAAAATTTTAAACCACAACATTATCTCATAATAAATGGATATAAAAAATATTAAAACAGCTTTCAAGTAGTCTTAAATAAACATTTTATGTAAAAATATTTATATAAATCAGTTGTCATGAGTAAACAATTCAATAATCAATGACATGTATATCAAATAAAAAACTCCTAACAAGATACTCAAATGTCATACAGTATGTTTGTTACTAAATAAAAGATCCTCACACATATCATCAGTGATCAAGGCTCATACATAGTGTGTATAAACAATCAACACCCCAAAATTGGAACCCAATATGGAAAATCAATCTATATCCCAAAAACGGGAACTCATCACGATTATCCTGAGATGACACAGATTAGTTAGTGTTGTCATCATAAGTCCACTATTAGGGGAACAAGATCCCAGCATGCTTATCCCTACCTCCTACAAACTACTCAGGCTCCCATGTTTTTTAAAAAATCAGTTAATCGATAAAATTGAAAATTAATCATTTCAAATTATTTAAAAATATAATTTCCCAATTTCAATTTTCAACATGTATTTCTCATTACAAAACCAATTTATAGGTTTTTATCATTTTATTATATTTAAAATCACTTTTTAATTTAATCCATTTTATAAACATCTAAATAAAGTCATTTCATAAAATGAATTCCAAATCAATCCATCATTTTTCATAAATTCACAAAAAAAAATTCCATTAAAATTGGGGATTTTCTGAAATCTCATACCTATTTCAAATCAATGATGAATCATTGCAGTTATATATTTTTAGATAAATTTAATATTCATTTCAATTTAATCATGAAATTCAAGGTTTTAATCACAGGTAAAATAATTCTGAAACCACCTACCATAAATCAAATATTTATAAATCAACACACATAATAGGATTCAACAATAGAGAATGAAAGCATGATAGATATTAGAAGATGACCTAGAATTGAGATCAAACATAACAGAGTTTAAATTTATTAATCACATGATGATCTATAAATCTCTAATGTTGAGAGAGATATATATTGAAAGAAACCACATGAGAGGATATAAACTTACCTAGAGGAGATCAAACATGATGAAAATCACTTTATTTGCCAGTAAAAAGGGTTTTTAGGAGTCAAAATTTCTTATTGAGAGGCTCCAAGAGACAAAAAAATCATGTTAGGGTCTATTGGGGGGATTTCACATCTTAAATGAGGGGCTTAAGAATTTTAAAATAATTTTTTGGAGGAATTAAAAATCATGCACCCAGTTTTCAATGGAGTTATGCACAGCTAGACAAACCATGCACCCTAACAATGAACCCCTATTATTTGGGGTGTATATTTTATTCTTGGGGGGGAAAGGTTTTCTTTAAAGTGTTCCAATTGTGAAAATTCCCACTTCTAGAGGATGCACTGTTTGGAGGGTCAGGATCAACAGTTTGAATAAATGGTTCATCTCTGCTAGAGCACCACTAAAGGGTGCATAATTAAGAAGGAAAATTGTATAGATTTCCCCAACTATGTTCCAACCTTGAATATTCCCAAAGGCCACCAGATTTTTTCAAATTCTCCAAGAACAACCCCAATACAGGACATGACTTACAAGAGATAAAAAACTAGGGTCAAGTAATACCTTAAAGAAAGTAATGAGATGTTAAAATTTTGAATAACTAAATTATGTAAATTATATGGTTTACACCAATATAAAATCAATTATATAGTGATCTATTAACTAAAAAAATAAGAACTATTTGAAAGAGAAAGAAAGGATTTATGAGAAAAAAAATTATAAATAGGGGATTATTTGCACACTATACAAATAATTTAAAATTAATTTTTACCACTTTTAGAAAATTGATTAGAAAAAATAAATGTAACATCCCAAGATTTTATGGAATGTCACTTTTAAAATTTATCTGTGTCGATAGTGTACATAACACATAACACTGAGCTTAAAAAATGATTGAATATTATTATTATTATATTTATCACCAAATCATTAGAATGGTGGGAATGAAATATATTATATAAATTACGAAAATATAGCTTACATATGTTTATAAAATTGATTCATTTTTTACTAGATAATTAGAAATAAAAATGAATAATCAATTAAACATAAAAGATGTGCTTTTATAAATAAATTATTTTTATGACCCTAATGACATTTAATGTTAATAAATTAGATTAATATATATTAGTTAAATATATTATTTAAATTTATATTTTTCATGTTCAAAAATTTTTCTTTAAATTAAAATAATAATTCTTATTGGATTATTATAAAAATAAATCTATTTTTTGTATAAAAGACTATATTTTTTCTAAAGAAATTTTTAAAACCTTTTAATAGAGAACTTGTTTTAAAACTAAATTTTACTACTTTTATAAACTCTGTTGAACAAAATAAATTTTATTTTTAAAATCATAATGTCAAAATTATCTTAGGTTAAAATTTTATTATTTCTCTAAAAATACTTATTTTCTAGTGAATAGTGTAAAATCCTGATTTTTATAAAACTTTCATTTCAGTTATATTAATAGTAAATTTATTATTTGAATAGTTAAATGTTGTTAGAAAGTATAAATATAATTTTTTTAACATATAAATGAAAATATGGTATATTTATGTCATGGAATAAGTAAATAAATGTTTTAAAAATGATAAATTAAGTGTTGGTATTTTTGTGAAACAAAAATGTTTATTTACAATTTTATAGTTAAAATAATGATAAAAAAATTAATTTTCATAAAAGAGATTCATAGATTTCAATTTTTTTCTATTATGATTATAATAAAATTTTGTGAGAACTTAATTAATTTTTCCAAGTGACATAAAAATAGTTATAATATTAAAAATGGTACTTTTCGAGTAAATGGTGACTTTATTTAAAAATTAAATTTATCATATTTAGAAAATTATTTTTATAAAATTGAATTCATTTTATAATTACAAACGTCAATAAATGGTTAGATTGAATATTTGGAATTTTTCCAAAACAGTTGAATTTTTGGTGAATAGAGAAATACAGTAAATTATGGAATAAGCTAGATACATGAATTATTGAGAAATAGATGATGTATGGATGACATATGCCCATAATATTGAACTATAATTCATTATGTTAATATATTTATTGAAAATTATCAAACTATTAATATTCTAGAACCAAAATAATAAAAAAATGAATAAAATATTCAAAAAACACCACTCTCATATACTATAAATACCACCCTTTATCGCTCACCCAAAGAATTGAATGTTTCCTATATTCTTTACATTTCATATCCCAAACCACTCCCCAAGTTATGTTCTTTTGTTTCTCACCAAAATTCTATTTCAAATTCCCTTAAATAGGTTCTCAAGGAGAAGAAATCAAGAGGTAAATACACTTTCATTCTATTAATTTTCTTTCAATTTATTTTATTTTCTTATCCTTTACATACCTCCTCTATCAAAAAATTCATGATATATAAAGTATATTATATATATTGTAATTTTATAATGATAATGTAATATCAATCATCAATTTTCTTCACTTCCCATTTTTATTAAAAAAATGAAAACATTGTCTGTGAGATGCTGATTTACCACCTTCATGGAAATGAGTTTTCATTTTTATACTTATACATTCAAGGCTAGTCATAAAACCATTTTTATGGTTAAAATAGAAGTTAATATATTTTATTAATTTTACCAAATATTTGTAACTCATATATATACATAATATTAATTCATAATAGAAAATGAGTTAGTGATCGAATAAAAAATGCCAAAATAATCCAAATAGTTTTCACTAAAGTCTAATTTAGTGATTCATCCTCATCCAAAATAACATAATTAATTATATAAGCATTTAATATTCTATATGTTAATTAATAACATTTAACTTAACTTATGGACAATTATTCTCAGTTTACATTATTTTTCGTACATGTATACAAATGAACCAATCATAAAGACCAAGGAAAAGAACACTCCTAAATGATGGAATTAAATATTATGACTCATTAAAAAGTCCATAAATTAACTTAATAATATTATACTAAATCAATTAAACATTTAATATATTCTGAATAAAATTATTAATTAATTTAATTTTATTATCTATGATTTTATGTACAAATTCAGAACACTTTCAGAGATAAGGTAGGGCTTTTCTTATCTCACTTTTATTTCTATGAGATATGCCTTATTCGCCACTATTTATTATGTGTGGTGTATGTATACTTACATTTTATGTGTCCTATAATTAATCACTTTATCTTCATAGTATTAAATGTTTCATATGATGATTATTGATTTTATGTGGAATGTATTTTGACTGTTTTCAAAATGGGAATGGTTCTTTCCCGAACATCCATTTTTCATTCGGGCTACACTTTCTCTCTCTTTACCCAGATTTAATTATTCTTCCTTTTTATATAATTATTATAAATTCTATTTATATATTACAAACTCATATATCCAGATCATTTCATCTTTATTTTATGGGAAAATGTTTGTTTTACAAGGTTCCCTTTTCAATTCGTCATGATAAGCAAGCTCATTTAAAGTGAACTTCCCAATTTAATACCCATTTTCAAGTACCATACATAATATATTTTATGACACCATCAAAAAATCACTCTATTTCTATGAAAAAAATATTTTTCAAGCTTGTTTTTATATATATAATTATTAATTTTTTTATTTGAATGAATCTTTTATATTTTCCCTTAAACAGCACTGAAGTGGCCCATTTCTAAAGTTTCTTTTAAAATCCATTTAAATTTTTTCACTTCAATTGAACATCATTTATACCTCAAACATAATTTCATTATCATTACCTTTTCTTTTTATGGATATTCATGTCTAAAATATGATTTTTTGATGAATAAAAATTGTTTTCTAAAAGAACTCTTATTTTCAATGTAAAGGGATAATTCTCTCAAGACTTCATCAATGCTTTTCTGAGAGTATTTTCATCTATGATTGTGATTAAAATATTTCAAAGTGGTATGAGACACTTTTATTTAAAGATAAATTTTCAAATCAATTATTTTACATATGTTTAACACATTGGACTTAGTAAGTAATGTATGGGGTGCGCTATATCCCTTTCATGCATCAATAGGTCTCATACAAAAAACTCGATTGGGTTTTGGCCAAGGCCTCACCCATTTTTGTCGACTTCTTGTACGAGTCCTTGATGGAATTTTTATGATATTTGGCCTTATTAATTCTCTCATTATGATAATATTAATTGATAACACATGTGATTATTCAATTATTATAATATCCATGTTAAAGTTTTAGTCTCTTATGATTATTTATATGGATTTATTTAATCGTCATATATTCCAGGAATATTATGATCATTTTTATATTTAAAGGAATGTGTTTTTAGTTATTCACCTTGCATTATTGTTTATTATTATTTATGTTATATTTCACTGTATTTTATTCCCTTACAGAGCATCTAATATCACCCCTTTATTATGTTTTATTTTTTCCCAGGATGTGAAGATGTATATTATGAATGACATTTAGGTATAATCTAGGAGTTTATGGGGATTTCCATAGGAGTTTCTATGTTTTATTTCATTTCAAGTCGTAATGGATTATTTATGTTTGTATCTAGTTCTTTCAGATCTACTAAACTACTTAGTTTTTCAGGATGGAACTTATTTGTTTATTATACTGATGTAAATATGTATGGAACTACATCCAGACTACTAGGGGCAGGGTATTTAAAATTGATATCATAGGAGGTTTAATAAAAACTGTAGAAACAATATTTATAAAAAATAAATTAGGTAACATAACCCTAAGATAGACTTTGAGTATAATCATAGAAGAAAATCCTATATTTTTTTAAGGTAGATATTATGTGGTTATTCATAGAAATACATCCCTATCCTGATACTACAAGTAGACGTGGCTCTAGAACAGATGTACCGAGGGGTAAAAACTCCAACAAGGTGTGTCAGGCCTGACTTGGTGTAACCTGGTATATGACAATGGGCTTTACTACATAACTGGTTTGACACACCCAGGGGATATGCTTAGGACAATTAATAATTTCTTTACAAACCATTATGAAGGATTTAATAGTAAATATGTCCCCAAAAAACCATGTTTATGATTATGAGATTGGATAATCATAAATTTTTTCAATTTATGTTAATTATTTCACTAGTTTTGGTATTATACATTATTTATCTTGTTTCTATGATCTAATTCATTGTATTCCATTATTTAAAAATGGCAATCAGTGGAATAAATTAGAACCCATAAATATATATAATCCAAAGAAAAATAATGATCATTTTTTCAAATGGAATAATCCATTAATTCAAATGAAAGCAGTCTCCCAAATATTCTCATCATATGAGGAAATAATATTATTTTCTAAAATGATATAGAATGAATTATATAATTCTTATGGATTTAAAGGGAAGAAAAAGAATAAGATGAAACCTAAGAAAAAAGATAAATAAAGGTAAGTAGTTAAAGAATTATGTTACCACGTATGAAAATTGTAAAGGAAAACTCCTTGGTATATGATTAAAAAGAAAAGGACTTTTTTTAAAGTTTGAACAAAAATTCCACCATGATCAGGATTGTAAGGAGAGGAAATAATTTTCTATTGTTTAATAACTAGAATAAAAGGATATAGGACACCATGAAAATTAATGTATCGACAATCAAATGAATATACCCCAAAATAAGATAATGTATCATGGTTAATCTTCTTATAAAACAACAGACGAAGAGGAATTATTAATATTTTTGTGTTTGGGTTCATTAATTATGTTATTTGAGTATTTGATCAATAATTCTTTGGTTATAGGAATCATGAGTTATATAATGATTATACTATAGTACTTATTCTTTTTGAATTTGGAAGCATGAATTTTTTCAGAAAGGGTTTAAGGTGATCAAGGTATTCATATATTTGGTATGTGGGATTAACAGCTACATTATTTGGAGAATCTTATGTTAAGTTGATTTTGGAAATTCAGTGACCTTCCTTCTAAATTTTTTTGTCATTAAATATGGACATACATGTTTTAGATGAGTGTTAATATTAACTACAAGGAGAATTGATCAAGTTAAACTTTGAAAATTATTGTTCGATGATAACATGTGATAGCCTTCATACTTTTAGTAAATATTTAACGGTCAAAGGAATGACTTAAGGACCATATGATTAGTTAAAAGTGCTTCAAGTGTGAAAAAATAATCTCTAATGTTCATTTAAAGGTGTAAGGGATGAAATAAAAGTAGATCAAATCATAAAAAAGGATGATATTTGGCTTACAACATAGAAGTTAATCAGTTAGGTTTATTTTATCATGAGCTTATCTGAATATTAAAATAGTTTCTCAACTCTAGTAAAAATATTTTGGAACAAAAACATTATTTGTTAACTTTTATTTCAAATAAATCATTGGTTATCTAACATATAAAAAGATTTACATCTTTATGATGGTTAACATTATAATGACCATGTTCTCTATCACTCTCCATAAGAACTTGATAGTTTTATTTATCTTTCATTTAAATGTTATCACTATCAACTAACAATTTCCTACTAGAAATCCTAGTCTTGTGGTGAATTCCATTTTTTATTTTCCCTCTTATTAGGAGGATATTTTATTAACCTTGTTTTCGATGTGGGTTTCCCAGAAAAGAATTTTAAAGTATGAACAATTTATTTTCAAAGACAAATTTGAAATTACGAGGATGCAATTTTTTGAAGGAGCAGAAAATGTAACACCCTAATATTTTATGGTAGGTCGCTTTTTAAATTTATCTTCTTTGACAATGTACATTACACAGAACACCGAGCATAAAAAAAATGATTAAATTTTCTCATTATAATATATATCACCTAGTTGTAGGAATGGTGGGAAATAAAGAGATTATATAAAAAATGGAAATATAGTTTACCATTTTTTATAAAATGAATTATTTTCTTACCAAATAATTAGGAACAAAAAATAAAAATCAATTGAACATAAAAGATGTGTTTTTATAAAAAAATATTTTAGGACAGTAATGACTTTTTATATTAATAAATTAAATTAATCACAATTAGTGAAATATATCAATAAAATTTATATGTTAAATATTCAATAAAATGTCTTTATATTCAAATAATAATTTTTATATGATTAATATAAAAATAAACCCAATTTTATGTATAAAAACTAATTTTTTTCCTAAATACACTTTTACCACCTTTTAATGGAATGCTTATTTTAAAACTAAATATTAAAACATTTAAAAATTATATTAAAAAAATAAAAATAAATTTTTAAATAGGAATGTCAAAATTATCTTAGGGTGAAATTTTGGTAATTATCTAAAACAAATATTTCCCATGGAATAATATAAAATCCTAATATTTATAAAACTTTCATTTTCAATATGTTAATAGTATACTTATTATTTTAATAGTAACCCCACATATGAAAATATAAATAAAATTTGGGTAACTTATAAATGAAAATATGGTATATTTATATCATAGAATAAGTAAATAAATGTTTAAAAATGATAAATTAAGTGTTGGTATTTTTGTGAAACATAAAATGTTTATTTAAAATTTTATAATTAATATAATAATTTAAATGAAATTTTATTTTCATGAAATATATACATAATTTAATATTTTGTTTTTTTATAATTATAAAATAATTTTATGAGGCCTCAATTATTTTTTTAAAGTGTCTTAAAAACAGTTATAATATTAAAATCGATATTTTTGAGTAAATAATGATTTAATTTAAAAATTAAATTTATTATATTTAGAAATTTATTTTCATAAAATGTATTTATTTTTTAATTATACATGTCAATTTTTGGTATTTTACTAAAAGAGTTGAATTTTTTGTGAATAGTGAAATATGGTAATATACAGTATTAGAAAAATACATGAATTATTGATTTATAGAGGATGTATGTCTAATGTAATCCCATATTCTCAAAATATAATTAATTATTTTAATATATTTTGTGATAAATCTCAAACTATTCATAGTCTTGATCCAAAATAATAAACAAATGAATAAAATATTCAAAAAACACCCATTTCCTTCATTATAAATATCACCCCTCACCACCTCTTCTCCTCCCTCACCCAAATACTTGAAACTTTTTTATATTATTCCCATTTAATCACCCAAAAATCACCCCCCCCCCCCACATTATAGACTTTCTATTATCACTAAAAGGCCATTTTAAATTCCCTTATGAAGGCTTTCATGGAGAAGAGTTCAAGAGGTAAATCCCCTTTTATTATTTTAATTTTGTTTCAGTTTATTTTATTCTATTATCTTTTCTGTAACGCCCCGACCCTAGTTACCCAGAGTCGGTGCATTATTACATAACATTGGCATGATCACAAGAAAGATCAAATCTCGAAAGACCGATTGGTTTAGTAGCCTTGGAAATACTAGATATATTCATATGTTTTACATTACATCATAAAATGAAAAACTAATACAACAACATAATGTTTCCACAATACACACTATTAACCCCTCATAAAATCCCTGCTGGTCATTCATAACTTACTTCTTCACATCCTGGGAAAAATAAAACATAGAAAAGGGGTGAGCTCAAATGCCCAGTAAGGATAACAATATAGCGGAAACTTTCATAAATAAGAATAAACATTTAAGGCAATGTATAACTAAAACAAAAGCCTTTTAAACATGAACTTTCAACATGGTATGGCATAAATAAAATGAAATAATGCCATTTACTTATTCACATGGATATTCTACTAATCGAATAATCACATGCAAAAATCAATAACCACTTTCATAATGTTGGAATGCATAATGCCAGACTATCATAACCACATAGCCAAGGCCTCGTGCCAAGACTACAAATAAGATTTTGTCAAGGCCTTGTGCCAAGACACTAGTTTGTCTCATGAGACCTACCGATGCATCGAGGAGCTATAGCGGGCTCCACCCGTCACTTATTAAGTCCAATGCATTCCCATATGAAAAGGTTTAAACATAACATAAACATTCGTATTAAAACTAGCATACGAAATGTCAATAATTTCACCATAAACTATGAATGGTATAAAAATAGCACATCTACAGTCAAACATATCACAAAACCTTCAATACAATATAGAAGTTTTGTATCATAATAAATCAACTTCAAATAATCTTAAAATCCATCAAAGGATGTTGACATAGATGAAATCAAAATTCTTTTTAAAGAAGTATCTCCTTTTATTTTGAAATCATTTAAGATCCATATAAAATAAAACATTTTCTTTGAAAATATTCTTATAAGCTTGTATGTAAAGCTTCGACAATTTTATAACGGCGGAAAATAACCGCACCCGCCGTATAAGTTAAAAAAACATTCTTACCTCAATTCCGTCGAAAAGGTTAAAAAGGACCTTGTTTTGAAAATGACGGAAAGATTCCTTTATAAAACTCTTATAAAAAGTCAAACAAGGGTATAAATGACTTTAACCCATATTCTTGTAAATAGTAAAAATGTTTTGAAATACATTTTTAAGAAACATGGATGTGGATGATAAAGAGATCCCAGTAGATTATTACATATAAACAACCTCGGATAATGAAGAGATTGTGAAATAACCCTTACCTTGTACTTTTCCTTTGTTGGGGTAGGTTAACCTCCTGTATAATGGTGAAATAATTGTTATTAAATTATACAAGAATCATATACATTAATATGATATCATATATGATCTTTTAACATTGCTTTATTAATAATATCTTAGTATTATCGTCGTTTCGGGTGATAATCGATTCGTTCTTCTTAAATGTTTGGTTACGTAAGACATGTTTGTAATGGATATATTATATCTTATTCATAATCAGAATGATATTAACATTATTTTTAACCCTAAAATTAGAATAATACTTGAATGGATATGATGGAGAATGAATCTTATCGCGTTCGTGGAGACGGTAGTCCGTACGTACGCACGAACGCTACTTCCATTTAATTTTCATTTTAAAAGAATCAAATCCAAATGATACATAGGTATATTACTATTCCAGTATAATATAATATTTTATATATGTTACTTAAGTTCATTAACACCATCCTTTATACGTTCCATGTGTGGTATGAACGAGTCATATCATTTTAAGGGGGCGGTAGTCCGCACTTCCTCAAATGAAATTATCGTATGTATATACAACATGAAACGAATAATGGTATGAAATAAAATGGAATTACAGAAGCTTATATATAAAATATATATAATTAATATCATATTTAATTACAGTTCCATCATAATGGCCACCATGAGAGGCGGTAAGATGTATTTGAACAATCATCGTTTCGTGAGGCATTAGTTTGCCATCCACAGAAACATTATGTCCATCATCCATTAGATGGAGTTGTGTGTATGTGTAGTTTGAATCCTTCTTATAACAACATCCTAGTATATTTAGGATACTGGTGTTGTTACAAAGTAAAGGATATAAAAAGATTTTGGGGGTTGGAGAAGCAAAATAAATGAAAATACTTTAAGAGAAATTGTTACCTTTAATTTAGGTAACTCACTTTGGTTGGAACCAAAGGACTTCTTGAAATGCTTTATGCCTAAGGGGAAGCTTCAAGGAGGAGGAGAGGGATGTGGGGAGCTTAGTTGGGCAGAGTTTGGACGAGCCAAGTGGCTTGAGAGGTGTGAGGAAAAGAGAAGGAGGAGTGCCCTTTTATAAGAGGGGTGAGGGGCACCTTTGGAAAAGCTAGAAATATTAATTTATAATAAATTCATATTCGGTTTCCAAAGGCTCCAAAGTTGACTATTCAAAGGATGAGGTGGGGATAGGTCGAAAACAACTCATCCAATAGAATTTAGACAGGTTTGGGTACTTATATTAACCTTATCTTTAAGTATTAACTCTAAGTTAATTAGTTTCACTTTTACAATGTCTCTTTGTATTTTTATATAATATGGTTAATAAACTTACTATGTACATCCAAGCGACCCCAAAGTGGTCCATTAATGATGAACCTATCATAATATAAGTCTCTTGGCCGAACCTTAGATTTTTAGGAATTTAATATCAATTAATAATATAATATTTGTTTTAAGAACTCTTTTATGTCAATTTTGACACTATTCAATAGTTGATTTTTGTGAAACTCCTAACAGATTGATTACTTCGAACAAAGTCAATTAAATCAATCCTAATATATCATATTATCATATAAAATTAGTTTAATTCATTAAAAGTTTCATATTATAATTATTTGGGTATTTATAAGATCAATTATTTTAATTTTTCACTATTTTAGTAATTACTACATCATCATTGTGTCATAAATAAAATATATTATTTAATGTCTAAAAATTATAAATAAAATATCATTATGTAGGAAATATTTTTATCTTTCTAATTAATATTTATAATCTAAAATCCAACATGTATAACCCTATGTAAAAATTGTTCTTCTAAAAGATGTAAGCTTATGCCATTTTTATTTTTATTTTAAATTTATTAATATAATGTGTCATTATCACTTACAAGTGGCTCCAAGGGGTCCCCAAATTGACCCAAGGATGCCCATGGTCGGGTATGTGTACACCAATAAGGTTAGGACACGTTTTAGGGTAATTTTGTATTATTATAATATTATTTTTTTAACCCTTATTTACCGGATTTACCCTTTAACTATGGTAAATAAAATATTTACCGCAGTAATTATTCAAAATGTGTAAAAATAAAAGTTACCTATTTACATAATTTGGACATCCTGATTCCAAATATGGAATCCATTTTCCTAAATTCAAAACACAGAAGTGGCAGAAATTAATTTAAAATTAATTCCCGCTGTCAAAACAAAAAGCGTGTTTTTAAGAGGTAATAACTATCAAAAGATTGACACTTGTTTATGTTCGGTTTAATTGTAAAATTATGTCCAATGACCAACATTATATTAAATGGTAAAAATATATTCTAAATATACTTTAAAACCACTCAAAATCACAATTTATCACTATTAATTATTTTGATTAAAAAAGTTGTTTTTAATTAAAATTTAGTAATTTTCACTATTCATCAAAATATGAAAGTTATCCGAAATGTACCAAAATTTCACCTTAGGCTAAATTCGATATTCCGAATCCAAAAATGAAGTCCATTTTAAAATATAATATATATATAATTTCAAAAAGTAGGTATTACTATTCATAACGGCTAGTTTGATTGGTTACGGTGTGTTAGAACTCGGTGTTGCGTACAACACACGCTAGCGTACCGTGGAAGCTTGGGATATTTCATTTTAAATTTTTGATGTCCCCATTTAGTCAAAAAGTTTAAAATATAGTATCTAAAAAGGGTTCACTATTAAAATTTGGTAAAAGTGAAATACTGAAAATGAATTTGTTCTTACATTATGTCTAAGAAACTCATAATATGGATTCTAAAATTATAAGGATTATATAAAGTTTAAAATTTAGTTAACACTATTCATAACCTCTTTTGAACAGCTTGTTTGGTAAGTCATGGTGCGATTGAACTTGGTGTTGCGTGTAGTGAAAGTTATTGAATTATTTTGAAGAAATAACACACTATAAAATCTTGGGGTGTTACATTTTCCTTACCTACTCTATCCAAACATTCATGATAACTTCATTATTTTATATATACTTTAATTTTATTATGATAATGGAATATCGACCATCAATTTTCTTCGCATCCCCTTTTTATTCTAAAAATGAAAACATCGTCTGTGAGGTGCCGATTTACCCCCTTCATAGACGATGAGTTTTTGTTTTTATAATTACGCTTTAAAGGCAGTTCATAAAAATAGTTTTATAGTTAAACCAAATTTAATATATGTAATTCAACTTAAATAATATTCTAGAACCAATATATATTTTGAATATTAATTCTTAATACTAAACTAGTGTGTGATCGGGAAAAAAAGCCAAAATAATCCAAACGGTTATCACTAGCATCTTATGTAATGATTCATCTTCATCCCAAATAACCAAATATATTATATAACCATTTAATATTCTGGATGTAAATTAATAAAATATAATTTAAATTCCAGAAAACTATTCCCATTTTATATGATCTTTCGTACATGTATACAAGTAAAACAATCATTAAAACTGTGGAAAAGAACACTCCCGAACGACATAATTAAATATAATAAATCATCAAAAAGACCATAAATAAAAATAATAAAATTATACTAAATCGATAACTTGATTAATAGGTTTGGAATTAAATTATTATAGAATCCAGTTTCACTATCCATGTTGTGAATTACAAGTGTAGAACACTTTCGTACATGAAGTAAGGGTTTTCTCATCTCAATTTTATTTCAGTGAGATATGTATTATTCACTACTATTTCTTGTGTGTGATGTATTTATACTTCCCCTTGATGTATAAAATCATTAATCTCTTTATCTTCATGGAATTAAATATTTCATCTGATGATTATTGATTTTATGAGGATTATTGTTTTACTATTTTCACAATGGTATGTGTTTCTTCCCAAACCTCCATTCACTAAAAAATAATTAACTTTTCCACCAGGATCATATCTATTGGTAAAATACATTTTTTATTGGTAAAACATTTTACCAACACGTAGGTCCCTGTCACTAAAATTTTGGTAAAAACTCTATCTCAAAATGTTTTTGTGATATAAAAAATAGTTCTGTTACAATTATATTAATACCAATAAGTAATATATATTTTGGTTAAAGTTTTTAGCAAAAGATTCTTATGAAAAAAAATTCCATTTGTAATAATATTACCAACATGTAATATTTATTTATAAATTACATTTGGATAAAAATTATAAATTTTTATCACAAGAATTTTTATATTATATATATTAATTTATCATATATAATTCATCTATTTTAATTATTAAATCAAAAACGATTTACAAAAATGTTCAAACTTTTAAAAAAATATTAATAATGGAATTTAAAACAAAATGAATCAATACAAAAATGCAGGATCCATCGCCTAGTAGGATCCATAACCCCCCCCCCCCCCCCCACGTACCAGTGACCCATCTATGCTCTTGTACTAGTGAACCAGCTCCAGCACTAACGAATCTTCCATGCCCTGGGACCAATAAACCAACTCCAACTATACCACAACTTTTGGCACACCAGCACCAGAAACCCATCTATTCCCCAAGACTAGAAAGGCATCTCCATTACCAGTGAAAAAACTCAAGTAGTTGTTATTACACAGCCTTCATCTCCAATATCTCCACCACACACAAACAAAGAGCATACAAAAAAACAAGTCATCTCCAGTACCAATAAGTTACAAATCAATCCAGCTCTGGTACTAGTTAGAAACTTCATGTCACTACTATTTCACGCCCTTTAGCTCAAATATCTACATCACAAAAAAACAAAAATCATACCCACAAATCAGTTCAAAATATCTTCATGAATTGAAACCAAAATACAAATAAATAGAAGTATAAAAAGTAATTTTCATAGTGAGCATTTTTCATCATTCCTGTCGATATGTCAAGAATTTGGGAAAAGATAGAACTTCCACAAATTAGTACTCAAATAGTGAATTAGGTAAATCTAGTACATGGAGTTCAATGAAACAAGAAACCAAACAAACGTAACCTTATAACAACTAAGATTAAAACACAAAAATGTACCTTTTTCGATAATTGAATGAATCATGTGCTCAAAATATCTATCTCTTCGAAACCATCATTAATGGCCTTTAATCTCAACTCTTAAGAGGTGAAGGTGATGCCCAAACTTCTAGTTTTCTCTTTCGACACCTGGTGTATAGGGTAAAAAGGTTTAACTTCCATGCACCTTTGAAGAGTGGGATGGAAGCTCTTGAACATTATATAAACGTATGCTTAATATTTTTGATGAAGTGGTAATATTGGAAGAAACAAAGATTCTATGACTCTAAATAAATAAACATAAACTAATTTAAAAATGGACTCCTAAATTCTAGGAATTACAAATGATTGTAACAAAAGGGAACAAATCACAAACCAGTGAAAAAATCATGGAATGATTTCATAATTATCATAGAAACATAAACAGTAATTTGTAATGATTAACCTAAAACTAGGGTCAAAATATTAGAATACAATTACACAACATAGGAATTTACCAAGATCATAAGAAATATAAACCAATAAATGTGAACTGATTTGGAAATAGATTCCTAAATTCTAATAATTCTTAATGATTACAATGACACTAGTGAACATCTCACAAAAAAGTGGGAAATACAAGTAAAAAATGATTCCATAATTATCATATAAATACAAATAAGAATCTTTATAGATTGATTTATCTATATCTAGAAAAAACATAATAATATGATTCTAAATCATTGGAATTAACACAACATATTTACACATTTAATTTCCAGAACCAATAAGAAAGTTCTTGAAATGAATCATCTACAGCAATAAAAAAAATGAGCACAGCAGCAAGCATGGATTAAAAGAATCATAACAGAATTTATCTATAATAGTAAACAGAAATTGGTTTTAGAATATAAAATAAATTTATATATTCAACATGGTAAGAAATATAAAATAGTTTTCATACAGAAATAGGAAATCAAAACATAACTAGAAACAAAACATTCTGTGATTTTCAAGTCAAAGTAAAAAAACATAGAAATAAGTAAAAGACAAGTGGATATAAGTTCTTCGGAAAATTACACTATGTGCACATGGTAGCATCATCGCAAGATTTACTGTGCAAGAAGAAAATTACAAGTAGTATGAAAGAAAAATACAATCATAACAAAGCCACACAAAGTACCCATTGGACACATTATCACTGAACAAAGAGCCCATAATAAACCCAATATTGAAGGGTAACTGTATAAGAGAATTTAGGATGAACTTAGTAATTCCATATAACAAACATTAAGAAAATAAAGTAGGTATGAAACTCAAGAACTGACAAAGCGGAATAAATAATGGATCAAGACCACTTTACCAAGGATTAGTCTCACCTTCATAACTACCACAGGGCCTATTGACTAATGTTGATTAATTTCACTGCAATATAATTTTTCTCCCATAATTTTACCTCATTATTTTTTGGTTTTGTGACTAATGGTGATTAATTACATATGGACTAAATGGTTTTATATGATCTTTTAATGTAGAAGAACGGGAAACAATATAAAAGTATATGATTAAATCAATTCTCAATTTCTTTAGTGGTGTGCATATACCCATAGTTACAAAAGTAACATCTTTTCTCTTTGTTCTCAATACTACAAGGATATTTATTTTTAGAGTTTATCATTATAATAATCTATGTAACAACTCATATAAAATCATTATTAAACTGCATAATGATAATATATTTTATCTTCATCACCATATTATCTCAAATGAACAATATGTTTCTCTTAAAGGTGTGAGTATTCATGGGTTGGTTGTATTATCATAAGAGATATTGATAGAACTCTTTTACAAGGTACTGGGTAGAAGTGTTATGAGTAATATTGATATATAAATATCATATTAAAAGTTTGAGTGGGGATTAATTCTATGTGTCAGCCTATCTGGAACTCTGTTAACTACTGCTATTACACATATGTTTGTGTGTGTATGATGTAATAGCACCAGTCACTTATTATTCTAGGTTAAATAGAAACTCAAACACAAAATAATTTTCCACCACTATAGAATTGAAATCCCACGGATATATGAAGACATCAGTATGTGTAACAGATTCAGACATATATTGTGGAATTGTTTGTGTGATGTAATGGCATCAATCACAAATCAATCTGTGTGTGTGATGGAAACTCAAACACCTAAAAGTCTGTTCCACTGTTATAGAAGATCAGTCCCATGGATAAAGTTTTTTTACCACAATCCACAAAAAACAACATAATTCAACTTTAAAGAGAAACACAAAAACAAAAAATTACAAATGTAGAAAAACTATTGAAAGGCATTAATAGTCATGAAATACAGACCATTATGAAAGAATGGCATATCCTTGATAGAATTTTTTCTCTACCACATCTAGATTCTCATATTCTTTCTGAAAATTAAAATATTATTTAGATTATTTTGTGGAACACGGCTTTGATGACTCCCTTTCTCTATTTGTTTGGATATAGAAAAGGTGGGACTTCTTTCACTAAAGGTATCATGACAATCACAATACAAGAAATGATATCTCGAAGCCCTTTTAAATAGATAGCCTCCTATAATTTAGGATAGAAATACATATTTCTCCTATATAATACAAGTCCCAAATGATAAAATATCAAATTAACATTACCTATTTGTGTTTTTGTAGCTTCCACCAACATCCTATGACAAAAATCAAAACTTTCTTCATAGAATAAAGCATCCCAAACACCATTAATAGAGACAATAGCATCGTCACATGATATCATAGTTATCCATTTATGCATCCCAAACACCATCAATTGATGCCCCATCTGACCAACCACACAACACAACTTCAACTTATCATTTAATAACTTTATTTATACATTTCCATATTTACAATTTTACCAACCACATTGCATTTCTTATGTCATTAATTTATCTATATTTAATGTTAATCCATTCATTCACTCATTATCTAATAAACTTGTTTATCCCAATCATTACCCATTCATTTTTATCGTTAATATTTCATCAATATCCCACTACATATTATCATGTTCATTAAAACCAAATATATTTCATGGAACTGGGAAACTATAAAAAAACCTCTAGAATCCCCCTCTCATGTGCACACAAATTTTTTCAAAAACAAAAACCAATAACCCACACTAATATCAATAAATAGCTTCTATTCTATATAACAAGCCATAATACAATTTCCAGACCATATAATAGACCCTACACCACTACTGAATCAACCACCACACCTCATCCTCCAAACCAGCAATAATAAGTAGCCACAAAAATCTGCATTCAAGACTACCCTAATCATGACAAGGGTGGAAAAAAACAACAACAAAAGAGAACAACTGAACTAGTTCTGAATTAAATCAAAAAATCTATCTTTAATTGAAATGAATTAATTGTTAATAACATAAAAAGTTTTACCAAAGTTCCATATTTCCCTAAAATCATTTCTTTACAAACTCTATATGCTTATTCCTTTTCAAGAGGTGATTCAATCATTTCATTTAGAAAAAAAAGGTTTCCACACTACTTCTGCATCAATCAAGATTCATTAACAAATGATAGTAATAGGAACTAACAAAATATCATGTGATCCACCTTCACCACATTCAATTTCATTAGAATATTTATTATATTTCTTATGTTAATTAATTTTATCCACTAAATAAAAATTAATGAATGATAGTTCCATAATTTCAATTAAAAAAAAAAGAATACATCTTGAATATTCTATCTCATCCAAATCATCACTTTTGATGTGTTGGATAATGAAGAAATATTAGTCAATCATCATCCAACAAAAAATAAAGAAGAATGAGGGGAGAGAAGAGAAAAAGATAGGATAAATTCACCTTGGAAAACAAGGTGGTCGATATCCTAAAACTAGGGGCCAAGTATAATAAATGGAAGGATATGGATCTCTAAGGAAGGGTATCTTTCACCTGATGTATGTATAACTCTATCTTGGACCGTCCAGATAATGAGCAAACAAATATATCAAACATAAAAATTATTCTAAATCAAATTATATGTGAAAATATATTTAATGGTTTATCTATGATTCCAACCAACACACCCTCACATAAATATACTATAAAAGATACTCATTCCAGAGTTAACAAATCATGTTATGCCAAACCCAAACCCATCAAAGAATAAAACTAAAGCTAGCAATCATAACCCATTTAATCCTAATAAAACTGTCCTTGCATATTCCTAAAGGAAAATGTATTTCTAAAGTAATCATAGCCTCCAATCCAAAGGTATGTCTCATAAATAAAACTTTCATGTAACAAGTATTATATAAATTATCTTTATTAGATACAATTAATTATTACACTACTAAAAGTTCATTTGAGGAAGTAGTAATTAATTTTTTTTATATATTATAATTATCCAAAACCATTTATTTTTCATTTTAAATGACTTTAGAAAACATATCTCACTCATTTTAAATGCAATTGGATTAAGTAAAATAAGGACCCACCACTATGTTATTCATGATATCCCAAACCAAAGTCCTTCGGTTATTACCAATTCTATCACTAACTAAAGATTGGAAAACATATATTTAAAAACCTAAAGAGGCTAGAACAGAAATAAGAGGGTGGTTGTTGTGATTTTTTTACAGTAACCTAACAATTGATTACACAAAAACAGACCCAAAAATCAATTATACAATAATTTATTTCAGAATAGAAAGAACATCTAATCAATTGACATTCAATTAGATTACTGATATTTTGAAGAATTTAGAAATTCAATTTTGGGTTTCAAAAAATGGAAATTATATTTCAAATTCAAAGATATCCATAAGTTCTATTATTTTCATTCTAATAGAAAAATATTTTTACCAACTTTTCCATTTTTAAATATAGGTCTATTTTTTGAAAAATGGGAAAACCAAATGTAAATATATAAACATATGAATAGAATACATGCCTAAACCAAATTGTAGTAGTAAGGAATCAAACACGTTGCAAGAAAAAAATGATCACAACCAAAGAACGTGTGATTCATAGATAAACTCGCCCAAACCTAAAACACCATCGATTCTCATTTCTTGAATCTGAGAAAACCTACTCACGTGAATAATTTCCTTAAATGAAAGTGGAGGAGGTAGATAATATAATGATAATTAAGATGAATAACATGCATAGGTGCAGATACCATCCCATTTTCCTCCTCTATTTTTCTTCGACCTCGGTGTTAGTAGTTAGTCCATCGCCTGGCTGGTATTGCTCAGGACCGGTGCCACAACGATGATGTTCTCTGATGGATTCAGGTAGGTGGATTCAAATCAAGAACTTAAGGATGGAAGACCATTTCGAGGAGGAGATCAACAAGAAGGATGGAATATGCATCTAGACGGGGGGTTGATGGATGGGCGTGTTCCAGATTTAGGATAATAATCTATTTTTTAATTATTGGATAATTTTGTTGATTTTAAATAGTTATTATATTACGTGCATTTTCTGATTCTAAAATATTTTTTAATTATTTCTTATATATTTTAAAATTATTTTTACTTTTTGATAGATTCTATATTTTCATAAATAAATTTGATGGATTGTTTATTCACCACAAATAATTAAAACAAGTTTAAAATTCATTCAAAGTGTCTTTTTAAGGATGGATAATTTTAAAATTATAATATTCACAAACTCAAATCACTTATCAAAAATCATATAATTATATATTTATATTTATATACCTTTCAAGAAATATTTTATGTTATCTATACTATAATTTAGTGCATAAGTATATAAGATGAGTAAGGTGTTTGTTCTAAAAAGTTAATAAATATATAATTTAGTTTTTATTAAAATGTTATTATTATTGAATAATTTATTCCAATATAATTTTTTAATGTAAAAATATTTGTTGGTGATAATAATTAATAACAATAGAATTTTTGTTGGTGAAATATATATTGGTATTAATATGATAAAATAACATATTTAATTACAGGAAAAAAATTTGTTGGTATTAAATGGTTAATATCAATAGATATATCTGTTGGTAAAACTAATTGTTGGTATGTATAATTAAAACCAATAAAACATAATATATGTTGGAATTTAATGTTTTTACCAACAACTATAATATCCGCTAGTAAATTTTTGTTGGTATAGATCGTTTTTTTGCAGTGATTTTTCATTTGGGTTACGCTTTCTTTATCTTTAACTCTAATATAATTATTATTAAATTTATATAATTCTTATGAATTCTATTTATATATTCCAAAATCATGTATCTATATCATTTAATCTTTATTTTATGGGTAAATATGTGTTTTACAGGTTGCATTTTCTATTGCTCATGATAGGCATACCCGATTAAAGGGAACTTCTAAATTTCTTATCCATTTTCAAGTTCCATACATTATCTATTTTAAGACACCATAATAAAATAAATATTTTTGTCATGAAAAACTATCTTTATAAATTTCTAGATTTATAAAAACAATTATAAATTTTTCCATTTTAAATATTCTTTTATATTTTCCCTTAAACCGCACTGAAGTGGGTCATTTCTATTGTTTTTTAAAAACTATTTTTACCTGTTTTCACTTCAGTTGAACATCATTTAAACCTCAAAAATAATTTCATTATCCACCCATTTTCTTTTTTGGGATATTCATGTTTAAAAACTGATTTTACGAAAAATGAAAATTATTGTCCAAAAGAAGACATTTTTTTAAAGTAAATGGAAATTTCTCCCAAGAATTTATCAATGATTTTGTTTGAGTATTTTCATCTATGATTGTGATTTAAATATTTCCAACAGTTATGGGATACATTTATTTAAATATATCTTTTTAAATTGGTTATTTAACATATAAGTAATGAATTGGACTTATTTAGGGATGGGGGCCCGCTATAGCCCATCCATGCATCAATATGTCTCAAAAGACAATGTAGGTCGAGCTTTAGTAGAGGTCATACACAATTATTTATAATTCTTAGAAAATTCATTGATGTTATGTTTATGATTCTTGATAATATTCATTCTATCATTATGCTATTTGAAATTTATAATTGATGTGATTCTTCGACTAGTAGAATATCCATGATTTAGTTTCATTATCTTATTATTATTTATATGGATTTATTTAATCAGATTATATTAATTCCATATAATTATAAAGTTTATGTTTAAAGGAATTTATTTTTATTTATTCACCTTACTATACTGTTTAGGTTTATTTATGTTAACTTCAACTGTATTTATTACCCTTAATGAGCATCTGAGATCACCCATTTAATATGTTTTATTTTTTCCTATGATGCAAAGATGTATATTATGAATGACTTGAAGGGATTTTATAGGATTTTATGGGTGTTTCTAATGTATTTTCTTTGTTTTGTTTCATTTAAATTTGTAATGTAATACTAATGTTTGTATCTAGTTTTTTCAAAGCTATAAAACTATTCAGTTGCACATAAGCCTTACCCCGGTTCGTAAGGACTCCGTAAGTGCATCCAAGCGACCAGGGATCAAATCTAGGCAGAGGAAGAATTTTATGGGGGGGTACTATAGCAGTACTGCAGTACTATTATAGCAGGTACTATAGCAATACTGTAGCAAGTATTGTAGAAGTACTGTAGCAGGTACTGTAGCGGAAACACTGCAGTGCTTTAGCAGGTACTATAGCGGGAACTGTAGCAGTCACTGTTTGGAACTGTAGCAGTTGGAAATATGCCCTCGTTTGGGCCTTCAGGCCACCGATTTGGTCCATGTGTCCTTTAAGGCCTTTGGGCCACCCAGGCCTTCAGGCCACATTTAAGTGCAAATGTAAACCAGACAACCTACAAGGAACAAGCTCTACAAGGAGGATGAGCTAGGAGCTTTCACTATAGCAGAAGCTAAACGGATTGTAAGAATGAGAGGGTATGGCACCTACCATTGGGAAAAGACTGTTCATGCATGGGAATGCCTAACTGAACAACCATACGAAGGTGGAGAGCTGATTTCATGATGAAGATACTGCGGAGGAGAAGTTCCAAGTAGTTAGTCTAGGTTGTATGTAATGTTTGAAGCCTACGGGAAATGAATTCCTCTAAGGCCTACGGGCCATGTAATACTTAGGCCTACAGTCCTTTTAAGGGTTCCACCTCACCCCTTTAAAGGTGGATTATCAAAAATTAATAAAAAAATGAAGGCCTTCGGTCCATTGGAGGGAAAAAACAAAAAAACAAAACAAAACTATTCAGTCCTTCAGGATACACCTTCCTTGTTTATTATACCAATGTAATAAAGTAAGGCACAATCTCTAAGATACAAGTGTTGGGGTATTTAAAATTAAATTTATTTTTAAATCTACATATTAAAATTATATTTGGGTGAATTTTAATAATTTTTTGAAATGATTAATTTTTTTAAGAATAGTGAAAAATACTGAATTTTAATTGAAAAAGGATTTTTCATTTAAATTTTTTATAATATTAAACTATATTTTAAATCGGTTTTAAAGTAAAATAAGATAAATTATATAATAATTTAACTAGTTTTTGTCATTTTAATCAATTCCATACTGATTTTGGATATTAAAACATTCTATATTTATGTGAATTTTCTCTTTCGAAACCCACTTTTTCGTTGCATCTATGGGTATAATTTTGAATTGGATTCAATTAATTAGGTGAATTTAATTTAGAAAAATTAATACCATATTTAGAATCATAAAAATTCATATTATCTAATAATTTCAACATATTTGTTATAAGGCCCCATCCTTAAACCTTACTTAATCTTGATTTATTACAAGATCACACGTTGAGGATCTTTTCAGGTTTAGATTTTTAGAGAATTAGATCATAAAACATGCATTACATTCCACATTTAAACAAAGTGGTTACATAAAAGATAGTATTCATTTTTCCCATCAACAGAAACATATTTAAAATAAAACATGGATTCTTTCTTGACACTTCCTTGACACTATCATCACATCTTGTACCTTTCCCTTGACCTGTGAAAATCATTTCAAAAACTTGGGATGAGAATAAAAAGCTCAGTAAGGGATATAAAAGTACGAAATGAAAACAGTAGTCCATGCATGGAATCATACTTTACTCATAAAACATAATCACATACCTCATCAAATCATGAATAAATCATAGAAATCATAAGACATAATGGTAACTTGAGGCATTCATAACATTATTACGTAGGGAGTAAACCTCTTGGTTATGTTTGGAATACCCATCACAGTATATTCCCTAAATATCTTCGGAGAAAACTTAATGTTTAACTCCTTCGTGTTACCCAATGCATTGGAGAGCTATATCGGGATCACCCGCCCTTAGTTTATCATGGAACCACTCGTCTTCATAATAATGCCCAAAAACCATAACATAATCGTATCACATAAAACATGCATAAAGGAAACATAACATTTCCACTTTTCAATAACAGGATATCAATACAACACATTGATATAAAAACATCATGAAACCCATTTTCAATACCAAAATAAAAGAAAAGTAAAACATGGTATTTATTTTTCTTTTAAAAAAAGGTATGGCTTGTAGAGGAAGCCGAAACTCAAATAATGCTCACGGCGGCGGAGAAGTCGTTATCGCCGCATACATACGACAAAAACATTCCCTTTTTTCGTTTAGTAAAATGCTTCGTATAGAAATTATTCCTTTTGGATAAACGTAAAAGTCAAAGGGTTTTATACACCCTATAAAAGAAGGTTGTGTATAAAACAAAATATGCCTCAATAAAAGGATATTGAGACGAAGTCCAATACAAAGATAATTTTTAAATATTATAGATATATAATGTGTATTCACTATAAGTACACATAAATAATGTACGAATTCAAGATATGACATAATAATATCATGACATAATTTCAAAGTAGTATATTAACCCAAAGAATGGAAATTGGGTTAAGAAGTTCCCTTACCTCGGGTCCGACTTGACTCGATCATTCTTTAATGTCCTGAATAATAAACCTGAGTTAATTTGTACTTGCTTAAGAACCTTTTACAAGTTCATTATTCCTTTTATATCACTTATTACCATGTTATGAACATTATGTAATCATTTAAGTTAATAACAGTCGTTTTGTCGATATTTGGTACTTGAGTCAAAAGTGAACTTCTTATATTTAAAATTTGTTGACGTAGGAAAATATCCATTATCACAATAATGATATTCATGATTTAGATGCCATATATATCATATATATGTAGTATATACATGCATTTATAATATTACATAATCATTTAGAGGTAAGAAACGAAATGCACCGTTCATGGAGACGGTAATTCGTACGTACGCATGAACGCTACTTTCATTTCTATTTCATATTTTATGGAATGGAATCATAATTATATAAATGTATATTATAATTCCAGTATAATATCATATATAATATCATTAACTCCATCCTTTATACATCCCACATCTGGCATTAACGAATCAAATCACTTTGAGGGAGCGGTAGTCCGCACTTCCTAAAATAAAGATATCGTGTTTACCCATAATGGAAGCCATAAAGGTATGCAAAAAATTAAAAATACAGAAGCTTAAGGAAAACATAAACATATTATATATCATATATAAATATAGTGTCATCTTAATGGCCACCTTTGATGGTGTTATAAGAATATTGAACAATCGTCATTTCGTGAGGCAGAAATTCTCCATCCACAGAAACAATATGTTCTTTAACCATTAGATGAAGGTGTGTGTAAGTGTAGCTCGAATCCTTCTTATAAAAACATACTAGTATATTTAATATACTGGTTTTGTTACAAAATAAATGAATAAAAAGATTTTATGGGGTTGTAGAAGCAAAATAAAACAAAAGAACAAAATTGAAGACATTACCTTAAAAATAGGTAACTCTTTTTTATTTGAGCTCAAAGGCTTCCTTGGGAAGACTTATTCCCAAAGTGAGGCTTCTAAGAGTTATAGAGGGATGTGGAGATACAAAGTGGGTAGTTTTTGGCTGAGTAAAATGCTTGAGAGGTGTGGGTAAAGAGGTATAGGTGGGGCCTTTTATAAGAGGAGGGAGGGGCACTCTTAGAAAGTTAAGAAAAGATACTTTATTATAAAATGATTTTCGGATAAAAAGGGTACAAAAATTATATATTTAGAGGATAATGTGATAAGGGTTCGAAATCCACCCATACAATTGGTTTTTGACAAGTGTAGGTCTTAGATCTTACATTATCTTTTCATTTTATTTAAATCGTTAAATAATGAGGTAACAGCTTCATAATCATGGTGTCATAAATAATTTAATTTATTTAATGTCTAAAAATTATAAAAAAAATATAATGATGTAGGAAATATTTTTATCTTTCTAATGACTATTTATGGTCAAAATTATGACTTTTATAACCCCATGTAAAAATTGTTTTAGTAAAACAACTCATGTTTGTAACATTTTCATTTTAACTCTAAATAAAAAGTTATTAATGTCATTTTCCTACCAAAGTGGCTCCATGGGGTCCCCAAGTCAACCCATGGATATTCTTGGTCGGACATGACACATCAAATAAGGGTATGACATGTGTCTAGGTCATTTCATATTATTAAAACATTTTTTTTTACCTTAAAATTCACTAATTACCTCTAATCGCGATTAAAAACATAAAAGTTACTATTCACCAAAAAATTATTTTAATCCCATTGAACCACATTTTACTTCCTAATTACAACCATGTATGTCGGATTGTTTAAATTCAAAACACAGGGGTGGTAAAATTCTATTTAAACAAAAAATCAGTTTTTTAAGTACCACTTAGTGGTTTCACTATTCATCAAAAATTGAAGTTTTTCAGAAAAATACCAAAACTTCACCCTAAGCTATATTTTATATTCCGAATTAAAAAATGATATATATTTTACAAAATTAAAAACATATAAGTTACATTAATTAATTTAATAATTAATTCCCACTGTCAGAGCAAATAGCGTGTTTTTATGAAACAATAAGTATCAAAAGATTGACACTAGTTTAAGACCAATTTCAAAGTGAAATTAATTCCAATGACCACTATTGAATTAAATGGTAAAAATATATTCTAATTTCACATTAAAACCAACTCAAAATATAATCTAATCATAAAAACAAATTGTATTAAAAATAGGTTTTGAATTAAAATACAACATTTTTCACTATTCATTAAAAAAAAGAACTTTATTGGAAAAATACCAAAAATTTAAACAAAGTAAATTTTGATGTCCCGATTATAAAGAGGAATTTTATATGGTCCAAGAATGTATAAGAGTGACCAAAACTACATTTAATGAGGGTTCTCCATCAAAAGGCAATAAGTGGACCTTTAGGGAAAATTAGAGTATATTTTCCTAAAATTGAATTCTTTTCGTATTTTAAGCCTTTATCTTTTATTAGATAAATGTAAAAACATTTAAAAAACATATATAATATTATTTTTGTTATTTACATTCATTCCTTCCAATACAACGGCTACGTTTTAACTACCATCTAAAATAATATTATTTTATTACTAGTGTGCAACGTAAGATTTCAGAGAAACTCTTTGTTGCGTATCGGGTACGCTATCAAACATAGCAACCCATTTCAAGTAAAATTAATATTTAATTCGTAAATATTAATAAATATTAAAATACTTTATTCTTTATTTACCTGGGATGTTACATCCTTCCCCCCTTTTGGGAAATGCAACCACACAATTTTATTCACTTATCAAAATAAGTGGGTGTATTTATCCCTCATAGCATTTTCAGATTCCCATGTTACATCTTCAACCATGTGGTTTTTTCATAAAACCTTTACCTGGTAAATTACCTTATTCCGCAACACTTGCTCTCTACGGTCAAGAATCTGGACTGGTTGTTCCTCATAAAATAGGTTCTCTTCTAGCTGAACTACATCTGGACTCGAAACATGAGATGGATCTGGCATGTACTTCCTTAACATTGAAACATGAAAAACATTGTGTACATGAGATAAACTTGGAGTAAAAGCCTCTTAGTAAGAAACTGATCCAACTCTCTCCAAAATTTCATATTGTCCAATGAACCTTGGACTCAGCTTTCCTTTCTTACCAAATCACATCACACTTTTCCATAATGAAACTTTGAGAAAAACATGATCACCTACCTCGAAAGATAGATCCTTCCTCCGGTTATCCGCATAACTCTTCTGCCTGCTCTAACATGTTCTCATGTGTTTCTATATCAACTGAACTTTTTCTGCCATATCTTCTACCAATTCTGGTCCCATCAGCTTCCTTTCACCCACTTCATCCCAGAAAGCTGGAGTTCGACACCGTTTACCAAATAATTCCTCAAATGGAGCCATCTGTATACTGGAATGAAAACTGTTATTATAATAAAACTCAACCAAAAAAAGATGTTGGTCCCAACTTCCCTGATAATTCATAGAACAAGCACGTATCATATCCTCCAAAGTTTTAATTGTTCGTTCTGACTTCCCATCTAATTGAGGATGAAAAGTTGTACTAAAATTTAATTCAGTACCCAACGACTTCTGAAGGCCCTTCCAAAAGTTAGAAGTAAACCTGGGATCACGATCAGATACAATGGAGAGATGAAATCCATGTAACCTGACTATCTCTTTAAGATACAAACAGGAAAGTTGATCTAGGGAAAAAGTATCTCATATAGCAAGGAAATGAGCAGATTTATTCAAGCGGTCAACAATAACCCAGATTTCATTATTACCTCGAGATGTCTTTGGTAATCCCACAACAAAGTCCATGATATATTTTCCCATTTCCACTATGGCTCTGGTAAAGGCTGAAGCATCCCTTTCGGTAACTACCTCTCTGCTTTAACCTGCTGACAAGTCAAACACTTCACAGTAAAATCAACAATATCTCTTTTCATTCCATCCCACCAGTAATACTCCCGCAGATCTCTGTACATCTTAGTACTGCCAGGATGAACCGAAAACGGACAACTATGAGCTTCACATAACAACTCTCTCATCAACTGTGAATCACAAGGCACACACAATCTCTTCCCAAATCTCAAAACACAATCATTATCAATATTGAATTTAGGCAACTTTGCTTCTGAACTAGCTCTACCTTTTTCTGCAACTCACTGTCTTGCTTCTGTGCTTGCTTGATTCTATATGATAGAGAAGATTTCACTGATACCTGAAACAAAATAGAAGTACATTTTGCACCAATAACTTTTATGCCAAAGTTCATCAAATCCTTAACCAAAGGATCACGTTCCAAACACAACATTGTTAATGAAGCATTACTTTTTCAACTCAAAGCATCAACCACTTTATTTACTTTTCCCAGATGGTAATGAATTGTACAATCAAAATCCTTGATTAATTCTATCCATCTCCTATGTCTCATGTTCAATTCTTTCTGAGTGAATAAATACTTTAAACTTTTGTGATCAGTATATATTTCACACTTTACTCCATACAAATGATGCCTCTAATTTTTTAGAGCAAAAACAACAGCAGCTAATTCCAATTCATGTGTAGGGTAATTTACCTCAAGAGTTTTCAACTAACGTGAAGCATATGCAATTACCCGATCATTATATATAAGGACACAACCAAGTCCCTTCAACAAAGCATCACTGTATATAAAAAACTCACCATTCCTGGAAGGAAGTTCCAAAACTGGAGCATTCACCAATCTTCTTTTCAACTCCTCAAAACAATCATCACATTCTTTTGTCCAGATAAACTTAACACCCTTCTGAGTTACCTTATTCATTGGACTAGATAACCATGGAATATTTTCAACAAACCTTCGGTAGTAACTTTCCAAACCAATAAAACTACAGATCTCGGTTACATTTGTGAGTCTTGGTCATTCTTCAACAACTTTTGTTTTAGCAAGATCAACAGTTATGCCATTTTTTTGAAACAATGTGACCAAGGAAAGAAATTTGTTGTAACCAAAACTCACACTTGCTAAATTTTCCATACAGTTTCGTTTCTTTTAAGGTTTTCCAGATAACCCTTAAATGACTTTCATGCTCCTCTTTACTTTTAGAAAACACCAAAATATCATCAATAAAAACAACCAACATCTTTCACCTGAGTCAACTGAGCCATCACTACAATAAACTGTTTATTTCTGATTCTGACCATCTCAGGATACTGATTTGAAAGGTCATTTCTCTCAGTATGCCTTCCCAGAAAAGGTTTTTTGTTTCCTCAATGAAAAACAATTTTTAACACAGAAATATCTTAGGATAAGCAACATGGTAATCTTCGAATGCTATATCATTTCAATCATACTAGAAATTAATTTATAATTTAACAATTTTCTAACTCCTAAAGTTGTCTAAACCGACCTTTGATACCAACTATAAGGCCCCAGCCTTAAACCTTACTTAATCTTGAGTTATTACAAGATCACACGTTAAAGATCTTTTCAGGTTTATAGTTTTAGATAATTAGATCATAAAACTTGCATTACATTCCACATTTAAACAAAGTGGTTACATAAAAGATACTATTCTTTTTTCCCATCAACAGAAACATATTTAAAATAAAACATGGATTCTTTCTTGACACCTCCTTGACACTATCATCACATCATGTACCTTTCCCTTGACCTGTGAAAATAATTTCAAAAACTTGGGATGAGCATAAAAAGCTCAGTAAGGGATATAAAAGTACGAAATGAAAACATTAGTCCATGCATGGAATCATACTTTAATCATAAAACATAATCACATGCCTCATCAAATCATGAATAAATCATAGAAATCATAATACATAATGGTAACTTGAGGCATTCATAACATTCTTACGTAGGGAGTAACCCTCTTGGTTACGTTTGGAATACCCATCACAGTATATTCCCTAAATCTGTTCGGAGAAACCTTAACGTTTAAATCCTTCACGTTACACAATTCATTAGAGAGATATATCAGGCACACCCACCCTTAGTTTATCACAGAACCACCTGTCTTCATAATAATTCCCAAAAACCATAACACAATCGTATCACATAAAACATGCATAAAGGAAACATAACATTTCCACTTTTCAATAACAAGATATCAATACAACACATTGATATAAAAATATCATGAAAAACATTTTCAATACCAAAATAAAATAAAAGTAAAACATGTTATTTATTTTTCAATTTAAAAAAAGGTATGGCTTGTAGAGGAAGTCGAAACTCAAATAATGGTTACGGTGGCGGAGAAGTCGTTGTCGCCGCATACATACGAAAAAAACATTCCCTTTTTTCGTTTAGTAAAAAGCTTCATATGAAAAAGATTCCTTTGGGATAAACATAAAATTCAAGGGGTTTTATACACCATATAAAATAAGGTTGTGTATAAAACAAAATATGCCTCAATGAAAGGAGATTGAGACGAAGTCCCATACAAAGATCATTTTTAAATAATATAGATCTATAATTTTTATGCACTATAATTATACATAAATAATGTATGAATACAATATATGACATAATAATATCATGACATAATTTAAAAGTAGTAGATTAACCCAAAGAATTGAAATTGGGTTAAGAAGTTCCCTTACCTCGGGTCCGACTTGACTCGATCATTTTTTAATGTCCTGAATAATAAACTTGAGTTAATTTCTACTTGCTTAAGAACCTTTTTCAAGTTCATTATTCCTTTTATATCACTTATTACCATGTTATGAACATTATGTAATCATTTAAGTTAATAACGGTCGTTTTGTCGATATTTGGTACTTGAGTCAAAAGTGAACTTCTTATATTTACAAGTTGTTCACGTAGGCAAATATCCATTATCTCAATAATGATATTCATGATGTAGATGCCATATATATCATATATATCCATTATATACATGAATTTATAAAATTAAATAATCATTCAGAGGTAGGAAATGAAATTCACCGCTAATGGAGACGGTAAGTCGTACGTACGCATGAACGCTACTTTCATCTCTATGTCATATTAATGGAATTAAAACTAAATGAGAGGTATGTATATTTTAATTCCAGAATTATATTCATCACTTAGATGTAATATACATCATATATATATATTATATATATATACTTATAATAGTACATTACATTTGGGGATAAGAAATGAAATGCACTGTTCATGGAGACGGTAAGTCGTACGGACGGATGAACGCTACTTTCATTTCTATCTCATACTTTAATGGAAAGAAATAATAATTATATAAAGGTATATTATAATTCCAGTATAATATCATATATAATATCATTAAATCTATCCTTTATATGTACCACATATGGCATTAACGAATCAAATCACTTTGAGGGGGCGGTAGTCCGCACTTCCTAAAATGAAATTATCATGTTTACCCACAATGGAAACCATAAAGGTATGCCACAAATGAAAAATATAGAAGCTTAAGTAAAACAAAAACATATTATATATCATATATAAGTATATAGTCATCTTAATGGCCACCTTTGAAGGTGTTATATGAGTTTTGAACAATCATCGTTTCGTGAGGCAGAAATTCGCCATCCACAGAAACAGTATGTTCTTTAACCATTAGATGAAGGTGTGTGTAAGTGTAGCTCGAACCCTTATTATAAGAAAATACTAGTATATTGAAGATACTTTAGTTGTTACAAAATAAATGAATAAAAATAGTTTAGGGGGTTGGAGAAGCAAAATAAAACAAAAGAACACAAGTGAAGACATTACCTTAAAAACGGGTAACTCTTTTTGATTTGAGCTCAAAGGCTTCCTTGGGAAGACCTCTGCCCAAAGTGAGGCTTCTAAGATTTAGAGAGGGATTTGGAGAGACAAATTGGGTAGGTTTTGTCCGAGCCAAAGGCTTGAGAGGTGTGGGTAAGGAGCTATAGGCGGGTGCCTTTTATAAGAGGAGAGGGGGGCACTCTTGGAAAGTTAAGAAAAGATACTTTATTATAAAATGATTTTCGAGTAAAAAGGATCCCACAATTATATATTTAGAGGATAATGTGATAAGGGTTATAAATCCACCCATCCAATAAGATTTTTACAAGTTTAGGTCTATTATTTTACATTATCTTTTCATTTTATTTAAATCAATAAATAATGAGGTAATCGCTGCATCATCATGGTGTCATAAATAATTTATTTATTTAATGTATAAAAATTATAAAACAACTATAATGATTTAGGAAATCTTTTTAGATTTCTAATGACTATTTATAGTCCAAAATCTTACTTGTATAACCCCATGTAAAAATTGTTTTAGTAAAACAACTCATGTTTGTGACATTTTCATTTTAACTTTAAATAAAAAGTTATTAATGTCATTTTCCTACCAAAGTGGCTCCATGGGGTCCCCAAGTTTACCCATGGATTTTCGTGGTCGTCCATGACACATCCAATAAGGGTAGGACATGTGTCTAGGTCATTTCATATTATTAAAACATTATTTTTACCTTAAATTACACTAATTACCTCTAATCGCGATTAAAAACTTAAAAGTTACTATTCACCAAAAAAATATTTTAATACCATTGAACCAAATTTTACTTCCTAATGACAACCATTTATGTCGGATTTTTGAAATTCAAAACATAGGGGTGGTAAAATTCCATTTAAACGAAAAATCAGTTTTTTAAGTACCACTTAGTGGTTTCACTATTCATCAAAAATTGAAGTTTTTCAGAAAAATACCAAAACTTTACCCTAAGAAATATTTGATATTCCAAATTCAAAAATGATGTCTATTTTAAAAAATTCAAAACATATAATTTACATTAATTAATTTAATAATTAATTCCCGCTGTCAGAGCAAATAGCGTGTTTTTATGAAACAATAAGTATCAAAAGATTGACACTAGTTTAAGTCCAATTTCAAAGTGAAATTAATTCCAACGAACACTATTGGATTAAATGGTAAAAATATATTATAATTTCACATTAAAACCAACTCAAAATATAATCTAATCATATAAACAAATTGGATTAAAAAGAGGTTTTGAATTAAAATACAACATTTTTCACTATTCATTAAAAAAAGAACTTTATCGGAAAAATACCAAAAATTTACACAAAGTAAATTTTGATGTCCTGATTCTAAAGAGGAATTTTATTTGGTCCAATATACTGTATAAGAGTGACCAAAACTATATTTAAATAGGTTTCGCCATCAAAAGGTGATAAGTGGACCTTTAGTGAAAATTAGATTATATATGCCTAAAATTGAATTCTTTTCGTATTTTAAGACTTTATATTTTATTGGATAAATGTAAAAACATTTAACAGACATATATAATCATATTTTAGTTATTTCCATTCATTCCCGCCAATAAAACATCTACGTGTTAACTACCATTTAAAATAATATTATTTTATTACTAGTGTGCAACGTAAGATTTCAAAGAAACTCTTTGTTGTGTATCGGGTACGCTATCGAACATAGCAACCCCTTTAAAGTAAAATTAATATTTAATTCGTAAATATTAATAAATATTAAAATGATTTATTCTTTATTTACCTGGGATGTTACATATTTTCACCATTATGAATAATATAAATAGTAAAAATTAATTAACAAAATTAAGGTAAAAATTGGTTTACCATGGGATTAAAATAAAAAGATAAAGGTTTAAATGACCTACAAAATTACCTAAAAATAGTTTCATGGATATATTTACACCTTATAATCACTATTTTTTTTTAATTACCGATTTCGGAGGCTTTTTTTAATGATAAAATGTTGGAGTAATTGATTCTTTTTAAAATTACCAAGTGTGTCATCTCTCCCACATATAAAAGGTCACCCACTATCATCCTCACATCACACTATAGCGACCCAGCCTTTTCTTACATTACTATTAAATCATTTCAAAGATAAAAAACATAATAGTATTATATATAGATGATCCAAAGGTTTAGTGACTTGGGAAAACTAGGACCGTACGTAACAAATACAACATCAAGCATAAACATTTTTTTAATTTCTTCCTCTCTAGCTTCTTATTGGCACTTTTCCTCTTCTTATTACATATAGCCACCTGAGGATATACATCAAAATGGGTGATCTAGAAGCCCAATAAGAGGATAGATAAGAACAATATAGCATGGGGTGAGCATAATCATAACATGGGAAAAAGATCATGAACATGAGAGGAATCATAAATATAAGACTTGAAATGTGGCAATGCATAAAAATGAAACATCATGTCTTACTGTTTAACTACCACACATTATTGTGAACCAATATAGAATCTTGTTCACACATCATTTAACATTTACTCATGAGATTAATCTCTTTTCCCAATACATTGGAGCACTATATAATTTCGGGCGCACCCATCACATTTAAACATTCATATTGCGCTATATAATTCCGAGCACACCTGTCACATCATAACATTATCATTTATCATGCATGACACAATGAACATATAACATAAATGAACATAATTAACCCATGAAAAGGATTGGGTTTAATCTCATAAGATCACATTCATATACTTTTGGTTCCCAAAAGAAAGAGGGAACAACATACTTGATACAAGAACCATCAACCTTGAATGAGAGGTAAAATATGAGTTCTTAAAAGAAGTGTTCTTTTGAAAAAAAATTGATTGACAAAAACTTTAGTAGAAAAAATATATATCCAAGAAAAGGTTATATAATTATGAAAAAATTATCTTTAAGGAGTAACCATATCAAAAATGGAGTGAAAGAGGGAGAACCCGAAGGATGAAAGTTTTGTTTGAGAATTTCCCGTTACCTTGTACCCAAATGCTTCCTTCTATTTAATGTCCTGTATAATGAAATTATATTCATTAATTATAAATCCAGAACCTTTTTTAAATTAATATGGTTCATTATGATTTCATTAAGTGAATTTAGGTTCCTTTGGATGAGTAATAGCATTTAAAAACATTATTTGAGAATGTTTGTTTTTATGGTTTTCTTGAGTGGTTCACTTGTATTCTTAAATTGAAGTTTGGGTAGAACATTGGTAAACATCCAGAACTGATATTACAAGTTATTAATGATATTACTGGAGTTTTTATGATCTTATAATGAATCAAATTAGATTCATGTGGATAAATCATTAGATAAGAATTAAATGATTATTATTTGGGTTAATTTGGGCGGTTTTTCGATCATAATGTACTTGTTTTATTTTATCACTTAGAAATATGATCATAAGTTAGTTCCAGATCTTTAAATAGGATATAATACATATAAAATGTTCTGTTTCAACCATTAAAATGGTTTCATGACCAGATCTGAAGGTATAAATGGAAGAAGAAAGCATGTCGTTCTTGAAGGTGAAAAATTAACACCTCATGAACAACTTTCTCTTTAATAAAATAAAAGGAAGATAAAAAGGGTATTGGATGATATAATATCCCATTAGCATCATAAAATTCAATTAGATGTATAATTCTGGAGTTACAATACAATTCAGATGAAGATAGGTGGGGATAGATCAAGAAATGAACTTGAACATGAAAGGAAATTAAAGGAGAAGAGGGAGAGAAATTACATCTTGAATCCTTCTCTTGAGAACCTCCTTGAGGGCCTAATCTTGGTCTTTTGATGAGACCATCATCTCTTTGACGTGGTGGAGGGTCTAGGGAAGTTTTTTGGGCAGAGTTTAGAGAAGTCTTGGAGCTTGAGAGGTGTGAGGAAATGAGGGTGTGAAGGGTGGCTTTTATAGTGGAGGGGAGAGGGGTTTCCTTAATATAAAATTCATTAGTTTATTAATTTTCCCTAAGACAAGGAATACTGAGTCTTGGATGACCAACAACAGTAATTTTATCATGTTATCTCTAAACAATTGGGATTACATCAGCAGAGCATCATCGATGACTCAATTAATCCATTATTTATCATTTATTGTAAATTATCAGATTCTACTATTCATCAAAAATTCATGTATCTCAGAAAAATCCCAAAAATTTACCCCAACTATTTTTCGACGTGTAGAATCCAAAAATGAAGTCCATTTTCCAAAAATAAATTTATAAATATTATTTATTTAATATTTAATTAAAATCATAATTTACTTAAAAAACGGTTTTTAAGATTAAAACTGATTTTATAGTACATTCAAAAATTACGTAGGGTATTATAAAATTATATCAAAACTATAAGAAATTTATTTTATAAATAATGAATAAATTATAAGAAATTAAATTTTCATTTAAATAAATTAATTAGTTATAATTAATTATTTATGACTTACAAAATTCCAAAACATTTACTAAGGTCAAATTGTAACTTTCTAAGATGTATAAATTTTATTTAATTATTCATTGGTAAGGTTACTCTTATATTGGATGATTTACTATTAATAAGGGTCATATTACTATTCATAAGGGTATGTTACTATTCCTAAGGGTACGTTACTATTCACCAAAAATTATTTTTGTTTCATTAGACTCCAAAAAACATCTTGAGCACAACCGTGTTTGTTGGATTTTTAAAATTCCAAACACAAAAGTGAAAAACTTATGTTTAAAAGTCACTTATCACTTAGTAGTTCATTATGTTGCGTTTTCATGTTATTTTATGACGGAAATAGAAGAAGGGAATTTCCATTGAAAAACTTTGGGTTGTTACACACACTCCAAAATATATTTTTCCCATGAAATACCATAAAACATATCTTCATAAAAACCCTCCCCACATTATAGATTCCTTGTTTAGGTTATAAATATATTCTATAAATCATTTAGGCTAATTCTAAAGAAGTTTCTCGATGAAGAGGTAAAGTTTTTAACTATGTGTTTATATTTGAATTCCTATTTTAACTCCTTAAATTATTTTAAAACTATGATAAAATATCCATTATATCATATATACCTGATTTTTATTATGTTAATGTAATAAACTATATCCATAACCACTTCCACTAAATGGAATATGAAACCATTGATCGTGTCTACGATGGACTATCGCCTCGAAACTCGATGTAATTCATTTTCCATAACCACCTTTCAATGATGCATTTAATGATGTATTTAACATATTTTTATTATATTTATGATATTATTATACTTCCAGAATTATTATAACACATATAACTTCTTAATTTTAATTCTTTCAGGGAGACGATAACATCGCTTCTGTATATAGTGGACTACCGCTTCGTGAAGCGATTTGATTCATTTTTCACTTAAAATTTATGTGGACGGTATTAAAGATAAAACATAAATAATATATATGATATTTTTGATATAACCATACTTCAAAAAATTCAATATCACATTTAACTTCTTACCTTCGTATCTGTGGGAAAATAATAATGTTGCACGTGCATACGTGTGGATTAATACCTCCACGTAGCAATGTGAAATGTTTTTCACTTTATTTTCTTAACTATGGTAATAAAGATGGATATTATTAATATAAATTATATATATAAAATAATAATAATTTTTAAAGGATAATTAATATTTGTTTATTTTTTCCATCTGTGGATAAAAATTGCAGCAGCATTCATGCGTATGTACGACCTACAATCTCCATGAATGGTGTAATCCATTTTCTATCACTAAATTTTATAGATTAATAATAATAAATATATAATGAATATATATGATATTTATATCATGGTATAAATGGTTTAAATTATCTAACCATGATCAAATTAAAAGAACCAAAACTATCGAACAAAAACATACATGAAAAATGAAGCAATCATCAAACAAAATAGTTATTCTAATAAATAATTCCTAATAAAAGAGTAATAAAAGACTATAAGTAAATAGTATATGTTATGAGACATTTTATTATGGTTCTATAATGGATTTTTTATAAACCGGAATTTATTATATATGAGGTTCAGACACATGCGAAGGAATTCAATCATGTGGTAAGGGTTTCTCATCTCACTTTTATTTCTGTGATACAAATTCCATAATCCCCACTTATTACTATGTGTGGTTCTTATAATATCATTTTGATATTTTATATATTTAATATATTTTTATTCATGTAATTAAAAGTTTCATTTGAAGTAATTTATTTCATGGGTATTTTGATTCAAAAGATACCAAAGTGATGAGGGTTTATTTCAGAATCTCACCATTATTCAGGCTTGTTTTTGGTTAAGTCTCCATTGGGGGAATTATTTGATATTTATTTATTAAAATCAATAAATTTTATCCTAATATGGTTATTAACAAACTTTTTCAATTAATATCATTGTTTCACTATAAGGCCTCGGCCTTAAACATTACTTATTCTTGAGTTATTTCAAGAATACACATTGAGGATATTTTCATGTTTAGAGTTTTAGAAAATTAGATCATAAATCATGCATTACATTCCACATTTAAACAAAGAAGTTACATAAAAGATAGTATTCATTTTTCCCATCAACGGAATCATATTTAAAATAAAACATGGATTCTATCTTGACACTTCCTTAACACTGTCATCATATTATGTACCTTTCCCTTGACCTGTGAAAAACATTTAAAAAAACTTGGGATGAGCATAAAAAGCTCAGTAAGGGATATAAAAAAACAGAAAAGAAATATTAGTACATGTATACATAAGAATCAATGAAATCTTACTTTACTAATAAAACATAAGCACGTTAACATACCTCATGAAATCATAAGATTTATGAATAACTCATAGAAATAATAAGACATAAATGTAACTTGAGGCATTCATAACATTCTTATGTAGGGAGTAACCCTCATGGTTACGTTTGGAATACCCATCACAGTATATTCCCTAAATCTCTTTAGAGAAACCTTAACGTTTAACCCCTTCGTGTTACCCAATTAATTGGAGAGCTATATCGAGCTCACCCGCCCTTAGTTTATCACAGAACCACCCGTCTTCATAAACAATTCCCAAGAACCATAACATAATCATATCACATAAAACATGCATAAAGGAAACATAACATTTCCACATTTCAATCACAAGATATTAATACAACACATTCATATAATAAAAAAAATATCAACACCATTTTCAATACCAAAATAAAGGAGAAGTAAAACATGGTATTTATTTTTCATTCAAAAAAAATTATGGCTTATAGAGGAAGCCGAAACTCAAATAATGGTCATGACGGCGGAGAAGTCATTGTCGCCGCATACGTACGACAAAAAAACATTCCCTTTGGTCATCTAGTAAACGCTTCTTATAAAAAAGATTCCTTTTGAATAAATGTAAAAGTCAAAGGGGTTTATACACCGTATAAAAGAAAGTTGTGTATAAAACAAAATATGTCTCAATGAAAGGAGATTGAGACGAAGTCCCTTACCTCGTATCTGACTTGACTCGATCGTTATTTAATCTCCCGAATAATAAACTTGAGTTAATTTCTACTTTCTTAAGAACCTTTTTCAAGTTCATTATTCCTTTTATATCACTTATTACCATGTGATGAACACTATGTAATTATTTAAGTTAATAATGGTCGTTTTAACGATCATTGGTACTTGAGTCAAAAATAAACTCTTTACAATTACAAGTTGTTCAAGTATCCATTATATCTAGAGTTATATTCATGATTTAGATATCATATAGATCATATATATCCAGTATATATATGAATTTATAATATTACATAACATTTATAGGTAAGAAATGAAATGCACCGTTCATGGAGACGGTAAGCCGTACGTACGCATGAACGCTACTTTCATTTCTATTTCATATTTTATGGAATGGAATCATATTTATATAAAGGTATATTATAATTCCAGTACAATATCATATATAATATCATTAACTCCATACTTTATACATCCCACATATGGCATTAACGAATCAAATCACTTTGAGGGGGCGGTAGTCCGCACTTCCTAAAATGAAGATATCGTGTTTACCCATAATGGAAACCTTAAAGGTATGACAAAAATGAAAAATACAGAAGCTTAAGGAAAACATAAACATATTATATATCATATATAAATATAGTTTCATCTTAATGGCCACCTTTGAATGTGTTAGAAGAATATTGAACAATCATCATTTCGTGAGGCAGAAATTCGCCATCCACGGAAACAATAAGCTCTTTAACAATTAGATGAAGGTGTGTGTAAGTGTAGCTCGAATAATTATTATAACAACATACTAGTATATTGAATATACTGGTTTTGTTACAAAATAAATGAATAAAAAGATTTTAGGGGGTTGGAGAAGCAAAATAAAACAAAAGAAGATTAGAGAAGACTTTACCTTTAAATCGGGTAACTCTTCTTGGTTTGAACCAAAATGGTTTCTTGAAGAGCTTTCTGCCTAAGTTAAGGATTCTAAGATAAAGAGAGGGATGTGGAGAGATAAAATGAGCAGAGATTTTCCGATCCAAAGGCTTGAGAAGTGTGGGTAAGGAGGTAGATTTGGGGGCCTTTTATAAGAGGAGAGGAGGGGCACTCTTGGAAAGTTATAAAATGTTACTTTATATTAAAATGACTTTATGATTTTAAAGGTCCCACATTGATATATTTCTAGTATAAGGAGGTAAGGGTTCGAAATATACTCATCCAATAGGTCTTTTAAAAGTGTAAGTCTTAGATTTTACATTATCTTTTCATTTTATTTAAATTGTTCATTAATGAGGTAATCGTTTCATCATCATGATGTCATAAATAATTTAATTTATTTAATGTCCAAAAATTATAAAAAAAATACTATGATGTAGGAAATATTTTTAGATTTAAAATTACTATTTATAGTCCAAGATATCATTTATTTAGTCAAAATTAAAAATGTTTTACTCAGGTGATACATTCTTTAGTGATATTCTCCTTTCTTTAAAAATAAAACGATAAAGTGTCACTTTCACCCAAAAGTGATTCCACAGGGTCCCCAAGTTTGGAAAAAGGCATCCCATGGTCGTCCATGACACAACCAGTAGCATTAGGACACATGTTGGGGTCATTTTTTATTATTATGATATTTTTTTATTATCCTTAACTACCCAATTACTAATTAATCAAGACAATTAAAGATAATTATCGTCATTACTATTCATAATGACAAAAAACAAGAGTATTAATTACATAATTTGGACCTTATGATTCCAAATATGGAATCCATTTTACTTAATTCCAAACATATAAATCACAATAATGAATTTAAAAATAATTCTCATTGTCAAAATAAATAGCGAGTTTTTTTTGAAACAATATTTATGAAAAGTTTGGCACTTGTTTATGCCCAATTCTAAAGTGAAATTAATTATAATGACCACAATTGGATTAAATGGTAAAAATATATTCTAACTAAACTTTAAAACCAATTAAAAATATAATCTAACCATATAATTAAATTAGATGAAAAAGCAGTTTTGATGTAAAATACAGTATTTTTCACTATTCATAAAAAAATGAACATGGTCAGAAAAATACCAAAAATTTATCCAAAGTAAATTTCAATGTCCCAATAATAAATAATAAGTTTATTTTGAAAAATATAGCTTATAAAATTGTCAAAATATAGATTTAAAAATGGTTCGCCATCAAAAGGCGGTAAAACAATCTTATAAAAATATTAGAGAATTATATTCTTAAGATTGGATTTATTCTCATTTTTAGCCTCTAAAACACTATCTAATTCATAAATTGACATAGATAAGAATATCTATTATTCATTTCTTACTTGGGATGTTACATCCTTCCCCCCTTTATAAAATTGTGTCCCCTCAATTTATTTACTTATCGAATAAGTGGGGGTATTTATCCCTCATTGCATTTTCAGATTCCCATGTTGCCTCTTCAATCATGTGGTTTTTCCACAAAACCTTTACTTGATGAATCACATTATTCCGAAACACTTGTTCCCTGTGGTCAAGAATCTGGACTGATTGTTCCTCATAAGATATATTCTCTTCCAGCTGAACTACCTCTAGACTCAAAACATGAGATGGATATGGCATGTACTTCCTTAACATTGAAACATGAAAAACATTATATACCTAAGATAAACTAGAAGGTAAAGCCACTCGGTATGCAACTGATCCAAATCTCTCAAGAATTTCATATGGTCCAATGAACCTTGGACTCATATTTCCTTTCTTACCAAATCGCATCACACTTTTCCATGGTGATACTTTGAGAAAAACATGATCACCTACCTCAAAAGAGAGATCCCTCCTCTTGTGGTCCGCATAACTCTTCTTCCAGCTCTGAGCTGTTCTCATGTGTTTCTGTATCAGATGAACTCTTTCTACTAACTCTTCTACCAATTCCAGTCCCATCACCTTCCTTTCACCCACTTCATCCTAGAAAGATGGAGTTCGACACCGCTTCCCATATATTGCCCCAAATGGTGTCATCTGTATACTGGAATGAAAACTGTTATTATAAGAAAACTCAAACAAAGAAAGATGTTGGTCCCAACTTCCCTGATAATCCATCAAACAAGCACGTAGCATATCCTCCAAAGTCTGAATCGTTCTTTTTGACTGCCCATCTGATTGAGGATGAAATGTTGTACTAAAATTTAATTCAGTACCCAATGACTTTTGAAGGCCTTTCCAAAAGCTAGAAGTGAACCTGGGATCAAGGTCAGATATAATGGAGAGAGGAACTCCATGTAACCTAACTATCTATTTAAGATACAAACAGGAAAGTTGATCTAGGGAAAATGTATCTCGTATAGAAAGGAAGTGAGCATATTTAGTCAAGCGATCAACAATAAACCAGATTGCATTATTACCTCGAGGTGTCTTCGGCAATCCCACAACGAAGTCCATGGATATATTCTCCCATTTCCACTCTGGTACTGGTAAAGGATGAAGCATCCCTTTCAGTAACTACCACTCTTCTTTAACCTGTTGACAAGTCAAACACTTCACAGTAAAATCAGCAATATCTCTTTTCATTCTGTCCCACCAGTAATACTCCTGAAGATCTCTATACATCTTAGTACTGCCTAGATGAACTGAAAACAGAGAACTATGAGATTCACATAACAACTCTCTCTTCAACTATGAATCCCAAGGCACACACAATCTCTTTCCAAATCTCAAAACACAATCATTATAAATGTTGAATTCAGGCAACTTACCCTTCTGAACCAGCTCTACCTTTTTCTGCAACTCGCTGTCTTGCTTCTGTGCTTGCTTAAATCTATCTTATATAGAAGATTTCACTGATACATGAAACAAAACAGAAGGAAATCCTGCACCAACAACTTCTATGCGAGATTTCATCAAATCCTTAACCAAAGGATCACATTCCAAACGCAACATTGTTAATGATGCATTACTTTTTTGACTCAAAGCATCAGCCACTTTATTTGATTTTCCCGGATGGTAATGAATTGTAAAATCATAATCCTTGATTAATTCTAGCCATCTCCTCTGTCTCACGTTCAATTCTTTCTGAATGAACATATACTTTAAACTTTTTTGATCAGTATATATTTCACACTTTACACCATATAAATGATGCCTCCAAATTTTTAAAGCGAAAACAACAGCAGGTAATTCCAAATCATGTGTATGGTAATTTACCTCATGATTTTTCAACTGACGTGAAGAATAAGCAATTACCTGATCATTTTTTATTAGGATTCAACCAAGTCCTTTCAATGAAGCATCAATGAAGATAACAAACTCCCCATTCCTGGAAGGTAGTGCTAAAACTGGAGCATTCACCAATCTTCTTTTTAGTTCCTAAAAACAATCATCACATTATTTTGTCCAGATAAACTTAACACTCATCTGAGTTAGCTTAGTCATTGGACTAGATAACCGTGAAAAATTTCTAACAATCCTTCGGTAATATCCTGCCAAGCCAAGGAAGTTACAAATATCAGTTACATTTGTGGGTCTTTTCCATTCTTCCACAACCTTTGTTTTTGCAGAATCAATAGTTATTACATATTTAGAAACAATATAACCAAGGAAAGAAATTTGTTGCAACCAAAACTCACACTTGCTGAATTTCCATTACAATTTCTTTTCATTCAAGGTTTGCAAAATAACCCTTAAATGTCTTTCATGCTCCTATTTACTTTTAGAAAACACCAAAATATCATCAATGAAAACAACCACAAACTTATCTAAGAACTCATGGAAAATTCTATTCATAAGGTCCATGAATACATCAGGTGCATTGGTTAGCACTAAAGGCATAACTACAAATTCCTAATGGCCATATCTTATACGAAATGAGGCCTTCAGAATATCTACTTTCTTTACCTTCAAATGATGGTACCCCGATCTTAGGTCAATATTTGAAAAATACTGAGCTCCCTGGAGATGATCAGACAAACCATCGATTTGAGGCAAAGGATATTTGTTCTTAACAGTGATGTTATTCAAGGCTCTATAATCAATGCAAAGTCTCATGGAACTATCTTTATTTTTAAAAAATAAAATAGTAGCACCCCATGGTGATGTTCTAGGTCGAATGAAACCTTTCTCTAATAAATCTCACAATTACTCCTTCAAATCTAAAAGTTCAATTTGAGCCATTCGATAAGGGGGTTTTGAAATTGGCTTAGCATCGGGAACTAAGTTAGCAGTAAATTAAACGTCCCAATCTGGTATTATTCCAGGAAACTCATCAGGAAAAACATCAGGATACTCATTTACCACTGGCACATCATTAATCTGAATAGTTCCTTTGTTTTCAACAATATTTGCAAGGTAACATTCATTCCCATCTTTTACAAGTTTCTCAGCCTCTTGATATGTTATCAACAGTACGGGTTCATTCTTGTACACAAACAGAAATTCTTTCTGAAAATAAAATTCTTTAGCTCTACAATCAATCTTAGCATAGTAAACAGAGAGCCAATCCATACCTAGGATAACATTAAACTCTACTAGAGTTAAAACAATAAGGTTTTCAAGTAGGTTCTTTCCACGGATAAGGATAGGAAGATTCTTATAAATTCTTTTTGCCTCAACATTTCCCTCAGGTGTTTTTACAACAAGTTCAGGAGTCATTTATTGAGATGGAATTCCCAATTTACTAGAAAAGTTTTTAGAGATGAAAGAATGTGTAGACCCCGAATCAAAAAACACACTGGCATAATCTGAAAAAACAAACACAGTCCATGATACCACTTCATTTGATGGACCAACATCTTCTGAAGTAGTTGAAAAGGATTTCACCACCCCTTTCTACTTGTAGTTTAACTGCTTCCCATCACTCAAGATCTTTGTCGGACACTCGTTTTCATAGTGACCCATCTCATTGAACTTAAAACATTTCACTAAATATAAATCAAATTTGGTCTTACCATCACCCTGATATTTTTCAGTGCAATAACAAGCCTTATGTCCCATATTACCACATCGGTAGCACTTTCCAGAATTCAGAAGACATTCCCCAGCATGCCTTTTACCACATTTATCACAAACTGTAAACTTAGTTTTCTTACCATCAGAACTTTTTGAATAATTCTTCCCTTTCTCCTGCTACCTCGGTCTCTTCTTCTGTTGGTTGTTATAGAACATGTGATCATCAGAAAACTCCATTTCCACCTTCTCAGCACATCGAACAAGATTTTCATAACTTTTGAACTAATGAGAAGCCAATGCCCTTCGATATTTTGGCTTTAATCCTGAGTAAAAACGATTGATTTTAAAATCAAGGTATCAGATAAAATTTGGAGCATAACTTTCCAATTGAGTGAACCTCTCTTCATAAGCAGCCACAGAGTCGTCCTCTTGCCTCAATTACAAGAATTGTTTTTCCATCCTAAGTCGAATAGCCTTAGGAAAATACTTCTCAAGAAACATACCTTTGAATACATCCCACTCGAGAGCAACAATATCATCAGCGTCCCTGATATTTTTAACCATCTACCACCACTGATCTGCTTCACCCTCCAAACGGTAAGTAGAAAGACTAACCTTTTGATTGTCTGAACACCCCATGACATCGAAAATATTCTCCAGTGATTTAATTCACCCTTCAACTAGAACAGGGTCAGATGATCCTCTGAATGGTGGGGGATGTTGCCTCATGAAATGTTCCACCACTTACATGTTCCTTTGTGGTTGATCTGGCTGATCTCGTGCACGGATACCACCACTATTTATCGCTTGAGTCAACTATTCCATTACTGCAACAGACTGTTCAGTTCCAATTCCAACTATCTCTGAATACTGATTCGGAAGGTCATTTCCTTCTGTATCCCTTCCTAGCACTATTTCCCTGTTTCCTTTATGGAAAACAATTCTGAACAAACATGTCTTAGATGAAGCAACATGGTAATCTTCAAATGCTATATCATTTCAATTTGACTATAAAAAAATATTTTTGGATAATCATTTGATAGAATAATAACTCCTAAAGTTATCTAAACTGACATTTTATACCAACTATAAGGCCCCGGCCTTAAACATTACTTATTCTTGAGTTATTTCAAGAATACACGTTGAGGATCTTTTCAGGTTTAGAGTATTATAGAATTAGATCATAAATCATGCATTATATTCCATATTTAAACAAAGTAGTTACATAAAAGATAGTATTTATTTTTTCCATCAACGAAATGATATTTAAAATAAAACATGGATTCTATCCTGACACTTCCTTGACACTATCATCATATTATGTACCTTTTCCTTGACCAGTGAAAAACATTTAAAAAAACTTGGGATGGGAATAAAAATCTCAGTAAGGGATATAAAAATATAGAAAGAAAACATTAGTACATGTATACATAAGAATCAATGAAATCTTAATTTACTCATAAAACATAAGCAAATTAACAAACCTCATGAAATCATAAGATTTATGAATAACTCATAGAAATCATAAGGCATAAAGGTAACTTGAGGAATTCATAACATTCTTACGTAGGTAGTAACCCTCATGGTTATGTTTGGAATACCCATCATAGTATATTCCCAAAATATCTTCAGATAAACCATAACATTTAACCATATTGCGTTACCCAATGCATTGGAGAGCTATATTGGGCTCACCCACCCTTAGTTTATCACAGAACCACCCGTCTTCATAAACAATTCCCAAGAACTATAACATAATCATATCACATAAAACATGAATAAAGAAAACATACCATTTCCAAATTTCAATCACAAGATATAAATACAACACATTGATATAATAAAAAAATATCAAAACCATTTTCAATACAAAAATAAAAGATAAGTAAAACCTGGTATTTATTTTTCATTTTAAAAAAGTTATGGCTTGTAGAGGAAGTCGAAACTCAAATAATGGTCACGGCGGTGGAAAATTCGTTGTCGGCACATACGTACGACAAAAAAACATTCCCTTTTATTGTTTAGTAAACGCTTCGTATAAAAAAGATTACTTTTGAATAAACGTAAAAGTCAAAGGGTTTTATACACCGTATAAAATAAAGTTGTGTATAAAACAAAATATTCCTCAATGAAAGGAGATTGAGATGAAGTCCCTTACCTCGTATCCGACTTGACTCGATCGTTCTTTAATCACATGAATAATAAACTTGAGTTAATTTATACTTGATTAAGAACCTTCTTTAAGTTAATTATTCATTTTATATCACTTATTACCATGTCATTAATACAATGTAATTATTTAAGTTAATAACAGTCGTTTTAATGATCATTGGTACTTGAGTCAAAAATTAACTATTTACAATTACAATTTGTTCATGTATCCATTATATCCAGAGTTATATTCATGATGTAGATATCATATATATCATATATATCCATTATATACATTCATTTATAATATTACATAACATTTAGAGGTAAGAAATGAAATGCATCGTTCATGGAGACGGTAAGTCGTACGTACGCATGAACGCTACTTTCATTTCTATTTCATATTTTACGGAATGAAATCATAATGATATAAAGGTATATTATAATTCCAGTATAATATCATATATAATATCATTAACTCCATCCTTTATACATCCCACATATGGCATTAACGAATCAAATCACTTTGAGGGGGGCGGTAGTCTGCACTTCCTAAAATGAAGATATCGTGTTTACCCATAATGGAAACTATAAAGGTATGCCAAAAATTAAAAATATAGAATCTTAAGGAAAACATAAACATATTATATATAATATATAAATATATTATCATCTTAATTTCCACCATTGAACATGTTAGAATAATATTGAACAATCATCGTTTCGTGAGGCAGAAATTCGTCATCCACGGAAACAGTATGCTCTTTAACCATTAGATGAAGGTGTGTGTAAGTGTAGATCGAATCCTTCTTATAAAAACATCATAGTATATTTATGATACTGTTTTTGATACAAATAAATGAATAAAAATAGTTTAGGGTGTTGGAGAAGCAAAATAAAACAAAAGAACATTAGAGAAGACTTTACCTTTAAATCGGGTAACTCTTCTTGGTTTGAACCAAAATGGTTTCTTGAAGAGCTTTCTACCTAAGGTAAGACTTCTAGGATGAAGAGAGGGATTTTGAGAGATAAAGTGAGCAAATATTGTCCAATCCAAAGGCTTTAGAAGTGTTGGTAAGGAGGTAGAGGTGGGGGCCTTTTATAAGAGGGGAGGAGGGGCACACTTGGAAAGTTATAAAATGTTACTTTATATTAAAATGAGTTTCGGATTTTAAAGGTCCCACATTGATATATTTCGAGGATAAGGTGATAAGGGTTCGAAATATACTCATACAATAGGTCTTTGACAAGTGTAAGTCTTAGATTGTACATTATCTTTTCATTTTATTTAAATCATTCATTAAAGAGGTAATCGATGCATCATCCTGATGTCATTAATTATTTAATTTATTTAATGTCCAAAAATTATAAAACAAATACTATAATGTAGGAACTCGTTTTAGATTTACAATGACTATTTATAGTCCAAGATATCATTTATGTAGTCAAAATTAAAAAAAATTTACTCAGGTGATACATTATTTAGTGATATTCTCTTTTCTTTAAAAAAAAGATAAAGTGTCACTTTCACCCAAAAGTGATTCCATGGGGTCCCTAAGTTTGTCACAAGGCATCCCATGGTCGGCCATGACACAACCAGTAGCATTAGAACATATTTTGGGGTCATCTTTTATTATTATTATATTATTTTATTAGCCTTAACTACCTGATTACTAATTGATCAAGATAATTAAAGATAATTATCGTCGTTACTATTCATAATGACCAAAAACAAAAGAGTCTTAATTAAATAATTTGGAACTTATGATTAAAAATATGGTATCCATTTTACCAACTCCCAAACATATAAATTGAAATAATTAATTTAAAAATAATTCTCATCGTCAAAACAAATAGCGGGTTTTTTTTTTAAACAATATCTATGAAAAGATTGGCACTTGTTTATGCCGAATTCCAAATTGAAATTAATTATAATGACCAAAATTGGATTAAATGGTAAAAATTTATTCTAATATAACTTTAAAATAAATTAAAAAGATAATCTAACCATATAATTAAATTAGATGAAAAACAGTTTTGATGTAAAATGCAATATTTTTCACTATTCATAAAAAAATGAACATGGTCAGAAAAATACCAAAAATTTATCCAAAGTAAATTTAATTGTCCCAATCATAAATAATAAGTTTATTTTGACAAATAGAGCTTATAAAATTTTCAAAATATATATTTAAAAATGGTTCTCCATCAAAAGGCGGTAAAACAATCTTTTAAAAATATTAGAGAATTCTATGCTTAAGATTGGATTTATTCTCATTTTAAGCCTTTAAAACAAAATCTAATTCATAAATTTACATAGATAAGAATATATATTATTCATTACTTACTTGGAATGTTACATTCACCCCTCTTTTGTGCACTAAATGGTTGAGAAAATGATTCTAAGAAAATTTGACTATGTATCTCTCTACTATCGAAAATCTTTCCTCATCAAAATCCATGTTTTCTAAAAATGTTTTCTGAAAATGTTTTTAATTAATTATAAATATTTATTAAAGGTATTTTTAACAATTTTTTGTATTTAAAAAATGTTTTTCAATTAATATTTGTGTCGTTTTCAAAAGAAGTCATGTTTGGCTTTTACCAAAATTATGAAAGAAATCATTATTTTAATGTGTACTGCCAAAACAGAATTTTCCACCATCATGAACACACAATTTTTAAAAGATTATTTAATATTTTTTAAAATTATATATTCAAATAAAATTATTTCCAAAATATGTTTTTAACTTTTAGTTTAAAAAATATTTTCAAATTGAAAAGGTTATTTTCTGTAAAAATGTTTTTATGACATTTTTATGGTGTTTCTATTCATCAATGACATGAAACCTTTATAGTAATTTATGGTCCTTTGGGGATATGTTGAATTTATTCCATACTTATTATTTATATATATGTTTTATTATCAGTTTGATTGGGGATGTATAATTTTATTATATTGATTAGGGAAAGTATTAACATTTCATATATTAGTTTTTCAATATGGATTTTTTTGTTGATTCTATTACACCCCTTTCATACGAGAAATTCATTAGACTAATTACATGATGGTTAGGGCTGAAAATTATGTAAACCCTTGATTAATTGGTATTCCGCATGATACAAATTAGATCTAGAATTTGGCTAAGGCCTTCCCCATTTATGTTATATGTTTTGGCATGAGGCCTTGATGATAACAAGTATTCATAAAAGGTCTTGATGGTATGTTTAAGATGTATGGAATTATTCATTCCATAATTATCAATTTTTTAATGATATTCCATGTGATTATTCTATTAGTTATATTATCCATGGTTAAATTTAAATTTTATGATATTATTTATATGGAATTATTTGGTCATCATGTATTCCAACAATATTTTGATCAAGTTATTGACTAAATGGAATTTTTTTTTATTTACCATTTCATATTGAGTATACATTATTTATTAATATCTTACATTGGATCCTTACCAATACTGATCATCTGAGCTCACAAATTTCTTATTTTTTATTCTACCTTGGATATGTGGAAGCTCTTCACTATTAATATTTTGGGAAACGCTATGAGAAATATTGGAATTCTCAAATAAAAAACATTTTTTATTTTATGTTTTTAATTCAAATGAGATTTAAAATATGTATCTAGTTTACCAAGACTACTAAACTATTAAGTCCTCCATGATTTCATTACTTGTATCTCATTCCAAATGTAATAAAGTAGACACCATATCTAGTTTACTAGTGTCGGAGTTGTTATAAACACCCTGGTATTTTATTATTAATTTCTATTTAAATTTACATAATATTAAATATATTTTTTTAGATGCAACACTAAACTAGAAAACATAATAAAATTTAAAAAAAATAAAAATTGTAGACAAAAATTAATACATTCAAATAAAGTAATAAATAGTGTAATTAGGAAAATTAAAATAATGATAAATTCATAAGAAAATAAAAATATTGTAAATAAAAAATAATTTCCCTCATTTGAAATCCATAAAGACCAACACCTTGATTTAAGTTATGGATGTAAGGAATAGAAATAGAAATATAATAAGGAAGAAAATAATATGACAGATTTTAAGTTATTAATTGGAATTTATTTTTTCTATTATATATTATCATTCGACTTATATAGCCATTGAGATTATATGACTATTACAACCTGGAAATTTAATTGGCAGGTATAAACCCAAGTTAATATAATATGGAATCTACATAAAAAGTGGAATGAAATTGCATTGACTAGCATAATTCTTCCTTATCAATACACATTTTCTGATATTGGAAGGGAGGTAGCATCACTAAATTTTGACTTAGAGAAATCCAAACCCAAACACTTTTAAGTGAGGATTGAGTGACCTAATTTCGGGGGGAATGTTCACACTTTTGTAAATCACTCTGAGAATCACTCTATATTAATCACTGATCACAAAAAAAATTATTTATATTACAATTAGATATTATGTGGATGTTTTGGGATTATTTGTAAGTATAATTTTGGATGATATAATAATTTAATTACTAAAAAATATTGAATTTTTTATTTTTGTTCAATATAATTTTTAAATCTATAAAATTTATATCTAACGAATAATAAGTTTTAAATTAACATACATTAACTGAAAATTATAAATTAATATTATATAAGTAACCAATATTAAATAATTGGTAGTAAAATCATTTTATGATAAACATACATTTTTCAAAATATTATACTATTTCTATATGTTGTTTATTTTTTAACCAATGGTTGATTATTTAATAATAATTAATATATTAATAACATATTAAATCAAAAAAATATTATTCCTCTAAATATTCTCATAAGGTGTGTACTATGAATAATATCTTTTTATGCATTAAAAATATTTTTTTACAAAAGTTTTTTTGATGCTCATTGGTGTTTATATTAAAATTAATGTATACCAAATGTAGAAGAAATTATAATAAAATTATTTTCATATTATTAATATGTATATCCAAGTTTATATATAAATTATTTTTCATTTTTTAAATAAAATTAAGTTACCAAAGTAAATATTTGTTACCACAGAAAAACTGTTGTTTTTTTGGGAATTAATTTTCTAAATATTTTGTAATATTTAACAAATTAAATTAATATCTAGTATAATTTAACTAATATAATTATTAATCTTATAAAACATATTAATACTATATTAATTAGTAATTTAAAAAATAATATGAATAAAAAGTATTAATGTATAAAATAATTTTTACAAATAAATATTATGAATTTATTTAAATGTTCAGTTTCATATATTTAGAAATTTAAATAGATTAAATAGAGTCTAAATTTGCAATAATCATGTCCAAATTTATTGATAATGGTCATATTATATTTTTTATAATTTCAAATTTATCATGGATAATAAAATTTCTAGGTTAATATGTGTAAAAATATGTCACATAATGTGGCTTGAATTTTTATAAATTAGCATAATGTATTGACATTGTAAAAGATAAAAGTTACATTGAAAAGTCATACCCATATTTCCCACTAACCCTTACTCACCCAACTCACTTATCACCCAAGTCATTTCATCTTTACACTACACCTGACACTCATTTCCAAGGACAACTCCCTCTTTTTTTGATATAAAAAAAGCACACTTCATCCCTCCTCAAGTCACACATAACCTTAAAATTTATCTGTATCCACTACCAATTATACCTCTAATAGAAAAATATAATATATTTGGAAGCCCTTATTTATATTTAGGTGTAAAATTTCCTCCATCTTCAACATGTCCTTCAAGATAAGATTTAATGTTTAGTGGGTTTAAAGTGTCACTGTTGAAGTTTATGGTAAGGGTTAGGGATTTTTATAACTCAATTTATTTTCATTTAGTTATAAGTTTTCTCCATGAATTGTGATCATTTTTTGTTATTATATTCTAACATTTCATTACATCATACAGTTCATTCTATTTTTCTTACTAGAAATTACATTTTTCTTCAAAGGCTTCTATAAATTATGTTTTCTATAATATAAAATTTTCGTTATTATTAATAACTCCTATCATCTAAAATAATCTATTTTTATCCAATATATATATTCTTTTATTACACTAATGATTTCTTATCATATTTTGAAACCTAAATTTTATTTATCCCATATTTACTTCATGTTTCTCTTTACATATTTTCAAGAATGTGTTTTATTATTCATTTTTATGATGTGGAATTCAATAAAGGTATTTTTAAATATGAAGAAGGATTTTATTTTAACAGTCATATATTTTATCTTCCACTTCAAATTTTTGATATAAATTTTTTTTCCTTCAACTTTATATTATTGGGATTCCATTATGAATATTTTTTGAAAATGGTCATCATAATGTCTTCTAAAAAATATCATTTCTAAGTGACTCATAAATATTTTCATTTTAATACAAAATTAAGGGATTCTTTACAAAAAAAATATCCATTGAATATTTTTCTAACATATTCCACATTATATAAAAATTATATATTTTATATAGAGTTTTATTTTATGAATTTCCCTTGAAAATATTTATTAAATACAATTTTAGGTTATTTAATTTTTTGTATCATAGAATTAAATTCATAAATAAATTTTATATGAAACTTTATAAAAAAATTTATGAAACCCATTTTCGTTTCATAGAATCATTATTATATGATGAATGATTGATTTCATGCAGCACAAATAATTATGGATGATTATTATGTGATGGGTGTGGTAATATATTTCCTTTTAATGAATTGGTTGATTTTTATAATGTCTCATGAGACTAATAAGTGATGTGTGGGAATTGTTTTTTGTTCACAACCTTATTAACAGAAATTTTGATTTTTCCACATATTAAGTAATTTGAATTCTTCTTTCGTCACTGGTTGATGCATAAAAATTTATCTTATTTGAAAACTAACTTCATGGGAACTGTTTTCCTTTCTCACAAACTTTTGATTTCTTATTTTATACTTATTCCATATTTCTATGTTATTCTATATGTATATGATATGGTATATGGCTCATGATTATTTCTAATTATTCTCATGATCTTACCCTATTGTATATTTTTTATCATTATTATGGTATGGGTTATTTTATCATTGCTTATAGACATATCATATTGTTTCATGTCCCTTTTAACAATATATTTTACATGTGTTCATGTTTTCACATATGTTTATGATTTAATCCCTCTATGAATCATTTCCATTTTTCTCCATATAAGTTATTTGAGCAAACCCATTCTGATGTTTTATATACATGGGGTTTGAATATGAGTATAACATATTATTTCTATAGAATGGGATCCATTATTTTTAATTTATAGGGAAATGTTCAGAATTTTTTTATATAATATTTTAATGAAACTAATCACCATAGACACTAAAACATTGGGTTCTTGGATTTTGATATTACTGAGATATATAATTTTTATACTATTTAAAATATATTCAAGTTTAACTTCATTTTTACCTCTTGATAGGGAATCCAATATTTAGAATATATAGTTTTAGCACCAGACCTAGGAGTGTGGGTATATGGTATAATATTTAGAACAATAAAAGAGTTTAATTATTTTTTGGATTAGATTAGTTATTTATATTTATTGTTTTAGTTATTTTTATGGAATATGTTAATATAACATTAGTGAAAACCCTATGGATGAATCAAAAGAAAGTAAAACATTATTAATGTTTAGTAAACTCGAGTATATGTGATTTACTAGAAAGTAAATATCTATATAATTATAGAAAAGTGAAAGTAAGAACTAAAACATATTAATTTAGGGGTAATAATCCATGTAAAAAATTTGGTTGAATATTTACTCTAACATCATCCCATTCATATAAAGTGGGTTGAACTACATATCTCATTTGACACTCTATGGTGGATATTATTTAGTAATTAAAATTGTCTTTTGATTAAATTTTGAATTACTTTAATGTATTTAATGATGTAATATATTACTAAATAACCAAATTGTAATTGGAACATTGATAACCTATAATCAAAATTGGAGACTCCAAATTTTGGTTGTACACATCATTTATGAGTTAATTCTTCTTTGTTTAATGGATCATATTACATAATTATTAACTTAAGTAATCACATACCTCAACTCTCCTTTATATAATGTAAAACTTCGTTCCTGAAGGAAACAAGTTAATAGGGGTGTGATGGAAAATTAATAGATAGTCTTAATGAGTAAAAATATGGGATTGGATATAAATTGAATCTTCATGTGGTAATTCCTAACTACATATCGCATGTTTTGATTATAAATTTAGACCAAGATGAGTTTCCAAACACAAAAAATGAGACAAAATGGATATTTATTGACTTACAAGTGATAATGACCGTAAAGGAGAGAATATTCAATTTCTTACAAGTAAAATATATGGGAAGAATCATCTAAGAATTTGTCTAAAATAAATAGGTAAATGAATCATGTGCATAAGGATGGGAAGTCGATTAATTGATTGTTGAAAAGAGATAAAGTGGTAGTCTAATAAAATGGAGGGTATAAATGTCCCAACTAATACATCACCCACAATTCAATCCACTAAATTCAATGATTTTTTATATTATGAAAATTAACACCCTGACCCAAGGTATAATAAGGATAATAGTCCCCAACAATATTGATGACCAAGGGATTTAGGAAGAACCAATGAAATGACTACCATTGATGTGGATCATGAAAATAAAGGTACTCATAACCTCAAAACTATATTTGTTAACATATTATTATATTTTTTATGTAGACATTCTAGTATATATATTTAATGTTTTATGTGATCATAAAATCAAAAAAATGATATTTAATTATCAAATAAAAAATTTAGTGGTATGATTCTTGTATCCCAGGTTGATATTTATTAGAATATGATTCATGAAAATTTGATAACCTTTTTTTAGTTGAATTTGAGTTAATTTTTGGGATGTATTAGATATATACACATAGACTCAATATTAGTTACCTAAATAGAGAAGACACATTTCATATATCAAACTAAACTTTGATCATCTATTAGTGACAGCATAACTATGAACTGTTAGGGAATGTTAATCTCATTTCACAGGGATAATTACCAAATCATGATGGGTTTATATCTTAATTGGTTTGGAAAAAAGTTAGTATTTGGTGTGTTATATATATATATTATGAGGTAAAATATGTAATTATGATTCATACAAAAGATAGTATGGTGGATGACTAATTAATAATTATATCATGAGTCACATTTATCTTATGGGTACCAAGATCTATTTTCATTAGTGGGTGTTAATTAAAATTCTTAGAACATGGTTAGTTAAAGAGGGGGTACTATAACAACCCAAAAATAGTTGAGACAATAATGTTTCATGAGGATGCTTGTAGATACCTCAACCCCAGTATCACAGAGTCGATGTATTCTTTATTACATAGGCGTAGGATACAAGGTATTGCATCTTAAATGACAAAATTGTTTAGTAGTCTTGGTAAAGTAGATAAATACTTGAATCTTTTATTATATTTGAAAAAACACAGAATCATTTTTTTCCAAAATATCATTATTACCATTAGAATATCCTTTAATAACAAACATAGTACACTTAATATATTCATGAGGAAGGGAAAAAGTAAGGGAGATCTCAAATGCTTGGTAATGGTTAAGTAAAATTGAAGGTATCATGAATCCATAAATAAAAATCAATATGGAAAGTTAGATTAATGAACACACATGAAATTTAAATAGTAAAAATTTATAATGAGATAAGGTGTAACCAATATAACAAGGTAAATAACTGGAAAAAAAATATTTAATCAAAAAACTGATAATGAAATACATCAAGTGATTATATCATAATGAAAATTTCATGGGTAATAATAACTAAATTCCTAATTAAGAAAATTATAAATTAATGGACATCATGTCTCAAAAATTTGATACCTTTATTATCAAGACCTTTTACTATATGGATTAAGACTACTAGATACAAATTGTTCATGTTTTTTCAACTATATCTCTACTCCCAAGACCTTTTACAAGATTGTTTAAAACTACTGGTTACAAATGCATAGGGTTTTTCAATTCATTGGCCTCATTAGACATGTCAAAGTAATAAGGTACTATATATAATAAATCCCCACTAGTTACTTCATGTATAATGTAATCCTCATATATAGAATAATCTATTTAATTCATGAATAATTTTTCTTATCATCGAATATCTGCATTGAGTAAAAGATACATATTTACCAATATTTCCCCAGTTGATCAGAATACTTTCAAAGTAAACACCATATGTAAAAATGGTATATTTTTTAGTAAATAATCATATCCATTAGTAATATATATATATATATATATATTTATGATAAATGTAATTTCCAATGAAAATTTATTACAAGAAAGTTATTGTTTCAAAATAATGTTAAAAAACACAAAAGAAAGTTATTTTATACAATAACTTTTACAGCTTGGTAATTTTCAATTAAAATCCCATTTGATGTAATTATTCAAAGTGAAAATTAAAAGACCATGAAGTATGAATAAATAAATATATTACATATGAATGGGGTAGTATATACACCTCATAAAATTTATTTTCTTCATAATAACTAAAAAGTATATATGGAATATAAATTGAGATGAAATATCTTACCTCACACTTCCTTTTGGTTGAACATTATTTAACCTCACATATAGTAGTTTTATACATGTTATAATATATAATAGAACAATATTAATATTTATAATATCATATATATAACCCTTTTATAACATTTTATCACATGTTCATTAATAATATTTTATTATTTTCATGCTTTCAGGTATTAATTCCCTTGTTTTCTCATTTATGGTTTATCATGAATAGTTTGGTTCTTGATAATATTTTATAGTTTTATTATCTATATAATAATAATCATGAAATAATAATCATAATTATAAATCAATTATACTATTAACACCAATCATAAAATATTTTCTTGATAAATGGTGTACGTTATGATTATGGAGACGGTGGGTCGCACGTACACATGAGTAATGTTTCCATTTTCTAATGATCATTATAGAAAGGTGGTAAGTAATATTTTAACACTATATAATGATAATAATATCATAAATACAATATTACTTCTTAAAATATACTTATATATATTATCCATGTGGTGTGGTGATGAAAATCGAGTCACATCGCTTCATTAAGGCGGTAGTCCACACGTACACAATGATGTCATCATCTTTTGGTGAGTGAAAAGTTAAGAATGAAAATGATATATTTTAACTCTTAAGAATGATGAATATTTAAATAATATAATAATTATTTCATTAATATCACATATAATTATTAACTTTATTCTTATTAATTTCCATTCAAAGCATTAGTGAAAGAATAATCACATTGCTTCGTGAGGCCACTAGTGCAAAAACATGATTTAACGTCATTTTTTTCAATTTTAATGATGGTTTTTAACCGAATTCTATAAAGGTGATTTAAAAAAATAAGGTTTTCTACATCAGTTTTTATTAAAATCAATGCCGAAAGTTAAAAAAATTAGAAAATTATAAATATTACACCTTATAAAAAATCAGAATCCCTATAATAGAAATACCGTACTCAGTAATCAAATATAATTTATCAGTGTCTAAAAATCTATAAAAACATACATACTTTTAACAAGTTAATAAAAAATTATCTATGCCTTTATATTATAAAGTAGAATTAAAAAATGAATGCCTAAAATTTACAACATGATCGTTTTTTGTTATTGTTGAAGCATTATTTTGATATCATTATGTTCAAAAACCTCTTATAAAAAAAGAATTCATTTTCAAACACTTTTTATTAGGAAAATTTAATTCTAATAAGAAACATTATAATATACATAACTTAAATCATAATCATTCTTAACAAATAGTTCTCAAACAAATATCGAAGATGGTCAAGTTCATCTTTTGTGTAAAAATTGACATCATTGAATGAATATAATAATGTATAATGATATAAGATTAAAAAATGAATACTATGGTAGAAAATATAAAATAATTAATATGACTAACCTAATCAAAATCAGTCCTTACCCTAGTTGTGATAATCTCACACATGAATCATAGAACATAATAACCACATTAGACATGTCCATGTTGATGATGACACTATAGTTAATAAAACCTTAACTTGATTATTATAACCTGTATATATATATATCAAAAAAATAATATCTAATATAAAAAATAATTACCTTTAATTTCACTTAGTTGATTGCTTTTGGATTCACTATTGATGAGTGATCTTTGTTAAATTTTTTCCATGACATGAATTTTCATAAATATCAACTAATAATACATGTATAAACTATGATAATTAAACAAAATGATCTTATAAAAAATAAATAAGCTTACTTGTCTAATATGGTGGAATATATTCTATAAACACCTCCTAATAAAAAGAAAAACCAATATAATGTGTTTTCATTTGGGAAAAATATGTCTAACATCTAATGCCCCCTATAATAAAAAAATTTGACATTTAATGACATTATAATGGAAATTAGTGCATAATTATGTTTCTTTTCTTACCCATCCAAAATAGAAAAAACCAACACCCAATATTTGTTATTAATAACAGCTCCCATATATATGCCTCTCTATTTTTAGTGGAAACATATAGCATAGCCGATGAAATGAATTCTGAACTTATAAAGCCATAAATGTATGTGGTGTCATTTTGAACAAGCATCATGTGTAGATACTTAATTAAAAAAGTAATATAGTTATTCAAGTTAAATGATTTTTATTTAAAAAAAATAAAAATAGAAACTTAATTTACATACAAGGAAAACAACTGCAACACAGGAATGTTGAACTCTTGAAAATTAATTATATCCATGAAATATTTTTTGAATATTATTAATGTATAGTCTCTTACATATATGTCAGATGACATCTGAAACTCATAGATATTTTCTAATGAAGAAGAGATCTAAGATAATCATTTTAACCCATCAAAAATATCAGAAGTATCTATAGTTTTTTGTTGATGAACCTTTTTTTAATTTATACCATTTCTTTAGATTTTAGATACTCCTATATAATTTAAATGTTAGAAAACATTATAATTAATTTTCAATCATATTTAATTAATATTTCAAAACTTTTATACCTCGTGCGAAATACAACAAAGAATATTGGATGGACAAAATAAAAAATGACCCATACAATCCCCAAATCTGGTAACCTCCATAGTAGGGAATGGTAGTAAAGTAGAAGAATAAATTATATCATGTACTATCACTATAACACTACCCATTTTAATAGGTTGGTGATGTACAGAATCCCCCAAAAAATTAATGACTTTTAATTAGTATCACCTTTATACAACTCACAGAATGGGGTTGGGTCTAAACAAGGAGGTAGAGGATCTGAGTAGGCAAGTTGTGCAGGCTACGCAGACTGTGACTATCTCATAACTTGTTCTAATATAAACTATTACATAGCTATTTAAATTTTATCACCCATATACTTTTTCATAAATTTCAGTTGATCTTTTTAGGATTTGATATCTAGGTCTCTTGATTGTTTACTTTTATGACCAAAAACATTATGAATACTAACACCCACCTCATATCCTCTTATGTGGCCTGAGTGTTCCAGATTTCATAATGTAGTGGCCAGGATTTCCATCCTAACCTTAGGCATAAAAGTCCCCTATTTCTATTTCTCCTGAAGTTCATCCTGAAATGAAAAATGAAAATATTATATTAGTGTTTAAAATTTATAAATTACAAAAAAACATGAAAAATAATAATTGTTTACTTACAATTATTTGAACTACTTCCATAGATTTCTCTGTAAGATAATTTTCATTTTTTCATCTTCAAATTATTTTCCCTTTCTCATGGTGGGTGTTTGGAGATAGAGGATCAAATTGGACCTCATCATAACCACTAGTGGAGGGAGATCTTAGTGCTTCAAACTTTTCTTCACTCATTTTTTCCCCAAAAAATGATGTTGTCTATGTGATAAAGTATAACGGTATACATTTTGAAATTTGATATTATGATGGGATTTACTTGAGGCATGTTATATAAGAAGTAAACTAATAAGTAATTAGGTATATATATAATAAATTTTACAATATAATATAATATAAATATAATGCCTTAAATTTTTCATCAAGTCGGGTGGAAACAAATTTCTTCTATGTATCTTCATCTTAAAACAAATATTTGAGGGATGGTTTTTCATTTTGTGTCCTTCCGAACACATAATATTTTGTCAAATTTGTTTTTAAATCCCTCTATAAAACCACCACTAAAGTAAGACATCTTTTTTTAACAAGTTTTTTTTCTTCAAAATTGAATGTCATCTATAATTTCATAACATACATATTAGTCATTTAAAGTATATCATATTCATAAAATCATATAAAATAAATCAATTGAGATATTTTAACTTCACAACCTCCCAAATATGATATATCACCACATTGTTGACAGACATTCAATCAGGATATAAAATGCTAATCTGGAAATGGATATATATACCGATATAGATAATATACTACGTTGCATTTGGTCCAATTGTGGTATTATTATCATCGAAATTAATATGTAATAAATTTTCTCTAAGAGAAAGTGACAATTTTGGTAAACATATAATTCTATGTTTACTGACTCAAGAATTCGATTTCCGAATACTAAAACTAGAAGACTTCCCCACTAAAGTCTCATCAGTAGTCCTATAATTATTTTTTCTAAATTAAAAAGGTTTCTTTCATTAAATAATTATATTATTGGATATTTAATAATATGAAGAAAGCCCAATACATAGGTAAATGTTCTTATGTCTTTGTATTTGTATTTATCATTATAATGGGAAAATGTAATGAAATTCTTGTGTACCAGAATATAATTAGACAATTCAGTAATTTGAAAATAGGAAAACAAAAAATATGTGAGTAAAAAAATTATCGCGCAAGTGTAAGTTTAAAAAAAATATTATTTCTTGACTCTTAACCAAAAAAAATATTCAAGGAGAACTATTAAATATAAACATTGCTTCTATAAAGATATAAACATTCAAAAATTTAAATATCAATGTTTGAAAAGGTGTTCTCAAAGGTGTAAAGTAAAATAAAATATAATAATGTATGTCATGTATTTCAATGAAAAAATATTTTACCCTAATCATATAAATTAAAATTTAACACAAAAAATAATATAAATAATCAAAAATATATAATTAAATATCCAATAGTTATTAAATAATATAGTTTTTACACATGTAATATTCAAAAAAAATATAATTTAAATAAATACCATATTAAATAGGAGAGTAATTTAGTGTTTTCCCATATCCCTTCATCATGATCATTTCATACTATATGCATTATGTTTGTGTTATAGTCATTATTATCCAGAAATCATGTAATAGACGAAGAAGCATCATATAAATCAACAACATCATCATCATCCTCATCATACAAATGGATTATTTTCCCTTTCAAAATTATAAACCGAAGATCATTTGATGGATCAATCACATAAAATACTTTCCTTGCATGTGTGTCCATGATAAATGATTTCTCATTTTAATTAAATCTTTTCAAATCAACCATTTTAAACACATATTCATCTTATTTCACAACACTATTACTTGAAACCTAATTACTCTTAAACATAGTGAATCGAAATTTAATATAATCAATTTCCTATATTTCTTCAAGAACTCCAAAATATGGTGTTGATACAGAAATTGGGTTTTTATCCTTTTCACTCCAAATATGAAGTGCTTCAGTGATGAACATTAAACCACTATTTTGAATGGTACTCTTGTCATACATCTTATTTGTGTAAAATGTGTACCCACAAATATCAAAACCAGACCTTGTGATCACATTAAGATATGTTCCCCCTTACAACCATTTCAATGTCTTTGTTGTAGATATATATGTGTTTACTTTATCTTTAAACCATGAAACAAATGTATTTTTATGCTAAATCATCAGCCACTTTTCTTTTTTTTGGATATCGTAACTTTAATTCTACAATATTTGATTATATATATGATTGAACCTTATCTAGGTTGTTCAAAATGTAAAAATGTTCTCACATCACTTCAACACATGGAATGAGATTTACCTTTAAGCCTTTAATTCCTCTACCTTAACTATAAACTATAATATATTGAGATATTGGGAGACCAATATGCTCTACTTGATACAAATAATCAGTACAAAACTCAATCACCTCTTTCAAAACATATTTTATAAAAATAGAGGCCTTTGGTTGATAATAATTTTTCATATATCCCTTCAACATTTCCATATATCATTTAAAAGGATACATCCATCATAAATATAAAATCCCACATATTCTTATCTCACACACCAAATGAATCAACAGATGAATCATTATATCAAAAAATGTAGGTGTGAAAAATATTTCTAGTTGAAAAAGAATAAGATTAGCTTCATTTTCCAAAAAATCTAACAAATTTGGATCAAAAAATTTTCTAAAATGGATTTGAAAAAATTACATAACCTGATTATAGTATTTCTAATAGCTGTGGGAAATATTCCATGTAGTGTGACTAGTAGAAGTTGTTGCGTCAATACCTGAAAATCCTGATATTTCATACCTATTAACATAGAATCCTTAAATGATACTAAATTTTTCACATTTGAAGAATAACCACTGGGTATTTAATACCATGAAGACATTGACAAAAATTCATCATCTCAATCTTACTTAGTGTGTGACAAGACAGATATAAATATGTTCTATTTCCTTTCATAGTGGGAGCTAACTCCTAACTTATTCCCATTTATATCAAGTCTAATATAGCATTAAATCCATATTTTTTATTTATTTTTATGTCTAAAAGAGTTCTAATAAAATTGTCACATATGTTTTTCTCAACATGAATAACATCAATTTTTTGTTTTATCTCTAAAAAACCATAATAAGGTAGTTTGAAAAATATATACTATTTCTTCCATATATTTTTATAAAGACTGGGACTTGTTTTAATTCAAAATGTTGAATCAATATTTTTTACCCTATCATAATATTCTTCAATGGATAATGGTTGTGGGGGAAGATTGTATTCCAGTAAACCATTAAATGATTTTTTCAAAAAAAATAAACATGATTAATTTTCAAAAATATTTGAAGTCACATGTACACTATATTTCTTATATTTTGAAATTCATAATATGAAGTATAGTCTTCACAAAATGGACATGCTTTATGTCCCTTGACAATATATTCAAATAAGTTTCCATATGTAAAAAATACATTTATAGTGAACATTGTCATAGCTTGTAAAAGAAAATACTCTTTCTTGTATGAATTGAAAACTTTAACACTTGTCTGTCATTGTAGTTTCAAATCATCAATCAATGGTGAAAGATACACATTAATATCATTTCCCAGCTATTTTAGTCCAAAATTCCTCAAGCTCATCATAAAATAATTTTTCTTTATACATAAATGAGGGTAAAAGTTTTAAACTACCATAAAAACAAACCATGAACTATGTTGACTACTTTGTCTCTATTATGGATTCATTCCATTAGTACACAATCTCAATATGATATTTCTAGCTTCACTTCCAAAATAAAAAAAACTATCAAATCTCTTCCACTATGGTGAATCAGTAGGGTGATGTAAGTTTCCATCATAGATGCACTCATATGAATGTAATCTTAACCTTTTTGCCTCAAATGAATTTGCAAATAGACACCTCAAATGAGTAATTATTGGAAGGTACAAAATTTATTTCACAGGAGCTTTGATTCTGGTACCTAAGAATCAATCACAGTTTAATTATCATAATTGTATGAAAGAATTGTTGGATGACATCATTAGAAAGTAAAAACTTGATTTTTTATGAGGTTACATGTCAGTACCTGATAATGAATATGAGTTTACTTTTTCATCTATATTATAGTGTGATGTCCCACATGTTGTACAACTTGATAAATATTCAAATACTTTCCTATAAAACACACATTCATTAGGGGAAGAATGTATCTTTTTATACCCCAATCCAATCTGGAATAGTATTTTATTCACCTCATAATTGGAATCTGGAATCTCATTGCCTTCTGGAAGTATCTATTTTAAATGTTCAAGTAGGATGTTTAAACTTTTATCACTCCACCCATTTCTTGGTTTCATGTTAACTAATCTTAAAACGGATAATAACACTATATATTTACTAAAACCTGGGAATAACAGTTTCTCAGAATCTTTATAAAATCATTCAATAGTTTTTATTTTTTCTGTGGTTTCAAAACCTAAATAATGAATTAATTCTTCAATACGATCCTTTGCCTCATTATGAATAGTGTCATCAACATTAGATGTGGAATTTTTAGTTCTTTTACCACTAAATATCCAACATGTATAATTAAGGATAAAAAATTGCAAATGTGATTATCCTTTATTTCTTTGGACATTAACTTTCTTATATTTAGACACTTCACACATGGATAGAAAATCAAATCTGTGTTTTAAAGATTTTTTTTATAATATTCCAAGAAATAATAAACACCTTTTTCATATTCACCAATGGTTCTTCGTAAATTTATCCACTTATGATACGTTCAAGACTTGATATCACAATATAATAGGTGAATATATTAAAACATATAAACATTTAAATATATATATAAATATAAATAGATAAATTGTAAACATAAACACATTCAATAAAAATTATAGGTAATCATGGTATGAATCTTTAGTCCATATAACCAACAATTATCCACTTGCAATGTCACGACCCGTCCTCGGGGCCCGTGCCGTGACTACCCCAAGCCCGCCTTCCATAGGCCAGGGGCTAGCGACTAGCACTAAGGCACATTTCCCGGTAAAAGGGAAGGCATTGCCCTTGTAAAGTAAACAAACACCAAAGAGAAAGAAAGCAGAAGTAATCACTAAGTGAAAACTGGGTACAACAGTAAGTGCGGAAAGGTAAGTGGGCCAGAATACAAACCCAAACTGAAAGTAAAGTACAACTGGAAAGGGAAAACAGAAAATTAAAGTTAAGCCGCAACGTCGATCCGTCCACTGGAATTCCCACCTGAAGGGTGGGTACAGATAGCCTCCATAGCTCGTCGGGTCCAGCCATCCGCTCCGAGTACGCCCCGCCCAGTGATCCACCTCCGGGTACCGACCTGCTCCTCGTGCCTCAACCACGATCAGCGATGTCTGTCGTCTGCAACCAACACAACGTAGTGCGGGCATATCCCATGCAGGAGTGAGTATAAGCTACTCAGTAGGGACCCTGAGACCCCTGAAGGTCTCTCAGAATCCACAAAGGATAATCTACAAAGGAAAGATACAATCATGAAGTAATATCTGACACTTCTTAGGTATATGCCCATACATATACCGAATTCATCAATTCCATTTCAGCTCCAACATCCAAGACCAAATTCGATCACATCCACACAGGATAGCACAACACAATGCACATAGGAAAGCAAGTCAAGATTCAGCTCACATAGGTATACTTCTTCGTATGACGATATATATGATTAGATGTAGCCACTAATTCATCTAAGTCATCGGACCCACAAAGGATCGATAGGTACTAACCCCCGCAATGACCCAAAAAGGATCTGACCCACACATGATCGATAGGTAACTAACCCCCGCAATGACCCACAAAGGATCTGACCCACACATGATCGATAGATAAATAACCCCCGCAATGACACACAAAGGATCTGACCCACACAGGATCAATAGGTAACTAACCCCCGCAATGACCCACACAGGATCGGACCCACACAGGATCTGTAGGCGCTGGCCCACACAGGACCGCTGAGCGCTGACCCACATAGGATCTGACCCACACAGGATTGGTAGCACTGATCCACGTAGGATCGCTGAGTGTTGTAGTCGTCGTCGTTGAATCCACAGAGGTTTTCTGCACAGTCGTCATTGTCGTCGCAGTCGCATCCATCTCCAGGGTTCCCGCACATAGCAAGCTCGTTCGAGAGGGTCCGCTCCACGAGCAGAGGGGCTGATACATCAACTGACACGTAGTCCAAAGTTTATGTATCCAAAAGTTCCGTATCGTCAACAGGAACTCAACGACACAAACGGCGCGTCAATTGGACACCCGGTCTGAGAGTTATTGGCTTTTTCGTTCTAGGGGCCCGGTTGGTTTTTAAGTCAAAACCAACCCAATAATACTCCAACTGCATCCAAAGCTCGAGTGGAGTAAGACAAAAGGTCCGCCTCACTAAGAGGAATCCATCCAAGTCGACGGCACGTCAATCGGACGTCCGGAGCTCAAGTTATAAGAGTTTCCGCTCCGGGGGCCCGGTTGGTTTTGTGTACGAACCAACTCGGCTGAACTCAAAGTACTCTGAAACCTTGAGTGTAATATATCAAAACGACCATCTCGATCCAAGGATCGCATCGCCACTAACGGTACATCGATCAGAGGTCCGTAGCCCAAGTTTTGGGAAAAAGACCGAAAGGGGTCCGGAAGTGGGGTTTTGGGCCCGGGCCGACCCGGCCCGAGACCCCCCCAGGGTCGGCCCGAACCGGGTCACCCCGACCCGGGTCCGGGTTCGGCCCGGTCGCCCGGAGGTTCGGCCGTAATGGTCGAGCGGGTGCGCAAGAGGGGCGCTGCCCCCTTGAATGAACCGCGGCCCCACGTGGGGGCCGCTTCCTGCCAACGGACGCGGCCGAGCGTTGCGTCCCGCCTTCCTCGGTCCCGCGCGGTCACGGGACCAGTGGCCTGCCGCCTCCGCAGCCCTTTCTGGTGGCGCACCGGGTGCCCCCGCCTCCTGGAGGCCGGCCGCCGACGCCGCCATGCCGGCGAGGCGCGCCGACGGAGTGCTCCGCGGACCACCGAACGAGCTCTGGTGGTCGGATTTGCCTTCCGACTTCGCCAACGGCCCTCCCGGGACCCGTCCTTCACTGCGAGAACCTCACAACTCCTGTGTGTCCTGCTTCATCGTCGCCCGCCAATCCACACACCAAGAACAAAGAGACGGTGGGTTCGGACTTGTTCGTTGGTCCGCACCCACCGCGTTAGCGGTTTAAAAAGGCTTCCGACGAATTTAAACACATGTCATCGACATAAATCACACAGATTTTATTGAACCAAAACCCGTACCTCATCGAATTCGTTGAGCGAGGGTTCGTCGTGAAAAAGCATGTTTTGGAAGAAGTCGTCGCGGAAGGCGGATCGTCGCGTCGTGGAGAAGGAACGCCATGGAAGAAGCATCGTGGAAGAAGCGTCATTGGCATCGCGGTACATGGCATCGCGTAGTCGATCTCCGAGGATTTGGCGTTATTTATCGGAGATCGGTGCATTCTTCATGTTCTTCGCGTTCTTCGCGTTCTTCGTCGAAGAAGAAGGCTTTCCTCCAAATCCTCTCCACGCAACAAGTTCCCACCCAAATAAAATAATTGTTGTCTTGTTTTATTAACACTCAAACCAACTCTTAGAAATTCAAGAAGAAAAGAAACGATCAATTAATTGAGGAGTTTAAAATCTCCCAATTAATGAGGCGTTTAATATCCAGATTAAATGCAAGAGTTGACTTCATTAAAAACGGGGGTGCGGGTGCGTTACTTAAGATGAAAATAAATGGTGGGGCTCTTGTGGGCCCCACCTTACAAATATCCTACCAAGTGGGTAGGATATTGTGGGTCCCACAACATCCACTTAACTTAATTTAAGAAAAATAAAATAAAAATCGGTTGCACAACTTTTATTTTGTTCCTTAAATTAACCCCAAAAATTAGAAACCACACACGAGCAAACGCAACTCCAGAAGAGGTGTTTCTAAGCATTTATCGGCCCTACGATTCCATCAGTTCCCTCGGAATTCGATTTCGAGCACCGGTTCAAAAGTTAGAAAAACTCACTCATTCGTTCACTGAACGTACCCGAGATAAACTTCGGAAAAAGATTTCGGGAAAACCGGGCCTCGGAATTAGGTGCCGTCAAAAACTGTGGTCTTGTAAAATTCCAAAGAAAATTCAGAAAAAAATTTCCTTGAATTTTACGGTTCTTTACATGCAATAAATATTTATATACTTTATGGAAAACATAAACTCTTGTTATTCTATAAAAACTACTTTAGATAAAATTAACATATAAAATATTTCATATTGGAAAAATATGTACTAAAATCAATCATCAATACAAATCATACTTGTACAACCCTATAAGAATTTTTATCAATAAAAATGATTATGAATTATATAATTCATAACCATAACCCAAGAAATCCCTCTATCAAAACATTTTATTATTCAAGATAAGAACCTATTTGGAATGATCTTTATTAAGAACATGCATAACTCTATACGAATATATTCACCAAATGTGTCTCCATAAATTATATGAACAATCATATATTATATTTATCCAAGACATTGAGACTAACCACTAGAAATGGAATATTCCAATATAGCATTGAAAAACTAATACATTCAATAATATCCCACTAGACTGGCCAATCTATATAAAAACATCACATGTCAATCATATAGGTAGATATTCAAATTACATGTCACTCATCTAATAATTTTCATTAATTTCTTTCGGATTTACTAAATTACAAACCTATTGGTTTACAAAAGAAGAAAAATTTCATCTTCGATAAATAAAAACTACATACAAATAATTAAAACAACACCTAATTTGAAGAAAAAAGGTAAATAATTTATCTATAAAATTAAAAAAATACAAATTTCGGATTTCAATCATGAAAATGGATCCTTAATATAGACTTCACTCCCTAAAATTATTTTAAAGAATAAAAAATACAAGATCTCAAAAACATTTTTGTGAAAATGAATAACAAAAAAGAATAGCAAAAGAAAATCAATCAATGGTAGATTCTCAGCTAGAAAATGGTTTCTATAGATAAAACAATTCCCTAGATAATTAAATAATGAAATATGAAGAAGAATCAAGACCAAAAATCATGAAAATAAAATAAAATTAACACTAATAGTCATTGAGGATCAGCGGGTCACCTTCGGAGTCATCACGAGTCAACAGAATAGTTTCACAAATAAAAAAAATGAGGGTTTCAGGATCCTTTATTTTTATTAAATGTTTTTGGCATTGAATTTTACAAAAACCAATGCCATAAAGTCCCAATTAAAATTATATAGCATCGGTTTTTAAAAAAACTAATCTTTTATATTCATTTATGGCATCGGGTTTTTTAAAACATGAAGCTATAAATTGTTCTATATGGAGTTTTCACGTCATTTTTTTATAAAACATATGAAAAAAAATTCATATAGCTACATTTGGTATTCGTATTTAAAAAAAATGTTATTTCTCTTATGTTGAAGCGTCATTTTCTACAAGTGGGTGATTGTCTTCCATACACACGAGTGACATTATTGTACCTCCTAAGGAATAGAAATTAATATGTATATATATATGATTTAATGACTCCAAAGGTATAACTATGTTATAAATATCATATATATACTTCATATTTATCACTATACCCACCCGTGGGAGGTGGTAATGGAAAAATTAATGACATCAGTTCCCAAAGTGGGAGTCCTCCGAACTCATGAATGGTGATTTCATAACCCATTAGATTGGAGTGGAGATAGTTTTAGGAAATTTAATTAACATAAAAACATCAAAATATATAGATTATTTTGATATTATTATATAATTATATTTTAATAAGAATTTAGTTAGGTGGAGGAAGAAATAACATAAAAACACTCATTCAAGAACACTACCTCTTTTAAGGGTATCTTCAATAGGTTTACACTCAAACCATATCAGGATGGAATTATTCCCAAAATAAGGCTTCTAGGATTGGTTGATGAAAGTTGGGAAGATATATGGGTAGGTTTTATTAATCCAAATGTCTTGATAGGTGTGATTAAGTGAGGGGAGTGACTTCCCTTTTATAAATGAGGAGGGGTTTCATTTTTGTAAATACTCAAAAGTATTCAATATTGGAAGACCAATATTACCTCATGTGCCTCAAAAAAAGATAAATAATGTATTGGAGGTATTATTTAGTCTATAAACACCTCCACCACACAAAATAAACACATTTATTATCATGTTATTCCTTATTCTTTATGTTTACTCAATTTTACCCTTTTAATTTTGTATACCAAGGTAACTAATCTTTTTAACTTAGTTAATTTATCATTTAAGAATAAAATAAAATGAGACTTATTTCATAATTTGGACCAATAAATTACAAATATTAATTAAAATTTATTAACTAAAAATACTATGTGCTTCAAAAATTAATTTTAACACGAGCACATGTAACTTGAAAAAATATTATTTTAACCATAACCACGCTAAGATAGTTTTTTCTATTTAGTGGTAAATATAATCATTATAAAAAATAGTTGGTCCATGAATGGAACAAACTTTATATTTATTAAAATTTAAAATTCACTTGAAAGATGATATAATTTTTATAAATTTTAATCCATTTAATAAAATATCATTTCTTATAAAAAAACATTAAAGTTAATTTTGGCATTATTAAATTAATTTGAATTTAAAAATAACAAGAATATGATGGAATTCAAATATATTATGTTCAAAACTATTTAACAAGATATAATCATCTAAAAAATTAATTTAACACAATAATTCATTCAATTTACCTTACTTTTAAGATTTTTAGTATCATTTGTTTTATTTTATTATTAACTAACTAATTCTTGTGTTGTCATTTATAAAAAATTTAAACTAATTGTTTACTAAATAAAAATTTAAAACTAATTGTCATCATAAAAAAATAATTTATATTTCAAGACAATATTTATATCCAAACATATGTGGTTTTTCCCTATCCCAAATCTTTATTGATATTAAAGGCAAGGAAGGTTCCTTTTTTGTCTTTTTCTTTACTTAACTTATTATACATGTCACTTTCATGTTTTGTTTAAACACATTTTTTAGTGTATCGTAAGCTATTGATGAAATTAAATTTATTCTAAAAGAAATATTCTGTATTTTAATGGGGTGTCACATTCTCCCCATATTAAATAAATTTTATCCTCATAATTTAAACTTGATCTTGGTAATCAAGGATTTGACATTTGGAAATACCATTGTTGAAAACCCCTCATCATAAAAAGAGTTAATAAAATATCATCTTAATAAGAGAAAAATGGAAGTGAAAAGGTTATATGTAATAACACATAATAGGTTTTCAAATTGGAGAACATAACTAGGAAGTAAAAACATAGACACATAAGAGAAAAATACACCCAGATACTGATGGATATTGATAGAGGATATAGTAAGGTGGAAGTTAAAGAGCACAAATCCATAAACTAGAGGTGTGAAAAAGGTCATTGATATCATTAAAAATGATAATAATAGGACAAAAAAAATTCAAGATCATTTTCCTAGATTTGAGGAATTCATTATTACATGATAGTTTTTTATTTCATAAACACGGTCTCATAATTTGGTTATGCTTCAAACTATTTCCAATTTATAACTTACACTAAGAAATGAATATCTAAAAATAGTTTTTTTATTCTTAAAACAATGAAATTAACTTTTAATAGATCATAATTTCCATAAAAGAGTGACAAGTCTTTCCATATGTCACTAACTATTTTTCCAAAACCAATATGGTTATCATAAATTATCCAATATTTATAAATCTATATATGGTAAAGTAACACATTAATTGCTAAAACATTGTCAAAATTTCGACTTAAACAATTTCATAAATAGTTAACCTTATGAACCTTTAATAAAATTAAGATCCAAAACATTATAAATAAGGTTACTAAATTTATAAAGTGAACTTATCATTAATCCAACAAACAACATGAAGTATCTTTTAAATGTCACAAACCAAACATGTGGATACGATCATCATTTATTATAATAAAACATGGTAATAATCTAAATTACCATAAAACCATATTAAAAACAAAAATGATTTATTATTACTAAATAATAACATAGATTATTAGATATATTACTTAAATGAAAAAGTGTAGTAAACTACCTCAATGATAGAATAAACAAATTTTTCAATCAATCATTAATTAGTTTTAAGGAAGTCAATACATTCCAATTTAATTGATCTATATTAATCATCTCTTTATCCCAACATCATTGTCTCAGTATTAGGAATATATTAAAGGTTTTATTCCCTTAATAATGTGTTTTCCAAAAAAACAACTTGATACTAAAACAATTTTCTTGGTACCATTCGACACATGATTTCATGTCCTTCAAGAAATAATACTATAGTACAATACTTATATGTTTCATGATTTTTTTAATGATAATACAATCAATAAAATAGTTTTACAACATATTTTCTGGATCCAAACATGAAATAACATTAATCATTCCACTTTAGTTATCTCAACAGCATAAGTTTGATCTTGATCCCTTAGCTTCTTTTAAGGTATATTCTATTGATTCTTGGTACTTTCATTTGCATATCTCACCATCTACTTGCACTGTAAGTGTAACCCTTTCCTTTTAATCACATCCAAGTCTATAAATATCTTCTCTATACACTTAATTCATTTCTCATATTCCATTGGATTAGTATTCCTATCGAATGATGGGGGCTTCTATCATTTAAAGCGGTCCAACATAGGATAATCTCATTGTACAACAGGTTTCTCCATCCTGACAATGATATTTTTCATAACTTGATTTAACTGACATAATATAGTCCTAATTTTCTATGTTTTAATACTACTAGTATTTTATTTCTCTATAGATAAATCTCTCCATTTTCCATGAGTATCCATACCCTTCTTCCTTCCATGTTCTATTTATAAAAAATTGAATATACTTGATTAGCTCTTTAAATTGTGAATTTTAAATCATAATTTATAATTATAAATATGATGTAACAATTAGAATAAATTAAAATATTTGTGCATCATAAAATTGGTTTCTTTAGGGATATCATTATTTTTAAATCTTTTATAATGGTTGGTAAATAAAATTTGACTTTTCATAAACATATTCCCCTAGAGTATCAAACCAGGTTTAAAGGAAGGCCGATTTGAATACACCAGGTGATGAACAGGTCAATCCCAATGCACCTTTTTCAGAGTTAAAACCCCTAGGTACATCTGTGTCAGAACCAAGTCCACTGGTATTATCTAGATAGGGATTTATTTCCAAGAAAAAAGAAATAAACTCTACCCTTTACAAGCTTTATTATGTTCTTATATACTTATCGTTAAATAAATCATAGGTTTATGGTCCCTAATATATGTTTTCAATAATACAGTTCCCAAGGTTTAAACTAAACTTCATATGATACCAAATTTAGCAACCCCAACCCCAGTATCCCAGAGCTGGTTTCTTTATTAAAACAAAACATAATGAATAATTTTTTTAAAAGAATAACATTATTCCCCTAGAATATGCTTTGATTTCAAACATATTACATTTCATGGATTCCTAAGAAAGGAGACAAAATAAGGGTGATCTCAAATTCTCATTAAGGGTTAAGTATAATGAAATATATCATAAATCAATATATAAAGTTAAATAACTAAACAAACATTTTATTTGAATAGGTCAACTATATGAATAGATAATACATAATATATATGGTAAGTTAAATTACATAAAATAAATTTCATTTGATTAATTAACTAAGAATTAAATGTCTCCAAATATAATATCATTTTGAAAATATAAACAATAATGATATTTGAATTATTAATGAATAAAATGCTTAATTACTGAACATAATGTCTCAGGAACATGATACCTATACCATCAAGAACTTTCATAGGATTTTTTAAAAGTATTGTGTACAAACTGATCTTGTTTGGATAACTATTCTCCTGTCAATAACTTTCACAAGAAAGTTTAAAATTACTGGTTACAAATTCATAAGGTTTGTCCAACTAATTTGTCTCATGAGACATATCAATGCATTGATAGGATATCTATAATCAAGACCCAACTATCTCTTCTTATCCAAATAAATTCTCAAATACATAATAATCAATTTAATTCATTAACAATGTTCTTTATCATCAAATGTCGGGGTTGAGTAAAAGATATGGATTTAATAATATTTCCCTAGTTGATGAAATAAATTTCAAAATAAACACTATATATAAAAATGGTATACAATTAAGAAAATAATCATATATATTATGAAAAAATATGTCTATTTAATATAAAATTAATTTCTAATGAAAAATTATTACAATAAAGTGATTGCTTCTATATAAATTAAAAAATCACAAAAGTATGTGAGATTGTTCAATAATTTTTACTGCTTGGTAATTTTCAAGTCAAATCCCCTTGGATGAAATGATTAAAATTAAAACTAAAAATACCATAATGTATGAATGAATCATTATATTAAATTTCAAAGGGATAGTATATACAACACATAAAATTTATTTGGTGTACAATAACAAATAATCCTCAACAGAATGTAAACTTATATGAAATCTATTACCCCAAACATCCATTTGGTTGAACATTATTTAGAATCCTATATAGGGGTATTAATAAAGTTATTAACTTATAATAAAATAATATTAATATTTAAAATATCATATATGATCCTTTTATAACATCTTATCTCTCATTCATTAATAATCTTCTATTATTTCCATGGTTTCAGGTGTTAATTACCTTGTTTTCTCATTTATGTTTTGTTATGAATGTTATTATTATTTTTAATATTATATAGTTTCATCATACACAGAATAATAATAATGAAATAATTATTATATTTATACAAAAATTATACTTTTAAGACCAATCCTAAAATATGTTCTTAATAAATAAAGTATGTTATGATCATGGAGATCGTATGTTATACTTACGCATGGGTAATATTTGCATCAACAAATGATCATTATAGAAAGGAGGAAAGTAATATTTTATCCTTAAAAATGATCATAATATCATAAATACCATATTAAATTTTTAAATATACTTTTATATATCATCCATGTGGTTTGGTTATGAAAAAGAGCCACATCACTTCATGAAGGTGGTAGTCCAAATGAACATGAACAATGTTATAATCATTCAGTGAGTGAAAATGTAAGAATGAAAATGATATATTTTCTCATTTTATACTGATAAATATTTCATGTATATAATAATTTTTTCATGAATATCATGTATAATAATTAACTTTATCCTTAATACATTCCATGAAAAGTGTTAGTGAAAGATGAATCACATCGCTTTGGGAGGTGGTAGTCTTCCATACAAGAGAGCGACGTTATCGTATCTCTTATGGAATGGAAATATTAAAATGATAGATATATATATATGATATAATTACTTTATAGGTATAATTATTTTATAAATATTATATATATATATATATATACATTATATACATCATCATTCCAAACTATGAGAGGTGGAAATTGAAAAATGAATGACATCGGTTCGCTAGGAAGTAGTCCACCCTACACACGAATGATGATTTTGTAACCCATTTTATGTAAGTGGAGATGGTTGTAGATCATTACCATAACATACCTTTTACTATTTAGTGGTCAATATAGTCATTGTATAAGAAACATTGTTCCTTGAATTGAAAATATTTCATATTTATTAACATTTAAAAATAACTTGGTAGATAATAGGATTTTTACAAATTTTAAATAATTTAATAAAATATTATTAATTATAAAATAACATTAATGTTGATTTTGAGAGTATTCAATTAATTTAAATTTAAAAATATCATTAAAATTAATGGATCCAAATATATTACGTTAACGCCTATGTAAAATGATATATTCATCTAAAAAATTAATGTTACCCAATAGTTAGTTCAATTTAGTTCTCTTAAAATATTTTAGTATCATCTATTTTATTTTATTATTAACTGAATAATTCTTGGATTAGAATTTAATAATAATTTAAATTAATTATTTCATATCTAAAAACATAAAATAAATTATCATGATAAAAATGAATTTATATTTCAAGATAATATTTATAATCAAACATATGATAGCTTTCCCATATCCTAATGCTTTATAGACCTTAAAGGATAAGAAGATTCATTTTTTTCTTTTCCTTTAACAAACTTAATATGTAGGTAAATTTCATGAAAATTAGTTCCAAAAACTCATAAAAATAGATACTACGGATATTACGGTATAAATATATCCATAAAAAAGGTTTTGGTGGGTCATTTTAACCCTTATCTATTAAATTTAACCCCCATTAAACTTGTTTTTACCTTAATCATGGTAAATAATTTTATCTACTTTCACTAATAATTATGGTAAAAATTTAAGTTTATGTTATTATATATTAAAAATTATTATTATTAAAAATAAGAAACCCATTTTTCTAAATTAAATTCACAGAAGTAGAAGAATTTAATTTAAATTTAATCATGTGGACGTGATGAAAATGCGGGATTTTAAAAGTGAAAATGTTCCCACGATTACAAAATTTTTATATCAAAATTAAACAGGAAAATGATTCTGATGACTTAAATTGGAATAACTAATGTATAATTGAACTAATTTTGCTTTAGAATCAATTAAAAATGTAACGCCCCGACCCCAATTACCCATATTCGGTGAATTATTACATAACATTGGCATGATCACAAAAGATCAAGTCTCGAAAGACCCATTAGTTTAGTATCCTTGGAAACCCTAGATATATTCATAAGTATTACATTACATAATAAAGTGAAAAAAGAACTACAACACATATTGTCTTCATATCCCCTCATACATTCCCTACAGATCATTCATAAAATTATTCTTCATATCTTGGGAAAAATTAAAGCATTGAAAGGGGTGAGCTCAGATGCTCAATAAGGATAACAATATAGCGGAAACTTTCATAAATAAACATAACATTTAATTCATTGTATAACTAAAAAAAAGCCTTTTAAATTTGAACTACAGCATAATATGGCAAAGATAAAATGAAATAATACCATTTACTTATTCAAATGGATATTCTACTAGTCGAATAATCACATGCAATATCAATAACCACTTTCATAATGATGTAATGCATAATACCAGACTATCATAACCAGATAGTCAAGGCCTTGTGCCAAGACTACAAATAAGATTTTTTCAAGGCCTTGTTCTAAGACACTAGTTTGTCTCATGAGACCTACTGATGCATTGAGGAGCTATAGTAGGATCCACCCATCACTTATTAAGTCCAATGCATTCCTCATATGAACAGGTTTAAACATAACATAAACATTCGTATTAAAACTTGCATACGAAATGTCAATACTTTCTCCATAAACCATGAATGGTATAAAAATAACACATCCATAGTCAAACATATCACAAAACCTTCAATACAATATCGAAGTTTTGTTTCATAACAAATCAACTTCAAATGAGCTTAAAATTCATCAAAGGATGTTGACATAAACTAAATCAAAACTATTTGAGAGAAATATCTCTTTTTTTTAATCATTTAAAAGTCACATAATTATACAATAAAACATTTACTTTGAAAATATTATTATAATCTTGTAAGGTAAGCTTCGATGATTTTATAATGGAGGAAAATAGGCGTACCCGCCGTCTAAGTTAAAAAATACATTCTTACCTTAATTTTGTCGAAAAGGTTAAAAAGGACCTTGTTTGGAAGGTGAAGGAAAGATTCCTTTATAAACATATTATAAAAATTCAACAAGAATATAAATTACATTAACCCATAGTCTAAAAAATAGTAAGAATTATTTGAAATATATTTTTAAGAAACATGGATGTGGATGATAAAGAGGTCCCAGTAGATAATTATGTATAAACAACCTCGGATAATGAAGAGATTGTGAAATAAACCCTTGACTTGTACTTTTCCTTAGTTAATGGTAAGTTAATATCCTGTATAATGGTGAAATAATTTTTATTAAATTATAAAATAATCATATACATTAATATGATATCATATATGATCTTTTAACATTGATTTGTTAATAATATCTTAGTATTATCGTTGTTTCGGGTGTTAACTAACTCGTTTTCTTTTATATGTTTTGTTAAATAATCTGTGTTTGTTATGGATAGGTTGAATTTTATTCATATACAAAATTATATCAAGTCCTTAAACATTTTTTTAATCATTAAATGAGAATTAGTCTTGAATTGATACGATGGGGAATGAATCTCATCGCGTTCATGGAGACGGTAGTCCGTACGCACGCACGAGCGATAATATCATTCTTTTGATATTAAAATAATATATAATTAGATGTTATATCATATATAGAAAATAATTATAATGTTATATTTATTATTTACATGAATTACACATCATTATTATACTCATCCAAATAATAATTTATTGAATAACAATTACACCACGACGTGGAGACGGTGAGAGGTACGTACGCACGTTTTGTGACATGCCATTCAAAGGATGGATAGAATACTGAATTTGGTTGTACCATAATTGTAATAACATCACATTATATAGAATATACTGGAGTTATTATTTTATAATGGTAATAACAAAGAAAGAAGAAGTTGAAGAAGAAAGGAACTTGAAAGAGGGTGGTGAGAATATTACCTCTTCTTCAGGTTCTTCCTTTTGATTTGATCAAAAGGGCTCATTAGGTTGGCTTTATGACTAAAGTAATGACTCTAGGATGAAGGGAGGATATTTTATAGGGTATTTGGGAAGATTTTGGCCGATCCCAAAGGCTTTTAAGGTATGAATTTGAGAGAAGGGGGAGTACCCTTATATAAGAGGGGTGAGGGGCACCTTAGGAAAAGCTAGAAATATTATTTTATAATAAATTTATATTCAGTTTATAATGGTTCCAAATTTTATTATTTAAATTTTAAGGTGGGGATAGGTTGAAACCCATTCAACCAATAGGTTTTAGACAGGTTTGGGTCACTATATTAACCTTATCTTTTAGTTTTAACTCTAAGTTAATTAGTTTGACATTTACCATGTCTCTTTGTATTTTTATATTATATAGTTAATAAACTTACTATATACTTCAAAGAGACCCCAAGTGGTCCATTAATGATACACCTATCATTATATAAGTCCTTTGGACGAACCTTAGATTTTTAGGAATATAATATCAATTAATATTATAATATTTGTTTTAAAGACTCTTTTTTGTCAATTTTGACACTATTAGGTATTTTGTTTTTGATAATTTTATAACAGCATTATTACTTCGAAAACGATTTATATAACCAATCCTAATATGTAATAATAACCTAAAAAATTAGTTTAATTTATAAAAAGTCTCAAATTACCTTTATTTTGATATTTATAATATCAATTATTTTAATATTTCATTAATTTGGTATTTACTACATCACTATTGTGTCATAAATAAATTAAATTATTTAATGTCTAAAAATTATAAATAAAATACCATTATGTAGGAAATATTTTTATCTTTCTAATTAATATTTATAATAGAATTTATCTTCTGTATAACCCTATATTAAAAATTGTTTAGTAATTAAACTTTTATTTTAACTCTTTTAACTCTTCTTTGAATTAAATAATAATAAATGTCCTAATCTAATCCAGGTGGACCTAAATGATAATATTTTATTCCTAAGGTTGTTTTTGGTCGAGATAAACTTGTCCAATAGAATTAGGACATGTTTTAGGGTAATATCAATATCATTTTTACCCTTAATTACCCTATTTACTTTTATCCGTGGTAAATAAAAGAAAAAAGTTACTATTCACTAAAAATTATTTTTATCTTATTGAACCACATTTTACTTCTTAATATTAACCGTGTCTCTCGGATTTTTGAAATTCCACTCACAGAAGTGTTAAAATTAAGTTTTATTTGAATTTCCAAATTCTCCTAGGAGGTGGGTAAAAGACGGTGAAAAGTTCCATAAAATTTTTATATATCTAAAATTATTCTAAACTAAATCCAATGAATTACATTGAAATTATATAGGTATTATGTATCTATTTTTACATTAATTAAATTTAAATAAAATAAATAAAAATAAAAATAAAAATTCGGTTTTAAACAATAACTCAGTGTTTTTTCACTATTCATCAAAAATTGAATATTTTTAGAAAAATACCAAAAATTCACACTAATCTAATTTCTATATTCTAAATCCAAAAATGAAGTCCATTTTGAAAGATAAAATTTATAAAATTTCAAAAAAGTGGGTATTACTATTCATAACGGCTAGTTTGATTGGTTGTGGTGTGTGTTAGAGCTCGAAGTTGCGTACAACACACGCTACTGTATTATTCAAAGAGAAGCATACCGTGGAAGCTTGAAGTGTTACAAAAAATATAATTTTACTTTATAAATAATTTAAACAAAAATATAGTTTTCAATTACAATTCAGTAATTTTCACTATTTATTAAAAATTTGAACATTTCAAAAAAATCCCAAAATATCACCCTAAGATAATTTTAATGTTATGATTTAAAATATGAAATTTATTTTCTAAAATAAATTGTCTAAAAGCATAAATAATTAATTTTAAGTTGAGTGTGTGACGTGTGACTAAAGTGTGTTCTGCTTAAACACGGTGTATCGTGTATCACAAGCTATTGATGAAATTAAATTCCTACTAAAAGAAATATATTGTATATTAATGGGGTGTTACAATTATGAAAGGTGACAAGAATATTTTGTTTAGGATTTTTATGAAAAAATAAGGATTTTTCAATGGTTTTGTATTTTTCTATTTAAAAGAAAAATCAACTTTCTTTTTAATGCTTCCCAACAATGAAAAAATTGATAAAGAAAATTGGATGGAGGTGGTTAGAAAATTTACCAAACAAAATATTTTAGATGAAGGTTACTTGATGAATAATTCATTTTAATATAAATATGTTAAATATTAATTTCATAATTCTTAGAAAATTCATTGTACAATGTTTTTGGTAAATTAAAAATTTTCTGATGATTGTCTATTCTTATTGTTAACAACAACAAGAGTAATGAAATATATCATGTTACAATGTATGTAAAAATTAGGGTAGAATCATTTATATGAGAAAATTAATATGAAAATATTCAAAGGATATTTACTAGACATATCCAAATAGAAAGAGTTTTGGAAAAAAAATATTTTATTCAATGTTTTATGATGTTTTGGTTGTTTCAAGAAATTGAAGCGAAGTTAGTTTGGAATGTCCTCCAATGAAGTCCAACCAGAAGAATTCCAATCATATTAAGACCATTTGATAATCATAATTAAGGTTACCAATTAGATAATGGTTAATGAGGGTTTCAAATATAGGGAATCAAACATAATGTTTCATATGAAGTTATAAGATAGAGGTATTTGAGTAACGTTCATTGAACTAAATATTCTATGCAAGATGATCAGCCAAAGGTTGTTGAGGTTTCTAATAAGATTTCATCAGACATTTATCTTTGATTTATAAGATAGAATTTTTTTATTTAAATTCATCATATGGATTTTTTTTAGATAGTTTTTTCAGACATCAGTTGTTATGTGAATCCAATGAAAGAAGAATTCTAATGAAATCATCAGATGATAGAAGTGTATGGATGTATATTTCAAAAATGATCCTATAAAGATATAAAAAATATAAGATAATGTATTAATGACTGTAATGGCTACTATAATTTTCTACCAAATGGATTTTTGTTATAAATTTTTACTATTTTGAAGGTCATTTAAAAACAACTGTAACGATTTTAAAATAAAGATGCAATACAGATCACTCAATCTTCTAAATATCATGGAAGTAAGATCTATGATTCTCACTGAGTTAGAATGATGTTTGTGGAAGGAAGTAGACACAATATTTTTCATAAATATTTAATAAAACTTTAGATGTCTTCAGAAGAATCCAATAATATTATTTTGATATAGAGATTCTAATTTTGAGTTTATGATAAGTTGGACAGTATTTTGGAGTTATATACTATTCTCCATAAAGTGGTACTATATAAAGTGGGTTTTCAAACACAACCAAAATAATAATTTTCACATTCGTAGAAGTGAGTCAGATCGCCCTAGAGTGAAAATTTGATTAGACATGAATTTTTAAGAAACATCGGACATACGTTACCATACAAGGATTTATGATAAATTGTTATCAGATAGACGACATGTGGAAATGATAATATGAATAAGTTTAGGAAGGAAGAAGTCAAATCACTATTAAAAAAGGGTCAGTAGGGTAGTTTTTTTGAACTAGCAATGGTTATTAAAACTATTGCGTATTATACGGTTGTTAATCATTTAATGGATATTTTTTTAATTTAGTGGTGGTTTTATTAAGTGTCATTTTTAGACCATTTATTAGAGGTTTCTTGTTTAGTTAATATTAGTTTTTTTATAAAAAAAATATCCAGGGTAAATATAAATAAAATAAAATAAACCATTGTGAAACATATTATCAACGGTTACTTGTAACCAACGCTAAATATATTATATAAAATGTGTTTAGAGGAGGTTACTTAAAACCACCGCTAAAACAAATTTATTTTTTAAAATTTTCAATAAAAACTATAAATATAAAAAAACTAACATATAATAAACTAAAACTTAAATATATGATAAACTCATCATACATATATCATACATCCACAATCATATACAAACATCCTATTGGCATAACCTCACTCTAAGTCAACTCATACATCTTTCGATATACATATACAATTTTTTTGTTGGTAAACAATACCTCAAGTCATCCTCTCGGTGTTTTTGGGTTGATTGTGTTTCTTGAAAAATCTAGATGACCGTGAATGAGTTTGGTTGATGTTGTCGAAGTAGGTTTTTAAGGTGGTGTAGTTTCCCTGTATTTTTCAAATTTTTGGGTCTAAAAATCAAGATTTTTTTTAGAAAATGAATTATTTTAGCAATGGAGTGAATAATACACAAACCATGGAGCATAGTTCCTAGACCGTAATGGTGGTTTGCATAACGGAGAAAGAAATTGGCACATAGTTGCACTATGCAGAACTTGAAGCACGGTAAGTGACTGCATAGGGGAAATGGTTCATGGGATGAAAATGGTCTTTATAAAGGCTTGTGGTTTGAAGGAGGAAAATGGTTCATGGATGGATTGTCATTTTTCAAAAGTAAGTGTTTATTTGAGGATCCAAAAAGAGGTTTTTTCGGAAAACATTGGCCACTGTGAGGAAACAAAGGAGCTACATGGACTATGGAGGGAAAATGGTTTATAGGAGGAACATATTCTGCGGCGGCAGCTATAGGACATCGAAGACTTGAGTAAAAAGGATTAGCAGATTTTTTAGATCTATTTGTCTATATAAGGACTGATGATCCCATCATTACTCAAAGTGATTTTCATTATAAAACATCTTCCCTCTATGAAGAAGTTTGGTTACGTCTAAAATAGTTTGTGGGGAAGTCCATGAAGGAGGAGAGGTTCATGAGTAGGATTCTATGAAGGGTGAATTGGTTCATTTAAACAATTCACAAAATGTAGTTTGTGGGGCACAAAAGGTGGTTCACAAAAGATGTTCTACTGAAGAATAATACATCCACAAACTAGGGATGGTCTGCATAAGAGTAGTGGTCTGTGAAGCACTCACACCACACAGTGTAGCGCAGTTTGTGGAGGAATAAATGTTGTTCGTGTAGGATTAGAGTAATTTTTTGAAGGCACTAAAACAGTTTCCAAAATCAATTTCTAAAAACTAACAGTTCGTAGAAAAGTTTATTTCATCCACAGGTGAAAATGGGACTTCAGTAGATCATTTATTTATAGTTGAGGATGTGTGCATTAAAGAAAATGAAGTGACCAACAAGTCCATAAACTTTGAGTGGATCCCTTCCAAAAGTGGTGAGTTAAGAAAGAGGAAGATGGTGATCCTTACCATTAACAGTGATCCAGAGAAAGAGACATAGTGGTTGACCCTTAGGAAAGTACTGAGATGACCCTAAACCTTGTAAATGCAGTGAGCCTAGGCATAGTAGTGATCTAGCCCAAACATTGTAATTTCTCAGGGAGACTCCGTGGATTTGGTACATTGAAACATCACCATTGTATGCTCCTTGGATATAGCCTAATGAGAGTGAACCAAGTAAAATTGTTGTGTCTCATGCATGATTTAAATTACTTTCACACATTTCAATGAGAAAGAGAGAATAGTATTTTGTCTAATAGGGAAACAAGATACTAAGGGGTAGTTATTTTAATCTATCATACCCTGATCCACCCTCCTATTAGGGTATTTAACCTAATTGGGATAACAATTAGTATTAGAGATAAAGTTTAAAATTCATTGGTTATCTCTTAGTAGAAGAAATGGGGGTTTTCAATCACAAATTCATTCCAAAATTTGATGGATACAATTTTCAATTATAGAAGAATCAGATGTAGCACTACTTCCAATCATTAGAAATGGATGTCTTCACAACATCTATGCATACAATATCATCCAATATCAACAGTGGTTCTTTATCATAAACTGATAGAAGGGAATTGGATGTTGATTCTAAATAGATCAATGATCTAGGGGGAGCCTTAGCAAATGAAATTTATACAAAGGTTATGTCATTTAGGTCATCCCTTGATTTGTAGGAAAAGTGCCTGAACTTTTATGAGGAAGACTCAAAAGTCATAGAAGCAAAGTTTAAGGTTCTATGGAACAAGTTTGAGGATCTCAAAATGAAAACTAATAAGTCTTTTGACACATTCTTTGATCAGGTAAAAAAAATTTGTGGAATACATGCATGCTCTTGGAGAAATTATTGAAGATATAATGATTGTAGAGATTATCTTGAAAAAACTTCCATCTCAGTTCAATTTGAAAGTTTCTACATTGGAATATAAATATCTAAAGGAGATAACATTGGATAGCCTACATAGTTCTCTTGTTTCATAAGATATGAGAAATGGTGATAATGAGTCTGTTGAAAAGGGGAAATCCAAATAAGTGGAATTCAAGGTAATAAAGAAGCCTACCAAAGAAGATTTTAGAGAAGAATAAGAGACATATGATGTGATGTCATTCCTTTCCTAAAGTCTGTAAAGAGGAAAATGAATGTTCAAGGGGAAAATCCCAATTACATTCTTTCAATGTGGAAATTTTGGAAATATAGTTGCAAGGTGCCCCAAGAATCTTCTAGAAGATGAAGATGATGAATTAGGAAATCCCATGAAAAAGTCTACAGGCTATATGAAAGGAAAGAAAAAGTTTAAGAAAAACTTCTTCAAAAAAAATAATATACTTTCAGAAGAAGATGAATGTTCAGATGAATTTGTGGAAAAAGATTTGGAAGACTACAAAGATCATGAAGCACGTGCAATGGTTCCAGTTGTGAAAAATTCCCAAACAGGGGAAGAAAGTGACAGTGATGAAGGATAAGTAGAAGGAAGAGTTGAACTTAAAGTTCAATTAGAATCTACTCTTAAAGAGATAGATATTTTTATATCCAAAATGAAGAAATCCAATAAAGGGGTTCATGATTCCAAACATTTTATATAGGATTAGAAATAAGAGAAGTCTAAGCTGAATGAAGAAATTGAAAAACTGAAGTCTTCAATTCCTAAAATATTAGAAAAGGCGGTTGAGTATAATCTCAGAATTGAATAATAGAAAAGAGAAATCAATAGTTTAAATATCTCTGGGAACAATAAGATCAAATGTTTCAAAGATCTTGAAGAGGAAGTTATTTTCCTAAAAAAAGAAGTTAAATATCAAGAAAAAACTCTTTATTCCTGGAATGAAATAATCAAAGGATATCATTTAGGTGATAGAAAAGACAGAAGGGGAACATAAAGGTCTAGAAAAACCAAAGCAACAGCCATCTCTAAATGATAATGATGGTATTAGTCTTGATCAAAATAGAGAGAAATAATAGTTGAATTCGAACCACAATCACATGTTATGAGATTAAAAATTTATTTTGGAACTAATCAGAATCACAAAGTTCAGAAACCCCAAGGGAGAACAATAGGATTTGTATATTCATTCAAGAATGTACCTCGCATGAGATGTTATAATTGTGGAAAGGTTAGACACTAACAAAATTTTTATTCCCTAACCAAGAGGTATCGAAGGGAAAAAGATCAATAGAGGTATCCATACAGAACTCAATATTTTAGATAATAATTTTATAGTCACTGTTTTAGGTGAAGAGGATTTGGGAAAATGGAAAGATATTGTTCATCAACAATACAGATAAATGTGTCAAAGAAGAATGAATGTGGTCACAAGAATAAATTCAATGTATCATCAAATGAGCTGAAAATTAAAAATAAATTTGTATCTATACAGGATGAAGTTGTTCAATCATACAGTGAGGAAGATAGAGATTATCAATCCATACTGGGTATGAAGTCAAAAGTATGGGAAAAGAAGAAGATAGTTGAACAATCAGTGGTTTATGATTTCTTTTAATGTATCGGATCTGTTGGACCCTCCATGGCATTGTAGTTTTCATAATCACAAATTATTTCAATATACAGATTCTACTCTTTCAAGAAATTTTAATATCTTAGTGTGAATAAATTTTTTCATACAGCAATATATACTTTAATAAGTCAATTGATTATAAGTCATTAATCAATATGTTTATAAGTGTATTTTTACATATACTTTGATTAAAAATTCATCTTGTAATGGTATATGCAAGACAGACTCTTCACAATATTTCTTGGATTCCCTAAGACTGAGTTTGACTCACCAAAGTTGACACACCAAAACCGAAGATGAAACACCAAAACCGAAGTTAGACAGACCAAGGTTTGACTCACCAAAGTCAACACACTGAAAATAAAGTCGACACAATGAAACCGAAGTTGACACACCGAAACTGAAGTTTGACAGACCGAAGTCTGACTCACCGAAATTGACACACCGAAACTGAATTTGACACACCAAAATAGAAGTATGATAGACCGAAGTACGATAAACTGAAGTATGACATACCGAAGTCGACACACTGAAGATAAAACACCGAAGATGACAGACCGATGTTATCAAGCTGAAGACAACATACCGAAGATTACTCACCGATTGATATAAATAATTGTTTCCATTTTATTAATTCAAATTTATTTCTAAGGGTCATATGTAGACAAATTAATGTTTCTGACATTATTTAATGTTGTCTGTAGGAAAATCCCTAGAAAAGTACAAGGTACATGCATGTGCAAGGATCCTTTTTCGTAGTGAATCCTGGAGTATAAATGGACCTCATCTTTCACATTAAAGATATGATGAAAAACCAGTGGTACATGCGGAGATACAGACTGTGCGAATACCAAAAGAGAAGAACTAAGCACTTGAGACTACAAGAAGACTCTAACAAGCTATCTTCACCACAAAGGCTCAATATAGATTGATACTTCAACGAGATGAACCTTTTTACTCCTCAAAGTTGGATTACAAAAATTGTGATACTCTGTTCTGAAGACAACTTCCAAAAGAAGAATCAAATACCATTTTCTCCAAATTCATTAAGTCTAGAGCCTTACTTCACAACACACAGAGAATTATTAACTCTATTATATTTTTTAACTCTGTTGTGCTTTATATTTTCTATTTGAGAAGTGTGTATATTTGTTTATATAACACACGCTTCCTCCTAAGTATAACTGGAGGAGATAAAACTATCCTCATACTCAATCACTTATTACATTTTGTTTCCCATGAATAACTATGGTAGAGGTCAAGTGTGACCAGGACAGCCGGGTGTGCTGTTGTAAACCCCGATCCAGGGTGTGGATCAAAAGTTTATTTATATAAACTAATTGGTGGGAAGTGATCACCAAGTGGAGAGGATTAAGTCTCTTCTTGAGATTGAACCTCTTGTTTAAATTATTGTGATAATCTTCAATTACTCTATTTTTTTTATCCACTACTTATATTTTCTAAAACATAAAACTGTTTTTTCATACACTTTGATAGTTAGTTTTGGTTAGTGTGTGTATTTCTATACTTCAGTAGACTTGTTTCAAAAGTTGAATTAGTGTTCCACACGGATTTATCTAAGGACTAATCACCCTTTGATAAACCTGTTGACCAACTGAACATTTACATTTCTACTGCCTTAATTAACTAGGCCATTTTTAAAATTGGGGGTTTTTTTAACCATAAAGTTTTTAAACAGAAATTTTAATTGGAACTCAATTCACTCCTCTCTTGAGTATCCACTCTGACCAACATTTGGTATTAAAGGGTTTTTTTATTTTTATTTTTTTTTAATTATTTTCTACTATGATTTTAGTTGTATCTTAAAGACCTTAAAATTTCTATCATATCTAAATTTTCAGTTCTTTAAATTCTAAGTAACTATGGAAACTTGAGTTGAGGGTGTTGCTACTAATAGGCCACCTTTCTTTAATGATAATAACTATGCTCAGAGGAAATTGAAAATGTATCTAGAGAGTATGGGACCTAAAATCTGGGACACAATTGAAGAACAACATATATTACCTGCTACTGCTTGGGATACATGGTCTCAGTTGACCAAAGCTACATATAATAATAACTATAAATAAATGAATACCTTGTACTATTCTCTTGGTGATAATGAATTCAATAGAATATCTTCTTGTAAAACTGCATATGAAATTTGCGGTACTTTAGCTATTTCCCATGAGCAAACAACTAATGTTAAAGAAATGAGACTAAATACATACACTATTAAATATGAAAATTTTAAAATGAAGCCTAATTAAACTATCTCTAAAATTTATCTTAGGTTCAATGAAATAGGGAAAACTATGAGTCTTCTTGGAAAACCAGTGGATATCAAGGACCAAATCATGAGACTGCTTCGATGCCTACATGACATATGGAGGGGAACTTCTGTTTCCATCCGAGAATCTTGTGATATAAGAAAGCTTCTAGTGAAGGAACTAATTGGAAAACTTATGATGTATGAGGAAGAACTTAAGTTGAATCAATAAGTATATGAGGAACCAAGGAATAAATCAGTCGCATTCAATACTACTACCTTAAAGAGAAAAAACAAATAAAAAGGTCAAGTTTCTACAGACAGTTCCACTAGTGAAGATTTAAATTCAGACAGTGAGAGGAGATGGCTCATCTTGCAAGGAGATTCAAAAAGTTCTACCAAAAGAATAAATTCATTAGGAAGTCAAACTGCACATGAAAATATGATAATAAAGTATAATGTAAGAAAGACAGAAAATGGAATGACAACTCAAATGAAATAATCTTCTATGAGTGCAAACGAAAAGGTCATGTGAAGGAAGACTGTCCCAAACTGAAATTTAAGAAGAAATATCAAGACAGGGGTAAAGGATATAAAGAGGCTATGAATGCAACCTAGAGTGCTTCAGAAGACAACTCTAGTGGATCTGATGCTTCTGATAGTGAATAGAGCAATCTTGCTAACTTATGATTCTTGATAGAAACATCTGAGGTAACACTTAACTCTCCTATACATAATGCATATTATTCTGGGAATAAGATTGAGTCACACAATGATGAAGATATGCATATGGATTAACTATTTGAATATTATGAAATGCTTGAGGATACCTTTAATGAGCTCAGGGAGAAGTATAAATCATTAAAGATACAACATGTTTTAAATGCAAGTTATAAGTCAGGTCTGGATATTGGGAAAGAAAAATGTGCTCAACTGTTAAAATAAAATACCAAACATAAATTATCGAATGAACAATTAAATAAATATCTTGAAAAATTTACTGCGGGTAAAGATACCCTAACTCACTTGCTAGGAAAACAGATTTTCCCAAAATATAAAACTAGTCTTGGATATCAATCAGGATAGATAAGGATCATTAAAACTAAATTTATTCCAAAATTTGGACAATTCACTTCTAGTTCAAGTTCTGGACCATTTCTAGAAAAAAAATTCTCTAAAGGACCAAATAGAGTATTCATGTCTCAAAATATATCTGCTGATTATAGGAAATTTGTGAGACAAGTATGGATTCCCAAAATTTTACTTGTTAATCTCTCAGGACCCAAGAAAATATACGTACCAAAGTTACCCCAAGTATAATCTGTTTTGTAGGGATGTTGCCTATAGAGTTCTTGTAAGACTCTTTGGTACTTTGATAGTGGATGTTCAAGACATATTACAGGATACTACTCATACTTCATGAGCCTAATCCATGTTGATGGTGGTCACGTAACTTTTGGTGACAATGCAAAGAGAAAAATTGTCAGCTTAGTCCAGATCTGTAACCCTAATACAGTATTTATTTCCAAAGTAATTTTTTTTATGGATTAAAGTACAATTTACTTAGCATCTCTCAACTGTGTGATGATGGTTTCAATGTCAAATTTGAAAATGATGCATGTAATGTTTTTAATTCCAAAAATCATTTAATATTTACTGCTCTCAGAAATGAGAATGTGTATGCTATTGAATTAAATTCTTTAGCAAAAAAAAAATTTCTTGCTTAAATGCTTTTCATAAGGAATACTTGTTGTGGCACAGAAGACTAGGACATTGTAATGTGCACTCTCTTAGGAAACTGAATAGGAAAGGTTTAGTTAGAGACTTACCTAAACTAGAATTCCCACATAACAAAGTGTGTAATCCTTGTCAAAAGGGAAAGAAACACAAAGTTTCTTTCAAACTAAAGAAATAATTTTATACTTCTCAACCGCTTGAGTTGGTTCACATGGATTTGTTTGGACCATCAAGGGTTTCAAGTTTAAATGGGAATCACTATGTTTATGTTCTTGTAAATTATTTTTCTAGGTACACTTGGGTATAATTTCTAGCTCACAAATGTGAAGCTTGTTCTTATTTTATCAAATACTCCAAGTCTATAAAAAATCGTAGTGGACTTAGAATTAAGACCTTGAGAAGTCATCATGGTCGTGAGTTTGAAAATCAGGAGTTTGAATCCTATTGCTCACACAATGGATATAGTCCCATTTTCTCTACTCCTAGAACACCTCAACAAAATGGATTCGTAGAAAGAAGAAATAGGACCCTTCAAGAAATTTCTAGTGCTATGATTAGTGATTATAATTTACCTATTTATTTTTGGGATGAAGCTATAAATATAGCTTGTTATTCCATTAATAGAGTCTTGATTAGACTTGTTCTTAAGAATAACCCTTATGAAATTTGGAACAATAGGAATCCTACGGTTAACTAATTCAGATTTTTTGGTTAAAAAGTCTTTATCCTTAACACTAAAGATAATCTTGAAAAATTTTATTCCAAGAGTGATGAAGGAATTTTCTTAGGTTACTCTACAACCAATAAAGCCTATAGAGTATTCAATAAGAAGACCGAATGTGTGGAAGAGTCAGTTCAATTCAAGTTTGATGAAACTGATCCACATGAACCCAAAACCTCTCTTGAATATCTTAAGGAAGATATGTCAATTCTGAACCTTAATGAATCCCCTGTAAAAGTGACCAGTTCTGGGAATCTTCTTGAATCTGCACTCGTTGAGTCTGAACAAATAGAAAATCATGAGTAATCTAGTTCAAATATTTATATAGGTATTAGAACTCTCAAGAATCATCCTTTAGATGTTGTAGTAGGTGATTTAAACCGAGGGACACAAACTAGAGCTTCTCTGAGAAACCAGGTTGAACATAAAGCTTTTCATTCACAGCTTGATCCTAAAAATAATAATGATTCTATCAATGATGAATTTTAGGTGATGGATATGCAAGAAGAATTAAATCAATTTGAAAGAAACAAAGTCTGGGAAATAGTTTAAATACCTAAAGATACCTTGACCATAGGCACTAAATGGGTTTTTAAAAACAAAGTTGATGATTCTGGTAATATAGTTGGAAACAATTCTAGATTAGTTACACAAGGTTATAGTCAAGAGGAAGGAATGGACTATGAGGAGACCTTTGCACCTGTATCTAGGTTAAAATCCATTAGGATACTACTTGATTATGCAGCTCATCTGAATTTCAAACTTTATCAAATGGATATCAAAAGTTCTTTTCTAAATGGGTATATAGTTAAGGATGTATTTGTTGAAAAACCCTCTGGCTTTACAAATCCCCATTTTTTCAAATCATGTTTTTAAACTTTCTAAAGCTTTATATGGTCTAAAGCAAGCTCCAAGAGCTTGGTATGATAGACTTAGTTCCTTTCTTATTTCAAAAGGTTTTACTAAAGGAATAGCGTATCCTACTTTGTTTATTAAAAGGATTTCCAAAGATGTGTTGATGGTACAAATTTATATATATTATATAATTTTTTGATCTTCTAAAATCTCTTTATGTACTGATTTTTCAAAAATAATGCAAAATGAATTTGAGATGAGTTTAAGGGAAGAACTTAAATTTTTCCTTGGATTTCATATTTTTCAAAATAAAGATGGTATTATTTTAAATCAAAGTAAATATACTAAAGATATTTTAAAATGTTTTGGTTTGGATGGTAGTAAAGGTAGTGATACACCTATGAGTAACACTTGTAAGTTGGATGCTGATAAAGCTGGAGAATCAGTTGATCAAACCAACTAAAGAGGCATGATAGGGAGTATGCTCTACCTTAGTGCTAGAAGACCTGATATTATGTTCAGTGTATGCATGTGTGCTTTCTTTCAAGATAATCCCAAAGAATCTCATTTAAATGTTGTTAAAAGGATTTTCAAATATCTCAAATATACTCCCAACTTAGGACAATTTTATCCAAGAGGAAAACTGTTTGATTTAATAAGTTATTCATATACTGACTTTGCTGGTTTTAAGCTAGATAGAAAAAACATCTCTGGGACATGTCACATGTTAGGCAAGTCACTAGTATCATCGTGCAGTAAAAAAGCATAATTCTGTTGCATTATCTACTGCCGAAGTAGAATACATTTCTGCTGGTAGTTGTTATGCACAAATTTTGAGGATGAAACACACTTTACTAGACTATGGATATCAATTAAAACATGTCTCCATTAACAATGACAACACAAGTACTATTATCATTTCTAAAAATCCAATATCTCATTCTAGAAAAAATCATATTGATGTAAGATATCACTTTTTGAGAGATCATTATCAAAAAGGTGATATAACTCTTGAGTTTATTGGGACTGAACATCATCTTGCTGATATATTCACTAAACCCTTAAATTCTGAGAGAATGAACTACATCAGACATGAACTAGGAATGATAAATCAGTAATAGATCTTTATAAAACCGATTTTTGTAAAACCAATATTTATAAAACCGTTCTTTATGAAACTGATCTTTATGAAATTGATCTTTGGGAAATCGATTTTTGTAAAATCGATCTTTGTGAAACTGATTTTTGTAAAACTGATCTTTATGAAACTGATCTTTAAGAAACCGATCTTTATAAAACCGATTTTTGTAGAACCTATCTTTGTGAAACTGATTTTTGTAAAACTAATCTTTATGAAACCAATCCTTATAAAACCTATTTTTATGAAACCGATCTTCTTAAAACCAATTCGTTGACACCGTTATATTTAAGGGTTGTTGTGTAAATTCTGTCTACTTTAAGTGAAATGACGCAATTTTATCTCTTTCAACTTGCCATGTTTAAATTTTATGTTTTACGGTTTAAAATTTCTAAAAGATATATTAAGTCCAATCCATCCCGAACTTTCACCTTCTCCATATCCATAAAGCCTTCTACATTTAGTCTCTCTCTCTATCTCTCTCAACTCTTGACCTCTCAACAAAAGTTAGAATCCGAAACTTCATCATGGCTAGGACTAAGCGCGCAATGGAAGAGCCTCGAAAATCTCCTCCTGCTAAGCATTAGAAGGGTGAAACTAGTGGGACTCAGAAACCAAGCATAGAAAGTCTGGTTGTTACAGCTGAAAAGGAAGTGTCTGCTAAGTGGATTCTGTCAAGAAAATATTTTCTATTAAAGGTACTGGAATCTCAAGGGTGGCTCAGTTGGTTTACCAATAATGAAGGACCTTATTATCCCCAGTTAGTGTATGAGTTCTATCAGCATTTGAGTATAACACTGAATTATGCTGAGGCAGAAAAGATGAAATTTGTGTTAAAAGGAAAGGAAGTAGTTTTTTCGTCTATGGAATGGGCTAAATTCTTAGAGGTACCTCTTGAAGGTTTCTATGCTGACTATCCTGGTAATATTCCACCTTCATAAAATTTGTTTTCAAATAAAGATGCTTTGATGGAGCTAACTAGAAATGAAGAATCCAGAAGGACTATTGCAAATGAATTTGATGGAGAAGTGAGATTGCTTTTTAAGTTCATACAGTATCAAATCTGCCCAAGGAAGGGAGATTTCTCTACTGTGAAATGTCAGGAGGTGTTCTTGATATTTTTGTTGAAACATGGAATAAAGGTTAATCTGTGCAGATATCTTATAGTACATATTTCTGAGTTGATTAATCCATCTAAGAAGGCAACCTTCTTATACTATCCAAGAATGATTTCTGCTATGTTGAAGAAATTAGATTGTGTGGAAGATGGAGATGAAATGATAACTACCTGCAGTGGTTTTTGTCTTCAGAAAGACATTTGTAAAAGGATGAAAATCTTCTGGAACCCATGGAAGATATTTTGGGTAGGAGATGAAGAAAGGGTATATGAGGAATTTAATCCGGTTGACCATCCTTCTAGACCAAAGGTCCAAGTTGATATAAGTATCAAACCTGGAGAAGTTCCTATCTATTCTGATGAGCAAGCTGAGGCTGAAGTGCCTAGGGAAGAAGGATATCCTTTTGATGATAGGAATGATCCTGATATCACTGAAAGTCCCAAGAATATGAATTTTGGACCTGCTATTCCACCTATGGAAGTTACTTCAAGAGAAACTATTCTAGGTGATGAAGAAGAGGAAGAAACTGAAATTACTGGAGTTAAAGGTTATGTTAGAAAATTAGATGAGGAATCTGATGATGATGATGATGATGATGATGATCATGATGATGATGATGATGATGATGATGATGATGATGATGATGATGATGATGATGATGATGATGATGATGATGATGATGATGATGATGATGATGATGATGATGCTGATGATGATGATGATGATGATGATAATGATGATGATGGTGGTGGTGATAATGGGGATGATGGAGGAAGTGTTGAGCATGTGAGTGACTCTCTAAAAGAGGGACAACAAGTGGTTGACAGATCCAGTGAGGAATCTGTTCATGGAGCTGGTGATGGAATTGAGCCTGTTGATCAATAGGATAATGATCATAGAGATGTTGGACATGAGGACAGACTACTCCATACCAATGCTGAAAACCAAGAGCTCATTTAGGAATTGAATGATATTATGGATGTTGGCCAAGAGGAGGAGGATGTAGTTTTGGTGCCTCAAATTGAGGAATTACATGGTGAAGTTGAAATAGAAGGATCTTAGGCAGAACCTGAAGTCTGGTTGATTCTTATCCCCAGACAAGGTATTATGGCCAGAGAATAGGATGAAGAAATTGATGATATTGATTTTATTTTTGAGCCTCAGGGACGAAGGGTAATAATTGATACCGTTGATCCAAAAGATTGGACCTACGCTAGATAGTGAAATAGTAATCCAGGATATATTATTTTCAGTTTAGAATATGACTTAGATGAGGAAATGGAACCGCCTCCTCCATCTCCTCAAGTCCATGTTAACCCAGAACCTGTTGCACATGTTCCAATAGTTTCACCTCCAGCAGTAGACCCAATTTCTAAGTCAGTGCCTAGTGACTATGTCACTAAGGCTGATTTGGAAAAGTTTAAGAATGAGATATGTGAGTCTGTACTAGCTTCAGTGGAATCCAGAAATGAATCCTTCACCTCAATAAGTATCTCGAATGCGGATGCAGCAAAAATTTCAAGAATTGTGATTCAGGAGATTCAACTGAATCTTATTACTACAACAGAAACTATTATTAGACACAACACTTTGCTGAGATAAGAAGTATGAAAGATGATCAATGAGATAAATTTCATAACCTCGGACTTCAATACCTCCTTTAGTGGTGTTTTGGAAGTTCTTAAGAACTTGGTAACTCATCTACTCAGTGTATATTTGAAGAAGTTGAAAGAAGAGATTTAGAAAATGTTAACTGACCCATCTAGTTCTATTAGTAGAAGAAGTGTTGTTGCTGATTTGGAGTCTCTCAAGGTTGTGATGAGAGAAGAGATTCAAACACTTCAGATTGTTTCATATAAAGAAACCCTTGAAAAGGTACATCAGAATACAGATCTTGTGTACAATATGGTCAGACAATTCACCAATGAAGCCTCTTCATCTCAGAAGGAAATTCGGGAAAAGGTGGATAAGTATTTAACTAAGATATATACCAAGAATGATCTCATCAATAGTTTCAAATTACTGGTAGAAAATATTAGAATTCCCCCAGTTATAGAAGATTTCAAAAAGAAAGTTCTCCAATTGAAAGAGTTTACAACTTTACTGAGTAAGTTTATGGAGAATAAGGATGACTTTGAGAAGTCAATGCAATATAGAGGATTAGTCATTAATGACTTCATCAAACTTCTCAAACTGTATCTGCAAGTTTAGGACAAGGCTATTGTGGTCCCTCCAACTACATCAATTGGTACTGCCTCTTGTCCTCCTGCTCCAGTGACTGTCTCTCAAGCTCTTACTCAGATTTGACCAATCATTACTAAGAAGTCTCCAAGTCATGTGTTGTCAGAGAGAAGGCCTACCCTTGCAGCTACTATTCCTACAGGTGTTGCTCTGCCTGGTGTTGTAATCAGATCAGCTCCATCCTCTACAACTACCAAAACTTCTCCTTCCCCATTAGATCCTTCAGATAAAGGAAAATCTCCTCTATATCCATAATCTTAGTGATGGATTGTTTCCTTTTTATAGGGATTTAATCTTTTTTTGTTTGTCTTGTACTCTTATGACTTTGAATGAAAATTCTTATGGTGTATTTATTTTCTATTATTTTAACTTCTTGCTTTTCTTTTTTTGTTAATTCCAAAAGGGGGAGAAATTAAGGATGGAATATGAGAAAGGGGGAGAAAGTAAGGATGGCATATGAGAAAATAAGGGTGGCATATACTCTCCTTAATCCATCTAGTGAGATGAAGATTTGTTTTAAAGAAATTATAGCAATATCAAACTTTAGTTATATTGGACAAGTATATTCAGCCATGTTTATTCTATATATTTGCATATATGCCATAATTTGTTATTATCAAAAAGGGTGAGATTGTTGGACCCTCCATGAAATTGTAATTTTCATAATCACAAATTATTTCAATATACAGATTCTACTCTTTCAAGCAATTTTAATATCTCTATGAGAATCAATTTTTTCATACAACAACATGTAATTTAATAAGTCAATTGCTTATAAGTCATGAATCAATATGTTTACAGGTGTATTTTTACATATACTTTGATTAACAATTCATCTTGTAATGGTATATTCAAGACAGACTCTTCAAAATATTTCTTGGATTCCCTAAGACCAATGTTCGACTCACCAAAGTCGACACACCGAAACCGAAGATGACACACCAAAACTGAAGTTCGACAGACCAAAGCTTGACTCACCAAAGTCAAAAAACCAAAACTAAAGTCAACACACCAAAACCAAAGTCAACGCAATGAAACTGAAGTTCAATAGACCGAAGTTTGACTCACCGAAGTCAACACACCGAAACTGAAGTTTACACACTGAAACCGAAGTACGACAGACTGAAGTGCGATAGACCAAAGTATGATAGACCGAAGTCGACACATCGAAGATCACACACCGAAGATGATAGACTGATGTTATCAAGACGAAGACAACAGACAAAATATTACAGACCGATTGATATAAATAATTGTTTCCATTTTATTAATTCAAATTTATTTTTAACGGTCATATGTAGACAAATTAACGTTTCTGAAATTATTTAATGTTCTCTGTAGGAAAATCCATAGACAAGTACGAGGTACATTCATGTGAGAAGATTCTTATGTGTAGAGAATCTTGGAGTATAAATGGACCTCATCTTTCACGTTAAAGATATGAAAAAAAAACAACAGTACACACTGAGACGTAGACTGTGCGAATACCAAAAGAGAAGAACTAAGTGCTTGAGATTACAAGAAGAATCTAACAAGATATCTTCACCATAAAGGCTCAATATACATCAATACATCAACTAGATGAACCTTTTCACTCCTCGAAGATAGATTACAAAAACTTTGATACTCTTTTCTAAAGACAACTTCTAGAAGAAGACTCAAATACCATTTTCTCTACATTCATTGAGTATAGAGCCTCACTTCACAATACACAGAGATTTATTAACTCTATTTTATTTCTTAACTCTGTTGTTTTTTATATTTTCTATTTTAAGAGTGTGTATATTTGTTTGTATAACACACTGTCTCTTGAGCATAACTGAAGGATATCAAACTATCCTCATACTCAATCACTTATTACATTTTGTTTCCCATGAATAACGTTGGTAGAGGTCAAGTGTAACCTGGATAGCCGGGTGTGATATTGTAAACACCAGTCTAGGGTGTGGATCAAAAGTTTATTTATATAAACTTTTTGGTGTCAGGTGATCACCAAGTGGAGAGGATTAAGTCTCTACTTGAGACTGAACCACTTGTTTACATTTTTGTGTTAATCATCAATTACTCTATTTTGTTTTATCCGCTGCTTACATTTTCTAAAACATAAAACTGTTTTTTCTTACACTTTGATAGATAGTTTTGGTTAGTGTGTGTATTTGTATAATTTAGTAGACTTGTTTCAAAAGTAAAATTAGTGTTCCACACTGATTTATCTAAGGACTAATCACCCTTTGAGAAACATGTTTACCAATTGAACATTTACATTTCTACGACCTTAATTAACTGGGTTGTTTTTAAAATTGGGGGTTTTTTTAACCATAAAGTTTTTAAACAGAAATTTTAATTGGAACTCAATTCACCCCCCCTCTTGAGTATCCACTCCGACCAACAATATCTCACTAGAATATGGATTATTGGTAGTGTATATACCTCTCATATGATAGGTAATAATGATTTGGTAACAAAAATCAGGTATGATAAGGAATGTATTGTAATATTTTGAAATGATGAAGTCCTAAAGATTTTTGTCTTAGGAAAATCAAGGTTTAGGGGAAAAGGTATGAGGCATGCTGATGTATTGGTTCTTGAAGGTCTCATTCACAAATTACTTAGTGTCAGTAAAATGTTCGACTTGGGACATTCCATAACGTTTTCAATGAAATTATGTGTCATCAAGGAAAAATATGGTGTAGTTTTTTTTTAGATAATTCATATGAAAGGAAATCTCTATCTTGTAAGTGGAGATAGAGCTATGTGATTTCTGCCCAGGGAAGAGGAAAAAAAGTTGTGGCATAAACATCTTGGTCACTAGAGACAAACTTACTTGGAAGATCTGGTGAAATGTGATGCTTCTCATTACCTCCATAAGTTATCACGTGATCTTACTCATACGTGTGATGCTTATCAAGAAGGGAAGATCATTCGAAAGACATATAAGGAAAAATAGCAAAGTTCAACAAGAGTGCTTGAGCTGGTTTATATTGATGTGTGTGGACCTATTTCACCAATAGATATTCATGGTAGTAGGTACTAAGTTCTCTTCATTAATGATTTTGGTAAAATGTAATGGGTGTCAATCATCACCCACAAGTATGATTGTATTACAAGATATCGATAGGAAGTTAAAAAGATATAGGTCAAACAATATAGAAGATAAGAACAGATAACGGAATCAAGTTCATGATATCCAAGTGGAGTATTATCATGAGAAATATGGGATAAGGAATCAAGTTTTATAAGTGATAACTCCACAATAGAATGGAGTTGTTAAAAGAATAAATATAATTATCAACAACATGGCTAGAAGAAGTTTCAGAAATAAGTAGTGATCAAATCAGTCTACACATCAAATAAATCTATTTTATGTATAAAAGAAGAGATGACTCCATATGAGATATGATATGAAAATAATCCATGATTTAAGTACTTTAGATTATTTAGAAGTAATTGTTTCATTCTCAATAATAAGAAACACAGGAATCTTGAATCATGTGAGGATAAAGGGATATTTCATGGCTACTCAAATAAAATCAAAGCACAAAAATGATTCAATATGTGATTGGGGAAGTTTTTTGAAATCCATGATGAAACAATAGTAGAGAATGAGAAAAATATTCCTAAAATACATGATCATTCTTGGGATAATGGTGATTAATAGACAAACAGATCATGGGATGATCCAATTGTACAGGATGATTCTGAATAAGATTCAGATAATGGAAAGGATGAGCACAATTCAGTATTTTCGTAATGACAAAAGAAAAATCCAAAATTTATATACAAAACATAATTGGTGATCAAACATCTCTAGTGAATATAAATAGAATGAAGACTCTACAATAATCATCGTACGTATCTCAGGTAGAGCCTTAATTTTTTTGATGAAGTGGTTAGAGATGATAATTGGGTTTAGGATATGAATGAAGAGCTTAAACAAGTTGAGAAGAATCAGACATGGGAGATTATTTCAAGGACAATGGATAAGGATGTCATTATAAATAAATGGGTCTTTCATAATAATATGAATGAATATGGTGCAGTGATTTAAAACAAATATCTACTAGTTTGCAAAGGGTACTCCCTGATAGAGGGAATTGATATTGATGAGACATTTTTTATTGTTGCAAGGCTAGAGACAATTAGATTATTCTTGTCCATATAAGTGAAAAGAAATCTTAAAGTTTTCCAGATGCATTTCAAGTCAGTATTTATAAATGGGCTTCTAAAATAAGAATTTTACATTGAGAAACCAGATGGTTTTCTCATTAATGAAGATGATAACAGAGTTTTATGGTTGAATAAGGCTTTATATGGTTTGAATCAAGAACCAGGAGCCTGGTATTCAAGGGAGGATCAGTTTTTAAAGAATCTTGGTTTTCAATGTGTTGGATTTAATTACAATCTATATGTCAACCGTGACAGTAATAAAAGGATGATGATGTCAGTATATGTTGATGACACAATATTTGGTAGATCATATAAATCTCAGTGTAAGAAATTCACCGAATTCAGAAAAATTGAATTTGAAATGTCGATGATCTATTAATTAATGTTTCTCTTAGTTTATAGGTGATACAAGGAAAGAGAAGAACTTCCATTTCTCAAACCAAAAATTCCAAGGAGGTTCTAAGAATATTTAGAATGGATAATTCCAAATATATGACTACTCCATTAGCTACCCAGATAAAACTAAAATGGGATGATTAAGGTAATGAAATTATTGTTATATAATACAAGAAAATTATTGGCAGTATACTACACTTGACAGTGACAAGACTTGGTATTGTTTTTTCCACATGCCAAGCAGCATAGCATCAAAGAAATCCCAAAGAAACACACTTACTTGAATTGAAAAGAATATTTTGGTATATCAAGGGCATAGTGGATTTTGTTTTGATTTATAATGACAAATATCTTCAAGGTTATTCAGATATATAGATTTAGATTGGTCTGGTTCATCAGATGATAGAAAATTGACATCTGGTGGTGTATTTAATCTTAACAGATTATTTATTTCTTGGATAAGAAAGAAACAATATTTTATTTTATTGATCACTATATAATATGAATATATTGAGGCTACTCAATCATGAACATAGTTATTTTGGCTGAAACAACAACTTCATGATATGGGAATTTAATTTTAAGTCTCTGATCAGAATCCATATTGACAATTCAAGTGCTATCGACCTTAGAAAAAATCTAGTCCATCACTCAAGTACTAAACACATTGAAATCAAGTATCATTTCATCATGGAGAAGGTGAATCAAGGGATTTTGAATTTTGAATATGTTCTTATAAAAATACAAGTTGTAGACATTCTAATAAAGGTCATACCCAAAGAATCATTTGAAATGAATTAACTGTATCTGAGAGTTCATTTGACTCCCCACACTTGAAAATGTGTGGATGTGAGACCCCCCTCCCCCCCACTTCATGAGGCATGGTGTGTTTTTCTATAATTTAATAATATGTGTTATTTACCCTATTACAGACCTAAAATAAATTAAGTTTGTGTTCATTCAAAAATGGGAATAAATTATAACTATAAAATGGGAGAAAACATCTTAATCAAGATAGGGGAGAAGTTGTAAGGGATAGAAATAAGATAGGGGGTATTAAATCTGATGATGCTGATGTTGATTTATCAAATATTGTATATCACGATATCTTAGGTTCGTGACGAAATCAAAAGAGTGGATTTGGAATGAAATGAAGTGATTCATTGATTAAATTTTCATTATACTCTTATTTCTCACATCGAGCATGGATCATGTGAGATTAGAGTGTGTCTGTTTTGAGTTAATATTTGATCTTTAACTTAATCGTAAGAATTCAATGCTCATAAAAGATGTAAGGATCTTTAATGATATATCAAAATGTGAAGAATTGTCAAAAAACCCAAAGGGGGTTATTGTTGGGAAAAAATCTCTCAAATTATCATCTTAGTGATTTGGGTTGATTATTTTTGTTGACAAAGCTAGATGATAGTGTATGAGTTCGGTTGAAGGTTTCGAAGCAGGTTTTTAAGGTGGTGTAGTTTTCCAGTGTTTTCCAAATTTTTGGGCCTAAAAATCGGGAGTTTCTTTTTGGAAAAGGAAGGATTTCTACAAAGGAGTCAACAGTACATGAACCATGAAGGATAGTTTGTAGACCAAAAATGAGGTTTGTGGAATAGTGAAGGAAATCATAAAAGTATGGATATCCTCGTAGCAGCACTATGTAGACCACAAATCATAGTACGTAGAGAATATAGGGGAAATGGTTCACATGACAAAAATGGTCCGTGGGAAGTCTTTCGATTTGGAGGAGGCAAAAATTTCTTGGATGGATCATCATTTTTGGAAAGATGGTGGTGATTTTTGGAGCCTCAATAAGATTTATTCATATAAGTCATTACCGTAGTGAGGAAAAAAAGGATCTACATGGACTGTGGAGGGAAAAATTATTCATGGGAGGAGAAAAGTTCATGGTGATGGCTATACTGCATCGAAGATTTGAGTAAAATGAATTAAAGTATTTTTTAGTTCTATTTTCCTATATAATGACTACTAATACCATAATTACTTAGAGAAATTTTCATTAGAAAACATCTTTTCACCAAGAAGAAATTTCGCTAAGTCCAAAAGAGTTCACGGGGGAGTCTACAAAGGAGGAGAGTTTTTTGAGGAAGGGTTAATTGGTTTGTGAGAATAGTTTGTGAATGGTGGTTTGTAGGTCTTTGTATCCCACAAAAGAAGGAGGGACTATAGAGGGAGAACTCATCTGCAAAGTAGGGATGGTATGTGGATGAATAATCCATCAATGAAGTAGGAAGGGTCATGGGGGAGTAGTGGTCATGAAGTACTCATGCCATGTGATGTAGTACAGTTCCCATAGGAAGTAAGGTTGTTCACGGAGGATTAATAGAACCTATCAAATGTGCTAAAATAGTTCACAAAAGAAATTTCCATAAACTAAAAGTTTGTGAAAAATGATTATTTAATTTATGGGGGAATGTGAGATTTTAATATAGAACCTACCTATAGTTTAGGATGTATGTAATCATGAAAATGAAGTGATCTAAAAGTCCATAAACTGTTAGTGGACCCCTTCCAAGAGTAGTGGGAAAAGAAAGAGGAAGACAGTGATCCTTTCCACCAGTAGTGACCCAAAAAAAGAGACATTGGGAGTGACCATTTAGAAATTAGTGAGCTGAACCTAAACCTTGTAAAGGTAGTTATACTGAGAATAGAAGTGATCAATCCCAAACATTTTAATTTGGCAGTGAGCCTCAGCAGATTTGGTACATCGGCACATCGTCGTTGTATGCTCCTTGGGCATAGCCCAGTGAGGGTGAACCAAGTAAAATTTTTGTGACTCAAGAATGATTTAAATTTTATTCATACATTACAATGAGAATGATAAAGAAGAGTGTTTTTTTATAATAATAAAATAAGATCCATAGGGGAAGTTATTTTAATCTTTCCTGCCCTAATTCACCCCCCCCCCCCCCCCCCCTCGCTCAGGTTATTTAACCTAATTAGTTTAACAATGTATAAAAAAACCCATGACCAATATACATCTATGTCACAACCTCCATTGCATCTATCTACCTTCAAATAATTTCATCAACTAAAACTGACCACATCAACTCAGTAACTATAACAAAAAAGAATACAAAAATCAAAATTACACATAATAAATAAGAATTAAAGTAGAATAATTGAAAAAAACTAAATTACCATAAAAACAAAGAAACTTCGTAACTACATTCTAATGAATGTAATGGATCAGAATGGTCAACCTCCTACCAACTATGGGCATCTGTAACCAATAATGAAAACCAAGAAATTTAAGAAAAGAAATGCGAAAGAGAAAGGACACATAATATATTCAGAATGTTGCACATAAAATATTATCTTTTATTGATCAAACAGAATAAATTTTAACATAAGAAAATAATATATACTTTAAAAATAGTTTCAAAACATAAAAATAATTATTTAAGATAAGATTAAACATTTGAAATTGAACGTGGATGAGTAAATATTCTAATTTACTTTTAATGCAATATGTAGTGTGCTTGAAATTTACTTAATAAAAAAATTAAATATGTTGATATCACAACATGTAATATATTTTAAAATTAACTCAACAATGGTTTTCCCGTGATTTTTCATCAATATGTGGTAATAATAAATTGTTTTCCTATTACACACATGTTTTAGTGTTTTAAAACACTAAAATGTGTTTACAGTCATAATAGGAAAACCATAATTTAGAATGAAATGACGCCATCTCCTACATTTCATAATTTAATATACGATTGTTTACACCTTGATTTTAGACTAATATAACACAATTTTCATAGTTTTTACTCCCCAACACTTGTTTTTAAAGAGTTTTATTCCTTTCAGAAGTGTAGTAATTCCAACTACACCACATTTGAGAATGAAATTTTTTTCTACACATACACATTAAAAACAACTCAATGGTGTTTTTCTAGGATTTTTCATCTATATGCGCTTATTTTATATGGTTTTGACCAATTCAAACATTTTCTAATGTTTTAAAACACTAAAAATTCATTTAAGTCCATAACGTGAAAACCGTAATTCAGAATGACATGTTGTGAGTTCCTAAAATTCATAATTAAATGTATAGTTGTTGTCCTGCGATTTCAATGCAATCTGACCTAATTCTTCTGGTTTTGACCCCCCCCCAAACACATCTTTCTAAAGGCATTTTTATGTTTCATAAGTGTATGTAGAGTAATTCTAACCAAACCACATGTTAGATTGATATTTTTTCTATGTGTACATGTCAAATACAACTCATAGTTGGTTTTCCCATGATTTCACCTCAAACTAAGGTCGTTTGATCAGGTTTTGACCATTGCATGCATGTAATTCAAAATGATTTTTCGTTGGTTTCTAAATTTAAAATTTAAATTTTTGTGTTTTTTCATGATTTCATAGTAATCTAACATCATTTTCCAAGTTCTGACCCCCTGACACTTGTTTTTAAAGGATTTTATACCTTTCAGAAGTGTATACTAAATAATTATTACCACACCACATGTTATATTGACATGTTTTCTATAAATAAAAGTCAAAAAAATCAATAGTTTTTTACCTATGATTTCACATCAATATGAGGTCATTCTCTATGTTTTTTATCATTGTATGCATGTTTTAGTGTTTTAAAACACTAAAAACATGTTTATAGCCATAATGGGAAAACCATAATTTAGAATTACATTTTGTTAGTTACTAAATTTAAAAATTAAATGTATGGTTATTTTCTTGTGATTTCATGTCAATTAGACATCGTTTTCTTAGTTTTGACCCCCTAACACCTGTTTCTATAGGCTTTTACGCCTTTTAGATGTGTATGATGAGAAATTTCGACCACACATCACATCTAATTGACGTGTTATCTATGTGTAAACATAAAAATAATAATTAGGGTTTTACCGTGATTTAACTTCAATATAAGGTCATTTTATATGTTTTTAACAATTTCACGCACATTTTAGTGTTATAAAACAGTTAAAATGCATTTACGACCATAACAGGAAAACCCTTACTCGTAATGATGTGTCATGAATTCCTACATTTCAAAATTGAATATGCAGTCATTTTATTAAGATTTAAAGGAAATATGATTTATTTTTATGTGTTTTGACCCCTTAATACTTGTTTCTAAAGTCTTTTATACCTTTCAGAAGTGTATGCCGAGTCAAAACTGAGAAAACATCTCAGATCGTTATCAAAATTATAGATAATGATCTATAATTCATTTTTTACATATATAAATCAACCACACATCAATCCAGAATAAGATTTGGTCAGTATGACATGAATTTAGTGTTTTCTATATAAAAGTGTGGTTTTAGTTTTATTTATGGATATTGTGTGTATTCTTTGAAAATATGTGAACGATCTATGGAATTTAGAATTTACCTCAGTGAGATGAGTTATAAGGATTTCTATTTCTTCACTGATCATGATATTCATCCAATGAAATATATAAAATAAAACATTTTCCATATCCAAGCACCATTGATCATGTTTTTTCATATAACAGTCTTGTTCTTACACTTTTTATTTCAATCTTGAAATTTATCTTTGGGATTTCTAATCAATGGAACTTCTCAAACCCCCACCAGGTGCAGTAGTAACGGATGAAGCTTCCCTACCAAATAAATTAGATGGATTATACCTATAACCTATCCCTCATACACATATTGGATTCTCCTTCCCTAAAACAATTCTAGCTGCATCATTCTGGGAAACTGATTCTGATTGTGAAGGGTTCGCATCTGAGGTTTCTTTAATTTTAACATGTTAATAAAAAAATAAAAACAATGATTTTTTAAAATATCTGAACTTCATAATTTTTTCTAATTAATAATATTTTCATTATTCTTTATTCTTATTTCAAAACTATAAAAAATTAATATTTAATATTCTATTATAATAACAAACAATACTTAAAACCAAATAATTGGGGCCACTAGATGTATCAAATGACGCCAAATTGGCATCATTTGATCCATGTATATTTTCTCATTTAATTGGGTCTAAGTCTTGTTAGTTGTTATAATATATTTTTAAATATTACATTTTTATGTTTATGAAGTAATATTAAATGGTTATGAAAAGTACTTACTACAACATCTTTGGTAGGGTCATTTACAAAACTGCCATCAGGTTTCCTATTCACTTTAAACCACATATCTTTTCAGCCAACAGAGAGACCTAATTCATTAGCATTTATTAAAAAATGTAAACATGTCATAAAAAACCTTTATTTATAATAAAATGATATAAATAATAATGAATAAAATAAAAACCAATATTATTGTTTTTCTTCAGAAAAATTGAGACCCTGCAATGTGAGAAATGAATTGCTTCTCATGATTCACAGAATTTTTTTTAGATAACTCCAAAAAAATAGCAACATTAATAAAAAATATATTTTTATTTTTTTATGTTATTAGGATACTATAAAATATAAAATTACCTCATGATATGAATATATATTTATATTGACAAAGAGCTTCCATTGCTCACAAGAAATTCCTCCACGAACTTTCTTATACATTTGTAATAAGAGAAGAGAATCTTCCTTAAACTTATTACATAATCTCTATTTAAAATCTCTTTATTTCTTGCCCAGATTTTTCAAAGTCTATGGGCGTGAAATGGTGTCAGGGACATCAAAATGAAAAAAACATCTAGAAATAAAAAACATAACACTTTATCAGTATATTACAATATTTTACTCAGACCTTTTATATTAGTTTTTAAAGAATATTAAATTAAAATTAACTTTACTTGAGAATCAAATACCTCATTTTTCCAAGTTGTAGGAATATGCCTCAAATATTTATAATTAATGGTATATCTCACCATCTCACAAGATAGTTACCCAAGAATCTTCCCATAGATTTTGGAAGCATCACTGATAGTTCCCCAAGAATCTTCTCATTTTTGTACATCTATCCCTTCTATGGTTGTCTTTATTAGTTTGATAAATGCATTAAAAATTTAAAAAAAATATAAATTTTTTTTGAAAAATGACATATATACTAGTAACAGTTACTCTCTAATATCCCTTATATAGAGTGGTGATGAACTACTCCATCACTAGAGGTGAATCAGGTGGTGGGATATCAATGACATTTGTGGAAAATGCTATCTCACTAACAATCTCGAGTACAATGGAATCTCTAGGATTCAAAAAATACTACCGTAGTAGTGGCATGCTCCAAGATGTTGATTAGCTAGGATCCCAAAAAAATTATTCTTAGAATTCCTGCATTTCAAATGGGTAAGGTTTATTAAATGTATAAAAAATTAAAAACTAAAATATTTTTATTAAAAAAACTAGAACAACATATATTTGTACAAAACACTTATCAATGAGAAATTATAATATATTTTCATTAACAATTTATACATTAAATTATATTAATCTTCATTATCTTCATTATTATCAACCTTTATAGTGATGAGTCCTTCATTTTCACCATATCTTGAAAGTTATACTATTTTCATATTATCTAGAAAATACTATACAATGTTTTGTGTTTGATGAGGTTCATTGTCACAAAGAACCAAATGATCTTCCTCACCCATATCATATATGTCTCACTACTTTATGTGTAAAATAACATACAAACCTTTAATTATTTCATCATATATATAATAAACCATCTTTTCTTGTGAATCCAAGATAAATGAACCATGTTTTTCATGCCCACTGATATCCATAAAGCCTGAGAAGTTGAAAAAAGTAAAATGTAACGAATTTTTCATTATACACCTATTAATGTTGATCGAATTGCATTTGAATAAGACAACTAAAAACTGGGAATAATAGTTTAATTCAATTATATCATTTGTCTTCCCATAGTATCCCACCTCTACAAATGTAAATACACCATTATTCTGAGTTTTCAAGTCTTCTTCATGATAAAGTGTATGAAACCTGAAGCCATGGATATTTTAGGCATCAAATCTCTTAGCCTTCCTTAGAGAACCTAGAGACAAAAAACAACAAATCATTCAATATTTCAACTTGATTTTCAATATTCATTATCTATTTAAAAATATATAAGTTGTTACTTTTAACATAAACAAAATAATTACACATCAATAATATGAATATGAGTATATACTTACACAATAGGCGAACCATTTGGCAAGCTCCTTATTAATAGATTTTGTTAATTCTAACTCATTTCAAGATCGACCCCTTAGTTTATTCTTTGTTTGTCATCTCAATTATTCAATAAATGGATCCACAATAACACTATTGAGTATCACGTATCTACGTTCTTTTAGCAACTCCAATTCAGTCAGTGTAAAATTTGAACCCATTCCATTTGGTCCTCCAATAGCTGGAAATAACAATGACTATTTTTCTATATAAGAATTAGTGTATATGTCATCAGCACATACATTATGATTTAATCTAGTCTCAATCCCATTCAATACCTATAAGACAAGGTTAATAATCTTCCACTATGTAACCTTCAACAATATAGCCTTCTATTTGATCTTTACTCCTCATATATGATTTCAAATGACATAAGTACCTAATGGAAAAAAATAGCAAACATATTAAAAATTTTATGCAATGATTTGATAAAATAAAACTCACCATTTAAAATAAAAATATATATATATCAATGCACCTCTAAATTGGATACATCCATAAATAGTATACTAGTCTTCTAAGTTTAGTTTCTTCAACCAAATTAACAGTCAAATGAATCATGACTCTGAAGAATAAAGGGGGAAATGACATCTTCAAATGAAATTTTGTTAAAAAAATTATTTCTTGAAGTTTATCATGCTCGATTGGAATTATATTTTTTCCAAAAATCTGTTTGAAAAAGGAAAAACTCAACTATAACCATAGTTACTTTTTTATTTAAAGTATTATAAAAATACAATGGAAATAACTTCTCCATAAAGATATGTGATTCATGAATTTTCAATCCATGTAACATTTTGTGTTTTAAGTCAGTGCACCTTGATGCATTACTTAAATATACATCTGGCACTTTTACCTTCTTTAAAGTTTTAAGAAATACGTCTTTCTTGTGATTTTTCATTGTAAACATAGTCAAAGGATACTTGTCATTATCATTTTCCCAAAACCATTAATTATATTCATTAACACTAAATCCTTATGAACATTAAGGTGGTCCTTCTATTTACCATGTTCATTAAGCACTGTAAAAATTACATTATCACAGACGTTCTTCTCAATATGCACTATGTCAAGATTATAACGTATCAAATTATACTCCCAATAAGGAAGTTTAAAAAAATATACTATTTTTCTTCCATTTTTGTGTTCTAACTTCTTCAGATATAGTACCTCATACCATCCCCCCTATTTAAACTGATGGAATTTTCCAAATTCTTCAGTGACATTCATTAACTATCACTACTACAAAACCTGCACTTAATAGTATGGGTATTTATCAGGGCTCAAAAAATCCATGATAAATGGAATATTTATCAGTGCTAAAGAAAACGCAGATAAATTTAACCTTTTATCAACACTTTTTTTAGTGTTGATAAAGGTAACATTTATGAGCACTTTATTTTTAGCACTGATAAAGGGTATCCTTTGTCAATGCTTTATTTTTAGTTTTGATAAATATTTATTTCATCAGCGCTTTTTTAGTACTAATAAATTTCCAAATAAATAAAATTTTATAATTAACTAAATTAAAAATAAAAAATGAGTTTATTAAAAAAAATTACAAATTTTATTAATTAAATAATTATTGAAAAAAATAATAAATTGATTATTCATTACTAAATATTAAACATTTTATTAATTAGATAATTATGATAATTAATTTCATTAAATTGTATATATTAAATATATAGATATCTATTAATAGATATAAATATGATTTATAAGTTACAAAATATTTCTAAGATTTACATTAGATGTTCATTAATAATGTTAAAAATATATTTGTAAAAAAATATTTATAAACAAATATATTTATAAATGTATATTTACTATATTTATAAAATTATGTATTTATAATTATAAATAAATAAATATTTTTTTAATATTATTTATATAATTATAAAAAAATAATTATATATATTTAAATAATTATTAAATTTAGAATAAATTTATTTAAATAATGAATATATTTACTATATTTATATTTATATTTATATATTAAATATATATATGCATAATTATATAAATATATATAATGATATAAATAATATTTTTTTTAAATCTATAATTATTAATAAATAATTAGAACATTATCATAAATATATTTAAAATTTAATATATTAACAATATTTATATTTATATACATTTATTAAGTATATATAAATATTTAAAATTTCTTATTTATAATTATAATTATAAATCCTTTATCAGCACTTAAATAATAAGAGCCGACAAAAGCATCTTTATGAGTGTTTTTTCATGCTAATAGAGATTAGGCTTTATCAATGCTAAACAATGTGATGATAAAGTGGATTTTTATTAGTGTTATAACTTTGATTCCAATAAATATTGATTTTATCAATGTTTTTTATAACTAATGATGACCTACCTTTATCAGTGCTAAAAAACACTGATAAAGAATCCTTTTATCAGCGCTTATTTCTTAAGCACTGATAAAATTTTTCTGATCTATTTAAAAAACTCTAACCATTTGTGAAACCTTCCTGATATTAGAATTTTTTCCACAGAATCCACCTATTGTTGGTGCTCCTCCTCAGTGAATTGAAGCTCGGATCACACCACTCGACTACCTCCAGTTGGTTGAACATCTTGTTTGGCATTCAGTGTTTGATTGAAGTTAGGGTTTCTGAAGAGGGTCTCGAATTTTCTTCAACCTAGATAGGTAGGCCTTTCAATTTTCTTTATGTATTTTTTGTTTCTTTTTTTATTTCTTATTTGAAAATTTAATTATTTGGGATTCAGTTATTGTATACTTTTTTATTTTAGATTATTAACAGAATTATTTGTTTATAATTCGTCGTTTGATTGACTACTGATGTATGGAACCTCTCAATATATGGAGTTATTGGTTATATCTGACATTGAACCTTGGATTTATTCATTTTTGTTTTACTTCTGTGTGTTATATGTTCTTACTAAATAATTTTTTCATGTATGTATATAAATGTGTAGTAAATTTCATGTATATTTTTGTTTATTGACTACTGGTTTAAGGCACATTGGTGGTTCCCAAATGATTATATATATGATGAAACCTTTCATGGAAATCTAAATATACATGCAACTTTATATGCTATTTTTTAGGAACCAAGTTAGTGGGGTGATGTATGTTCCTCTATTGGTTATATATATCATAGTATTTATTTCCTCTTAGAATTCACTATAGTTCTTAGTTTTCTTATAGAGCATATTCAAAGGGGTCATGCCCAATTCATCACATGAGGTTTTATCACATCATGCCTTTAATTTTTGAATCATTATGGTGCCTTTAGTTCAAGTTATGTTTGAATGTCAGGTTTTTATCTATTTGATATTTCTTATAGACTCAATGTAAGTTTTTATATGTGATATGTATGTGTGTTTATATATCTATTTCATCATTTATTTCCATATTTTTTGCCTAATAGGTATGTATATATCAGGTAATGATGATTTTGGGTCTACATGTCCATTGACCCCAAGCTCAATGCTATAATTTTTTTCAACCTCTGGTACTAATTATTTCTATATGAGGGGAACTGCTTCTTCATGATCCCTTAGCCAATTTATAGTTGGTTTCCTAATCTCGTTCGGAACATATTCTTTCAAAAAAAAGATTGATTATGTTTGTTATATTTCATAAGATTATCTAACCTGGTGTTGTTTAGGTAATTTAGGATAGGGTCATTACACTATCGATGTTTCGTTTTACACCAATAAAGTTTAGTGATAATGTCATTTATTATCTTCCTTTATCTCCCTATCATTATCATATTCTTTAAATTGATTCAATATTGTGTATCCATTCATGTCTTAATCATGTATCCTCAAATCAGAGACATAATTAAAAACATGATTCATCATAAATATGATGCTTTCCCTATGTGCCTTCTATAGGCATCCTTCTCACCAGCACTCTCTCTGTGTGGTTAATAATCTGTTATAAGATATTCCAAAAAAATTAACTTCTATTCTTGGTATAATAGAATATGTTAGTTTCTATACTAGTTCAATAGTTTTTTACTAGATATGATATTATCTTTATCCAATTTATATTGTAATCAAAGTTATGTAGTCAAATAACATTCCATTATCTACAAAAATCAAGTAATATTTATTACATTTTAGTGATTATTGATTGTGATGTCATTAAGGAGTATATTATATCTCCCACTATTTTTTTAAATTCCAGTATCCCTTATTATTGGATATTAAATATCTAGGCACTCATATACACAAGTATAAATAATCCAAATTTCTCTTCATCAAAGTATCAATCCCCTCGAACCAATATTTATTCCTTTTTCTCCAAATTCACCAAAATGCTAAAAAAATAAATATAGTTATCTCCCTTTTATCATTAACATTATCCCTCGATCCATGAAACCAATGATCTAATTGATTTAATAAGAGTTTATTATTCATGTTTATCATATTTTAGTTTCTTATTACACCTTAATTACTTATATTATATTTAAATTTGTTTAGGGGATTTAAGAAATATTTTATGTGGAGTAATTCTTTTATTAAATTCAATTACCCCTTTTCTTAAGCATATTTAAATTCTTTGAAACATTCAGATTTTGAGTTTCCCTTATTAGAGTTTTTTATAACTTTAACTTTTGATAATCAATATCTTATGTGTATTTATTTTATATATTGTAAAAAATTAATCTTTTATCAACCCAATACTATAGATATGAACTGAATGTGAATGCACACTAATCATTTGACAAATGAATATAAAGACGAAGTTAAATATTTCATCATGTTTTCAAGAGAGAAATCCGATGACCCTTCTAAAATCCTATGTATGTGTTTATGTTTTTTTATTCAAGAAAAATTAGTCTAGAAGAGTGGTAAGAATATTTGATTTGTCATAAAATAGATCAAAGCTATAATTTTGAGTCTAAACAGAGGGAAAACTAAATTTTTACATCAATTAGAATGATATTACAGTTTATAAATAATTTGATATGAATACCTTTTAAAAAGATGATGGAGATCACATGGAAGAAAAGAAAATGGAAATTTAATATAACCTTCATGATTGTCCAATGTTTTTTGAGAAGTTAAAAAGTTGTTCCAAGAAACCATTATATACCATTTGTACTAAATACAAAACATTCTCAGCAATATTGAAGTAATATAATTTTAAACATGGTATTAGATGGAGTGACACTATCTTTATATAACTACTTGGCCTTCTGAAAGATATGCTTCCAAAAGAAAGAATACTACCATACTAAACATATGATGCTAAATGAATGTTACATTCAATGTTCATTATCTATAAAAAATACATTCTTGTCTAAATTATTTCATATTGTTTCTCATAGACCATGAATCACTCGTAAAATTACCTAAGTGTGGCACAGATCGATACAAGAAAAATGAATAAATTCCTTCAAAATTTGTATGGTAATTGTAACATCATTCCCCATATCATTTTCTTGAGAGGGAGATGAGATACTACTTGGCCTTAAGAAACATCCCCAAGACACTAAAGGATGGAAATAAATTCTGAAGGGTTTCAAATGAAATTGGGGGACAATTTACCCATTAAGAAATAAAACCATTAACCCAAAAAACCATAACCAAATATCTCACTATATGATTCGTAAATAACTGAAAGACTACTCAACTACTTCATCTATATGAAACCCACACCATAGTTTACTATATAGGAATACAAAGAAACTATCAAAGTAAAAAATATAAAGACAACTAAAGGCCCCAATCTGAACACAAGACTCTATGATCCAAAATCTTCATGCTCCAACATCACCAAACAACCCAAGTATCATGAGGAGGTGCTAAATACATGTGATACTTTACGTTTTCTCATGTCCTAGAAGATAGAATCTTTAACAACACCAAAGTTCCAAAGAAGATGTGAGTATAAAACTTAGTATGCTTTCCATAAATACTTCCATACTCACACTACAAGGATAGAAAGGTTGACAACATTTATATGAAACAGTTTATAAAAAACAATTTCAAAAAACAATTTATAACTAAATATATACAGGTTACAAACCCATTTATAACAAAATGTCGACAAGTTCCAATTTGACCAACTTTATAGCAAGTCATATTTTCCTAAAAACAACCAACAAAGTTTTAAAAATCATTTATAAATATTTTTTTGGAATAACCATTCCATTGTTCACCAAATACCCACACATGAATGCTTTTTTGACAGTTCTATACTCATGTGAGGTCTCTAATCCAATCACCTTGTGTCCCACTAACACACACCCCTGATACAGGGTCACGAACCTTGTACCCCATGAGTAAACATACCTTATTTAGGGTAATATAGAACATGAACTCACACAAACCATATATGTATGCCAAAACCATACCAAATAAACCAATTCAAACAATTTCAATAAAACTATTATTTTATTGAAAACCATTAAAAACCAATTCCAATGAACCATTCAATTTCAATAAAATAATTCATTTTATTAGAAAAACATTCATCAAATCCAATTACCCAAAATTACATAAAAATACCATTTTAAAATCTTATTTTTAAAATAAAGAATCAAATACTTTGTTCAAGAACACCAATTTTTCAGATTTCCAAAAACCTTCACTAAAGAGGGTTTCTAACAATCATAAAGAAAATAATTCACAATAAAATCCAAAAAAAGTAGTCAATTTGAAATCATGACAATTAGTTCTACTAAGAGGAGTTGAGAGTGGATCCACCTACCTCAATCGTTTTAATGAAAACCAAACACGGATGAAGAATGCTTAAGAAACTGGGTTGATTCTCCACGAAACCACCTTAGATCTCTCCCCCTAACAACAATGAGACCGAATATCAACATATTTGGAATCCAAAATCTTATATCTACCCATAACGGGCATGGATCTGAGAATTTGATAAAATGGGAGAAGTATATCTAAGTAGATCTAAGGAAACGTGGCAAGAACAGTGAAAAATGATGACATACCTCAAGAATCTAGCTTCAAATCACCAAGGGAAGCATTCAGATCGATTCCAATGTGCTTGGGAGAGGTTCTCCAACCTTAAATGGAGAAAAATATTGATTTAAGGACACATATTAGAAAAAAATAATCCTATATATTAAAAAAGGAATGAGATCCACTTTTTTAGGATCTCACTTTAACCCTAAGCACGGTTTAGTCACACGGTTATACAAACTGTGCGCTAACCATATGTTAGCTACTGCCTAGGTAAACCCTTGCATGGCCTCCTTGAATGGTCTCCTAAACCATTCACCCGCCATGCCAAATCTATTTTCCAACATCTTCAACTCATCATGGTTTCTCCTAGGATTCCACGCGGTTTAGACAAACCATGTGCATCACGTGCACTTCCCATTTAGTCCCAAAAACATTCCAAAGGATCTCCCAACCCTCCCAACTATCACCCTTATCCTTTATAAAAACAAAAATCATAAATAAAGGGTCACATAATAGAAACCAAGGGTAATAAATTCTCCATATAATTATTCTTTCCATCCCCGAAAAGTAAAAAACCATCCCTGTCCTGAAAGAGTTCTAGCCACTACACTTTCATTTCATTCTCACATTTCCAAGTCTCTTCTTGAATCTAACCATGTTTTCATAAAAACCACACTAGATTGATTATTTTTTTATGAAATACTTTATTCTAACTATCCACAATCCACACTAGGATATGTGCTAAAGAAGCATCTTGATCAAAGTCAATGTGATCCCATCCGATCACATAGTCAAGATCAGGTTGATACATTTTCAACTGAGATATGTGGAACACGTTATGCACTGAACTGAACTATGGTGGTAATGCCAACCTATATACCACCTCTCCAACTCATTCCAATATCTTGAAAGATTCAATGTATCTGGGATATTGCTTTCCCTTCTTCCCAAAATGACGATTTACAGGCCTTGGATTGATCCAAAAGAACACATGATCACTCACGGCGAATGACAATGGTCTTCAATAATGATAGGAATATGATTTCTAACAACTCTGAGCTGTCTCCATTTGTTTCCTAATCAACTGAATCTTCTCCATGGTTTCTTGGACAATGCTCAGCCTAATTGGCGATATCTCACCTATTTCCCCCAGCAAAGTGGAGAACCACAAGGGCATCCATACAATGCTTCAAAATGATCCATATTTATCAAGGCCTGATAGTTGTAATTATATGAGAACTCCACTAGGGGTATATGATCTTCCCATGATCCACCAAAATCCATTACGCAAGCCATCAACATATCTTTTAATGTCTGTATCATTCTTTCCGACTGGCCATCCGTCTGAGGGTGATACACCGCACACATAGTCAAATAAGTCCCAACTAATTTCTGTAAGGATTTTCATAAACGAGACGTGAACCTCGGATCTCTATCTAAGATGATTGAAACTAGTATTACATGTCTCTTTACCATTTCTCATATATATATTTTGGATAGATCCTCCACCATATTAGTTTCTCAAATAGGGATGAAATGGGCTGACTTTTTGAGCTGATTCACTATCACCCATATGGTATCGTGTTTATGAACCATTCTTGGGAGACCTATAACAAAATACATGGCTAACTTCTCCCATTTACATAGTAGGATAGGTAAATACTGCAACATAACTTCTGTCTGATGATGTTATAACTTAACTTGTTGACACATTAAGCACCTTTAAACAAACTCATCCACCTTTTTTCATACCAATCCACCAGAATTTCACCTTCAACACCTTATACATGTTTTGTATTCTCAGATGTAAAGCCTATATGGAATGGTTGTAAGCATAAATAAGTCATTCCTGACAATCCATAGGTACAACCATCTGATCAATGAACCACAAAAACAAACTCCTGTCAAGTTTTCTATCCCTCAATGGTATCCCCACCATTGAGTTTTTAAATCATAAGAAGGAATTATGCATCATATGTTTTTTCTTCGTTGACTATCTTTACCAAATTAGGAATCATGGAAAATGAAAAGAAAACAAAAAAATCACCTCAAACTTCACATTCCATGTGAATATCATCTAGGAACGACATCAACTTCTATTCATCTGAATATTTTTTTCCATCTATGCATATGACTTTCTGTTTAATGCATCGGCTACTGAATAACTTTTTCACGGTGTATACATCAAGTCAAAGTAAAACATCTGAAGATACTACATCCATATCTTTTTCCTTAGATTCAAATCCCATTGTGATAAAATGTGTTTCAAGCTCTAATGATCCGTAAACATAATAAATTTCTCACCTGATAGATAATGACACCAAGTCCTCAAGGAATGGAACACAACATCAAACTCCAAATCGTTTGTTGGGTAATTCTTCTCATGCACTCTCAACAGTCTTGAACCATAAGCAACAACGTGGTCTCCTTGCATGAGAACACATCCCAAACTAGATCCTGAAGCATCACAATACACCACATCCCCCTGTCCAGATTCTGGAAAAATTAATATAGGTTCTGATATAAGATGAACTTTCAACTCTTGGAAAGACTTCTAGAATTCCTCGATCCATTGGAATGGAGTATTCTTATTTGTCAAAGATATCATTGGAGAGGATATTCATGAGAAGTCACACAAAAAAGTATCAGTAATAACCATCTAGACCAAGAAAAATTCATATCTCAAAGACATTCTTCAGTGATTTCTAATAGATAACAGCCTCTATCTCCTCTGGATCCATAAAAACACATTTTTTAGAAATTACATGTCCAAAAAATCTTACCTCTTGTATCCAAAAATCACACTTTTATAGTTTTAAATACAACTAGGGATCTCTCAATATCTTCAACACTATCTCCAAGTGTTTCTCATGCTCATCCATTTTCCTTGAATACACAAATATGTCATCAACAAACACCACCACAAAATAATCTATATATCTTGGAAATATCTATTTCATAAATTCTATAAATACTTTTGGTTCATTCATAAGACCAACAGAATTAATCCGTGTTCATAATGGCCATATATACTTCTTAAATTTTTCTTCAAAATATCTTCCTTCTGAACTTGCAATTGGTTATATCCTAGTCGCAAGTCAATTTTAGAGAACCATTGGGATCCCCTCAATTGATCAAATAGATCATAAATGTGTGGAAGTGGATATCAATTCTTTATCATAAATAGGTTAATCTTATGATAATTCACACATAGCCTTAGAGTTCAATATTATTTTTTCATTAACAAGACTGGTACTTAACATAGAGACATGCTTGGCCGAATGAAACCTTTTCTTTCCAACACTTCCAACTGTACTTTCAATTCCATTTATTATATTTGTCCCATCCTATAATATGAAATGAAAATATGATCGGTCCCTAGAAGGAGATAAATCATAAAATCTAGTTCCCTTATAGGTGGTAACCCTGAGAATTTATTGGGAAAGACATCTAGAAACTGATCCACAAATACTGGAAAGATGATATCCTCAATATCTTCCATCAATGCCAATGTCAAGCCTGACAACTAGTGGTATATTGTTCCTACTACTAGTTCCAACAAGCTCATTGCACCTATGTTTACAACCCTTTTTCCTATGAAGAGATTCTTGATTCCATCCTCAATTTTGAAACTAACCATTCTACTATAATAGTCGATGTGAGCCTTGAACATTTTCAACCAATCCAGACCTATGATTACATCAAAGACATCCATCCCCAACATATAGAAATCCCATTTCATCTCAAATCCACCAATGGTTATAGAACATGTGCTACATACAAAGGCTCGAAATTCTCTTTTCCCAAGTGAACTTTGAAGTTTTATCATGGAGGGCATAATCTCAAGTTTTAAACATAGAAAATAAATAGCATGAGAATCAATAAAGGAATACATTGCACCAGTATCAAACAAAACTTGCATAAGGTTATAATTCAATAGAATCATACATCTCACTGTAGATGGTCCATCCACAATCATCTACTTAGCTCTATAAAATTGATTTGTCATTACATTGTGTTCTTTGTTTCCTTACTGAGATTGCCCTGGATGATGAGTCTTTGTATTACTAGAATAACTATGGCTAGCTCTACTCTATTGATGAGATTGATTCTGTTGCCCACATCCTATTGAAGCATATGATTCTTGAAACACCTGATAAGTGTCTTGAGCACCTGACCACGTTGGAAATATCCTTCTTTACTCTTGGGTCATGGAGGAAGGTTCACTAATCCATCCGTCTGATTTTGAGTCTCAATCCCGCCATGTAAAGAGGTATCCCTCTTCCACTTTCTTCCGAAATTCGAGTTCCCACTATTTCTCATAGGAATCATCATAATTCCTCCTCCCAAATATCTTGAGATATCATATTTAGTCACTATAACCTTTTTCTCCATTTCTGTATAATTCATAATACATAGTATCACAATCTTCAATCAAATCTTCTTCCTTTGCCCCAATTTGAAGATGTGTGCCTTCAAGGACGCACTATCCACAACCTCAGGTGCAAAGAGCACTAAATTCATGAATTTATCCACATATTCTGTGATCAAGAGATTTTCTTACTTCAAGATGAATAATGATTTCATTTTCTCAATCTTAAATATGTAAGGATAGAATTTTTTTTGAACAATTCTTTAAAATCATCCCAACTGGGGCCTTGATCTAGTTTAGAATGCAGAACTAGTTCCCACCACGGGCATGCAATATCCTCAAGAATATATGTTTCTAGTTTGACATTCATCTCTACTGGTGTGATGATGAAATTTAAGATATGATCCATCCTATTCACCCACACCTTCTCCTTTTCTAGTTCACAATCACCCTAGAAAATGGATGGATTCTACTTCATGAATTGGATGGAATGATCTACATGTATTGGATCATCACTTTTATTTTATGTATCCATATCCTATAATGCTTGGATGAAACTCTGAACAATCCCCTAATTATCCTATTCTTCAGGTGAAACCATATTCTCTGCATCTTCTTCTATTTGGTTTCTACGATGCTTACCAAGTGCAATTTTCTAAACAAACAACAAACACTATATGTCTCACTCTCTAGTAATTGATGGACTAGAATTTCAAATTCTATCACATCAACTGTCACAAAATTACTTTCCAAAATTAACCTTTTCCAAATTCAATAGTTTTTTAGAAATCTATTCTTTCTTTTGAAAATCAAAACATTTTCAAAATACATCAACTATTATTTTTCAAAGTATTTTATTTGAAAACATTTTTTTCATTTTCTAAAAAATTATACCTTTGTAAAAAATCATAAACCATTACTCCAAATGAGATATGAAATCCTAGTGGGAATTCATTCTTCTACAATTCATGTCATTCTTATCTTATTGGCTAAACCCATGATAATGATATTTCCAAAATCCTATAAGTGTCTCCAAAAAACTTATGTACCCAACTCCCTGGTAACATAATGTTTATCATATAAGGGTTAGCTATGTATTTTTATACTCTACATTTCAAGTCCCAAAAATCCTACTCCTTTCTAAGATTCCAACCCAAGGAATAGATACGAATGAATTCAACTCCAAGACCAGAAAACTAAAGACTGCCTTTATGAAAGCACTGAACAAGCTAATACCATTTGTAACATCCCGCCACCATCTCATTGTCTTGAGAGGGTAGTTAGATGCTACTTATCCTTAAGTGACATCCACAAGGCTCCGAAGGATGAAAATAAATGTTGAATGGTTTCAAATGAAAGTGGGGGATGATTTATCCTTTAATAAATAAAACCATTAACCCATAAAACCATAATAAAACAACTCACAATATGATGCATGAATAAATAAAACACGACTCAACCACTTCATCTATATCAAAACCACACAAAACTGTACTACATCAGAAGACAAAACAATTATCAAAGTAAATATAGGAAAGACAACTAAAGACCACAAGATTCTATACTTCACAAGCTTCATGCTCCAACATCACCAAATAACCCAAGTATCGTAAGGTGTTGCTAAATATGTGTGATACTTTACCATTTCTCATGTCCTAGAAGATAGCATCTACAAAAGCACCAAAGTTCCAAAGCAGGGGTGAGTATAAAACCTAGTAGGTTTTCCCCAATGACTTCCTTACTCATTCAATTAGGATAGAAAGGTTATCAACATTTATATAAAATAGTTTATAGAAAACAATTCCCAAAATAGTTTAAAACTAAATATAAAACATTTCCAAAACCATTTATAACCAAATTTTAACAAGTTCCAAATTAACCACTTTTCCAACATGTCATATTTCTAGAAAAATAACTAACAGATCTTCAAAAACCATTTTTCAATATCATTTTTTCATAACCATTCCATTGTTCACCACACACCCACACATGCATGCTTGTTTGATAGTTCCATACTCATGAGCGGTCTATCATCCAATCACCTTACATCCCACTAAAACAAACCCTCGATCTAGGGTTACACACCTTGTACCCTACTGGTAGACACCCCTTATTTATGGGAATGTCTAACATGAACTCACACAACTCATATATGTATTCCAAAACCATTCCAAATAAACCAATTCAAATAATTTCAATAAAACCATTCTTTTATTGAAAACCACTAAACAAACCAATTCCAATCAACCATTACATTTTAAAAAAATAATTCCTTTTACTAAAAACACTTTCATAAAATCAAATTTCCCAAAATTATAGAAAAATACCATTTTAAAATCGTTATTTTAATTTCAAGAATCAAAACACTTTGTTCAAGAACACAAATTTTATATATTTCCACAAACCATCACCGAAGAGAGTTTTCAACAATCATAAAAAAATAATTCACAATAAAATCCAAAAAAAGTAATATATTTTAAAGAATTATAATCATTTCTAATAAGAGGATTCAAGAGTGAATCCACCAACCTCATTCGTTTTGATGAAAACTGAAGATATGTGAAGAACGCTCACAAAACTAGGTCGATTCTCCATGAAACCGCCTTAAATCTCTTCCACTAACAACAAAGAGACAAAATCTCAACCTATTTAGCATCCAAAATATTATATCTACCCATAATAGGTGAATATCTGAAAATATGAGAAGAGAGGGAAATTATATCTAAGTATATATAAGGAAACATGATAAGAATGGTGAATAACGATGGAATACCTCAAGAATCCATCTTCAAATCACTAAGGGAAGCCTTAATATCAATTCTAATATGATTGGGGGAGGATCTCCAACCTTCAATGGATAAGAATACCAAGTTAGGGTTCTATAAGATCAAAAACAAATCTTATAGAGTCAAAAACGAGTGATATCCACTTTTTTAGGATCTCACTTTAACCCTTTACATGTTTTAGTCGCACTGTTAGACAAAATATGTGTTAATAGTGTGTTAGATACTACCCGGGAAAACCCTTTCATGGCCTCCTCATACGGCCTCATTAACCATGCACCCACCATATCAAAGATTCTATCAAACATCTGCAAATCTGCAAGATTTCTCCTAGGATTCTGCATGGTTTAGAAAAACTGTTTGCATCCCTTACACTTCCCCTTTAGCCCCAAAAACTTTCCACAAGCTCTCCCAACCCTCCCAACTATCACCCTTATGCTGTATAAATACAAAAACAATAAAGAAAGGGTAACATACTAGAAACTGGGGTTACTACATTAATTTAATATCATTCTACGATTTAGAAAACTATATGGATGTTCAGAGACCACGAGACAATTAACAAGGAATGTGGATACAAGAATTAAACATGGGAACTTATGTCTTCCATCAGATTCTCCTCAATTGAAGAAAATTGATTAGGAGTTTCCTAAATTTGAAGATGAGATGAGAAACTTTATCCTTGCATTATCTATAAATGGAATAAATCCTTTTTGTGTACAGAGTAGTACTCACAGAAAATGGTCCATCATGTTGGTAAATTATAACTTACTACCAAGGGTATACATGAAGATAACATACATTATGTTGTCTCTACATATATTTGGACCAAAGTAACCCAATAATGAAATTGATGACTATTTTTCTACATTTATTTAAGATCAAAAATTGTTGTGGGGTATAGGTGTTATAATGTATGATGCTCATAGAAGTGAAGAATTCAAATTGAGGTCCACATTGTACATAATGATAAATAACTTCTCTTCTTATGGAAATTTTTCAATCTATAGAATTAAAGTAATGTTGGGGTGTCCCATTTGTGAAAATTCACATGCTCATTTTTGTTAAAACATTCCCCGAAGAGTATGTTTTCAGGACATCATAAATTTTTACCTCGATGACATAAATTCTGATCCTAAACAAAAGCACTCGATGTTAATATAAAACAAGGTACAACACTATCTCCAGTAATAGGAGATAAACTATAGAAAAAAAAATAACAAATATTGACACTATTTTTCATAAACCATTTTTTAAAAACCATAAAAAAATCAGGTTGTAAGAAGAGAACAATTTTCTTTGAGTTACCATATTAGAATTATTTTTATGTCAGACATTTTCTTGATGTCATGAATGTAGAAAAAAATTATTTGATAGTGTTATTAGAACATTTCTAAATGTTCTTAGAAAAATGAAAGATAGAATCAAGACTAGGTTGGACTTGATTGAAATGTGGATAAGGGAAGGTTTGGCACTGGTGAAGGGTAAAATGTGGACTTTTCTTCCTCCATTAGCTTACACTCTATCAAGACAAGAAAAATTACAATTTTTCCTTTTCCATATGAGTGTAAAAGTTCTATATGGGTATTCATAAAATATCAAGAATGTTGTGTAAATTAATATTTTGAAGTTACAAGGACTAAAATCACATGAATGTCATGTTTTTTTGAAAGATTTAATTCTTGTTTCTTTCTATTTCATTCCTCCTCAAAATGTTCGACATACATTAACCAGTCTATGAATATTTTTCAAATCCATATGCAGTAAATTTATAGACCCAGTGAAGTTTCCCATCATGAATAAGGATATTGTAGTCATATTATGTGAATTAGAGATATTTCTACCAATATCATTCTTTAATATAATGGTCCACCTAATGGTTCAGTTGGTCAGATAGGTTAAACTATATGGTCCTTTCCATTACAGATGGATGTACACCATTGAATGGTATACGAATATTTTCAAAGGGTATGCCAAGAATCAAAGTCAGCCGGAATTTTTTATCGGAGAATGATGTATTGTTGAAGATGCAATTGAATTCTATACCAATTACCTATGATATGTTAAAAGCATCGGTCTCCCAAAGTCTCGTCATAGTGAACGTTTTATGGGCGAAGGGATTTCTAGAAAAGATGTTGTTACAATTAACTTGATAGAGCTATAGAAAGTACATATTTACATATTACATAATAGTAAATATGGTGATCCATACATTAAATCCCACAACGAACTTCTTATAGATTTGATTCCTTCAAGGGTTGAAGGATGGATATCAAATACACATAATAAATAGTTTATAGGATGGTTCATAGATCAAATTTATAAGGAGTTATATAAAAATATGAGTTCAATTGTCAAAGGAATTCAATGGATAGCCATAGGACCAAATGAAAATGTTATATATTACACTAGTCTTGTAATAAATGGTTTTACATTCTATAGAAAAGAACATGATGACTATAGTATGATGAAAAATAGTGGTGTTAACCTTGTGTAAGAAGTGATGCACATATCTAGTTCCAAGGATAGAAATCCAATTTATGAAAATATTTCATATTTTGGAATTATCAAATAGATATACATTTTGTATTATAAAACATTTCATGTGCCACTTTACCATTGAAAATGGGTTGAAAATATCAAGGGAGTGAAATTTGATGAAATGGGCTTTATGAAGGTGAATTTTTGTATGGGAGGCGAAAAAGACAAGTCTCTCATAATGGAATCCTAATAAGTATAAGTATTTTATGTCTCTGATCTAACAAACAAGAATTGATCAATTTTTCTTCTGGAGACTAAAACAAATGTTGAGTCGGATGAAAATTCAATAGAGGATGACCCTTTCATTGGGACATTACAATCAGTTCATGTCATTCTCAATGTAGACAATTTATTTTATATTAGATGGGACCACAAATAGGGGATTTAGATTCTTGATAGAGGAACCAAATCATTTAAACCTTTTAAAAAAGAAATAGGGTTCAAAGAGAAGGTTAAATTATGTTTTAATATATTATGTTTGTTCCCATGATATTATATATTATCTACTAAATTAACATAATCTAAATTAAATGTTTGACTACTCATGCAGACAATGTATTCTACACATGATGATATTACCAATCCCTTAGAAGAACAAACTATAATAAATGAAACCATTTGGAAATATATAAAGGTAATTTTATGATATAATTTCTTTATTTTACCCAAAAAAATTATAATGGAACATTGATTTAATTTTCATTATTCCTTATATAGTTCATTTATTTTAGAAGATTTCTGTCTATGTTTTGTGCCTTTGTAATAAGAGCAATGACAATGTATCTTCTCAATCACAGAGGTAATCTTGATGTTTTCACAGTAAAATCATTATCTATAGAATTAAAGTATTTTTCCCTATTTATGTCTAATTTATTTATTTATAGTATTTCTCACATTATAATTTTTTCATATGCATTTGGATTCTTTTGTTTGAGTTGGGGCGCTTTGTCCATCTTTCATACATTTCTAAACCAAAACTTACAAAGTCTTATTCTCCCACAAAACCTTTTCACCCTTATAGTGGTGTATTTATCACTTTCTTTCAAGTTACCTCCACAAACTTTGTAAGAAGAGCAACAACACTACCTCTGCTCAATTACATAGGTAATATTGATGTTTTCACAATAAAATAATTTTCCATAGAATTAATATATTGCTTCATATTTCTATTTAATTTATTTATTTTTAGTATTCTCACATAATAATTATTTTCTTATATAGGTGGATTATTTTATTTGAGTTGGTGTGTTCTATCCATCTTTCATGCCTTTATATACCAAAACATCCACAAATTTCTTCTCCCTTAAAACCTTTTCACCCATACAGTGGTGCATTTATCACTTTCTTTCAAGTTACCTCTACTGCCTTTATAGGAAGAGCAATTATGTGGTCTTTTCTCAATTATAGAGATAATCATGATGTTTTCACAGTAAAATCATTGCCGGTAAAAATAATTTATTCTTTCATATTTATGTTTAATTTATTTATTTTTAGTCTTACTCATATAATAATTTTTTTCTTATACAGGTGGATTCTTTTGTTCAAGTTGGGGTGCTCTATCCATATTTCATGCCTTTCTTGAACAAAAATTCCATATAATTCTTATCCTTTAAAACATTTTCACCCCTATAGTGGTGCATTTATCACTTTCTTTCAAGTAACCTCCACTACCTTTGTAGGAAGAGAAATGATGTTGCCTCTAATCAATTACTGAGGTAATCTTGATGTTTTCACAGTAAAATCATTGTTTATAGAATTAATTTATTGTTTCATATTTATGGTTAATTTGTTTCTTTTTAGTAATACTCACATAATATTTTTTTATAGAGGTGGATTCTTTTGTTCGAGTTGGGGTGCTCGGTTCATCTTTCATGCCATTCCACACCAAAACTTCCATAGATTTCTTCTCCCTAAAAACCTTTCACCCTTGAAGTGTTCACATTTATCACCTTCCTTCAAGTTCCCTCTACTTCTCAATTACAGAGGTAATCTTAATATTTTTATAGTAAAATCATTATTCATAGAATTAATTTATTTTTTCATATTTATGTTTAATTTATTTCTTTTTCGTATTACTTATAATAATTATTTTCTTATATAGGTGGATTATTTTTTAGGGTTGATGTGGTTTGTTCAATGCTGGTCATGCATTGTTGGCAGTTCGACAAATAAATCCAATGGAAAGCATGGTAACATTGATATTTAGGATTTTTTTTGAGACTTTGGGATGTGTAGGAATTAGTCGCACCTCACTCTGACACACGGTGTGAATAGTATCACTCCAATTACTTCTTTCTATTTAAAATTGACATTAATTTTAGTAAAAAAGATGACTGACATACTCAAAATTGAGCTAACATATTCATATTATTTTGATACTTTAATACAATGATACATAAGTTATTTATGGCTTCTAAGAATTAGTTTCACAATGATATAATGCACGATATTCATGATATGACTCAATGTGTTCATTACCAGTTTAAAATTGAGATTTGACTTTAAAAAGTGTCACTCAATGAAAACGAAGAAAATGCGCTTATATTTTTTTTATAATTTAGGGCATTGATTTATAAATCATTTATGACGTGTAGGAATCAGTATCATGTAAAATGGATACACAATGTGATCTGTATGAGTCAAATTACGTGTTCCAAATTAAAAATGACATTTTAGAAAAAAAATAAAAGTGATATACTAAAAATTGAGAAAAACATTCAAATTGTTTTGATACTTTAGAAAAATGATCCATAAGTGATTTGAGACAAACATGAATCATCCACACCTCAATCTGACACACAGTGTGACTGGTATGACTCCAAGTGTGTCTTTTTATATAAAATTGACATCAATTTTAGTAAAAAGGCCAACTGACCTACTCAAAACTGAGAAAACACATTCACATTGTTTAAATATTTTATTAAAACAATTCATAAGTCATTTTTGATGTGTAGCAATCAATAAAACCTTAATCAGATACACAATGTGATCGATATGATTCAAAGTACATGTTTTAATTTTAAAATGACATTTTAGTAAAAAAGACAAGTGACATACTCAACAACAAGAAAACACATTCAGATTGATTTGAAACTTTAGTATAATGATTCATATGTCATTTGGGACATGTAAGAATTGGTCACACCTCAATCTGATGCATGGTGTGACTAGTATGACTCAAAGTGTTTCTTTTTATTTAAAATTGTCATCAATTTTAGTAAAAAGGCTAACTGACCAACTCAAAACTGATTAAAAGCCTTAAAATTATTTAAATACTTTATAAAAATGATCCATAAGTCATTTTTCTTATGTAGGAATATGCCAAACCACAATCTGATACACAATGTGATCGGTATGAGTAAAAGTGTTTGTTTGAATTTTAAAATGAAATTTTAGTAAAAAAGACATGTAACATACTCAAAAATGAGAAAACACACTTATATTGTTTTAAAAAATTAGAAAAATGATCCATAAGTCATTTAGGACATAGAAGAATCATTCACACCTCAATCTGACGTACAGTGTGACCGGTATGTCTCAAAGTGCATTTTTTTATTTAAAATTGTCATCAATTTTAGTAAAATGGACAACTGTTCTACTTAAAACCATGAAAACACGTTTGTATTATTTTTATATTTTACAAAAATTATCTATAAGTCATTTATGATGTGTAGAAATCAGCCACACCTCAATCTGATACATGATGTTCTCAGTATTACTCAAAGTGTTCATTATCAGTTTAAAATCAACATTTTAGTTACAAAAGTATCACTCATTAAAAACCAATCAAATGCACCTTAATTTTCTTGATAATTAAGTACAATTATTCATAAGGAATTTTTGTTTTATATGAATACATTTCACATAAAATCAATACATGATGTGATCACAATGAGTTAAAAGTGTGTGTTTCTATTTTAAACTGACATTTTAGTAAAAAAGATAAGTGACATACTCAAAACTGAGAAAACAAATTCATATTATTTTAATACTTTAGGAAAATAATCCTAAAGTCATTTAAGGCATGTAAAAATCAGTCTCACCTTAATCTAAGGCACGGTGTGACCTATATGACTCCAAGTGTGTCCTTTTATTTAAAATTGACATTAATTTTAGTAAAATTAACAATTTAAGTTAATTTATTTATTTATATTATTACTTGCATAAGAATTGTTTTCTTAGAGTGGTGAATTCTTTTCCTTGAGTAGGGGTTCTTTTTTAGGAAATTTTATAAGTTGGGTCAGGATAAAAATACAAAGGAACAATGATGTATTTAAATGTATATAATAATTTGTATTTATGTAATTTTATAAACCAATGTTTAAAATCTCTATAATATTTTTTTTGTATTGTAAAATTCATATCATTTAAATCATGTATTGGTACTTATTTATGTTCATATATGGTTTATTTCTAGTGTTGTGGTGTTCTATTACAACACATTGCAGTGGTGCAATAGTTTTCTGTTATAGCACACTGTAATATGGCCCTTTATCAGCAATTTTAAGAGCTTTGATAAAAGGTCCTTTATCAGCACTTTTATAAGCATAGATAAAGGTCTACTTTATAAATTATTTTATAAGATCTGATAAATGTTTCCTTTTGTGGTTCTAAAATAAAGTGTTGATAAATGGTTCATTTATCAGTGCTTTTAAAAGCGCTGATAAAAATCTGGGCTTTTAACCTCACTCATGTAGTCAGTGATTTTCTACAACTGATAAAGGACATTCCTAGAATTGTTAAAAGACAGATATGTAGTAGTGTGTCCCAAGATTTATGAACTAGATAAAAACATTGGTGACTTTCTCATTTTAATATCTCAATTTAATTATGTCTTGTTAAACCAAATTTTATGAGAAGCATAAATAAATCAATAATGACAAATAAAACACTATTTTATTCTATGATGTAATATTTGAGGATCAAAATCAAAATTAAAAACTGGAAAATCCAAACCATTATGAATGTTCCAAACAGATAAATTTCTTAGTCTAAGAAATTCACTAATTTTCTATATTAAAGCCACATACATTTTGAATAGTTGTCATATTGAATCATCATATGTTTCTACACCATCATCACATAATTCTCGCAATTCTTTGATTAGAGGTTGAAGGTATAAATCAATGTCATTTTCATGCATTTTATTTCCCATAATAATCATTGAAATAATGTAAGAAGTATTCTTTATACAAAACCATGGAGGTAGATAATAGGGGATCAAAACAACTGGCCAAATGTTATAATTAGTACTTAAAGTACCAAAAGGGTTAATACCATCAGAATCCAATCCCAAACATACATTCCTAGTATCTAAAGAAAAATATGGATATATAGAATCAAACATCTTCCATGATGTTAAATATCCTTCATGTCTCATAAAACCATCGTTACTGTTCTGAGCATGCAGCTTCATGTTTTATATAGTCTTAGATGACATGAATAATCATTTCAATAATTTTTTCAGAGGAATGTAATGAAATAAATTTGTAGGAGTTTTATTTTTCTATTTTTTCTTGGGTTGTATTTATTTATACTATCATTGTTGTTCATTGAATTTTATTTTCTTTTATGACATCTTGTTCATTCTTCTTTTTTATACTCTTATCCCCGGTAAATCATGCAATCATTAGGGCATGCATATATCTTTATATAATCAAGTCCAGAATCATTGATGACTTTATTCATCTCAAATAAAGATGCAGGGATCTTAGATTTATTAAATGCATTAGGAAATAACTCTAAAATCATTTACATTTCATTGTCAGTAATTCCATAGAGACACTTTATATGATACAACATAAGTAGAAAATATATCTTTGAATACTTGGCACACCCTTCATACAATTCTTGTAGTTCTTCTTCAACTAATTCATAAAAATAATTTTTATGGTCATTAAATTTCTGAGTAAGATTAACCTACTCAAGATCAACTAAATGTTCAGTTGATCTATTAAAATATTGGAAATTTTATTCTTAAAAACTAAATGTATCATTTAAAAATTTTCAAACTGAATTCTCCCCTCCCAGGTCACTTTGTATTTCACTGACAGTTTTTTCATTGTTTTGACTTTCCATAAAATTTGATACACCATTCCAAATCCAACATAAATTTTGAATAGGAAACATTTTCAATATAAAATTCTCATATGCTTCATTTCTATTCAAATATATCTTTAATTTACATTCAGGACATGAAAATTTTATTCTACTATCCATTGATTAGTTTTCAATTTCATTAACTAAACATTCTTCCAAACCCTTTCCATATTGAGGTGTGTTTTGAGGTAAATTAATCCAACTTTTATCCATAAGTATTGTATTGTATTCTCCACATACATTAATATCTAAAGATATGTATTCTCAATAAAATAGGTACAATGAAAATTAAATATCACCCAACTTTTCCATTGACTCTTTCATAACAACTATAAAGGAAATTGGGATAAATCAAATAATGAAATTTTTCTTTCTAAACTTATAATATAAAAACATGAATCCGGTAAATCATTATTTCTCATAAAAAATATGAATAATGAAATAAACTATATGATAAATAAATTTTAGAAAAAATTAAACCCGTGAATATTCTAAAATATATCAAACATGTCTTCCTAAATTGAGAGTTTGAAGAGGAAGCGCCTTTCTCCATAAATATAAAATTTATTTTTTTAGGTTAATGAATGATCTATACAGGTTAGGATAAGAATCAAGAGCATGGTATTTGAATTTATATACATTCTTAAAACAATTAATATTTAATGATGGAAATGAGGAAAATAGACTCAACATTAAATATGATAAATATGCATCGTTTTTTGATATTTTATATGTAGATGATATTATTTTTATGGGTGAAAAAAATAACGGTGTATTCTAAAATAGTGTTTTAACTAATTAGGGTTCATTCCTTTAAAATATTAGGTACATTAAGCAATGTTAGAACCATTTCCTATGATCTAACTAATACCAAGTGCATGCCTTTAAAAATATGAATATAAAATGTACTTTATTTGGATATCATGATATTTCATGAATAACCAAAATATTCATCTCTATATTTTTATATTATATTGAACATGATTGGTGTGACTTCAAGCTATTTCATGAGTTCACATAACATCAAATCGGATGTGCATTCAATTTGATCTAAACATAAAAACCTAATGTTAATATAAATTTCAATAATTTGTATTGTGATATTCAAACCAAATGATAAAAAAATAGCCATTTGACTAAATAAACAAAATACACACTATAATTAGTTCTCTTAAAAATAATGTTAGTTAAAATAAAATCAATGAAACTATATTGGTTATTCCAGTTACCATAACCAATAATTTATTATCATGCATGTAAAACTTAATCTTATCTACTTTATCATTATTAGATAGATTTTATTAAACTAAATTATTCCGAACATATTAATAAAACATGAAGCATTATAATAAATTTAAAAGGGGTCTAATATCTCATTTTCAAGTCCTTTATCATTAGAGACCTTTCCAGGGTTGGTGATGAAAAATTGCGTGACCCCAAACCCTAACACCAATTGGTCCTGAGTTGGAAAATAGTATTAATTATTCATATGTCAAAAATATGAGTCATTAACATATATAAAACAACATATAATTCATTAATATCAAATAATAACCATGAAATTATGAACGATCTAGATTCCACAACTGACTTATATCATAAAGGAATTTATTTTTTTATTTAATACAATATAACCAAAATTAATGATTTTTATAACTCCAAATAAATCACTCCAAAATCCAAATAAAATCATAGAAACAAAAATTACATATATACATTACTATTGAATGAATGAAAAAAAAATTCTATACTCTTTTTATCACCCATGATTTTTCATCTAATAATACTCAATGATGGATTTATGGTTCGGATGATGCAACCTTTAAGGGGGTATGTATTGCTATCGAGAAGGGGATTTTAGCCGGTGACAGGGAGGTCAGAGGGGGGATCATGGGGGTCAAGGTCGTAGGGGGTGTCGTGGGGGTTGGGGTCTCTAAAGGAACTGGGGAGGTTGCGGGATCAAGGGGAATGGGGGTCATGGGGTCGGGGTGGAAAGGGGTTAGGGTCACATAGAGGGAGTGGGGGAGGGTGAGGAATTAGGGGTTTTTTTAATCATTTAGCAGCAGTTTAATTAAAACATACACTAATTGTTAAAATAATAAAAATATATTGGTGGTTTGATAAAAATGTTGCTATATTATTATTATTTTAACTGGATTTAATTCACGGTGGTTTCTAGAACCACCTATAACAAACTACTACTATGAATTGATTTTTTGTATTGAATAGTTATAAGAGGCACCATGCAGTCTCCAAAAAAAGTTTAATATCATGTGTTATTGGATAGACTACATTCAATGTTGATTGTATGGATATACCATAATAATGTGGTATCAAATTTCAGAAGGCAGTAGATAGAGTTTACCAAACACACAATCAAAAGGAGAAACTGAATGAACTGGTTATCAGATAAAATTTTTATACAAAAGTATAAGGGAGAGTTCTTTCCTACTACTGGGAAATAAAGTAAGGAATAATTACTTGAGATAAGATAATATATGATGAATGTACAATAAGCATAGTGACAACACACTAATTCCTACTAGTGAAGTTTTCTAATATTTATTATAGAAAATTATATATTTTATCTATATAGAGAACACATTAACTATTGTTTCATTATAATGAAACACATGGATAAAGATATACCCTTGTTATTGTAACTACATAAAAGTATTTTTTATAGTGGATTGTGAGGTTTTTTATTTTTTCAAACCATGCTAAGGACTAGATACTATTATTGTGTAGTGATCCTTATAAATAATTTTTTCATATTGTTGTTCTAATGAGTTTGTTTTTATAAAAGTAATATCTATTTTTTAGGAGGTGGAGGTTGATTCATATAAAATAAATTAGGATATGTCATTACTCGACCCTACAATGCATAACTGGTGGGAAGAAATCTAAGTGTGAAACCCCAAGCCCGCCTACAATAGGCTAGGTGTTGGAAATAATCCCCAAGTAGGAATATCACGCACATGGGAGGCCATGGCCAGTGGTACCTATACACACAGACACATCTTCAAACACCAAGATAGTTCAGAAATAAATGTTCCATTTAATACAAATATGAATTCATAAAACTAAATCATACATCATAGTAATACATGAGTATAAGAGATAAAAGGTCCAAATAAATTCCAATTAAAACTATAAAAGGTACTAACTTCCTAGGAAGGAGATATTTTCTATAAAAAATTGAAATCTATGAAACAATTTTTGTATATATAGCTCGAATGAGCTCCACCTTCACAAGGTCCTCCTATAACTCTATCGAAAGGGCTTTTGACAGCATAAGACATGATATTCTTAGGCAGAGTCGATGTACGGCTCAGTATAAATTACCTAATGGGACACACTAAAATAACTAATCATAATGAATAAAATATATTCAACTCATAAAAATGGATAACATAAATCTAAATATACTCAAGATATATACTAATTCCCAAGGTAAAGTCACAACCATGATTCTATACTAGTATTTCTCTCTAGTATTCAAGGTAATGCTCATCTAGGATAAATCCCTCATCTGGCCATGCTAACACTAAGGGCACTTAGCTAAGAGTTCTTTCATGTCAGGCCTTTCTATAATAAATTACACACTAGAACACATAATATGACAATAAATAGATAAGGGGTTACAACTAGGGACTATGGTGGATTTCTAAACCAACTCAAAGTAAAATACTAGGATGGGGATCAAACATCCTAGAATTCAGTAAGGGGATACCTGACCCATCCAAAGGATGAAGGATAGCAGTTCCCACCCCAATCCCTATAGATAGATACATTACTCTATCTGAGAATAATCTATATAGGGGTTCACTCATCATATTCTCAGGATGGGATGCCTCTCTATACCCTCTTAAGGATGGAAAAAGGCTACATAACATACTCATAATCAACTTGACTAAATAATATGAGGGCTTAAAAATAACCAAGGAAAAGTACACAACATATATAAGGATTTAATGGTGTTTTCTAGATAGTACATACATGATCTAGTTCATGCATGTTACTATGTACTCAAGACTATTAGCATGCACTCTAGTTATTCCCATGTACACTGGTTTTTCCCATGTACTCTGGTAGTGCTTAGGTATGCTAGTCATGCCCCTGTACTATGTCCATGTCTATTCTGACTAGTCATGTACATTCCAATGTCCCACAATGGTACACACAGGGTTTCCATCATTAGGTTACATGGCATGTTGATTTTCCATAAGGCGTGTAATATTTTATTCTGCACAAAAAACCTAAACACCATAGGAGGGATCAACATGGTGTGTGTCCATCCAAACTTCATTTTAGGTTAATATATTTTTCATAGAAACTCAGTCATGTTTATGAATATTTTCAGGTGTCTTCATCACCTATGGTCCCCCACAATCAATGAATGTAAATCTCATATCCTTAGTTGAATAACACCATGCCTTCACTGCCAACTATATTATGTCACCCCATCCACTCTGAAATCACATATCTTTACACAATTCCACTAAATTTCCAACCCAAGGAATAAAAACTCTTGATTCTATCCCCGATAATCTTTTGTCATCATCGTATCATGATCATGTAGTAAATCTTAAAATAGAACCCAAAAAAACAATCCTTTATACCAAACATATATTTTTCAACAATCGATTTCTAAGTATTTTCGAATCACTGGAAAAATGAAATACTGATGATTATTATTAGAAGAATGATAGGAAAAAATCACACAACACATGAGTGTAAAACAAAAATAATCCATTTTTTCAAATTGGACTTGATCCATTGATGGATAAAATGATTATCAAAAAATAAAAAAAAAACAAATATTTACAAAGCATTATCAATTCCTAAATCTGTGAAGATGAGAACCAACTGCAAATGAAAACAACTAACTATGAATTAATCTAAAAATGATTAATTTGAGTTCGATATCAGATAATCAAATATGGGGATTAATCTAAAAAAACATCCCTAAAATTGAATCGATATCTTATGAAGAATTAATCATGTTCCATTTTCAGTGGTATGATCCATGAACTCCTTTATTGTAGATGAACTTCTTAGAGAACTAATTTTTGATCTATGATCCCAATTTCATCAACAATACACTCATTCATGGTCCTCTCGAATCTCTAGGGTTTTGTGGATAACCCTTTTATTTTTTAATTATAGGATTTAAGTGGAGGAGGAATTAGGATTGGTCTAATTGATAAATAATTAATTAATTAATTTATCAATCCACACATGACTACCCATAACTAAAAAAACCCATTGAAAAAAAGGATATATCGCTCCAAGTGTAAATTAAACATTATATATTTAATATAATTATTATATATCCCATTAGGAACGCCATTGGGGAGATATTCTATTATTTAAAAAAACATCACTTAGGATGTGATATATTTAATATTTTTATTATATCAATATTAAGGCTCCCTAAGCCCCAGAATCCCATACTGACTTCATTCCTGGATCTATAAATATTCTATAAAATATTCCATGTTTTTAAAATCCATAAATTGATTCATTATATTCTCCACATCAAAGTTATTTTCATCCTGACATGAAAAAAAACTCCTCAAAATAGGAGGATATTGATCACACATATAGTTTTTTCACTACTAGGTGTTGTTTGAAAGATTCTCATGCTCCCATAAAACACACACCATGTTAATTTATCACCCAAAAAGGATCTACTACTAATGATCCTTTAACTTTATAAGGTACTATGAAATTGTATCTCCATGCTTGATTTCCTACTCTCCCAAGTTGATAACATGTGAGAGGTTATAGACATGGCTCCTTAAATTTTACACATGGTAGACATTGTGTACCCAATCTAAAAATAGTGGTATTTATAAGTGTTATGCCACCTCTCCAACCCTACACAGTATCTGGAAGATTCTAATGAATCCCGAAGATATCTTGTCACCTCGGCCAAATCATATAAACCCTCTTCAAGTTGAGACCTTTGAGAACATTTTTTCTCCCTCATTAAACTCTAAATTCCTCCATTATTGATTTTTGTAAGACTTATTATGTATTTTGGATGTTTAAATCCACTTTTGGATGATATTCACCATCAATTTCATAACTCACACTAACCTTGAGCCCATGAGTACGGACTCGCTTTGATCATTCCATCACAATGGTGACCTACATGGCCCCCTAAACGAGGCCTTGAATAGTGACATATCATTGGTAGAGTGGTAAATATTATTAAAAAAACTTCACTAAGGGTAGGTCATCTTCATAGCTATGTAAAAAGTATTCCATGAAAGCCTAAATATTTTCCTCTAAAACCTAAATGGTTCTCTCTTTCTAGCTATCTATCAATGGGTAAAATGTTATTCCAAACCACAATTTAGTCCCAAAGTCCTCCAGTAATCCTATAATCATGAAATGATGTGAGAATCACTATCTGAAATGATCCTTGAGGGAACCACATGAATCTTTAATATCCAATAGACATTGATATATCCAATACTCTCTACTAAACTCTGCTCTCATATGGTTAGGATGTTGGTTGACTTGTTGAGTCGGCCAAGATTCACTAAGATAGTGTTGTGTTCTCTAGATAGTCATGGAAGACCCATCATGAAGTATATAGAGAAACTAATATACTTACACTCTATAACCTAAAGGGTTTGTGAAAAAACCCATTGGAACCTAGTTCTCAATCTTCACTTACTAATAGATGGGTTATTGAGAGACAAACTCAGCTATGAACATCTTCATCCCAGGACACCATAACTGACACCAATGGTCTTAGTACATATTTACCTCCCATAGATGTTCCATTAAGGGAGATGTATAAAAATACCTTTATAACTCATATTTTAGTGTTATTGATGCCATGTTCTACACTCTAAAAATGATAAATTTCTCCCCACCATTAGAAAATTCATTAGGATCACATCATATAGATATCTGGACACACACAGTCTCACAATCAATATCTCTAAGTTGAGACTCTCTAAAATACTTAAGAAGAAAACGAAGAAGAGAAAATATATCAACTGGAGATATGTTTCACCATCCTCTTACTCTAAGGAAAAATTCAATGAGGTCAACTGGTCTGATGGCTCACACAAGAACTATAGATAAGATCTCATTCTGAGAATGGCTTCCACCACATTCCATTTTTTAAAAGTATAGGCTATATCAATGTCACAATCCTGGAGGAACTGTTATTATAATCTCTATATCATATTAATATATTTCTATTAAAATTTATACTTGAGAATCTTGTGGTCATGATTGATGATAAAACACTCACCCATAAGGTAGTTATTCCACATCTTCAAGGTGAAGTCTACTACTTTGAGATCAAGAAAATAGGTCATGTAGTTATGCTGATGAGGTCTAATAATCTGGAAACCATAGAGAATCATATCCATCCACTACATTATAATTCATTCAAGACCAGTATTAGAGTTATCATTGATCACCATATACTCAACACTCTTCTCTATTAGTCTCACTATGGGGGCGTTCATCAATCATTATCAAAAATCCCAAAAATAATACCAGAACCTCTCTGTCTACATAAAAATATAACCCTTTAGTTTCAGGGAATAAAGTTTGAAAAAAATTATGTAAAATTGGGAATGAATATATGAAAGTTTCCTAGTAACCCAGTAAATCTCTACACCTTAGTCATTCTCTTTGAAGGTTCCCATGCTATAACCACTTAAACCTTTTCTAGTTAAACTTCTACTCTATCTTTTGAGATGACATGTCTATTGATGTGGACTTATAAAATTTATAATTGAAAACTAAAGTTCTTCCCATAATTTTTAAACTCTTAGAGAATGTATAGGAACATCCTCAAATGTCATGTGTGATCCTCCTCTGACGCAGCTTACACTAAATTGTCTTCTTTGAAGACTACCATAAACTGATCCCAAAAGGGATGAAATATCGAGTTCATAATCCCATTTAACACTATTACGGATTTTTTTTTCATGCAAAAAGGAATCACCATATACTCATATTGACTGTAGAGACATCATAATATCATCTTTGGTATATCCTTATCCTGAAATCAAAGTTAGTGATATCCTAACATGAGGTCATACTTTGAGAACCACCACTCCCATTTCAATTGGTCAAAGACTTCATAATTTTAGGGAATTGGATAATTATTCTTTATGTTCCACTAATTTAGGTTATGGAAATCTACAAAAAAAATATCATGATCCCACCAACCTTCTTAAAAAACAATATTGGGGTCGCCCAAGGAGACATGGTAGGTTTGGAAAATCTCGTCCACTGCAAGTCCTCCAACATCGCCTTTATCATTTAAATCTCTACAAGGGACATTTGATTTTATTTTGTATATTTATATGTAGCCCCTAAATGAATGTATATATATAAATCAATGTCACGGTGGGGAGGTGATCCAAACACATCCTAGAGGAATACATCCTTGTACTACGCCACTGTTGTAGGAAGATGAGTTCTCATATCATCTTTTATAACAAGGGTAATAGCATGTAACTGATGAGTAATCTACTATATACACCTATATAAGATCCTATCCTTCACTACCTTGACTTCCTTATTTTCTAAAAAAGGAAAAAATGATCCCATCAAACTAGATGTACCAAATCCTCCTCCTAAAATAGTCAATCTATGAACAAACTGAGGATACCCAGTCCATACCAAAAATGATTTCAAAAGGCCGCATCATTACTATTAAAAGAACATAAAGGAAGATCACTCCTCCAAGGATTGGGTAAAACTATTGAAAGATGTGTGTGATCATCAAATATCCCAGGGTAAGATTCTATAAACATAAAGGATGAGTATAAGGATCCATTGGAATATCTAAATCACTACTACAAAATAGGCTTTTAATAGTGCTAGAATAGGCCTTTATCAGTGCTAAAAATCACTAACTACCAAAGAAAAATTAAAATTCCAATTCTTTTATCAGATATTTTAGAAGCACTGATAAATGGACCCATTTTTTAGTACTTTTATTTAGTGTTGATAAAGAAATAATTTATTAGTGCTACTAAAATCACAGAAAAATGGATCCTTTGTCAATTCTTTTAGAAGCATTGATAAAGGCTACCTTTATCAGTGCATTTAGTAGCCCTGATAAAGGGATATAATGTAATGTGTTATAACAGTACACTACATCGCCATAAATAGAACCTTAAAGAAGAAAAATCAGGTACAAATATCAAATTTAAATGAAATAAAATTTACAACATAAATACAAGAAAAAAATACTATATTGTAGAGAAAAAGAACGCACCTTTATAAAAAAACTACCCTTCATAGAGAAAAATAATGCAACTATATAAGAAAATAATTCTAATGTTAGGAATAATATAAATAAATAAATTAAATAGAAAGTTTTAATTATAAACTAAACTTTCAGTCGTACCTTTTACACTATGTATCGGATTGAGTAGTGGTTGATTCTTCCATGTCACACCATTTATTGTTCATCTTCAAACATTATCTGTGTGAAAATTAACTAAATAAGTATATGATAAAAATAATAAGGAAATTAATTAAGTAATAGTATATAGAATGATGAGAAAACAATCAAGGATCATTTTCTCGATTTTGATGATGTGATGTGCATTTTAAACTAAAATGATACTTATATATTGAAAAGATATACTTGGATTCATACCATTCACACCATGAATCATATTAAGGTGTGGTTGATTCTTAAATGTACCAAATGAATTCTGGATACTTTTTTTAAAGTATAAAAATAATCCAAATGTCTTTTCTTGGTTTTTAGTACGTCAGTTATGTTTTTTACTAAAATGTTATTTTAAAAAGGAAACATGTACTTTCAGTCATACCAGTCTCATTGTGTATAGGTTTGATGTGAGACTAATTCATACACATCAAAAATGACTTATGAATCATTGTATAAAATTATCAATACAATCTGAGTGTATTGGATCAATTTTTAGTTAGTGACACTTTTTGAACTAATATGTCAATTAAACTTATAGCAGACACTTTGAGTCATATAGGGAAAATTATGTATCTTATTTAGGTACAGCTAATTCATACACATCTAAAATAACTTATGGATTGTTTTCCTAAAGTATCAAAACAATCCAAATGCATTTTCTCAGTTTTGAGTATGTCAGTTTTCTTTTTTACCAAAATAAATGTTAATTTTAGACAAAAAGACACACTTGGAGTCATACTAGTCACACTGTGCATCAGATTGAGGTGTGGTTAATTCATACACATCTGAAATAACTTATGGATCATTTTCAAAATGTATAAAAACAAGATGAATGTGTTTGATTGGTTTTCATTATGTCACTTATGTTTTTTACAAACATGCCATTTTAAACTGGAAACACGCACTTTGAGTCATACTGGTCACATCATGTGTTATTTTGATGTGAGACTAATTCCTACACATCACAACTGACTTATGAATCATTTTTTAAAAATTTAGAGACAATATTAGTGTGTTTTCTCAGTTTTCAATGGGTGAAACTTTTTGAACTAAAATGTCAATTTTAAAGTGATAATGAAAACATTGAATCATATCAAGCGCATCATGTAGCGAATCCAGGTTCATATGATTCCAACACATCAAAAATGACTTATGGATCATTTTATTAAAGTATTAAAATAATATGAATTTATTTTATCATTTGTGAGTATGTCAGTTGAATTTTTTATTAAAATTAAGGTCATATTTAATTAAAAAGATGAATTTTGAGTCATAACAGTCACATCGTGCATCAGATTGAGATGCGGATGAATCATACACATCTCAAATGACTTATGTATAATTTTCCTAAAGTATTAAAAAATTAGAATGTGTTTTCGTGGTTTTGAGTATGTCACTTATATTTTTTACTAAATGTCATTTTAAACTGGAAACACGGACTTTCATTCACACCAGTCACATCATATGTTAGTTTTATGTGAGATTAATTCATACACATTAAAAATTAATTATTAATAATTTTCCTAAATTATCAAGAAAATATGAGCATGTTTGTTTGGTTTTCAGTGATTGACACTTTTTAAACTAAAATGTAAAGATTAATTTGATAACAAACACTTTGAGTCATATCAATCATATCGTTTATAATATTGAGGTGATTTTGATTCCTAGATGTCAAAAATGACTTATGGGACATTTTTATAAAGTATATAAACAATACTGATGCATTTTATTAGTTTTTAATACGTTAATTGTCTTTTTTACTAAAATTAATGTTAATTTTAAATAAAAAGATGCAATTGGAGTCATATATCATGTATCATATTGAGGTGAGGTTTATTACTACATGTTCAAAATGACTTATGGATAATTTTCCTAAAGTATCAAAATAATCCTAATACATTTTCTTAGTTTTGAGTATGTTATTATTCTTTTTTCGTGAAATTAATGTCAATTTTAAATAAAAAGATGTACTTCGAGTCATATCGGTCACACCATGCATTAGATTAAGGTTTAGATTATTCTTAAATGTCCAAAATGAATCATAGATCGTTTTCATAAATTATCAAATAAATCCAAATGTGTTTGTGTGGTTTTGAGTACGTCACTTGTGTTTTTTAATAAAATTTCTTTTAAAACTGGAAACATGTATTTTAAGTCATATCGGTCACATAGTGTGTCAGTTTGATATGATATTGATTCCTACATGCCACTAATGACTTATGAATCATTTTAATAACTTATCAAAAAAATCCATATGTATTTTCTTGGTTTTTAGTAAGTGACTCTTTTTGAATAAAAATATCAATTTTAAACTAATAACGGACACTTTGAGTCATACTAGGAACATCATGTATCTGATTGATGTGTGGATGATTTATACACATCCAAAATGACTTATGGGTCATTTTTTTAATTATCATAATAATTTAATTAATTTTTATCAGTTTTGATTATGTTAGTTGTCTTTTTTACTAAAATTAATGTCAATTTTAAATAAAAAGATGTGCTTGGAGTTATACTAATAACACCATGCGTCATATTGAGATTTGGATGATTCCTACACATCCAAAATGAAATATAGATCATATTAATAAAATATAAAAACAAAATTAATGTGTTTTCTCAATATTTAGTATGTCACTTTTTTTTATTGAAATTTCATTTTAATCTTTAAACATGCACTTTGAGTTATACCAGTCACATTGTGTGTCAGTTTGATGTGAGACTAATTCCAACACATAAAAATTGACTTATAAATCATTTTACTAAATTATAAAGATAATATGAGCACATTTTATTGTTTTTCATTGAGTGATACTTTTTGAACTAAAATATCTATTTCAAATTGATAACGGACACTTTGAGTCATACCGGGCACGTCATGTATAAAATTGAGGTTTGGATAATTACTACACATAAAAAATGACTTAGATAATTTTAAAAAAATATAAAAACAATATGAATGTTTTTTTATCAATTTTGAGAATGTCAGTTTTCTTTTTTACCAAGATTTATGTCAATTTTAAATAAAAAGATGCACTCTGAGTCAAACTAGTCACACCGTGCATCAAATTGAGGTGTGGATAATTCCTAAATGCGAAAAATTAATTATGTATCATTTTCCTAAAGTTTAAAATTAATCTAAATGTGTTTTCTCAGTTTTGAATATGTTACTTTTTTTTTTTACTAAAATTTCTTTTTAAACTAAAAACACAAACTTTGAGTCATACCATTCACATAGTGTGTGTTTTTATGTGATATTGGTTCCTACACATCAAAAGTTACTTATGAATCATTTCCCAAAATTATCCAGACAATATGAGAATGGTTTCCTGGTAATCTATATGTCACTTTTCTTTTTCACTAACATTAGTATCAATTTTAAATAAAAAGACACAGTTGGAGTCATACTAGGAACACCGTGCATAGGATTGAGGTGTAGATAATTCCTAAATTTCACAAGTAACTTATGGATTTTTTTCCTAAAGTGTCCAAAAAATCATAATATTTGTTCTCATTTTTGAGTATGTGATGTGTTTTATGAACTAAAATGTAAATTATAAACTAAAAACATACAGTTCGAGTCATATTGGTCACACCATGCATCATATTATGGTCTAGCTAATTGATAATGAGATGTGTGTTTTTATTCCAACCATATGAACCAATCCCAAAAAGAAATAAATGTTCTATTTGGATGGAATATGAAAACTCGGGATACCTAAAAGACCTCATCCAAAAGAAACATGTTCTCTCTTTTATGGGTCGTTGGATATGATTGATGGGAAAAAAATTCTTCCCAAAAAGATCTGTGAAAAAAATAATTATTATTAGATAAAAATGATAAGGAAATTAACTTAAAAATAATAGATAAAGTGATTAAAAATTTAACTAAATAAATATTAGGAATTCACCTATTCAAGATGGTTGTATACATTCTTAAACCATTTACTTTTTGTTATTATCTCAGCTACATCCTTGAAGATAATCTCCCATGAGCACGAGTAGCTTTTAAAAAACCACCCCAACTCAAGAAAAATAATACACCTTTATGATAATACAATTATTATGTTATTAATACACTAAATATATAAATTAAATATAAATATGAAACAATTCAATAATAAAATGTCAATTTTAAACTAAAACCACACAATTTAAGTCATACTGAGTACATCGTGTATTTCTTTGAGGTATGGTTGATTCCATATTGTCTTTTTTATCCTATAGTTCATTCATCACTCTGGTTCATCTAATAATATTTTAGTTCTATAACCCATAATATTGAAGGCATTAGATAATAAAAAGATAATAGTGTCATCATGAGTGAATCATCCTTATTAAGTACATGATCATAGTAAAAGAGTGAATCATCCATGATGAATAATTCATTTATTCCAATAAAACATTATCCATTAGTGTAAACCTATTATCATTGATTAATTAAATTAAAATAAATATTTACTTTTGAGTTTTTATAGAACATACTAAAATTTATTTGTCCCTTTTACCGTCATAGAGAGTATAAACTCCATGATAACCCATTACCTTCTTTGATTTAAAAACATCAATTTAAACCATTATGTATTTTCAAATGACACTAAACTCCATTATAAATTATTTTCTCCTTTTTATAGTATTAAACATCATTATATCCCTTTATAGCATCCAAATGACACTAAAATCTAGCATATCTATCAAGTTTTCTTGGATTTTGATGTATATTAGTATATCCTTTTCAATATTATGTGTGATGATAAACTCTAAGATAACATCATCATTATTTGTTCATAAAAATGGGAATATCCAAATTCTCATGTATTGTTTATTGAAAATGATAATTAGTTTTTTATTAATGATCTTGTGAACAAGGATCATTTTACGTAATGAATATCCACATGCATAATGAATGTTACTTGCATGGATTTCACAATCATTTATGATATTATATCATGAAGATAATTGATGATCAAATAGCCCAAATAATTACACCACCCAGCAATGTGAAACCACTGTATTGTTATTTTCTAAAAATTCATGATTCATTCACTAAAATTTTTTATTTCTTTATTTTGTATAGGTTTTGTATCGAATGAAAAGATTCATTTTTAAAGAGGTCTTCGTTTGGATTTTCGGTGCTTCATGATTTCATTTAAAGTAGGTTTTTCATTTTTGTGGATTTCTTTGTAAAGATATTTTTTCCATTTGATTCCATGTTCCCTTTAGCAACATCCCTCCTCGATGATCACGATATTTCAATGTTGGATGTCCTCTAATAGTTGTATCATACACCTGTTGGATTCAATGGTTGATTACACAAATATTTATTCAAAATTTTGACTTAGATTATATACCTATTTGATGATTGTATCGAAGTTTTATGACTCTAAAGTGATTATTAGATCTGCTACTAAGACCCCTTTTTCCATAGTACAGCTAGGGGAAAACAACTACATTTATTTTTCTATTTTTGTTCATTTTGTTCTTGGTGAGGGGTTTATTTCACACTTAAATAATATTTGATAGTACTTTTAATGTGATAATATAAATTATAGCCTATGATAATCAATTTGAAAAAATAAGTGGTGCTTTTTTGTTTCTGAAAAAAAATCCGCAACTTAAATTCCTATAGAATATTACTTAGACAAGGGATGAAAACATTTATTCAATAAGAAACCTGAAACACTTTCATGATATATATTATCATAATTAAAAAAGTGTTGTGTGAACTTTTAAATAATTTTTTATCAAACAAAACCTTGTTATTATCCCAATTATACTTCATTTCAAAACAATTTTATTGTTTGCAGGCTAGTGCTTTGGCTCCTCCACCACCTTTGTCTCCACCTCTTTCTCCTCCTACACCTTAATCTCTAACTCTAACTCTTCCTCCCCCTCCACCTCCGCCTCTACCTCCAAATCCACCTACACCTCTTCCTTTTCCTCTACCTCCACCATTTCCCAACAAATTTATTTTTTGCAGACCAGTTTTTCTAAACAAATTTATTTCATCCATTATACTTCTCCTTGATAAACAAATCAAAAATACAATGTAATATTTCTAACTCTAATGATTCACTCCCTAAATATATTTCTAAGGTAATAGTCCATGCTAGAACACAAATATAGTTGGTAATCACTTAAATTGTTTTCGTAAAACATTATTAAAAAATGTATGATACCCACTCATATCTAAACAAATTTACTTATTTTTTGAGTATGAAGGTTGTCAAAAATATTGTTAGTATTGAGAAAATATAGAAAAAAATTATTAAGAAATATTTTTAATGAAATTTTAATTACCTTCAGAAATTAACTATTCAGGGATAATGGTCTTTTGATGGTTTATAATCTCTGTCATAAATTTGAAAACATAATATTCAAAATCATTTCCATTGTCTTGATTTAAACACTATAGAAACATTGACCAAAATAAGTAAATTGTTTTGAAATATTTTTTGATAGTTAAATATTTCTATATATACCTCAATATTTTTCTATTTGTATTAATCCACATACCTTTTATGTTCATCCACTAACTACATGCCATGATTTATCTTATATTTAGTGATTGCACTATTATAAAAAAATTCCTATAAAGTCACAGACTAAAACATATAATTCAAAACTTATCTATAAAATGTTGATTACAATATATTGAAAATTCACAATACACAACTTTTGGGGTATGTTTGTTAGATATCCATGCATTAGGTTCAAAAAAAATATTTGGGGTATCCAGATTGACAATGATCGGCATCCAGTGATTCCTTAAAAACAAATAAGCATTGAAAACCATAAAAATATATTTTATATGATTATATTGTAGAGTTTTACTTTAGAATTGTAGGCATCAAAAAAAATATCTATTATTTTTTCTCAAAATCATCACATAGCTCATCTGTTTTCTTCTCAATTTATTTCTTATCCAAATTATGTTTTTCTATAGAAATGATACATGGATTAATGAATCCAAATCATTATTCACATGTTTTTTCATTTATATGGTAGTAATATAATCACCTTTAGAAAATATGAATAGATATTGACTTTAACAAACATATTATCTCTCCATTTAGACAAACATATTATGCAAATTTACCTTATGTATGTATTCACAACTGAAGATCCCATCCATTGATGCATTAGAATCTCATTTATACTCATGAGACTAACTACATCTATTATGGAAGTTCCATATATTTCTTCTTCATGTGTAATGTAAGAAATATTTTCATCTTTAAATGTGGTCTCTTAAATAATTTTTAATTATAATAAATGTTTCTATGGAACTATAATAAAGAAGGTACTCCTAGAAGTTCCTTTTGATTTATTTTTTGATTCACTAGATTGTATTGATCCAAACTTTTGTTTCCCTCACTATTTATCCATATGTAATATCATACCTCACTTTATCCCTTTTTTAACAAATATTATAGGTTTTTCATATGAAAAATTTTATCAAATACTTACCTCATGTATCATTCTAAGATTAGAAGGTTATGCTATGAAAGTTCTAATAGAATAATTTATTGTTGTAATATCGAGATCATCAAGTGGAATAGGTAACTTAGAATTTGGCTCATAAACAACCGCAATCCTTACAATCATGTGATGTTTTGAGAGTTATTTTGGTGTAGATTTTCTCCTGAGATATTATACATTGTATCCCTCGCAATAAGGTGGTGTGTGGGTATTGATAGATAAAATTCACATACAACTATACCCTTCATAATTTTAGTAATATAGTGTTTTCAGAAGTTGTTTAATTCAGATTTAGGAGAAATATTAATGAAAAAATTATTAATCTGGGTAAGGTATGTGGTTAATGGGAATTACTATCCTAAATTTAGTGGGTTCATTTGGTTCTTCATGTGTGGATATTTATTCCCCCACCAATTTTCTTTGATCCTTTCCCATACATTGGTCTGCCAAACCAGATTGGACAATAATATCTTGAAAAGAATATACTTGTGATTACAATCCTTTCATAATATTATATGCTTCTTCATGTTGTTATATCTTCTCAAAATATGTTCTAGGAGACACTTCAAAACTTACTCCTATATCACAACCATATTGTTTCGGTTGCTTCAAATCTACTAAAAGTAGTTTTTCTTTTAGTACAATTACTATCAATTATTGTGTATAAACCATATAAAAGATATGATCATCAATAGATAATTTTACATAATACTATTATAAATCATAATTAATTACTATTAGGATAAACTTACACTTGTTTTTCATACTAATTTTTCATTTCATAAACTAGTTTACCCTCATTATTTACATGATCCTCCTTCAATATAACATGATTTGGGATGGAAGTGGATTTTGATTTTGATTCATCAATATACATATAAAAAAAGGAATATATGTTTTTTAATATCACATAAAAAATTTATTGTTTATTTAAAATACATACAAAATTTATTCTCTAGTGAATCATACCCAAACCTTTCTTTGAGATAAAGGTGCATTGGTTTTGATGCACGTTCATTATTTTCAGAACTCTTTTTATATTTTATAAATCAACAATTTTAAATCAAATTGGATAAAATAAATATAATATCAAATAATATATTATATATTTCAATGCACCTTCAATGATTTCTCATCGCGATGACTAATGAAATCATTCCATGTTTCCTACATTATAATGGGTGTATAACTAATTGGTATGAGGGGCTTTACTTTACCCTATGTATCCTTAATATGTAACTTGGTAAGAAGAGTCTCAAAGCATATATGGGGTTTTTAAATGTCCATTAAGACAAATTTCTTGCAAAAATATTCTAAAATAAATAAAATCTAAAAGGAATAATGAAAATTAAATAAACATTTCATTATATAATTTTTTAATAAAATAGATAATGTATATTGTAACATTACCTTTAAATCTTCCCAAAGGGTAGCCTTCATTATAGGATGAAAATTGTGATATCAATCAATATCAATTGTTACATTCAACCTCATTGTAAACCCAACATAACTAATGAACATTGACATGTTAGGGTCAAAAGTCTGGTCGTGTTGATTCTAACCATCCTAAAATTTTATACCCTTATATCTTGCCTTGATAATTTTCTTCAACATTCTTATGTTTCATCATTCTTGTTTTTTCACCAAAATTTTGTTGATCCCCTAATAATTCTTCAATTTCATCATCAATAGTATTTTCTACCTCTAGATCAGTAACATCATCATGTGAAGAATACATTGTTTTCATGAGTAGTCAAATGTTTAATTTTTATTTAATAGCGAGAACATAAACATGGAAAAAGGATTTTAGAAGAGTCGTATGTATGTTCTACTACAAACATGATGAAATCTTTAACTCTATCGTTATACTATTTTTTCAAATGTTTAGCATGCATCTATTTTAAAGGAAACGGGTATTTAAATTTAAGAAAATAATTACTCCACTTTGGTAGGTGTTATCTTGTAAATTCATACAAATACAAAAGTTATAGAAAAAATCCATCCTCATCAACTTCATCTTCCAAATAGTTATTATTTTATTTTATTTCTTGATACTCGTCCTTTATCTCTTCTAAACATGATTCTATGTTACTTTAACTAATTAGAGTAGTAGTCATCTCATACTAGGTATCAGTGGTAATTTTGGATGACTACTACTCAAATTAGTTCAAGAAATATAGAAATTATAGAGGATTAGTCTCAAGAAAAAAAAATACAATAATAACTATTTGGGAGATGAATTGGATGAGGATGATATTTTTTCCTCATAATACTTTTTAAATGACCACATCTTAATTTAAAATTTCAAATCTCATGTCAAAAAAAGATAAAATGTCCCTGACACTATCATGAGAACATAAACTCATCCCCACTCAATTTCACCAACTCTAATATATGTTACTATTCCTTCTCTCCCACTTGTATCTCAAATATAAGAGCTCGATCTCCACTGAGGTTCATGTGTTGGTTGTGAGTATAAAAATAAAAAAGTAAATACTAACATGGCCCCAAAAATATACAATAATGAATATATTTGAGTATATGTTCAAAGTATTAACACTCAAAAAACACATGTAAATCAAGTCATTATGTACTAATCAGGGCACCATGATAATCAAATGTCCCTACTTCATTTCATACCAGTGACTTATACTAATTATTCCATAAGTTTATGTCGTGGTTGTTCCCTGAAATTCAAATCATTTAACTAATAATTGGTTAAAATTTGAATCATAGGAGGAGAAAAAATTATTTATCTCCCTCTGTAAATAAGAACATTACAGGTAGTATGAGATTTGAACTCGGCCCCCTAACATCCAAAACTATCCCTCGGGGAAGACCGTCACATGTACTTATTGAATCCTAATCATGAAAACGGTATAACATAGGCATTTTTCTTAGGAATTGAATTTTTAATAATGGGAAGTCTTAACAAAATTGGTTCCCGTTGGAAAGAACCACACAATGGGTTCCACAATTCATTAGTTAAACTTAACTTCTGAAACCCCATAAAGAAGAAAAAACAACAACACAAATGTCATATCACCCTCACCCTAGGCCTTGATGAATCACTAACATGTCCATAGTAACTCACATTATGACATACCATACCAAGCCCTCACATAATACTTAGCATATTCTAATATGTGATACTCAAAGATCAACTATCTTAGGCATTGATCATATTTCACAACAATCACTCGTTAGATAATCTAATAGTCCATAGCCCATAATTCATCACTTACACTACTAAAATATTAAGACAAAGTAATTTGTATGATCAAATAATCTATCCTAACCTTTATAGGTGATCCCATTAGATTTCAAGGGACTATACTTGATTTTATACCTCATATTTAATCACTACTAAGGTGAAAATATAATCCCTCTTAGCACATCACTACCCTAAGAAAAACATTCATAGGGAAATTCATACACTATTTTACCTGCATGGTCAACTTCCACTAGCCACAATTATTCTCACCAGGCCTATCATAATCTAACCTATATACTACTAGACATTAACTTCCATGATGATATCCTATGTCCTAAGTCCACATATCACCTTCTTCATAAACCATGGCCCATAGAGAAATCTTTTACAACCATCAGTCACACAATCTAATCTCAAATTACCTCACACACAATCATACAAGAATATCCTGGGTTCACCCCCTCCTTTTTATAGTTTTATATCCCTCTATATTTTCCCAACTAACCAACCTGAGGACCATAAGGTGAAGAAACCACCATGTTGGACTATAATCCTCCCATATATTATGGAATGGTTTTTTATTCCAAATCATTATTACCTATTATACATCATGATCACAAACCTATATCAAAACTCACTATGGTCTCCTTTCCCCAATTAGATATTCCTACATATCACATTTCACACTAAAACACATATAAAACATTGCTTGATGATATTGGTATCACCCACCTCTTCTATGAAGTTAACCATATGGGCATCACTTTTCTCATTCCATGTAATCTTACTATGTAGATCCCCAATCACATGAACTCATATATCATCAATAAAATAGTAAAATACATAATTATAAAATGAGTATAATTAATTTCCATAATTAATTTACCTAGTAAGAACATAACAAAACCCACCAGGGAGTGTCACACCGTCGAAACCGTAAACAACATCATGGTAATGAACTAAGGCATGATCTAAATAATATTATGAGAAAAATTACCATCATTTACAACCTAAATTATTTAAAACTTAATGAAAAATGGAAAATATCTCAAGAAGAACTCACCATGACATTGACCAATTCCCCAAACGGAATAATTGAATGTAGATGGAGATTCCATATTAGTATTATCTCTACTTTTAGTAGTAGGTATCTCACTAGGGTAGGGGTTTTCCTGTATCTTCCTTGTCATTAGATGGAGGAAGAAATCCATTATATATCATTCCAGTGATGGGGGTTTCGACCAGTTTATAAATATCATAGGAGCTGATTTCTAACTCTATATGTGCTAAAATGAAGGTTTTTATGCCTAAAAATCGACATATAAACATTAATGTGAGAATATTAAATGGTCAATAACTCAAAAACTAGAAGACCCATACTTCCTCATAAAGGTAAAATACCCACATCCATTCAGTGAAATCAACACAACTTTAATGTGTCCAAAAATCTCAGTCTCACTCATCAAAAACACTAACACCTAAGTCCAAAGAACCTTATGAGGAACCCAAACTGTAACACCCCAAGCTTCTACGGTATGCTTCTCTTTGAATAATGTGATAGCGTGTGTTGTACGCAACATCGAGTTCTAACACACCACAACCAATCAAACTAGCCATTATGAATAGTAATACCTACTTTTTGAAATTATATATATTTTATATTTCAAAATGGACTTCATTTTTGGTTTTGGAATACCAAAATTATCCTAATATGAATTTTTGGAATTGTTCTGAAAAACTTCAATTTTTGATGAATAGTAAAAGTACTAAGTTGTAGTTAAAAAACTGAATTTTTCATAAAACTTAATTTTACCACTTCTGTGAATGAAATTTCGAAAATCTGAGAGACACGGTTAATATCAATAAGTAAAATGTGGTTCAATTAGATGAAAATAATTTTTGGGGAATAGTAACTTTTTACTTTTATTTACCACAGTTAAAAGTAAATAGGGTAATTAAGGGTAAAAATGATATTAATATTACCCTAACACATGTCTTAATTATATTGGACAAGTGTATCTCGACCAAAAACAACCTTAAGAATAAAATATTATCATTTAGGTCCACTTGGATTAGATTAGGACATTTATTATTATTTAATTCAAAGAAGAGTTAAAAGAGTTAAAATCAAAGTTTATTTACTCAAACATTTTTAATATATGTTTATACATAAGATACATTCGATTGTAAATATTCATTAGAAAGATAAAAATATTTCCTACATAATGATATTTTATTTATAATTTTTAGACATTAAATAATATAATTTATTTATGACACAATGATGATGCAGTAATTACCATAATAGTAAAAAATTAAAATAATTGATATTATAAATACCCAAATAAATATAATTTGAGACTTTTAATGAATTAAAATAATTTTCTAGGATAATATGACTTATTAGGATTGATTTAATTGACTTTTTTCGAAGTAATCATTCTGTTATAAGTTTCACAAAAATCAACTATTGAATAGTGTCAAAATTGACATAAAAAGGTTTTTAAAACAAATATTATATTATTAATTGATATTAAATTCCTAAAAATCTAAGGCTCGGCCAGGAGACTTATATCATGATAGGTGTATCATTAATGTACCACTTTTGGGTCTCTTGGATGTATATAGTAAGTTTATTAACTATATAATATAAAAATACAAAGTGACATGGAAAATGTCAAACTAATTAACTAAGAGTTAAAATTAAAAGATAAGGTTAATATAGTAACCCAACCCTGTCTAAATTATATTGGTTGAATGTTTTTCGACCTATCCCCACCTTAAAATTTGAATAATAAACTTTGGAGCCATTAGAAACCGAATATGAATTTATTATAAATTAATATTTCTAGCTTTTCCAAAGGTGCCCCTCACCCCTCTTATAAAAGGGCACTCCCCCTTCTCATTACTTCACACCTTCAAAGCCTTTTGGTTTAGTCAAACTCTGCCCAAATACTCTCTCAACTTCCCTCACTACAACCTAGAGGCATTATTTTGATCATAAATCCAACCTAAGGAGCCCTTTTGATCAAATCAAAAGGAAGAACCCGAAGAAGAGGTAATTTTTTCACCACCCTTTTTCAAATTCATTTCTTCTTCCACTTCTTCTTTCTTTGTTATTACCATTCTAAAATAATAACTTCAGTATCTTATATATACTGTGATTTTATTATAAATATGGTACAACCATATTCATTATTATATTCACCCTCTGAATAACATGTCACCATACGTGTGTACGTACGGCTTACCGTCTCCACGTAGTGGTGTAATTGTTATTCAATATATTATTATTTGAATGGGTATAATAATGATGTGTAACTCATGTAAATAATAAATATAACATGATAATGATTATTTATATATTATATACTATCCAATTATATATTATTTTAATATCAAAAGAATGATATTGTCACTCGTACGTACGTACGGACTACCGTCTCCACGAACGCGATGAGATTCATTCTCCATCGTATCCATTCAAGTATAATTATCATTAGATGATTTAAAAATAATGTTTAAGGACTTTATATAATTCTGGATATGAATAAGATACAACCTATCCATGACAAACATGGCTTACGTAACAAAACATATAAAAGAAAATGAGTAAGTTAACACCCGAAACGACGATAATACTAAGATATTATTAACAAAGCAATGTTAAAAGATCATATATGATATCATATTAATATATATGATTCTTCTATAATTTAATAAAAATTATTTCACCATTATACAGGAGATAAACCTACCCTCAACTAAGGAAAATTACAAGGTAAGGGGTTTTCATCTCACTCCTTATTCCCGTGAGATTCATGCCATATTGCCACCATTACCTTTTGTGTGGTGTATGTACTACCCATAATTATATTCTTTGTGTAATACACTTTAATTTATGTGTATTTACATATTAATTGTATGATACCTCTTTCATGGTTTGTACGTTTCGTAAGTTACCAAATTGGTAAGGGTTTATTTCACAATCTCTTCATTATCTGAGGTTGTTTATACGTAATAATCTACTGGGATCTCTTTATCATCCACATCCATGTTTCTTAAAAATGTATTTCAAAACATTTTTACTATTTACAAGAATATGGGTTAAAGTCATTTATACCCTTTTTTGACTTTTTATAAGTGGTTTATAAAGGAATCTTTCCGTCGTTTTCCAAACAAGGTACTTTTTAACCTTTTTGACAGAATTAAGGTAAGAATGTTTTTTTTAACTTATACGGAAGGTGCGGTTATTTTCCGCCATTATAAAATCGTCGAATCTTCCCTTACAAGATTATAAGAATATTTTCAAAGAAAATGTTTTATTTCATAAATATATGACTCTTAAATGATTTCAAAATAGAAAGATATATTTCTCTAAAAAGAGTTTTGATTTCATCTATGTCAACATCCTTTGATAGATTTTACGCTTATTTGAAGTTGATTTATTATGATAAAAAACTTCTATATTTTATTGAAGGTTTTGTGATATGTTTGACTGTGGATGTGCTATTTTTATACCATTTATAGTTTATAGTGAAATTATTGACATTTCGTATGCAAGTTTTAATACGAATGTTTATGTTATGTTTAAACCTTTTCATATGGGAATGCATTGGACTTAATATATGACGGGTGGAGCCCGCTATAGCTCCTCGATGCATCGATAGGTCTCATGAGACAAACTAGTGTCTTGGCACAAGGCCTTGACAAAATCTTATTTGTACTCTTGGCACGAGGCCTTGTCTATGTGGTTATGATAGTCTGGCATTATGCATTCCATCATTATGAAAGTGGTTATTGATATTGCATGTGATTATTCGATTAGTAGAATATCCATGTGAATAATTAAATGGAAATATTTCATTTTATTTTTTCTATACTATGTTGAAGTTCAAGTTTAAAAGGCTTTTGTTTTAGTTGTACATTGCCTTAAATTTTTATTCTTATTTATGAAAGTTTCCGCTATATTGTTATCCTTACTGGGAATTTGAGCTCACCCCTTTTCTATGTTTTATTTTTTTCAGGATGTGAAGAAGTAAATTATGAATGACCTTCGGGGATATTATGAGGGGATAATAGTGTGGACTACGGAGACAATATGTTGTTGTAGTAGTTTTTCACTTTATGATGTAATGTAAAACTTTATGAATATATCTAGTGTTTCCAAGGCTACTAAACCAATCGGTCTTTCGAGAATTGATCTTTCTTGTGATCATGAAAATTTTATGTAATAATGCACCAACTCTGGGTAACTGGGGTTAGGGCATTACAGTTGGTATCAGAGGAAGTTTAGTACAAACCTTGGAAGTTAGATTTAGATAAACTCTGATTAGAGCACATAGATTTAAGATGGACTTTGAGGATTAGTATAGAAGAACTTCCTAGAATTTTGGTATTGCAGAGATTTTGTGAGTTTTCCAAGCAATAAATCCTTGTCTGGATACAAGCAGGTAGAGGCGGCTCTGGCACAGATGTACCTAGTGGTAAAACCCAAAAACACCGCTTTGAGCTAGAATCGAACGGGAACTGGTGCACGACAATGGGCCTTGCTGCACTCTTGGTTATGACACTCCCGGGGGATATAATTAGGATAAATCTCATTTTCCTTACAAATAATTATGAAGGGTTTATGAGTATATGCTTCCTCAAAGAAAACATTCTTATGATTATGGATTATATCCATAAATAGTTCAATTTATCTTAAGTGTTTTATAAGTATGGGATTATGTATTTTGATTCATAAACTGATCTAGTTTATACCATTGTTTAGAAATGGAACCTAGTGGAAGAAATGGATATCGTATCAATACACGCACTCCATGTAGGGATTTCCCTCCTGTTCAAGATAATTATAGTGGAGCTGGTGATGAAACTGGTGCCGATCAGCTAATCACCATACTGGGACAACTTACTCAGGTTATGAATAATAACCTTACCCGTATGGAGCACCCTGATCCACAGCGTGGAGGATCAATGTTAGATCGCTTCATGAGGAAACAACCACCAACGTTCAATGGGAGTAAAAATCCCTTAGTAGCTGAGCAATGGATATTTTCCCTAGAGAAAATATTTCAGGCTTTGGGGAGTAGTGAAAGGGAAAAAGTTATCACGGTAGTTTACCACCTCACTGGAGATGATGATCAATGGTGGTCATTGATTTAAAATACGAAGGAATATGATGAAGTATAAAATATGGAATGGAGGAAGTTCAAAGATCTGTTTTTATAAAAATACTTTCCTCGTGACCATCGAGCAGATATGGAAAGGAAGTTTCTGAGTCTGAGACAAAAGGAGGATGAGAATGTCACAAAGTATGAGGCTAACTTTACAAGGTTAGAAAGGTATACTGGAGATTATATACATAACCCAAGAAGTAATATTGATCGTTTCTTTGATGGGTTAAAACCATTTCTCCGTTGATCATTAGTATCACAATCCTTCTCGTCGTATGAATACATTGTCTCATGTTATATCAAGACCGAAAAGGAATTCTCTAAGTCTTATGACTTTAAAGCAAAGCAAGAGAAGAAGAGATATGATGATAAATATGGGAATGGAAATAAGAGGAAGAAGGGAAATGTTGAATATTAATCCTGTGGTAAATGTGGGAAGAAACACCCTTGTACTTTCTTGAAGGGAACGGGAGTCTGTTACAAGTGTGGTGAAAAAGGCCACCAAGCTCATGATTGCAAAGGGAAGAAGGAATCTATCAATGTTTAGTGCTACAATTGCAGGGAGATGGGGAATTATGCAAATGAATGTCCTAAGTGTCAGGGGAACTTACCTCAGAAAATTCCAAGGGATCAAGGCCAAGCTTATGCTATCACTACTACTGAGGTAGAAGCTCCGAAATACGTGGTGGCAGGTAATTTAATAGTTTCCTCAAGTTTAGAAAATGCATTATTTGATTCTGGATCATCGCATTGTTTCATATATTCCCAGTTTTCTAATAAAATTAGATATTTCCAATTTGATTTAACAAGGGAGTTTTCAGTTAAAACTCATAAGGGAAGTATCATTGCAACAAAGTTTTGTGAGTTAGTCCCCATTAGAGCACATAAATGTTCTTTATTTGCTGATCTCATCGTCATACCTATGATTGAGTTTGATATAATCCTCGGTATGGACTGGATTTCGGACTATGATGCGAAGATTTATTATAAGAAGAAAGAGGTTACGATTCTTGATGATGATGATAAGGAACACCTTATCTTTAGAGCAGAATCATCACCGCCTAATTCTTATCTAGATCCACCCCCAGTAGCTCAACTAAATTCAATTATTGAGGAGGAATAGAATGAAATAACTATGGGTGAGGAAAGGAATGTTCAAATAGAGGATATACCTGTTGTGAAAGAATATGTAGATGTATTTCTGGAAGATTTACCTGAACATCCTCCAAAACAAGAAGTTGAGTTTTCCATTGATTTGATACCTGGATCAAGGCCTATATCGAAGACCCCTTATAGAATGGCCACTGTAGAATTAGTCGAACTAAAGAAAAAACTAGAGGAATTGAGTAATAAAGGATTTATTCACCCTAGTGTTTCTCCATGGGGAGCCTCTGTTCTTTTTGTTAAAAAGAAAGATGGATCTATGAGGTTATGTATCGACTACAGGGAGATCAATGTTATAACAATAAAGAACAAGTATCCCCTACCTCACATTGATGATTTATTTAACCAACTGCATGGAGCTCAATACTTTTCAAAGATTGACCTTCGATCTAGATACCATCAGTTGTGTGTGAAGAAGGAAGACATTCCGAAGACAGCATTTCGAACCAGGTACGGGCATTATGAGTTTACAGTAATGCCTTTTGGATTGACTAATGCACCCTTTGTGTTCATGGATCTGATGAATAGAGTTTTCAAGGAATATCTCGATGAATTTGTGGTGGTATTTATTGATGATATCTTGGTATACTCAAAAATCTATGAAGATCATGAAAATCACTTGCGCATTATCTTGAAGACTCTGAGAAGACATGAATTATATGGGAAGTTTAGCAAGTGTGAATTCTAGCTTCAGGAGATTTCTTTTCTTGTCCATATTGTCTCTATAGATGGAATCTCTGTTGATCCTTCTAATACCAAGTCAATCCAAGAATGGCCATCACCTACGAATATAACTTAGGTACGTAGTTTTATTGGTTTAGCCGGTTATTATCGACGTTTCGTCCAGAATTTTGCCCGATTGGCTAACCCATTAACGAAGCTCACACGTAAAGGGGTTAAATTTTTTTGGACAAAAGAGTGTGAAGAATGTTTTGAAGAACTAAAGAGAAGATTAGTCAATGATTCTATATTGACTCTACCATTGGGGAATGATGGGTTCGTTATTTATAGTGATGCATCGAAGAAAGGACTTGGTTGTGTCCTTATGCAGAATGATAGGGTTATTGTCTATGCATCACGACAGTTGAAAATTCATGAACAAAACTATCCTACTCATGATCTCGAGTTAGCAGCTTTGATCTTTGCTTTGAAGATATGGAGGCACTACCTATATGGTGAAAATGTGAGATTTATACTGATCACAAGAGTTTGAAGTATATTTTCTCACAAAAAGAACTCAACATGAGGCAAAGGATATGGCTTGAATTACTCAAGGATTATGATTGTACGATACACTACCACCTGGGGAAAGCAAACAAGGTGGCAGATGCTTTGAGCAGAAAATACCATGGAGTTTTGAACGTGATGATAATTTAAAGGGATCCAATTTTCATAGATATAGTGAAGATGGACATGGGAATAACCAGGGAAGGTGAAACATCAATGCTTTTTCAAATGGTTTCTAAACCATATTTACTAGAAAGGATTAAGAGTTCTTATAATGATGATGGATAATTTCAAAATAATATTAAAGCTGTGAATGATGGGAGATTGAGAGATTTTGTGTATGAAGATGGAATTTTGAAATTCGGGAAGAGGCTTCGTGTTCCCGATATACCTGATCTAAAAAGGGAATTGCTGGATGATGCTCATAGTTCCAATTTCTCTATACACCCTGGGAGCACCAAAATGTATATAGATTTGAAGGAATATTTTTGGTGGGACAACATGAAGAGGGAGATTGCTGATTTTGTGTCAAGATTTATGGTTTGTCAACAAATGAAAGCTGGAAGGCAACAGCCTGGAGGAGTCATGCAACCTCTTCCCATACCGGAGTAGAAATGGGACAATATTACGATGTACTTTTTCATGGGGCTACCAAAGACTCCTTGAAGGAAGAATGAAATATGAGTTATTGTTGATCATCTTACTAAGTCAGCACATTTTCTTTCTATAAGAGAAGATCTACCACTGGAACTTCTAGCAAGACTATATATTAATGATGTTGTGAGACTTCATGGAGTACCCCTATCGATTGTTTCTGATCGTGATCCCCATTTTACTTCAAGATTCTGGAAGAGTCTTCAGAAATCCATGGATACTGAACTTCATTTGAGCACTGCCAACCACCCTCAGATAGACGGACAATCAGAATAAACTATTCAAACCTTAGAAGACATGTTGAGATCTTTCTCACTTGACTTTCAGGGTATGTGGGATCAATATTTACCTTTGGTAGAATTTTACTATAACAATAGCTTCCATTACAGTATCCCTATGGCACCATATGAAGCGTTATACGGAAAGAGATGTCGCACACCAACCTGTTGGGATGACTTTGGTGAAAGAAAACTTGTAGGCCCAGAACTGGTGGAGTAAACGATGGAAAATGTGAAGGTAATCCAAAATCACATCAAAGCAGCTCAAAGTAGGCAAAAGAGTTATGCCGATAATCGAAGGAAGGATTTGGAATTTCAAGTCGGTGATCATGTTTTCCTGAAGGTATATCCATGGAAGGGAGTCATACGTTTTGGTAAGAAAGGTAAATTGAGTCCCAGGTACATCGGACCTTTCGAAATTCTAGAACGAATTGGGGTTGTAGCTTACCAATTGGCAATGCCGCCAAGTCTCTCCAAAGTTCACGATGTGTTCCACGTATCTCTATTGAGGAAATACATGCCTGACCCAATGCATGTACTCACCTATGAAGAATTAAAACTAGAACCTGATCGGTCTTATTGTGAAGAGCCCGTCAGGATTCTTGATACAAGAGAACAAGTACTGAGAAACCAGACGACGCGTCTGGTAAAAGTTTTGTGGAGAAACCATAAGACGGAAGAGGCAATGTGGGAACCCGAGGAACTTATGATGAAGAACCACCCGAGTATTTTCATGCGGTAGTATTCTGGAAATTTTGAGGATGAAATTATTTGAAGGAGGGAGAATTTAACACCCCAAGCTTCTACGGTACGCTTCTCTTTGAATAATGTGATAGCGTGTGTTGTACGCAACATCGAGTTCTAACACACCACAACCAATAAAACTAGCTATTATGAATAGTAATACCTAATTTTTGAAATAATATATATTTTATATTTCAAAATGGACTTCATTTTTGGTTTCGGAATATCGAAATTATCCTAATATGAATTTTTGGCATTGTTCTGAAAAACTTCAATTTTTGATGAATAGTGAAACTACTATGTGGTAGTTAAAAAACTGAATTTTTCATAAAACATAATTTTACCGCTTCTGTGAATGGAATTTTGAAAATCTGAGAGACAAGGTTAATATCAAGAAGTAAAATGTGGTTCAATGAGATGAAAATAATTTTTGGTGAATAGTAACTTTTTACTTTTGTTTACCACGGTTAAAAGTAAATAGGGTAATTAAGGGTAAAAATGATATTAATATTACCCTAACACATGTCCTAATTCTATTGTACAAGTGTATATAGACCAAAAACAACCTTAGGAATAAAATATTATCATTTAGGTCCACTTGGATTAGATTAGGACATTTATTATTATTTAATTCAAAGAAGAGTTAAAAGAGTTAAAATCAAAGTTTATTTACTAAAAAAATTTTAATATAGGATTATACATAAGATAAATTCGATTGTAAATATTCATTAGAAAGAAAAAAAATTCCTACATAATTATATTTTATTTATAATTTTTAGACATTAAATAATTTAATTTATTTATGACACAATGATGATGTAGTAATTACCAAAATAGTGAAAAATTAAAATAATTGATATTATAAATACCCAAATAAATATAATTTGAGACTTTTAATGAATTACACTAATTTTTAAGATAATATGAAATATTAGTACTGATTTAATTGACTTTTTTCTAAGTAATAATTCTGTTATAAGTTTCACAAAAATCAACTATTGAATACTGTCAAAATTGACATAAAAGAGATTTTAAAACAAATATTATATTATTAATTGATATTAAATTCCTAAAAAACTAATGTTAGGCCAAGATACTTATATCATGATAGGTGTATCATTAATGGACCACTTGGGGGTATCTTGGATTTATATAGTAAGTTTATTAACTATATAATATAAAAATACAAAGTGACATGATAAATGTCAAACTAATTAACTAAGAGTTAAAACTAAAAGATAAGGTTAATATAGTAACCCAAACCTGTCTAAATTCTATTGGTTGAATTTTTTTCGACCTATACCTATCTTAAACTTTGAATAATCAAATTTGGAGCTATTAGAAACCGAATATTAATTTATTATAAATTAATATTTCTAGCTTTTCCAAAGGTGCCCCTCACCCCTCTTATAAAAGGGCACTCCCCCTTCTCATTACATCACACCTTAAAAGCCTTTTGGTTCGGCCAAAATCTGCCCAAATACTCTTTCAACTTCCCTCACTAAAACCTAGAGGCCTTAGTTTGATCATAAAGACAACCTAAGGATCCCTTTTGATCAAATCAAAAGGAAGAACCCGAAGAAGACGTAATGTTTTCACCACCCTTTTTCAAATTCATTTCTTCTTCCACTTCTTCTTTATTTGTTATTACCATTCTAAAATAATAACTCCAGTATCTTATATATACTGTGATGTTATTATAAATATGGTACAACCATATTCAGTATTCTATCCACCCTTTGAATAACATGTCACCATACGTGCGTACGTACGGCTTACCGTCTCCACGTCGTGGTGTAATTGTTATTCAAAATATTATTATTTGGATGGATATAATAATGATGTGTAACTCATGTAAATAATAAATATAACATGATAATGATTCTGTATATATGATATACTATCCAATTATATATTATTTTAATATCAAAATAATGATATTGTCGCTCGTGCGTACATACGGACTACCATCTCCACGAACGCGATGAGATTCATTCTCCATCGTATCCATTCAAGTATAATTATCATTTGATGATTTAAAAATAATGTTTAAGGGCTTTATATCATTCTGGATATGAATAATATACAACCTATCCATGACAAACATGGCTTACGTAACAAAACATATAAAAGAAAAAGAGTAAGTTAACACCCAAAACGACGATAATACTAAGATATTATTAACAAAGCAATGTTAAAAGATCATATATGATATCATGTTAATATATATGATTCTTGTATAATTTAAAAAAAATTATTTCACCATTATACAGGAGGTTAACCTACCCTCAACCAAGGAAAAGTACAAGGTAAGGGGTTTTCATCTCACTCCTTATTCCCATGAGATTCATGCCATATTGCCACCATTACCTTTTGTATGGTGTATGTACTACCCATAATTATATTCTTTGTGTAATACACTTTAATTTATGTGTATTTACACAATCATTGTATGATACCTATTTCATGGGTTGTACGTTTCCTAAGTTACCAAATTGGTAAGGGTTTATTTCACAATCTCTTCATTATCCGAGGTTGTTTATACGTAATAATCTACTGGGATCTCTTTATCATCCACATCCATGTTTCTTAAAAATGTATTTCAAAACATTTTTACTATTTACAATAATATGGGTTAAAGTCATTTATACCCTTGTTTGACTTTTTATAAGTGGTTTATAAAGGAATCTTTCTGTCGTTTTCCAAACAAGGTGCTTTTTAACCTTTTCGACAGAATTAAGGTAAGAATGTTTTTTTAACTTATACGGCGGGTGCGGTTATTTTCCGCCGTTATAAAATCGTTGAAGCTTCCCTTAAAAGATTATAAGAATATTTTCAAAGAAAATGTTTTATTTCATAAATATATGACTCTTAAATTATTTCAAAATAGAAATAGATATTTCTCTAAAAAGAGTTTTGATTTCATCTATGTCAACATCCTTTGATGGATTTTACGCTTATTTGAAGTTGATTTATTATGATACAAAACTTCTATATTGTATTGAAGGTTTTGTGATATGTTTGACTATGGATATGCTATTTTTATACCGTTCATAGTTTATGGTGAAAGTATTGACATTTCGTATGCTAGTTTTAATATGAATGTTTATGTTATGTTTAAACCTTTTCATATGGGAATGCATTGGACTTAATATGTGACGGGTGGAGCCCGCTATAGCTCCTCGATGCATCAGTAGGTCTCATGAGACAAACTAGTGTCTTGGCACAAGGCCTTGACAAAATCTTATTTGTAGTCTTTGCACGAGGCCTTGGCTATGTGGTTATGATAGTCTGGCATTATGCATTCTATCATTATGAAAGTGGTTATTGATATTGCATGTGATTATTCGATTAGTAGAATATCCATGTGAATAATTAAATGGAATTATTTCATTTTATTTTTTCCATAATATGTTGAAGTTCAAGTTTAAAAGGCTTTTGTTTTAGTTATACATTGCCTTAAATGTTTATTCTTATTTATGAAAGTTTCCGCTATATTGTTATCCTTACTGGGCATTTGAGCTCACCCGTTTTCTATGTTTTATTTTTCCCAGGATGTGAAGAATTAAATTATGAATGACCTGCAGGGATATTATGAGGGGATAATAGTGTGGACTATGGAGACAATATGTTGTTGTAGTAGTTTTTCACTTTATGATGTAATGTAAAACTTTATGAATATATCTAGTGTTTCCAACGCTACTAAACCAATCGGTCTTTTGAGATTTGATCTTTCTTGTGATCATGCCAATGTTTTGTAATAATGCACCGACTCTGGGTAACTAGGGTCATGGCATTACACAAACAAGCAATCAATGAGTAAGGAGGATAAAATAAAATACCTTGGACTCGATATTTGATTCTTTTGAGTGAAAGTATAGATATCACATATGAAATCTTGTATTTGTTTGAGCCATGGGTTTGTTTGATATTTGATTCGTTCGAGCCTTGGATACATTCAAGACTTGATTCAAGCTTTGATTCAAGCCTAGATTCAAGGAGGAGGAGCGTTGGTAGCAGGTGGCTTCCGTAGAAAGATTTAGATATCGCAACTGAAACACACGCGGTTAGGGTTCTTTAAAAAGATCGGGAGACTTTTATCAGCACTTCTAAAAAAGCAATGGTAAATATACCTTTTATCAGTAGAAAATTAATAATTGATGATAAAAATATCATTATTATCACTTTTCTACTATAGATAATTCACTTTCTTTATCAGTGATAAAGAAGAATTGATAAAATCCATTTTTATCAATACTAAAATATTATCAATAATAAAGGAATTATAATTATAATTATAAATATAAAAATTAGTAAATATATTTATATATTATATATTTATTTACTATAATTTTATAATTATTTAAAAATATAATTATTTATTTTAAATTATATAAATAAATTTTTAAAAAATTATTTTTTTTCTTTATAATTATAAATATAAATTTATAAATATGGTAAATATACAGTTATAAACATATTAGTAAATATATTTATAATTATTTATTTATAATTATAAATATATTTATATCACTATATATATTTTTATAATTATATATATATATAATAAATATAAATATAGCAAATATATTCATTATTTAAATATATTTATTATAATTTCATAAATATATTTATATTTATATCAATGTATATGTTTATATATTTATATATATTTATTTAATAAATACATATATAAATAAATGTAAATATAGTAAATATATTCATTATTTAAATATATTTATTATAATTTTATAATTATATAAATATATAATTATTTATTTATAATTATAAAAATACTTTTTTACAAAATAATATTTATATATTTATATAATTATATATATATATTTATATAATTATATATATTTTTAGTAAATATATAAAATTTTAAATATATATATATAGTAAATATATTCATTATTTAAATAAATTTATTACAATTTTATAATTATTTAAATATATATAATTATTTTTTTATAATTACATAAATTATTTTTAAAAAAAATATTTTTTATTTATAATTATAAATATATAAATTTATAAATATACTAAATATACATTTATAAATATATTTATTTATAAATATTTATTTACAAATATATTTTTAACATTATTAATGAATAAATAATCTTAAATGTATGCGTGTTGAAAATGCGTAAAATTGAATAATTAAATATGAGTACACTTTAAAAATATTGAAAAATGGATAAGTTTTATTAATTAAATATAAATTGTTAAAAAATTGATATATATTGAAATTAAGATGAATACATATTGAAAATATTAAAACATAGTAAATAAATATATATATAAATAAATAATAGAAAATGATTAAATTCTCAGAAGAAATAAAAAATAAAAAATATTAAAAATAAATTAATACCTAACTGTTAAAATATTATAAATAAATAAATAAAATTTACTAATTAATAACATAATATATTAAATGTATCATGTTATAATAAAATTCTAAAATAAATAATAAAATTTGAATAGATTACATAAATATTAGGTGTATGTACTTCAATATATATAATATTTCATTAATTACGTAAATATTTATGTGTGTGCATCATTTATAAAAAATTATTAATTACGTATATGTATATGAGATCAATGTAACACATGCTTGGTATTTGTTTAATTGAAAAATCAAATGACATTCAATTATGTCCTTTGCTCGATGCAATGAGTCATTATAATTAGTCAGTATTAATATTTAATTATAAGCCACTCTTAAATAAATATATGAATTATTTCATAGGTAAACATAAAGATTTTGTATTATATAAATCATATTTCAGAAATATTATACATTCATATATATATATATATAGAAATATATATGAATATATTTCTATATTAAATGTATTAATGAATAATTGTGTATAAAAATCATTAGAAATGAATAAGACAATAATAAGTTTTTAATTGTTACATTTTATTCATCTTCTATATTTATATTTAATATATGTTATTTATTATTATTTATGATTAATATATATATATATATATATTAAATATATTTATTTTTATTAATAATTGTTTCATTAATAAAATTTTTAAAAATTTGGTAATTTATTCATTTTTAATGTTTTTTTAATTATTACAACTTATTCATTTTGAATTTTTCTGTTTAATTATTGAAATTTATTTATTTTAAATAAATATATACTATTTACTAATATTTATAATCTATATATATGTATATTAAATTTATTCATTTTTATCAATAATTATTTAATTAACAAAATGTATAATATTTTTCCTAATTTACTCATTTTAAACTTTTAATTGTTTAATTATTTCATTTTATTCATTTTACATGTCTATATATTTAACATATACTAGTTATTAATATTGATAATTTATATATATGTATATTAAATTTATTCACTTTTATCAATAATTATTCAATTAATAAAATTAATAGTATTTTTTAAATATATTCATTTTTATTTTTTATTTGTTTGACTTTTTCATTTTTCTCGGGTCATTTATTAGTGCTAAAAATAAAACATTGATAAAGGAAACCTTTTATCAGTGCTACATAAAAGCAATGTTAAAGGTTTGTTTTGTAGTAGTTAGTCTCAAACAAGGGATGTTGAAAGAAATGAGTGGCTCGTTCTTGTGTGTAACAATGTTGCATCTAAAGTAGTGAAGATATAGTTCATGCCTCAAATCATCCCTATAGCCTCTAGGTCATAATCCTGCACTGCCTGCGGCATCCCACTCCCTTAACCAGCATCTCCTTGATCCTGGCATTGTAGCGACCCCAGTACCCAGGGTGCCTCATGAGACATGATATGCTTAGCATTTCATTACAACATTAACAAAAATTATATCATGTCCCATGACTACAGAAGATCGCGAGGCTCAGGATTCTGGGAAACCAGCTGCTCTGATAAACTTCATCAGTACATTCCATGCCTGAAAAATTTTAAACAAAACGTAGGGTGAGCAAAAATGCCCAGTAAGGGGTTTTAAAAACATTTTAAGAAAATACTTTCTCAAAGAAGACCTTTTCGAAGAAAATAAAACACTTTGATAAAACTAAAACATTATCTTTTCTTAAAACATGAGGTCCATTTTTCTTTGAAAACCACTTGCACAAAGAAGCACGTACTTGAAATGAACTTAAATATAAACATGATCAGAGTGCGCAATATAAGAAGAATAAATAATGCATAAAGTTAAAACAAAGTTACTTTACTTCTAAAAGAATTATATGACTAAACAGGGAAGACATGCATGTCATGGATCAAAAAAATGCAGGTCATCTATTAGTTTACCATATGAAAACAGTTCTTGTTGCATAAAGTACATTTTCATGAATCCTGGGAACTTTCAACTAGGGGTTGTCCTGTTAGTTGAACTAACCCCCTGGTTAAACATTATCATTACATGCAGAGGGGATGCATAACACCAGACTTTGTCAAGACCTCACGTCATGACCATAATTTTGGTACGGGTCAAGGCCAAATGCCAATCTCGTTTCCCATGGTAGCACGAGCCAAGGCCATTTGCCAAGACCGTTGCACATGATAGCACGAGCCAAGGCTATTCGCCAAGACCGTTGCACTTGATAGCACGAGCCAAGGATATTCTCCAAGACCGTTGCACTTGATAGCACGAGCCAAGGATATTCTCCAAGACCGTTGCACTTGACGTCTCATGAGACTCTTGCTTTACCCAATGCATTGGAGCGCTGTATAATTCCGGGCGCACCCGTCCATAAACATTTAAGTCCTATACATCCCTCACATATCTTGACATGGTCATTCATTCACAGGGTTTCATACATTCTTAATCAAAACTCCTTTTTACATACATATTCATGACTTGAGGGGGATCATAACGTAGATGTAAAAAGAACTAGGCTATTGGCTTCAGATTAAACATTGATGCAAATAAACTAAATCAACTTACTCTTGCATATGCAAAAATAACTGGAATACTAAACATAGCGGATTGTCATGTAAAATTTCATCATGTTCATTAAATAACACCATAAATTCATAGTTCATATCTTTAAACATGTTCAGATTAAACATTCTTTGCATGTTCATATCTTTAAACATACAAAACATATAAATTCTTAAGGGGGGGTTCATGCCACACATTTTTACAAAAAGTGCACGAATTGTCAAAACGCTGATAAATAAATATTTTCAATTGGAGAAGTTATTTTGACACTAAACCATACTTAACCCTTACATGTTTTTCATACATTAAGAACATCATTTCATGAACAAATTATCATCAATTGAAAATCATAAAAACCCGAAATGGTTTGTTTCGTATATACATATATAAATACATATATACATATATATAGTTTAAACAACACAAAACAAGGTTAACCCTTACCCAAATAAAATCAGATTCTTTGCACCCTTACTCCAGAATTTGGTTTTTCATATTCAGAAATAACAGAAAAGTATAGGTATTTATATATATAACATATATATATGTAAATACACATATACATAGTTATATATATGCCAAATCTTGACAAAACCAACTGGAATTAAAACATGTCCCTTACCTTGCTCGGAGAGGAGGAATGGGTGGGGAAAGAGGGACCGAAACATGTAAGTCCAGAAGATATACATATATATGTATATCATTTTCGTACTTATATATTTTAAAAAAAGTAAACCGAAGCTTAACCAAATATAAAGAAAAAGAACATGACCCTTACCTATTCAGAAGGGAGGAGAGGGAGAAGCAGCAACGAGGTAAGGGAAAACCGAAGGGGTATGCACAGGAGATATAGATGTATATATGTATAACCCGTATATGTTTATATGCATGAAAACCAAAGATTAAAACAAACTTTAAAAACCGACTTCATCCCTTACCTTAGTTCGGAGTGGAGATGAGGAAGATGTGGCAAAGAGGCATGTGATTTTCGGTTGTATAACACAGGAAGGATAGTCACGCACATAACCCATATATATATATACATATATATAAAACGAAACTTCAAACAAAAACTCAAAACAGAACTCAACCCTTACCTAAACGATGAGGAGGAGGAGCGCACGAGGCGGCGACGAAGTCCCGGAGGTCGGAGAGATCGAGTGGGCTCGGGTGCCAAAGTGAAGCTTCGGTGCAACAGGGAAACTTAAAAAAAACGAAGAAGAAGAAGGTGAAGTCTTTGGGCGAGGAGAGGTGACGATGGAACCGAGGCCGATATTTAAGAGGCGGCGCCGACTTCGTGGAAGGAGAAGAGAGGGAGATGACTCAGGCGGAGGAAACGAGGGCCTACGCTACTGGTTCTGCGGCGCGGCGAGGAAGAAGAAGAACCGCAGGCGAGGGAGATGCGAAAAAAAAACGAATGGCCAGGATCAAAACAGTCCAGATCGGACGGACCGAGGTCGACGTGGGGTTTATAAAAAAAACGAAACACGCGGTTTCGTTCGATTTCCCTTTTTTTTACGCAATATCATTTTATTTCAACGTTTTTAACATTAAAAAAACGGTTGTTTTAATATTTTATTAAACCTATTATAAATTCACTAATATAACCTTATTAATAAACTATTATTATCCTAAGTCAAGGGTTATTAATACCCCTATATATTAGACTATTAAACCCTTATTTTAAACATAATTTGTATTTTCATTTTTCTCTATTTCTTTTTATCAAAACATATAAATACACATATATAAGTTTTATACATAAAATAAAAAGTGAACTCAAGTATAATAACATATATACTTATGATTTCTAAAAAAAAATACATTCGGATTATTTTGAAACAAAAAAAGCAAGTGTTTAATATTAATAAGTTTATCTCTAAATAGGTAAAATGTCAAAATTAAAGCAACAAAATAATTAGATTTTAATAAGAACATAATTGTGTAGTTTTATTTATTTATTATTATTATATAAAGAAATTCATAAATTAATTTTGTAAATGGGTAAATATACATCATTAACACTTTTATGAGAAGTTAACCGTAAATATAATTTATAAAAATAAATTAGTTTTATTGATAATTTTATAATAATTTAAATTTAATCAAATTTTATGCTAATAAACCAAAACCATATATATATATATAGATATATAAATTACAACTATATATATAAAAGAAAATACATATTACTTATCAATTATTTCAAAACTATACTTAATAAGTTTTAACACGTCGACAAAAACTGAATTTAAACATTATTTGGGTAACGGTTAAAAACAAAACATTGGATACTTTGGGCAAACAATGGTCGAAAAAAATAGCCGTTTGAGGTCCAACGGTCAACATAGAGGATAAGGAGACCCAACGGTCAAAAATATAGCCGTTTGGGGTGCAACGGCCGTATTAGGGTGCTTATAAAAAGAAAGGTTTGGTCTCGGGTGTCTTTTACCCCAAGCGACTGAAGGAGAAGCAAAGATGGTTCGTGTGATCCCCTTGGTGTTGAGCACGGTCGCGGTGGCTTCAGAAATCCTTACGTTTCTTATGATGGATGCTCGAAATCCCTACCGCATTTTCGGGCTCTTAGTAGTTTTAAGCAGTCTACCCATTATTGTAATCGGGTTCTTAGTTGGGATATTTGGTTAGTGAGTTTTCCTTGTAATCCGAAAAATGTAAGACCCTTCAGTGTTGAGTTCATTAAATAAAAGTTACATGTTTTTTTTTTATGTTTTACATTCTGATTGTTTTAGAGAGAACTTTAAAAGCACAAAAAAAAAAGCCCAATTTTCATTTAAGAGGTTTGAAAACTTCGGGGTGTTACATTATCTCCCCCTTCAAAGAATTGCGTCCTCGCAATTCTATCATAAAACAAAAAAAAAGGAAACTAAAATCCCAAACGTAAAACTCTACCGAAACAGCGGGTCTGGCTCGGTTAACAGGACACCAAAGTTGGCACACAGCTCTTCGGTTTCCCTAGTCCAGATGCACCTCGAACAGTGCTCCTTGAACTCCTGGTCGTGTGTACTACAAACGGGCTTCCAAAGGGAGGCTCGTGCGATGCAAAGCTCGGATATGTCCGAGTAGATAAACTCCTTGACGACTCTTCTGGCCACATCCTGCTCAAGGTAGTCGAGAGGGACGGTGCGATCGAGGAGACTGATGTTCAAGACTTGGAACATATATGCTGCGTTGAGCTGGCCATCCTGGGCAGCCACGAGAAAGCACGCTCTGGCAGTAAAGTTTTGTGCCAGAGTGAAACATTGGAACAGGCCCTCAAAGTACATTCCCTTTCGTCTATAGCAGGGGAGTTGAGCAGCAGCGATGAGCTGAAAGACGTGATTATTCTCTCGACATAGCCGAAGAATCTCTGGACCATTTGCTAAATTGAGCAAACGCTGGCAGGACCCTCGTAGGTGGAGAAATGATGGGTAATCCACCATGCATGCCTTGATCAAGATGACTTCTACTAGCTCAACGGGTAAGGATGAGAAGTTCGTTTGTCCAGCCATCTGAAAACAAACATCGAGGGGAAACTATTAACAACATAGATACGGTGAAGACATGAAAAGAAACAAGAAACTTCCATTTATGAAAAGGTTTACACGGCAAAGTCTGAGTTCACAAGACGTACGCCACAAAGAGTGGGAAAACTTCCTAACTCTTCAAACCACACACAAGATGAACATACAGGACTAAACTCATGGGAACATTTATAACGCCTCCTGAGTTTAGCGTGAGGGGTGTGGAGTTGGGAAACATCGGTGTGCACTTCTTGCCTAAGAGACACACGGGAGGACTCATTTTCCAACGCTCCAAAGTCCATTAACTGGCCCCAGAAGCCGTAGTGCAGGACTTGGCACAGATAAGCTGCTCGGAGGTCTCCAGCAGCAGCAGCTTCTTGAAAAGGGTTATCTAGCATTGTGCCAAATTCCTCTCCAGTTGTGAACACTCGGAAGAGTCCTTCGTGGTACCTTCCCCGACGTGCATACGAGGGAAACTGGGTCATCATCATTAGGAGATAATCCATCCCCATTCCCCGGTGGAGACTAAGCACCCTAGATGAGTTTGACACATCGTACAAGTGCTTACACGTCATGCGAATTTGGGCATAATTCAGGAAGTTTTCACGGCTGGCTAGAGATATAATGTTCTCTAGAGCCTCAGTGGGGAGTGAAAAAAGGTCGGTAGGTACATCAGCCATCTGAAAGTTATAACATTCTTACTTAGTTAGTCTTAGCAATATATCTATATCACCTGGTTTTCCAGAGTTGCCTGAACCTATCCTCTGATACCAACTGTAGCGACCCCAGTACCCAGGGTGCCTCATGAGACATGATATGCTTAGCATTTCATTACAACATTAACAAAAATTATATCATGTCCCATGACTACAGAAGATCGCGAGGCTCAGGATTCTGGGAAACCAGCTGCTCTGATAAACTTCATCAGTACATTCCATGCCTGAAAAATTTTAAACAAAACGTAGGGTGAGCAAAAATGCCCAGTAAGGGGTTTTAAAAACATTTTAAGAAAATACTTTCTCAAAGAAGACCTTTTCGAAGAAAATAAAACACTTTGATAAAACTAAAACATTATCTTTTCTTAAAACATGAGGTCCATTTTTCTTTGAAAACCACTTGCACAAAGAAGCACGTACTTGAAATGAACTTAAATATAAACATGATCAGAGTGCGCAATATAAGAAGAATAAATAATGCATAAAGTTAAAACAAAGTTACTTTACTTCTAAAAGAATTATATGACTAAACAGGGAAGACATGCATGTCATGGATCAAAAAAAATGCAGGTCATCTATTAGTTTACCATATGAAAACAGTTCTTGTTGCATAAAGTACATTTTCATGAATCCTGGGAACTTTCAACTATGGGTTGTCCTGTTAGTTGAACTAACCCCCTGGTTAAACATTATCATTACATGCAAAGGGGATGCATAACACCAGACTTTGTCAAGACCTCACGTCATGACCATAATTTTGGTACGGGTCAAGGCCAAATGCCAATCCCGTTTCCCATGGTAGCACAAGCCAAGGCCATTTTCCAAGACCGTTGCACATGATAGCACGAGCCAAGGCTATTCGCCAAGACCGTTGCACTTGATAGCACGAGCCAAGGATATTCTCCAAGACCGTTGCACTTGATAGCACGAGCCAAGGATATTCTCCAAGACCGTTGCACTTGACGTCTCATGAGACTCTTGCTTTACCCAATGCATTGGAGCGCTGTATAATTCCGAGCGCACCCGTCCATAAACATTTAAGTCCTATACATCCCTCACATATCTTGACATGGTCATTCATTCACAGGGTTTCATACATTCTTAATCAAAACTCCTTTTTACATACATATTCATGACTTGAGGGGGATCATAACGTAGATGTAAAAAGAACTAGGCTATTGGCTTCAGATTAAACATTGATGCAAATAAACTAAATCAACTTACTCTTGCATATGCAAAAATAACTGGAATACTAAACATAGCGGATTGTCATGTAAAATTTCATCATGTTCATTAAATAACACCATAAATTCATAGTTCATATCTTTAAACATGTTCAGATTAAACATTATTTGCATGTTCATATCTTTAAACATACAAAACATATAAATTCTTAAGGGGGGGTTCATGCCACACATTTTTACAAAAAGTGCACGAATTGTCAAAACGCTGATAAATAAATATTTTCAATTGGAGAAGTTATTTTGACACTAAACCATACTTAACCCTTACATGTTTTTCATACATTAAGAACATCATTTCATGAACAAATTATCATCAATTGAAAATCATAAAAACCAGAAATGGTTTGTTTCGTATATACATATATAAATACGTATATACATATATATAGTTTAAACAACACAAAACAAGGTTAACCCTTACCCAAATAAAATCAGATTCTTTGCACCCTTACTCCAGAATTTGGTTTTTCATATTCAGAAATAACAGAAAAGTATAGGTATTTATATATATAACATATATATATGTAAATACACATATACATAGTTATATATATGCCAAATCTTGACAAAACCAACTGGAATTAAAACATGTCCCTTACCTTGCTCGGAGAGGAGGAATGGGTGGGGCAAGAGGGACCGAAACATGTAAGTCCAGAAGATATACATATATATGTATATCATTTTCGTACTTATATATTTTAAAAAAATTAAACCGAAGCTTAACCAAATATAAAGAAAAAGAACATGACCCTTACCTATTCAGAAGGGAGGAGAGGGAGAAGCAGCAACGAGGTAAGGGAAAACTGAAGGGGTATGCACAGGAGATATAGATGTATATATGTATAACCCGTATATGTTTATATGCATGAAAACCAAAGATTAAAACAAACTTTAAAAACCGACTTCATCCCTTACCTTAGTTCGGAGTGGAGATGAGGAAGATGTGGCAAAGAGGCATGTGATTTTCGGTTGTATAACACAGGAAGGATAGTCACGCACATAACCCGTATATATATATACATATATATATAACGAAACTTCAAACAAAAACTCAAAACAGAACTCAACCCTTACCTAAACGATGAGGAGGAGGAGCGCACGAGGCGGCGACGAAGTCCCGGAGGTCGGAGAGATCGAGTGGGCTCGGGTGCCAAAGTGAAGCTTCGGTGCAACAGGGAAACTTAAAAAAAACGAAGAAGAAGAAGGTGAAGTCTTTGGGCGAGGAGAGGCGACGATGGAACCGAGGCCGATATTTAAGAGGCGGCGCCGACTTCGTGGAAGGAGAAGAGAGGGAGATGACTCAGGCGGAGGAAACGAGGGCATACGCTACTGGTTCTGCGGCGCGGCGAGGAAGAAGAAGAACCGCAGGCGAGGGAGATGCGAAAAAAAAACGAATGGCCAGGATCAAAACAGTCCAGATCGGACGGACCGAGGTCGACGTGGGGTTTATAAAAAAAACGAAACACGCGGTTTCGTTCGTTTTCCCTTTTTTTTACGCAATATCATTTTATTTCAACGTTTTTAACATTAAAAAAAACGGTTGTTTTAATATTTTATTAAACCTATTATAAATTCACTAATATAACCTTATTAATAAACTATTATTATCCTAAGTCAAGGGTTATTAATACCCCTATATATTAGACTATTAAACCCTTATTTTAAACATAATTTGTATTTTCATTTTTCTCTATTTCTTTTTATCAAAACATATAAATACACATATATAAGTTTTATACATAAAATAAAAAGTGAACTCAAGTATAATAACATATATACTTATGATTTCTAAAAAAAATACATTCGGATTATTTTGAAACAAAAAAAGCAAGTGTTTAATATTAATAAGTTTATCTCTAAATAGGTAAAATGTCAAAATTAAAGCAACAAAATAATTAGATTTTAATAAGAACATAATTGTGTAGTTTTATTTATTTATTATTATTATATAAAGAAATTCATAAATTAATTTTGTAAATGGGTAAATATACATCATTAACACTTTTATGAGAAGTTAACCGTAAATATAATTTATAAAAATAAATTAGTTTTATTGATAATTTTATAATAATTTAAATTTAATCAAATTTTATGCTAATAAACCAAAACCATATATATATATATAGATATATAAATTACAACTATATATATAAAAGAAAATACATATTACTTATCAATTATTTCAAAACTATACTTAATAAGTTTTAACACGTCGACAAAAACTGAATTTAAACATTATTTGGGTAACGGTTAAAAACAAAACATTGGATACTTTGGGCAAACAATGGTCGAAAAAAAATAGCCGTTTGAGGTCCAACGGTCAACATGGAGGATAAGGAGACCCAACGGTCAAAAATATAGCCGTTTGGGGTGCAACGGCCGTATTAGGGTGCTTAAAAAAAGAAAGGTTTGGTCTCGGGTGTCTCTTACCCCAAGCGACTGAAGGAGAAGAAAAGATGGTTCGTGTGATACCCTTGGTGTTGAGCACGGTCGCGGTGGCTTCAGAAATCCTTACGTTTCTTATGATGGATGCTCGAAATCCCTACCGCATTTTCGGGCTCTTAGTAGTTTTAAGCAGTCTACCCATTATTGTAATCGGGTTCTTAGTTGGGATATTTGGTTAGTGAGTTTTCCTTGTAATCCGAAAAATGTAAGACCCTTCAGTGTTGAGTTCATTAAATAAAAGTTACATGTTTTTTTTTATGTTTTACATTCTGATTGTTTTAGAGAGAACTTTAAAAGCACAAAAAAAAAAAGAAAAATCCCAATTTTCATTTAAGAGGTTTGAATACTTCGGGGTGTTACAGGCATGGACCACATGGGGGTGGTGGTGGTAATAAATTAAAACATTGACCACCTCCTACTACAATCAAGGCTTTTCTACCGTATCCTTCACCCAGAAAACCTCTATGATCTAGCTATTGTCTCTCCCTAAGTAGCTAATCGAACATCTACATGTCTGCAATTCAGTAGGTCAAACAATCCCATATGATATATCCTCTCTCATCATAATAGTAGAATCGCTAGTCCCTTGGCAGGCTGGAACCATACTGAGATCCTTGAACTATAAACTCACTATCCTAATGTTGTATTTAGAAGTGACTCGAACACTTGGGTCTTGGAGTCTTCCACTAACAACTAGTTTCCAAAGTCTTAACTCTAGAGTTCCCACTTCAAGCATCAACTTTCATCATCTATTCAACGAGAAGGATCTCTATTTCCATGTCATGTTCTAGTTCCCCAACATAAGAATGAATGCAAAGGGATACCACACCAGCTTAGATATCTTGATTAAGTCCATATTTAAAGGTCTTTTCTCGAAAGTACGCAGCACTAACCATATTCAAAGAGTATCACCATAGGTTAGTGAACCTAGATGCATACTCTAAAGCTGTCATGTATCCTTGATAGTGCACTAGAAGATGCTAGATGTGTACCGCTCAACAAGTAGCTAGATAAAATCACTTTCTCAATATCCTCTCAAAAACTATCAAAGAGAGAGTCTCCTCGCCATGTGTTTGAGACCCCAGACTCCAAAATCACCCTACATATTCATGATAGAGTCTCACTGATATAACCACCATATGATCAGGAGGGGTTCTAAGAATAAGGAAAACTCACCCAACTACCTTGAGCAAGTCCTCTGCTACATGGGGTCTCACTCACCCAGAAACCTTAGGGTTCTCTACCAATAGATCTCATGGTGAGTACATAACTTTTGTATGTCCTTTAACAATATTGGTAGAGAAACCTACTCCTCAACAGGTGAATGTTAGATTTACCAACCACTTAAATGTACCACCACATGTATAGGATCCTAAACTGAATCCTCAACATAAGTAATATCATCCTCCAAATCCTTCTCTAGAACCCTAGATAACTATCAATGTGTAGGCATCTTGTAGAATTCAAGATTCACTATGGTCAAAAAGTATATATAGGGAGTTTATAGAGATAATATTTTCATTATTTTTCATATGTGTTTAAATGATTTAACTCTTTCCAATTAATTAATTTGAGCTGGTTTGTATCATTTTAGTGTTTTGGTGAATTATGGGCTTAATTGTGGAAATTGGTTAATTCTGAAAATTTAGCAGTTTTGTGTAGCTTCTGTATTTTGGGAATATCTTTTACATTTTTTATCCAAATTTTATAGTTCTTTTTTTAGGCTTTATATGCTCATGAGATTCATTTTATCCTTCTAGACCCAAATCTCAATCCATCATTTGGAAGCTCAAATCCATCTCACAAGTCCATCCTCGAAAACTGTGCATAGAATTGGAGAATTTTATTATTGGGTTAATATCTCATAAATGGAAAAACCATTGGATCTGATATTTTACATGGATCAAGAATAAATCTGGTGTAATTTTTTTCATTAATATGGACGCACCTGATTCTTTAATTCTCAAGGCCATAAATGCTTTGTAACTTGATGCATTGGAATACAAAGAGTCTGTTTGGCAGAATTAAATATTCGGAGTAAATAGATCATATCTATCTCCACACTTTGCCAATAATTCTGAAATTTCGTGAGAAGATGGAGAAGACATAATTGAACAACATTTATTAAGACACCTTCCCGAGATTTGGCAATGTATTATGCCAACCGGACTCAAACCTTAGGTAGAGTAATTTTGGAGGGAAATTCTCAACTCCAAAAGCCTATAAATAAGAGTGTTCACATCCATTCAAAGGGGTTCAAGAAATTAAAAGAGGTGTTGTGCTGGAGGATTGAGTTATGGAAGTTCTTTATATTTTCTATTTTATTTTTACTTAGTTTCATCATGATCTATTCTTCCCCTTTCAACTATATTACCCTTCACATGGAGGGGTAAAACCTTTGAGTGATCGGGGAAGGGGGAGTTTCACTTTTGTAATGTCGGAGTTTTGTGCTTAAATGTAAAACACCATTTTTGTTTTGAATGACTTACATTATTATTATTTCCCAATTCTCTTAATATGATCATGTTTTGAGTTTGGTGTATTCATTTTTAATAGCTTTGGTTAAAGACGTTTAATCTCCCTCTGCCTAGTGCAATTTGTCTCGATCGAGCATCGTGTGTTAGGTGGTGAGTGTCCAGCAATCGTTGGCACATGTGGGGAACTAGTGGACTTTTTCTAGAGTTATAAGGAGAAAAAATTCATGATCGGGACTTGACTTGGTTTTTTACTAACTTTTTATGAACTTCCATGCACATAGGAGTGAGTTTCATTTCTTTCCTCAACCAAAGGTGATTGATAACTCAATCGAGGAGTCTTTCATCTGTCATTCAAAAGGAAGGGAGGGAAGATGATCTTTATTACTATGATGAAATTACAAAGGTGATACTACCCTGACCCCATCACTCTCTTCATCCATTAGTTTTCAACCTTTCTTTTTATTGTTTTCTTTATTTTTTAACCCAAACAATTTCAAAAACAACCTTTTCTTCATTCTTAATTTTAAGTGACAAACATAATTGTTGTGTACTTCTTTATGGAGACAACATAGGTTAACCACTTAACTACATTTTAACTTAGGTATTATTTGTTTTTGTCACACCCCACGATAGGCACTTGTCAAAACTTGGCGCCATTGCCAGGGAGGCTGTGCCAACAATCTAATTCTAAAATTTTGTAAATATTTTCATTTATTTTATTTAAAAAAATCTAAAAAAAATCCATGATGTATGCCAACTAAAATTATTCTTCTTGGATTTATTATTCATGGTTTCAGGGACAAATGGTTCATAATGATGAGGAATACCTCTTTCAAAAGCTTGATGAACTCACTATTTTGTCCAAGAAAATGATGAATGGACATGTCACAGGTATCTCACTTCAAGAATTTATGGACATGGTGAATCAAGTCAACATTGATTATCAAATATTGAAATCTATAAATAAGGTTACATTGGATCAAGAACCTCAACCTGAACTAGAATTAGAACCAATGGGGGAAGTGAATTCACTACCCATCTTTCAAATAGAGGAGCCTGACTTCCTACCTCTACCCAATGAAATTCAACTCAATGAGGATCTTTCCACTGAATAATCAATTGAAGTCAATCCACATAAAGAAGATAATCTTTTTCTAAACTCTATTCATTCTGATTTTATAGAATATGAATTGTGTACTAATTCCCCTTGCATGAAATTTTCAGATTCTGATAACTCTTATACTGCCTTGGTGAATGATGAATAAAAAGATGATACACCTGAAGAAGAACAGTTGGAGCTCCCCGAACATGTTTATCATTTATTAGAGGGAGTTCAGGAGGGAATCAAAGTGAATTTTCCTAAGTTAAAAAGAGATGCAAGATGCTTAATTTGGAAGGGATAAATATGATATTGACACTTCATGATTTAACTTTGTTCAAATAGAATTATCCTTTTACTATTCCTTTGATTTTTCTACTCATACAGCATACCTTCAAAAATCACTAGAGAATGAAGAGGTGGCTATGAAATTGAAAACCAAGAAAGATGAGGACTCATTCTTTGTCCTACCCCCACCAAGAAAATTGTATCTTATTTTATTAGGGGTGGATTTTGTGTAATATACCCATGGTATCCTCAAAAAAAGGATGAATCATATGATTTGAAGAAGAAGTTTTGTTGGTTAATCACAAAAAAACTCAACCCACCTTCATATTGGGGATAACCAACTGGAACTGCCCATCTAGAGGAAATCAAAACCCAGGGCCCACTTGGGGGATTAAACCAAGATCTATCCTTCTTTACTAATCCTATTTATATTGTTGTTTCATTAAATAAATATCTTATGCTTTCATTTTTTCTTTTTCTTGTAGGCTTTTAGTGTGCAACACTTAGGAGCTTAACTCAATATTGTACTACCAATAAGTTAGGTTGTACCTATACTTTACACTTGCTTGTTGCTATGATTCATTTTAAATTCTAATTACATGTTACATCCAATTAAATGCATTGAGGACACTGCATCATTTAAGTGTGTGGGAGGTAAACTTTTTAGTGTCAGATTTTCATTTTATTTCCATTTGTTGTTTGTTTTCAAAAAAAATTGTGTGTTTTCAAATTTTTGTGAGTTTATTTTTTTTCAGTTTTTTTTGTGTTTTTTGAAACTTTTGAGCTGAAATAATTATCATTTCCATTTTTAAAACCCATGTCATTGGGTGAAACAATTTATTCCATGAAACTGAGCTTAAATTAATGCTGAAAATGACTTTGTTTCAAGTTTAATTTTTTGGGAATTTCATGAAAAGTACTTCGATTTTTGAATCCCATGCCACATCTCGCTGTCTTTATATTTGAAATCACTTTCCAATGAGGCTTCTGAACCATTATTGTTATATTATTTTCATTCACCTCACTTCTTGAGAGAACCATACTATGATTTTCTTAACCAAAATTTGATTTATTCCTTTCAAAACTTGAGGGTTTGGGGTACATGTGTTTTAAATGATTGAGGCATTTATTTGATTTTAAAGCCCCCTTTTCAAGATAATCCCTTTCACTATGGCCTACCTTGTACATTTAATCCTTATATCCCATAGAAGCCATGAACAACCTATTAGGTTATCCACATTACAAGCCAATTTTTCCTATCGAACCTACTCTTGAAGTGAAATTGTATGATCTAGTTTAACTTAAGTGTTGGGGAAGCTGTCTTGTGTTGTGCTGCCTCATTTGGTAAAAACTCTTGGTGGAAATTAAAATGCTGAAGAGATGTGTGTGCTAATGAAAAATAATTCTTTTTAAAGTTGTGTCATTTCTGGATCTTTCATGATAAGAGAAGTTGTTCCTTTCTGAAGCTTTTAATGGAAGAATAAAGTTATGCCTTTTCTAGAGCTTTCAAGAAAAATCATGTTCAAGAGGATTGAAATTTTTGCTACTGAAATACTGATTTGTTTGAACATTTATTGATATTTCATGAAGATGAAGCTGAATTTCTACTAAGGGGGTGAGGAGGATACCATACTTGGGTGAAAATTAGAATTGTGCAATTTTGCTTCAAAAAAGAGCCAAGCCCTCCTCATTCAGCCTCAGATTTTTTTTTCACATGAAAATCCTACCAACCGAAAGTCACCGAACAACCTTGAAAAGTCCTCATGATAAACACATGAGCTTGTCTCACATTGGGCATAGAATTATGAGTTTTTCAAACCTATGGTGACCCTTGCATTAGTTTGGATGAGAAACAATTTGATGAAAATTGATATTTGTGAGATGAGAGAAAATTCATGTGAGGTAGGTGTCTTATGTGCATGGGAGGATAAATAAAGAGGAAAAATATTGAATGATATGATTTGAGAACTTGGAATATTGGTTATGTATTAGGCATGATATCTTTTATTTCTTGGGGTGGAATCGGTGGATCTCACTGGCATGTGTTTTTAATTTGTTTTGATTTGATTTTAATTTTGACTTGTCTGAGAGTCCAAGTGATAAGTGTGGGGGAATTGATAGAGATAATATTTTCATTATTTTTCATATTTTTTTAAATTATTTAAAACCTTCCAATTAATCAATTTGAGCTGATTTGTATCATTTTAGTGTTTTGGTGAATTATGGGCTTAATTGTGGAAATTGGTTAATTCTAGAAATTTAGTAGTTTTGTGTAGCTTATGTATTTCAGGAATATCTTTTACATTTTTTATCCAAATTGTTTGATTATTTTTTTAGGATTTATATAATCGTGGGATTTATTTTATCCATCTGGACCCAAATCTCAATCCATCATTTGGAAGCTCAAATCCAGCTCACAAGTCCAGCCTCAAAAACTGTGCACAAAATTAGAAAATTTTATTGTTGGGCCCATATCTCATAAATGGCCAAACCATTGGATCTGATATTTTACATGGATCAAGAAGAGATCCGGAATAATATGTTTATTTAATATTGAAATTCCTGATTCTTTCATTATGAAGGCCATAAATTCTTTGTAACTTGATGCATTGGAATATGAAGAGTCTGTTTGGCAGAATTAACGATTCAGAGTAAATAGATCATATCTCTCTCCACACTTGTCCAATAATGCTACAATATCGTGAGACGATAGAGGAGTAATAATTGAAAAATATTTATGAAGACACCTTCTAGAGATTTTGCAATTTAATATGCCAACTGCACTCAAACTTTCGGTAGAGTAATTTTGGAGGGAAATTATCAGCTCCAAAAACCTATAAATAAGAGTGTTCACTTCCATTCAAAGGGGTTTAAGAAGGTAAAAGAGGTGTTGTACTTGAGGATTGAGTTCTTGAATTTATTTCTATTTTCTATTTTCGTTTTACTTAGTTTCGTCATTATCTCTTCTTCCCCTTTCAACTCTATTACCCTTCACATGGAGGGGTAAAACCTTTGAGTGGTCAGGGAAGGGGGAGTTTCACTTTTGTAATGTCGGAGTTTTGTTCTTAAATGTAAAACCTTATTTTTGTTTTGAATTACTTATATTATTATTTTTTCCCAATGATATTAATTATATCGTGTTTTGAGTTTGGTTTATTCATTTTTAATATCTTTGGTTAAAGAATTTTAATCTCCCTCTGCCTAGTAAAATTTTTCTCGATCGAGCATCTTGTGTTAGGTGGTGAGTGTCCAGCGATCATTGGCACATGTGTAGAACTAGTGGAATTTTTCTAGAGTTATAATGAGAAACAATTCTCAATTGGGACTTGCCTTTGTTTTTTAGGAATTTTTTATGAACTTCCATTCACATAGGAGTGATTTTCATTTCTTTCTTCAACCAAAGGTGATTGATAACTCGATCGAGGAGTCTTTCATATGTCATTCAAAAGGAAGAGAGGGGAGATGATATTTATGACTATGATGACATTAAAAATGTGATACTACCTTGACCCCATCACTCTCTTCATCCATTAGTGTTAAACCTTTCTTTTTATTGTTTTCTTTATTTTTCAACTCAAACAATTTCAAAAACAACATTTTCTTCTTTTTTAATTTTAAGTGGCAAACATAATTTTTGTGAAATACTCTCTCGAGACAACTAAGGTTAAACACTTTACTACATTTTAACATAGGTATTATTTGTTTTTGTCACACCCCACAATAGGCATGTGTCAGGAGTTGACTAAAAGGACATGGAAAATATAACCCATTCAAATATGGTGCATGTACTTATGTTTTAATTGTAACCAATTCCTATATGTGATGATTCATCAAGTAGTTTATCGTAGTCTTATAGAATAGATACACCATCTCCCACACTATCACTAGGTTACCTGGCCCAATAGTCAAAATCAAGACACATTAACACAATTTACTAGCTTCCTCAACCAAACCTCATAGCTAGATTGTATCCAAGATCTAGTCTTATGATAAATTGCTTTGATACCAATTTGTCATGACCTAAATCATCGCGACATGGATGGATGATGAGAAAACAAGTGTGAAACCCCAAGACCCTCTCCAATAGTCTAGTTTCTAGAGAAAATCTACAAATGGGATAGGGCATGGGTCCTCTACCATCCAAGTGGCACCCTCTGGTGGAGTTAGGGCATGGGTCCTTTACCATTATAGTGGACCCTCCAGATAGGATAGGGAATGGGTCCTCTACTACCTGAATGGAACCCTCCTATGGATTCTGAGCATGGTTCCTCAACCATTAGAGTAGAACCCTCCTACTAGGATAGGTCATGGATTCTCTACCATCTGAGTGGAACCCTCATGTGGATTCAAGGCATGGGTCCTAGATCATTAGAGTGGAACCCTCCTACTGGGATAGGTCATGGGTCCTCTACCATATTAGTGGAACCCTCCTGTGGAGTTAAGGCAAGGGTCCTTTACCATAGAGTGGAACCCTCCTATTGGGATAGGGCATGTATCCTCTACCATCCAAGTGGTACCCTCCGGTAGAGTCATGGAATAGGTCCTCGACCATTAGAGTGGCACCCTCCTGTTAGAACAGAGCATGGGTCCTCTACCATTCAAGTGGAACACTCCTGTGGATTCAGGGAATGGGTCCTCATCTATTAGAGTGGAAACCTCCTATTTTAATAGGGAATCGGTCCTCTACTATCCGAGCGGCACCCTCCTATAGAGTCAGGGCATGGGTCCTCGATCAATAGAGTAGAACCCTCCTTCAAGGATAAGGAATGGTTCATCTAACTTCTAAGTGTAACCCTTCAGCATAGTCAAGGAATGGGTCCACTATCTATTTAGTTTCACCCTCCTGATGTACTAGGGAATGGTTTCTCTACCTATGGATTATATCCCCTTTATTGTGAGGCACATTTGTGAGGTCTAATTAGACATGGATGTTTCTTAGTACATACATGTGAGATGTTGTGCAATGTTGATGGACCTCTTAGAGATGTTGGTATACTCTTTTCCTTGGTTGTGATGTGAGATTAATATCCCATTTCTCCTTCAATTTGGATTCTTTTTATGAAAATATATCTTTGTTGATTGGTTTTTGTTTATCTATTGTGATGGGTTGAGCTTTCTAATTCAATTGTGTCTCTTACTACATACCCTTTTAGATTTTAGGGAATCCTACAGGGTATGTATATACTCACCCATATAAGTTCTTGAACGTGTCATTTCTTATGCATAGAATAGAAAGGTTGGCAGTGATTATAGGTGAGTATAGGAATACCTAGTGTATTTGACTATGTACGGTGTTTGGGGCTTATAGATATGGATCTGAGCTCTCTCAGCATTTAATTTTATCATTTTTGTTAGGTTAGGAGATCTTTCTGGTTGGCTTTTTTTATCCTTTTTACTTTTCATATTACATTTTCATACTCTTTTATTCCCTATAGGTTGTTACATGCATGATTCTTACACAATATGTTACTGTCTTTTATTTTATTCCTCTACACTTTGGTATAGAGATGGTTGTGTGTTTGGGTATTTAGAAAATTTCCTTCAATGTAAGTTATGTATTTTAGCACTTGTCACCATCCCCTGGCCTATGGAGGAGGGCTTTGGGTAATTATAGCTCAGCTCTCTGCCAACTAGGTAGCCCCAGTGGGTCGATTTGAGACACAAGCACCAAGAAATAATTTCACATACATGGGGGTAATTAACCTAAGGTACCTACACACACATATCCAGACACCAATATAATTTAGAAAGTAATGTAACAGGATATTCTAATAATCCTGCAGAAAATTAAATCCCACATCAGAGTATGACATGTGTACAGGAAAAAAAAGGGAAAAATTCAATCCCAACAAAACATTGAAAGGTTATAACTTTCTAAGAAGAAGGGGAATACTATAAAAAATGAAACTCCTAGAATATACTATGGTTTATCTCACTTGATTATGCTCCGCCTTCTCCTAGTCCTCCTAGGACACCATTTAATTTCCTATCATTTTCATAAGACATGATATTTATGGGAAGATCCCATGCAGGGGTGAGTACAAAATACCTTGTAGGAAACCCTAGAGTCACAAATATAAAAGAAACTAATAGAGTTATCTCATAAGAAAGGATACCATCAAGCCATATATAATGATGATAGAAATAGAGTCCTAATGTAGGGTCACAACCACACTGACAACCTAGGATTCTGGTTGAGGATTCAAGGTAATTCTCATTTGGATTAACTCACTAATTAGGTCTTGTTATCACTAATGGAACTTATCTGAGACTTCATTCCCATCAGTACACTCCATGGATTAGTAAATGATGGAACTCGGAAGATTTTGACACACAAATATAAGATCCCACCCATGGCCTATGTGGGATACCTAACTCTATATAGTGAAAACCAGTGGTATGAGGATCACGTGATTTGGATGTTTTTAACCAGATACTTGATCCCACCTAGGTATGAATGATAAAGGATTACACCCTAAACCACATATTAGGAAACATAAATTTTTACAAGAATAATTCATAGAGGGGATAACTCATCCTATGATAAGTACAGGATTCCTCACTATACCCTCTAAGGTATAGATAGTGGGGATGTACCCAACTGATACTCAGCTATACTGAAGAAGATAGGGGGTCCAATATATCCTAGGAAAAATACATGGAATGTATATGGATAATAAAATGTTTCCTATCTAGTCCATACATGCCTATATTTATACCTGTGAACATGCCCTCTAGCCCATTCTTATGTACGCTAGTCATGCACATGTATACTAGTCATGCTCATGCACGGGTTTACTTGTTGTGCCAGTGTAGTCTACATGTGTCTATTCTGATTATCCATGCCTATTCCCATGTACCTCAAGGGTACACAATAGGATAATATCATTGGGTCACACAATGTGTGGACATTCCACACAACATATGTTATTTTATTCAGTTCATAAATGTTATCCACTTAAAAGAACCTCCTAGATCAATGAGGTGTCACTAAGAGGGGGTTGGATCTAGGATTCAAAATATGTTCTATTTTCTTGGTAAAAAACCATCAACAGTGGAAAATTTGAATATTAATCAATGATCAAAAAACACACACACTCATACACAGGAAGGGAACACCATATTTATAAGTCTCCCATCCAAAATGAGAAGGTTATTCGTTGTCATGATCTAGATTCCTCTGAGATCATATGATAGACTAGTTTCAACATGTAGGTAAAACATACATATCCTTGAACTCACATTACATCATGTCTCCTAGATTAATGGTGTATCCCTCACAAAAATAATGATTATATAAAAATTTTATATCAACAAAAGAAATCCATCCAACCATAACCCTAAAATACTGAGGTAGTGATCCTCTTATTCTTATTCAACTTTTAGATACATGAGTATAATGTATTTACTCTATTCCAATATGAATAAAAACTTATTATTCTCTTTCACTACTTCTTATTCTATTCTTATCTCTCAATATATCTATATAATTGTTCACACATAGTATTTATATAGTGTCTAGTTTATTTTCTATTCAATTTTGAATTTAAAATTCAAATACAAACAACAAAATCCTTTAAAATTTTCTTTCAAACTCATCCTTTGGGTCTTAATTAAATAGATATTGATTATCCAATTTGAAATTGTCACTTATTATAGACTAAAGTAATCACTAAAGTCATTAGATGAATCAAAGTAAGATTGAACTCTAAAAAATACTAAATTTCACTTCTATGGTGTGGTCTATGGGATTAGGGCACATCCTTCTAGTTTTTAGTATTTCTTACATAACCTCAATGCAAGACGGTATTGTGGTCTAAGAATTGTGGTGTGGGGAGCATGAAAACACCAGAACCAATGAAATTTTCCAACACATTTGTGGTGTGTTCTATTCTCATAGTGGTTTAGTATTTTGAAAAGACCTACTATTTCGGAATAGATCATGGGCTATGGAATTTTAGTCAAAAAATCTCATTAACCAAAAAATCCAACCAACTCCTATTTATGGGATGGTCATTATAGCTTCAGTGTTGTCTTCATTTTTTTATGACTATGGAATGGTCATAGGGGCTATGACATGGAGGACTTGATATTTCATGTACCATTGAAATCCATCCATATCCTATACTAGACTGAGATTAGTGAGGAATATCTTGTTTGGCCATAGATGGTGCAGGTGGTGATGGAGAAGATCCAGGTCATCCAAGAGTGGATGTGGACAACTCATAGTAGGAAGAAATCTCATGTATATCGGTGTTGTAGTCCGTTCGAGTTTGAGTAGGGATACCAAATTTTACTGAGAGTCTACTTGTGGTGATGATTACAAAGATTAATATGATGATTGAAGTTATCCCTGAGGTTCATCAGGCTATTCGGGATCTTATAGAGGGTTTGTGAGGTTGTTTACTGCCTCTCCCAACTCCTATAGTTAGAGTGGGTGCACGACATCTTCCACATATCGCAGCTGAGGATATAAATTCAAGACCCTACACACGTTATTGATTGGGGTGGGTGGGAATTAAGGATAAAGAAAATTTTGAATATCACCAAGTGGCAATTGAGTATTGGCGGGAGAGGATCCTATGTGGAAAGACCATTCCATTACTTCAAGTACTATGGCAGCATGAGAGCATGCAAGAGAGATCCTAGGAGTTGAAGATCCAGATGTGGGTAAATAATCCTGAGCTTTTTTTTTTCAAGGATGAAGATATTGAATGATGGAATAATGGGATAAGGCTTGAAGGGAGTCTTCGATAAAAAAATCTAAGACAACAGTTGAACCTGAAATGTGAGGTTTTCCCTTGGAGTGAACAAAAATGGGTCGGCACAGGGTGTTTAAATAAAAAGGTCATTGGGGTGTTTGGTGAATTCATTCATTAATTCATTTATTAAATAACCTAATTTGATTCCCTATATAAATATTAATTTATGGAAGTATCTCTAGGGTTAGCCACATACCATGTGATCATTGACAGGAGAATTCCACTACCTCATTGTTGCTAATAGAAATCGAATAATGATGATCAATTGGGTTAACTAAATTGAAGTGCAACGATGCAATAGATCTACCTACTTCATTGGAAATTTTGTTCTTTTTTAATGAATGATTCAATCTCTGAGTAGGAATCTTCATGTGTGGATTTCCACCCTTATAATTAAACTGTTTGTTGATGATTCGTTTCTTTCATTAATTTATGATTGTTTAGATCCTTTGCATACACCCACGTATCGAATTTAATTATTTTATTTGATTAATCCCTATTTTTCCATATGTATCACCTAGAATATACCCAATGGTATTTATTTTCCAATAACTCTTTTCCAATTATTTTTTCACCCTTTTTCTTTTATGTTTCCTCCACCTATTCTTTGTGTTCTTCATCATTGGACCACGAGGTCATGATTTGACATTATTGAATGGGATTGGGCATGATCAACCACCAGATTCATGTGATATAAATATATTGAAAAATCAAGGATATATTTAGGTATATTGATAAATACTAGTGATTCCAACATGGATTTGGAGATCTGGTGAAGTTACGTGTGATGGATGAAGATGTGGAAGTGCACTGTGGATTCATATGAGCTTTGGGTGACTGATATGAGTCTGATTTTCGACCATCAGATGGTCAAAAAAACAAATTGAGGCTTCTCCCAATAATTTGAGGTGTTAAAATGGTGTGATCACAGAGGTAGGAACGGATCTGGAATACACATGTATAGATCTATGTTTCTGGTAAAAACTAGACTACATGGTGTGTAGGATGATGAACACACTCCGTATAAAACCCCTATGGATGTGACACTAGGGTTTTGTGAAAACATAAGGATCGCATGTAATGTGGCTGGGATATATCCCATGTGACCATCCCTCGATAGACAGACCATGTGATAGAAGCACATGATCAGTACCATGTGCGGGATAATATATCATGTATCAAAGTACACGGGCATGGGAAAGTTTACATGACACGACTAGGAGAACCCGGCTTGGCCCTAGATGGCTAGAAAACACTATTTATTCCACCTGAACATCGGGTACTACTACATGGGTAAGGAGCCACATTATTATGAGGACATGACCAGGAGAAAGATCTGGACCAAATATTGTGTGGGCCTCATACACACCATGTACCCCTACTTTCCTTTTGAGGAAACTTCTATCTCTTATATCTCCTTCATTTGGACTCATATTTTGTACTAAAAGTATCCTATATTAAGTGATTTTCAATGTAGAATGTGATTATATCCTTCATAGTGGCTTTTGAAATATGATGAAAGATGTTATGGGTACAACGCTTCTTTAGGAGGTGCTCAACAATGGCAGTGATCAGGTATGATCATCAGAGAGATCAGAGTGGTGCCCTCCTACTAGAATAGTGCATGGATCCTCTATCTATCTATAGAGTGAAACCCTCCTATTGGTATAGGGAATGGGTCCTCTTCTTACCTATTAGAGATCCACCCTCATGTATGGAAGTTCACGGTTCCTCTATCAACTATTAGAGTGGCACCCTCCAGTTGGACTAGGCATGGGTCCTCTATTGACTATCAGAGTGGAACCCTCCTACAGAGATGGGGTATGGGTTCTCAGCCATTAGAGTGGAACCCTCTTATTGGGAGGGTAATGGTTCCTCAACCATTAGAGTGGAACCCTATAGTTGGATAAGGAATATCTCCTTTACCGACTATTATAATGGCACCCTCCTACAGGGAAGGGCATGGATTCTCCATCGACTATCAGAGTGGTAATCTCCTATAGAGTCAGGGCATGGTTTATCTACCTATAGATTTTTTTCCTCAACTGTGCATCACATTGGTGAGGTGGGTATTGACATGGGTTCTTCTTCAGGTAGGTGCACGAGATTTTGGGCATCATTGATAGACCTCTTAGATCTTTTGGTGACTCTTTTCCAAGGCTTGTTTGTGATATGGAGTTCTTATTTCTCTCACATTCAGGTTTCTTTTATTGAGGATGTATATATTTTTATACATGTTGTAGGATTTTATTACTCTATTTTATATATTGAACTTTATTTTCCTATCATGTCTCTTACTTCTCCCCCTTCATCTTTTAGGGATTCCTACAGGGTATGTATATACTCATCCCTTCATAGGATTTTCCCACATGTGTTTTTTCTTATATAGATGACAGAAAGGTTGGAGGTGATCACATAGGAGAATAGGAATACCCTAGTGCATTTGACCACATACAGGGGTTGGATATTGGGGATTTAGGGCTATTCTCTCTCATCATTTTACTTTTCTATTTTTATCAGGTTGGGACATATTTTTATTGGGGTGTGTATTTTTTCCCTTTTTACATTCCAATTTACATGGTCGTACTTTTATATTTCCTAGAGGTTTTACATTCATACTTTATTATCTATATTTTTCATCTTTTATTTTTATTCCTATGCACTTTTTCATCGAGATGGTTTTGTGTGTGCATATAAGTACATTTGGTAAAGGACTCCCATATTATTTATGTCTTTCTCCATTGGTCACCACCCCCCAGCCTATGGAGATGGGCTTGGGGTTGTTGTGGCTTGATCCCTACTAGTTTGGGTCATGACATACGAAATGTGTTGAATTTTTATCATATATTTCATACAAATTTCATGGAATATATTTTTTGGTGAAGTATAAATTTTTATATTCCTTTTTATTCTTATTGTTTCCTTAATCATGAGTACTAAAATATCTCATGATCCATGCATAAGTTGATAGAGGAAGAAAATTGTTTTTCTAATCAAAATTAATATTATGATGTTCAATGGAAGTTTTTCAAATAAATACTAACAGCCAAATGTTTATCTAATAATTTATTTTATTAGAAGTTTAATGATGTTACAATTGACACGATAATTAAATGGGAATTTTCTAGGGAATTTCCTTGTATTAAGTCCAATTGGAAAAATTCCAATAAGATAAAGACCATTAGACAATATTTTTATGATTTCTATTTAGATAAAATTTGGTGATGGTTTTTGACCTAAGGAATCAGACATAAGTTTTTTGATAAACCTATCTGACATTGGAATCTATGTAACATTCATCGAACTGATGTTTCCATACAAGATGATCTTATAGGGGTTTTGAGGTTTCTGAGAATATTTCATTGGAAATACATCTTCAAGTTATCAAATCGAATTTTTTAGTTATTTTTATCAGATGTATTTTTTGAAATAATTTTTATTTGACAGTGGTTTTCATGCAATTTCAACTGATAAAGAATTCTAATGTAAGTCATCAGATGATGTAAGTGAATAGAGAATGATTTCTTAAACTTTCCTATAATTTTGTAAAGTAATATTTTATGAAGTATATTTGAACATATGGGATACTAAAAATTTATACATGATAAATTTGTGGTATAATTTTTTACTAGTTCATTGTATTTATGAAAATAACATAAAGATATTAATATGATGATACATATCTAATCATTTAATATCATAAATTTCATAGAAGGAAGTTTTTTTATAATCACTATATTAAAATGATTTTTATCTAAGGAAGAAGATTCTAGAGTTTTTATGAATATTCAAGAATACTCCAGAGGTCCTAAGGATAATATGGTTAGAGATTTTTGAGTGGGAGATTCGAATTTATAGTTTCTGATGAGATGGAAAATAATTTGGAGTTCCTACCTTTTATCCTTTAGTGATACTATATAATGGAGGAATTCAAACACAACCAAGTTAACACTTTTCACATGTATAGAAATGAGATGAAACACTGTAGAAGCCAAAATTTGACCAAATAAACATTGTTAAGAAACATTGGATAGATGTTACCAGATGAAGATTTATAATCAATTGGTATCATATAGTTGGTTTGTAAAAGTGATTAGATTAACAGAATTATAAATGTAGTAGTAAAATAGTTTTAAGATGAATCATCCATATAGTAGACAGAGACTTGTATAAGGTAGGGTTAAATAGGCCTCATGTAAAGCTGAATAGAAAAACAGATAATAAGAAAATGATTTTTGATTTCCTAACGCATATGATGGAGTTTACCAGATGGATGACCTGATGGAGAAGCCAAATGAAAAGTATATTGGATGAACTATTTATGCAGAAGTCTAAGGAGGATATTCTTTCCTACAGCAGGGAAAGAAAGTGAAGAATTAGTAAATACAAGAATAGAAAGTGTAAACAAAGTACAAGTATCAAGTGGCAACATACTAATTCCTATGGGTGAAGGTTCCTAGTAGTTATTACAGAATCTATGTTAAATATTTTATATGTGTCGATAGAACATGAACTATTGTTTTATTATATTAAAATAAAAGTATATGTATATTCTCTACTTAATATAACAACATAATCAGACTTTTTTCTATAATATTGGGAAGTATTTGATAATTTTGAAACCATTATAAGGACTCACTAATCTTATTGAGTAATGAAACTTGTAAGTACTTTTATTCTTGTGGTTGTGCTTGTGTTCTTGTTTTTAGAAAAGTAATATCTGTTTAATAGGAGGAAAAGTTTGATTCATAAGAAATAAATTATAAAAATAAATGATCAATGATTCACACCTCCCCCTCTTAGGGATCACAAAGTTCCCTATTGGTAATTTCAACATTTTACTATTAATTACCCTTTAAATAAATAATATTTTAAGTAGTTTTTTTTCACAAAACACTGATATGATAAAAAATGTGATAAATTTTATAAAATTTTACAATTTAAAATTAAAATTAATATATTATGAGAATTAAATATGAAACATCATTAATAAAACTATAACCTAGATAAATCTGTATGTAAATATAAACACCATGGACATAAAATATTTATCTTCTCGGCTCTCCATGATGTTTATCACCCCAATATAAACTATTGATGAAAGGAAAAGAATTATAAATATAATAGATTGGAAATTTTTTTGATTGGTTGTAGGTCATTAACAGAAATGAAATATAAAAATCATATATGTTCATTCATTATATATAGATACTGGGATTATGTGATTGCTGAAACAAGACCATTGAATTGATGGGTAAAGACACAAGAATCTACATTAATTTATCTCAATATAAATTGGAAAGAATTGAAATCAAGTAGAATATTAATTACTTATGATTCTCATTTCATTGAGCTTGGATAGGAGGTAGTATTGTAAAGGTTTTATCTAGTCCAGGTCTAAGATAAACTTCATCATGTATAACCTGATAAAAAACATTTATGGGAAAAATTAATGTTCATTAATTTTTTATGAGATCCATGCCACCTGAATCACCACCCACGATGACCACCACCACTTATCTTTCTCTAATATATAATTCATATTTTTTTAGGGGACTTATAAGTATAAGTTGGTATGATATAATCCTCAAAATGATAAAAAAACTTATATTAAAAAAATTAATTATATTTTTTATTTTTATTTTTCATAAAAAGTACTTTTAAAGATTAATAAAGTATTTATTTAACATAAATTTATTCAAAAAAATTACTACTTATTAAATAGGTCATCATTCCCAAATAATTAATAATTAAATCATTAGTGATAAACATACTTTTTCAATGGATTATATTTTTTCTATATATTTTTTATTTTTAAAATAATTGATCACTATTGAATAATGTTAAATATATTAATAATATATATATATATATATGAATATAAATTAATTTTCATATAATATTTCAAATTATTATGGAATATGAATAAATTCTTTTTATGCTTAAAAATATATTTTTTCTAAAGGCTATTTTTATGCATTATGTGTGTTTATATTCAAATAATTTTTTATTAATGCTGCAAATTGAGTATAATAAAACGAATGTTAGGATTTTATTATATAACCAAAAAAATTAAACAAGGTCATTTTTTAGCGTAAAAATAATTTAATAAATTTAAGATTAGATACCAGAGTAAAAAAATTATTTTTCAAGTAATTATTTTTTAAAATATTATTTAATTTTCAATAAATTAATTCAATCATTTATTAATTACTCTTATATGATTTTTATATGTTTAAATAAACATATTACCCCTCATTTAATTAGTAGTTGATAATAAATATGATCAAAAACCCTTAATGTGTAAAAATATATTTCTCAAAAAAATGTTTTTTCTATATCATATATTTTAATTTAAAAGTTAATATTCTCATACATATATATAAATGGAAATAGATTAAATAGAGTCGAAATTTAGAATCATAAAATCGCTATTTAGAAATAATTTTCATCTTATACATGTATTAAAATAATATCTAGTATAGAAATAAAAAATTAATCAAGGTTGATATGGGTAAATAAAGGTAACTTAATTTGGCTAAGATATTTTTATATTAAAATGACACTTATAATTTCAATTGACCTTTTTTCAGGTTAGAGTTCCATACCCATAGGTCTCAAAAATATTTGATCACCCAACTCACTTATCTACCATGTGATCCCATCTTTACACCTCACCTAAAATTCATTTCCATGGAAAATTCTATCTTTTTTCTAATAAAAGGATCTAACATCCACCAACACCAAGGCACACATACCCTTCTAATTTAAATTGAATGTATACCTATTTTACATCGATTAGAATATTATTATGCATTTATTATCCATGTGTTATTATTTTTTTTCCCATGTTATACATTTTGATGAAGAATTTATAGAGAATTTTGATCTTCTCAATGATGTTAACATTATATCATAGAGGTCTAGAGTAAAGGAATTTTATTTTTCTAACTCAATGTCTTTTCATTTAGTAATAAGGTTTTTTATGTACTTTATTCCTATATATTTCTTGTATTCTTCAATGTCATTACTTCATATGGTACTTTCTATTTATTTTGGGGATTTTACATGTTTTAATCAAAATAACCTTTTTTGATGTATTTATTTATTTAATAAAAATATATTTTTTTAGGATTAATTTTTGTCTACTCGAGTAAGAACTTTCTCTTATATGTCCATATTTTTATTTCCAAAAATGTTTTACTTTCATATTTCAAACCTAAATACATATTATCTAGTGTGACCCTCATTTTTCTCTTTAACTATTTTCAAAAGGGAAATTTAATATTCATTTTTATGATGCGGGTTCTAATAATTTTATTTTGAGATATTAAAAATTATATTCCTTTCATGTTCAAATATTTTTTGTCCATTACACATTTTATGGATTAATCGTTATTTCATTTCAAGGTTCCATTATAAGTATTTAGTTTTAAATAATTTTTATTAAATATCTTCATGTCAACTTTAAAACTGTTTCTTTTGAAATTGATTCATAAAAAAATTATAATAATGTATTGAAATGAATTATATATAAACTCCTTTAACAATTTCAATTATATTTTCCACTTTATCTATAAAGGATATATCTTCTATGGAGTTATTTTTTATGAATAACTATTTAAATTTATTTATTAAATACTTCTTATAGGTGATTGAATTTATTATATCAAGTGATCTAATTCATGATTCCATTTTTTGTGATACAATTTTGAAATGATACAAAACCTATTTTATTTCTATAGGATCATTATGATATGATGATTGATTGATTTATTGTGGAAAACATATTTATGGGTGATTATTATCTTATAGAAGAGATCATATATTTCCCACCAATTAATTGTTTAATATTTCTTGTCACATGAGATAATAATATTTTGTTTGGTAATTTTTCAATGTTCACAAATTGATGCATTGTAATTTTTATATGACAAAAACCCTTGTTTTGAGAATTTTTATATGTTCACAACATATTGTGTAATAATTTTGTTTTTTTACATTATTATAAATGGAATTCATAATGTTTTTCATAATTTTATGATATCCTATGATTAATATTTGGCCACATTTTTATGTTATTTCAAATTTCTATATTGCACTCTATGGCCCAATATTATTGTATCTTGTTTCCACATGCTTATACTATGGTGTATGTTTGATCGTTTTAAGTTTATAGGACCTTTTATAAGAACTTATATAAAACTATTATTATTACATGTTACATTTAATAATATATTTCTCCCTTTTCCATGTTTTCAAATATTCTTATGATTTATCCCATTTATTAATCATTGATAACTTTTACCTTACATTGAATTTAAGCTCACACCTTCTTATGTTTTCTATTAAATGGGTTATGAAGATGAGAATAACATTTGAGATGTGTGAAATGAGGTCTATTATGGTGAAAATTTTGAGAGATAGTCATAATTATGTGAAATAATATTCTTAAGATAATATCTAATGGTAATAAATCTTTGGGCTCTAGGATTCTGATATTATTGTGAGTTGTAGTGTTTTAATTATATGAAATATATGAATGTTTATCTAGGTTCATCTCTCTTAAAATTAATTCCCAATTGTAAAATATATGTTTTTAGACCTGGATCAGGAGTGTGGGCCTAGGGTTCTCAGACCCCCCCAAAAAAAAGGAGTTTCCATTCCATAATTTTATCTATAAAGTGGTTTAATAATAAATTTTTTGTCCATTTGAAGGTAGGTTTCTCTCATTAATTTATTGAATAATTTATTTATTCATTATAAAAAATATAATGAATAAATATTTGGGTTCATTAACAAATGTGGAGAAGTAGTGGAATTTAATTGGAGGGGGAGACACTTATTTTTTATCTATAGAATTTAATGTGGGAGAAATATTTGAGAGGATACGACTTGGATGAGAGTACTCTGAATAAACAGTGTTTGAATATTTTTAATATATTATGATTAAAAGTATTCTAAATGATATTAATTTCAAATAATTGTTTTGGTGATAAAGTTTTAATTTTACTATTCTTTTTCATAATAATTATGACTCATTTGAGTTTTGAGTGAATTATTTTAAATACATTGGATATACTATGATATTAATTCCCATTTATAAAGATGTTTTTAAAGGATTTTTTAGGGTTATGATGGCAGTTTTTGATTAAGTTATCAACAAACCCAAAGAAGTATATAGTTAAGAAATAATCAAGTGGGTATTTATTTTCTATGTTTTTTGTTAATAATAACTGTAAATACTTAAAAAAATCAAAATTTTAATGTTAATTGTTGTTATAATGTTTAATATATTATAAAATAAGATACAAATATTTTATATAGTGATGTAAAAATAACACTGTAATGTAATTAAAACTACACCATGATTTTTTGGCAACATTATAAATATTAGGGATGAAAATTGCACTATATATATTTATGGACTAATTTTAGTTGAAGTAAAAAAGAATTATTATTTTGTTAAAGTTTATAATTACACTTTTATTTTTTTTAATGATGTATTGTGAAGAATTATTTAGGGTTTGGCTTAGTGGTAATCACCTCATAACCCTACATTGAAGGTTGGGAGTTCAAATCCCATAGAGTGTAGGTACTGTAGCATCATTTTGTAGTGGAAATGTAGTAGGGGAACTGTAGCAATGTCAGGAGGGACTGTAGCAGTGGCGAGTACTGTAGCAAGTACTATAGTAGTGGTGGTACTGTAGCGAGATTGTAGCAATTAGGGTACTATAGAATTACTATTCACATAATATACCTCGAGCCAAAATTTCGGGCCTATGGTCCGTGTAATGGGTTTTATTCCCATTGGGCCTTCAGGAAAAAGTATATATAATGTATTAAAGTGACTCGTTGAGTGGGTTATCCCTTGGGGAGGTATGACCTGCCCTTTGAGCATGGGTGTGTATAGTGTGTGTGTATGTGTTTAATGTATTTATACCCCCAAACACCTAATATAATATAATATATTATGAATAATGAATACAAGTTATTGAATTAAAGGAAGGAGATAATGTTGCAATAGACTATCAAGATTTAATGATACTATTTGTTCTTGAGAGAGTGAATGTAACTTTTTATTATATTGCTTTTGGTTATGTGGCATGTGAAGGTTTTAATGTTTATATATTATAAATTTTTCACCTTGTTAATTTTTTATCACATAATAATTATGTCTATATATATTTTGATTAATTAGAAACATGAAATTTAGTATATAGATTTTGTTGATTTCATGATTTTAAAATGGATATGGATTTTAATACACACCATTGTAATGTTTTTGGTTTCATAATAATAGAGTATGTATCTATGGTTTTTTAAAAACATTAATTCCTTCATGTTTGGAATTATTGTGATGAGATTGGGAGATATAATTAAACCATATTATATATTTTTTAAGTATTTATTAAAGGATAAAAATAGTTTTCAATATCATATTAGAAGGGAAACCAGGTTAAGATATTATCCATTGATCATATCTCAAGAAATAAAGAAATAGAGAAACAAAGATGTCGTCAAAAAACAATGGGATGTGGGGGGAATTTACCAAGAGAAATATTCTAGAAATTTTGGGATTAATAGAATTTTAAAGAAATATAATGAATATGTAATGAATGGAATGGAGGGTGATCACAAACATAATGAAGATGGATATAATTGTAATATTAATGGGGGTATAATTCATCCAGGTTTTCATAATTGAGTTATATATATTTTTACTTGAATATCAGTGACTCATTCTTATATAGGGGACTACTGAACATTAATGTGTTAGTTTTTATAATCATAGAGGTATAGTGAGATATCTGTAAATCATATAAAAGTATTCTTATTATTGAACTTTGGTACATTAAAACATTACTATTGTATTCTCTTTAGATTTATCCTGATACAGGTGAACTATGTTAAATTTGATGTGTCATGTGCTTTATTATTTCTATATTTAGTGAAAAAAGAGTTTTGTTCCTACTAAAAATGTAAGTAGATCATTATAGATGGGTTATATTTCAATTATACATACCTTGATTTTCTCTAATCATAGATTATAGCTCATATGTAGAACTCGTAGGCATGCACATCACCCTTTATGACAATTGGTAATGGTTAGTTAATAATATGATCTAGATTAAAAAAATTCCTAGAAATATAATGAATTAGGAAATACTTATTCTATATTTATTATGAATATATACCAAGTATAAAATATAATATTTCATGGGGCTATCTACACTCAATGAAAATTAGTCCTTAGTGTTATCAAATGTTTTTCTTTTGATCTGTTTTTTTTCTTCTCCCAACTCCCCTTCATAACTTGTAGCTTCATTTAATTGTTCTAGATAGTTGGAAAAGGATAATTTGACTTCTATCAACTAAATTACATTTATTTTTAACTTCCAGTATTATTTCTCTATAATATAGATCTCAACATCATTTTGTTTTTAGTTAATACTATACAATGCTCACCTCATCATCCAAGTTAATATCAGTTGATCAAGATAAATAATTCCAAAATTCACTTCTTCCATTAAAATAATGAATTAATTATTTATAATACATATTTGATATAAACTGAAAATATGGTTCTCCCTAAAATCAATTTTCATATATATTTTTATTTCCCTGTGTCACATCTAGTTTTTGTTAAAATCTCAATAGATCTTTCTTTTTCCAAAACAGAAGGATTACTTTCAAGCCTAAAATTCCATGTTATTATAAGATATTTTAGTTATGTTTCATATGTTTTCATTATATAATGACTTATCCTTCAAGCACACCAATCCTTCATCTGTTTGTCTTAATGAAAGAAATGTGATTTTGGAATTATTATGTTTTTTAACCCAATTATAATATTGAATTTTTTTATGAGTTTTTTTGTTATTTTTTATATTTATACCACATTAAAATCACTTTTAATCCAATCACATTACTTTTTATTGTATTTATCAATCTATTTTAATATATTATTCTTTTTCTAACATTGATTTTAAATTTTGATAAAATCACTATTATGTTAAATATATGGATTAACAACTTCTTTTTGATGATCTATTCAGTATTTGAGGATCCAATTTTCCTAACATAAAACATTGAAAGAAACACATATTATATATATGATTTAAATTTATTTAATTCATATTTACATAGAGAATATTTATGATCATATTCTTGTTTTATCAAATTTATTATTCTTCAGAATTTTATCCCTAAGTTTATTCTAAAAAAATATTTATTATTTGATTTTCTAATAGATAGTTTTATTATATTTCTTCATTGATATGCTTTTTCATCCAACTAATATTCATTTGCTTAAGTAATTCTTAATTATACATGGAAAAAATTTTCAAATTTAAATCAATATAAGTTCTTGATTCCGGAAAAAATATTTTATACACATTAATTTATTCATAGTAAGTGGAATAAGTAAAAAGATTCATATTAATCATATATTTCAATGAAAAGCTTCACTTTAGTCCAAAATGCTATCATTGTTTTTGATATATGAATTTTTATAACTTTTTTATCTAGAATCATCTCATAAGTAGATGATTTATTTTTAAATCATATAATTTTACATGATTATGTTCCTGTAGATTAATTACTAACAATTTTTCATTATATTGAGGTTGAATCTATATAATGAATTTTTAATAAATTATAAATATCATTTATATTATGTTTAATAATATTAAATTATTTATACACATTGATAGTTTTATTGAATAATTCATTTACTATTACATTTAGATACATCTTTAAACCTCTAATCATGCTATATAGTATTTGTATCTTAGTATTTTTTTTAATATGCATTTATTTTGTAAAATTTATCCAAAATTTTCATTAAGGGAATGATGATAATCCCCTTTTCCACTACTTTAATAATAGATTTATAAATAAAGAACCTTTTTCTTTTAAATCATTCCATGTAAATTATAGTATTCTTTGATTATTGTTTCTCTTATTTTATCACTAATTATTATTTCATGCATGATAGAGGAATAAAATATATAATCCATGATATTAAATATATGAGTTCATCCACTAATTTAGTATTTGATAGATCGTCCACTAATTATTGAGACTCCTCAATCATTTACTGATATTTTTTATTATTATTAAAAAAATAAAAATAATAATAAAATGAATATAATACACAAAAATATCCTTTTTATATTATATCATAATATAGAACCAATTTTTAAATAACATTGGATAGAAAATATAGGGGTAAAATTGATTTGATCACTTATTTTACATATATCAAGCTCCTTTTTTTGATATTTTACTCTTGATAGGAAAAATAATATTTTTTTCACTTTACAATTTTAACTCACAGATGCTAATTATAAAAATCAAGAAACTAATTGTAATGATTCTAATACATGCACTCTAAATTATGGAATTTATCATAAAACGTTTCATGCATATATGGTATTTTATTCCATATAAAACAAAAATTAACTATATGATTACAATATTTTATATTTAATATCAAAATTACCCTTTGAATATTTTTGGGTTGTGTGTGTTGATTAGGTTGTTCAAGTAAATTAAAAAGGATCATAAAAAGTTTTGAATAAGGATAATGGAGTTTTTCTAAAAGTTAAAAGGAGTTTTATTAATTATATATTTATGATAGAAATTAAATCATGATATCCTAGGTTATTCCAAGAGTAGGTGATATCAGGACAACGTCTTCTGGAGTATAGTACTTTGGTGAGTGGTTTATTCCATGAAGGGGTTCATGTGAGAACTAATCTCTAGGCACATCAATGATGATCGATTATCTCACATCGTGAAATATTATTTCACATCGTTAGGGAAGTTTAAGGGAAAATTGAAATTCCATACGGAAAAGGTGGTCAATATGTAGAATTTTATATGGGATGATTAATGTTCTTGAAAGAGGATATGTAAATATTTTCCCATTACCTATATACCTTTCCAAAGTGGTTAGTCTATATAAAGGAATTCCATGGGATGAAATCTATATATTAGATCCCTTTCTTTTCCTTAAAAATTAATCTGGTATGTATTCCTTATTTCTGTCATGGGATGAATGGTCATTTCATGAATAAGTTTAGGAATATTTCAATTATTTTTCATATTTAGTGGTTTCCAAACCATAGTGAGAAGTTGTGATGTACTATTCTTATTAAAGGTAGATTTTTATATTACCATGATGATCAGTTTTTTGTGGTGAAAAACATAAATGGTAGAGGTTGCAGATTACATTTTGTGGAGGTTCTCATGGAAGTTGCGATATCAAGTCATAATTTTAAAAGGAATTTTGCATCACACTAGGGTATTAATACTGACATTATGAATTGTTCAAGTCAGATGATTTCCATATTCATACAACCTATCATTAAAGTATGAAATTAGGTATTTCAATAGGGATATTTGACTCAATTTTAATGGTGGTTATTGAACAAAATATTCCAATTTTATTTCATTGAATTGAAGAGTAATATAAAAGGACATTAGTAGATTCTATCTAGAATACAGATATATCATTCATTAAAAAATATAGAAATTTGAATCAACATAGGGATCTAAAGAGTAATTTTATACCCATATCAGAATATTAGAGAAGAAAAGAAGGCATATCTTAGATGTTGTAACTATAGAAGTTCATGGAATTTATTCTATTGAAAGTGGAGTGAAATAAAACACCATTGAAGGGATGATTATATTCTTGGTTCGTAGAGATCAAGGACATTTCTATTGGATTAGAAGAGATCCTTTTGATTAAATGAGAGTTTCAGGTTCCTTATTTTTTAGGGTTGTAAACCTAGGGGTTAATTGCAGAGTCTCGAAATTTTAAAGAAAAAGGAGTGTGTATAGATTTTCTAGTATAACATCACACCATTAATTTATGAAAATTGGATTACATTTGCTTGGGTGAAGAATTTAACATTTTTATGACCCTCTTTGTTTGATTTATATATTTATATCCATTATAGGGATATATGTGTTCCTTTTAATAGTGGAACATGGTTTTTGGAGAGGGTCATTTGGAGAGATCAAAATTCCCTAATTCACCTCATAAGATATTTTCCTTTCTTAGGGCCAAAATTTCATATCAAAGATGAAGGTTCTTAGAGAATTATTCTCTCACTAATTTTATGGTAGGGGTTATTAACCACAAATGAATTATGGTCTTTGGTGATAATAATTTATGGTTTTTGGAAGAATCAGTTGAAATTCTATTTCTGGTCATTTGAAATGAAAGTATAAATCGAATCTATATATGTGTTTCTAACCATAGTTTAGAGATCAAAAATATTAGGGAAATATCAAATGGATCTAGATTTTAATGCCAAAGGATTCAATGTTTTATGAGGAGTTTTTAACAATGAAATATACATGAAGGTATTATTGGATAAATCCATATATTCTATGTGGTACAAATATATAAATATCTATAATGGTGATTCCATGGTAAATAAAGATAGATTATAGGTTCTATGGTTCATGGTTTAGGATTTAATAATTCACACCAATTACCCATTGATTCATTATTTATTTTGGTAAAATGTTATTTAAAAGGACATGAATACACTCAGAGAAACCTTTAATGATATCAAGATCATGAAGTGGATACTGAGAATATTTCCACTAAAATAAAATGTGAAGTTGTCAATTCTTGAAAATTGTTTCTTAGTGGAGGTGATGTTGGCTAGTCTTCAAAAAACTCTCAAGGAATATAAGATTATGAACAATGAAAATGATTCCTTTATAGGGGATAATTTTATGTAAGTGTCTTTTAGAGAAATGAGAAAAATAAAAGTAGAGGATGTTTTTAAAAGATAGATTAATATATGAGGTCATATATTTATATTACTAAAATATTAAAAATGGAAAAGTAAATTAAAAGGAAATATTTCAGTCACTAGCTTCCATGGTGGAAATGTTGGGAATCTATTGGAAGGTTTCTAAAGAAATTTCTTGAAAATGATGAAGTTGAAAAATATGAGAAGTATTTATCTATAGGTTTTAAAATATAGAGGATTTGACAATAAAAATTATTCAAAAACAATAATATAATTTAATAAAAATAAATTAGATTAGAAGAAACAACAATTGAATTAGTATAGGACTATAGGGAAAATAATAACGAAGGCCTTTCAAATATCACAAACAAATAATTTTTTCACAAAAGGGAATGTTTTTGAGTGGCCTTTTCAAACCCTCCAAACCCAAAACCACCCTCCCCACGAAGAGGTCATCCAAAAAACCCAGTCATGAAGGAGTCATTTCTAGCCGATATGGAAGAGCATCCCATGGGGTAACAATTCGATCAGAGATGGTTCGACATATAAATCTGCCGGCTATGTGGTATGCACCCTTCGACCCACCCAGTGTGACACTGGGTGACCTGACAAGGTGAGTGGATCATGGGAGGAAAAAATTCCCCCAAGAGAAGGCTCCCAGGAATCGAACCTTGTATCTCACTAAACACAGTTTTTATGGCCCTCGACCTTGTACCACTACACCACCGCCAAAGCAGTTATCACATCTAAATATTAATTAGAGTAAATGTTGTTGAATGTGATAAAGTTGTGGGAAGATTAAATCTTAACAATGATATCATGACATATATTAAACAAAATGCTGTTTTTAGGTCTAGGACGATGAAATAAAATTGAGTGGTATGAGATTCCAAACATCATGAACTACAATAAAAATATCTTATTTAAATATTAAAATAAAAGGACTTAAATACAGGGATCAAAAAACATATAGAATAAAAATAATACCAAGATAAAAATAAAAAAAAATAAGGCCCAAAATATCAATTTATTACTGATAATATGAAATATAGTACCAAAATAACTAACATTCTTAAAAGAGAAGTTGTGATGATGTGATTAAACCACAATGATTGAGAAATAATTTAAACTCCCAACAAGAAATCAGGGTGTTTGAGTATATGGGAAGTTTAAATAGCTAAATATGTATTAGAGGAGTAAATATAAAAGTTGGATAGTTTTCTATATGTGAAAAGGTTCAAAAATAAAGGCTTATTTATTGATAGTATTGGTCGCATGGATAGATTATTAATAATTGATGTTGAACCCTGAACACCCACATGCTAGAAATTGGTTGATTTGGATGACCCATTAAATACACTCAATTTAATATATATATATATATATAATAAAATACACAAAATAGTACACCTCAAATCTAGTTTTGTTTTTATAAAAAGTTATGGAATGCCTGATATGTGTCTTTCATTTTAAAAGGCATTTAGAGGATCTAGAGAAACAAAAACAGAAGATTATAAATCCCTAAACTCTATATGGTTCTTATTACTATTTTTTTATATAACTATTATAGAAAAATATTTGTGAATTTTTTAAAATGTGTGAAATGATATGTTCTAAAGGAGAGCTAGAAAATGATATTTCTATAGTTGGAAGCATCATCAAGCGAGATGGAAAATTATAATAAATTTTTAAATTTTCAAGATGCGGTTGATTCAAATGAGATGGAGAAAAATCAATCTCATTCACCAATAAAGGAATAAAATTAGTGAATATATAAAAATATTAGAGGAGAATGTTATATAAATATCATTAAAATAAATAGATTTGGTTCGAGTATTGATCTGTGATAGTGGATGCACTTCACATACAATAATAAATTAAATTTTATTCATAGGGAATTCTTTCAATAAAGTAGGTGTCATTTCATTTGGTAATGATGATGGTTTAACAACTATTGGTTGCATAAAATCAAAAATCAGAGGTGAATACTTGTGATTCTTGGATTTCTTGGTGAATAAGGGCTTATTTCATAATCAACTAAGTTTAAATCAACTATATGACTCAAGGAATGTGGTCAATTTCACCAATATATCTTTCATCATGAAATAAATAGATTATTCAACTGTGATTCGAGGAAATTGAACTAATGATATTCTCTACCATATTTGTGGACAAGAATATGTGTTTTCTCTGATTGAAGGAGAATATAATGAGTTTTGACACACAAGGTCTGGCCACATGTTCCCAGAGTACTTGGAAAAATTATTTAGCAAATATGGAGGTTATGATATATAAAAAAACTCATGTGATCATAGTCACAAGGGTGATTCTTATCAAAATATTAATATCATTTGGTAGACTTATAGGCTAGAGGAAATTAAATTAGTGAGACTTGTTGACTTGGTACACATTGATGTATGTGGGTCAATATCACATAAATCCAAGTATAGAAAAATTTATATATAAAAATAATTTATGACTAAGGTATGATGCCTTGGATGATGATGATCTCCTATAATTATCATGTTTTATAGTGTATTAAAAATAATTGTATATTAGTGGAGAAGATGCTCAAGTTTAATAATAATAAATTCTAAACTAATAATGGTATATAATTTACTAATGATCATTTGGAATATCATTTTTAAAAGAACATGATAAGGTACTAAGATTTGTTAGTGAGGCCTCCATAATAAAATGGTGTTGTTGGGTAGAGGAATTGGATAAACAAAAACATGTCACAAATGATACTCATTGAGAAAACAAATTAGATATTTACCTGAGTTAAAGGTTATTATATTAGTCTATATTTCCAAAAGGGATTTTATATTTCTGAATTAAGAGAATACATCGTATGATATGTGTTATGGGAATAATCCAACACTGATGTACTTTAAAATATTTTGAATTAAGTACATTATTCTCAATAAAGATAAGAATCATATGTTTAAATATTGTGCAAATTAAGTCATTTTTCATTATTAATTATCAATAAGAAAGGAATTCAAGGACTATAAAAAACTGTTTTTTAAAATCATTGAATGTCAAGATGTCACATTTATTGAAATATAGAAGAATACTCCACATAGTGTGCATATTTTATAGTATTACAATGGTTAAATTTTAGAAGGAAGCCTTACTGAAGATAGTGGACAAAGGGGGGAAATGGGGTTGAGGTAGATTCATGAGAAGAAAAAAATGATGATGAACTCAATGTAGGATCCATAGCAACAAATCGGTTATGAAGATAAGTTGAGATCAATGATGAAAATGTCATTGTTTTTCGTACAGTTTTGGTGCAAACAATAAGGTTGAGTAATACATAAGAAACAACTATCTTATCTCATAAAGATATTAAGTGTTCTGATGTAGCATCCCAAGATAGTAATTAGGACAAAGAAATATATTAATAGGTTGTAAATTAGTAATAAGAAATTGTTCCTAGGTCAGAAGAAAAAAATATCATAGGCACCAAATGGGTTTTCCATAAAAAACTCAATAGAGATGACAAGAAGATTAATAACATAGAATAACTAGTGTGAATGGAGTATTCCCAAATCAAAGGTGTTGATATTCATGAAACATTTTCCCTCAATTACTGCTTGGAAACTATTCATCTATTCTAGGTTATTTTAGTGAAAATAAAGTTCATGGTGTACCAAATAGACTTCAAATCAATATTCCTTAATGAATTAAGAGAGGTGAAATTATACACTTAGTAGTTAAATGGTTTTATTATTGATAATGATAAGGAAAAATATATCAATTTAAGAAGTTCTTATATGGAATAAAATAAGCACATAGGGAATAATATTCTAAGCATTAATGATACTTTATAATGCTTGGATTCCTATAAGGTTGAGTTGAACAAAATTTCTACATTAATAAAAATAATTATCAGAATATTTTGGTACTCAATTATATGAATGGAATAAATTTTTATTGACCAAATGAAGAATAATGACATTTTTTTAAAATATGAGATGTATTATTTTGAAATGTATATGAGAGGGGATTTAGTATATTTTTATAGTTTAAAATTAACAAAACCTAAAAAATTAATGCATCTAACATTTATTTTTCAATCCATATTTTCTAAAGAGACACAAATAGTGATTAGAATAGAGAATTCTATACTGATTAAAAAAATGGATGCCTAAATGAAGTTATTAATGGATGATTATGTAATAAAGGTAAATGTAATGAAATTTTATAGTTCATTGTATGCCTACTATACCTAACAGTGACATGACCTGATATTGAGTTTTCTACATGTCAAGACACATTGTACTAATGATTTTCCCATGGAATTCCACCTTTTATAAATGAATAATATTTTTCATTGGATATTGGGGCATGGAGGCATTAGATTATGGATTTATAATTTTTTAGGGGTTCTCTTTTTTCTCCTAGAATTATTACTTCCTAACATCTCTTTATAATCGGTGATCAACCATCATTCATTCATAAATATTTCACTTAATATTGAATAAAAAAATTATCCAGTATCTAGTTAGCAGAGGAGTTTGATCCGTACATTTTGAATACTTTGGGATCAAAAATATTGATGCTTCATAATTTTACAAATTTTATTATCCACTGTATAACATGGATCCCTAATTGATAATCTTTTTATATCGTTACATCCTAACCGAGTTTAGCTTCCTTATATACCACATTTGTAACCATTGTCTACCTATGCACTATGGTTTGTAATGAAAGGGGTTTTATCTATCATAGATATAAAATATTTATTATTTTATGAATTTATAAATGATTCAAAAATTATTTTATGAGTAATAATGTACTTGTTTTTTGTGGAGTTTCCTTGAGGGTGATTTTAAGAATCTTATTCAGTTCAAATCCTTTGATCTGTTTTTATACACATTATTTTCTAATTTCAAGTAGTGTATTGAAGAATACTAGGTTTGTAAAATTCTTATATTAGTAAGATGTTGGGTTATGCAGTATTCAAGAAACACTACCTTCACTCTGAGACTAAATAATCCATGTTCAATCATAATGGAATGGTGATGTCCATGGTTACTGAGATAATCTATTTTATATAATATATTTATTTATCTCTATCCATTCCCAAGATCCTTAATAACCAATTTCTTGAAACAATTTGTGATCACATAGGGCCTCAAAGACTTTGGGTTGGATATATTTCGTCCTAGAATAAGGATACAATTTAATGCTAGAAGCACTTATGGACTTGGAGATATGAGGGTAGGTGGTGTTATTAGAGATCCATGAAGCTTGGTTTTGATATCTATCAATTCTATCTATAGTCATGTAAAATATATTTTGGAACCAACCTAGTCCATACACACTAATCTATCATTGAGAAAAATTTATGACCAAACCTTGTACATGGTGGAAATTGACAATACATTGGTGGAAAAATTATGGTCGGGCACCTACCTCCTTATTGTTCAGTTACCTCTTAAATTATGGATTATGGAAATATACTAAGAAAGATATTGAGGTTTTTCATACATTTTGTGAGGTAAAAAATTTATCTAGTAGTCCTTCTCCTATGGGTGATTTAGAAGAACCTCTAAAAATATTTTCTAGTATTGGATCCCTACCCTATGTATGTAAGGATTCAATTCTTAGAGATTCTCTTGGATTTTATTATTATAGGACTCAATGAGACAGGTTTTGGTATATATTCCTTCTAATAAAATCATTATGATTTTGAGGTAATGAAAATTCTTCATTATATAAACTTTATTATGTATTTTCAATATTTTTATCAATAAAACCCATAAAATGAGTTGTTAAGATAATGTGAAATAATTAAGACTTCATTTCAATAAATGAAATAGTGTATCTTTGAGGATATGTTTTTTTTAAATAATCAAGACTTCATTTTAATAACTAAAATAGTGTTTTATTATATTTAGACTACTCATGCATGTACTCAATTAGTTTAAAAGAAAAGATATCAATATGGTGGATTTAATGTAAAATATCTTATTATAATCAGTTTTTATATCTCGAGTGCTATTAATATCCATAAAACTCATCCCCATTACTAAATGAAAAATAAAATCAATATAATTTAGTAATTAAACAAAGGGAAGGTTTTACGAGGTGTGGTGGAGTTGGGGTATATGTTAAGACAATTTTAGGTTGCAGACATCACACCAAAGGCACTACCCAATGATAATTTTGAGAGGAATCAATTGGATTTTCAAATCCACCAGTCATCAACTATATATAAGTTTTGGAGAAGAGGTCCCCATTGTAATTTGGAAATATATATTTATAAAATGTCATGTTGATTCTATAGAATTAAAAATTTGGATTTATAGCACGGTTTTATGAATATTTAAAAAAAATATTTTTGGGTTTGTTGATAAAGGGGTGTATTTTTTATATGATTTTTTTGGGAGAATATTTCCTTTATTGGATATAATATATTAGAGTTATCTTTTTAGTTCACAAATAGGGAGTTATACCATGATGGTTTTTTTTATATGGAAGCCCATAGGAATGTTAATTCAGAGGGTGAAGGTTGTTTTTTATGTCATGAAGATCAAATAAGTGTTTCCATGGGAAATGTTTCATTTAAATTTTTTTTATAATAATAATCATGACTCATATGGGATAAGAGAGTATTATTAGTTATTTATTGATACACTCTATGAAGTAAAGAGGTTTCATTATATGTTCCTGGTTATTTTTATATTATTTATAAGAATAAGTACTAAATCTAGTTAGAAGGATTTCTCATAAAATTATATGGGGGATATTGATAACAAGAATCATATTGGATGCTTCTAGGGTTATCTTTTATGAAATATTTATTTAAGGGACTTCCAAAATAGACAAAAATGTTTTGAATATTGCTAAATGTTTTTTATAAAGAGATGAATATAGATGTATAATTTTTATCTTTAGGATTGAAATCACACCACGACATCTTAGGTTATTACATTAGAATACTATTCTAGGATGACTTGTTTTGGGAGTCAGTGTCATTGGGGTGTCTTCACACTATGAAGGAGACCCCAATGAAATTGGGATTCATGGAATTCAATGATGATCTGGCCATTTACATATAGGATGTGTGGGTTATTCCATGAGTAATGTTTTTAGGAATATGGAAAAGTAATATGTGTGAGGTAGTCAATATGAAATATTCTACATGTGAGGCGTAAGAGTCTTTAGGGATGGAAACGTAAGTATTTTACTTTGAACTATATAACTCTCTATATTTATCAAGCTATGGGAAAGATGTTCAAGCCAAAAATTCATTATATATAAGTCATTCCTTTTCTAGAGAAGTGAAATTCATACATAAGAGTTATTAATATTGTGGGAGGAATATCCAATCAGGGTGAGGCTTATGAATATTTCCACAGTTTTTCCTATTTGGAGGATTCAAATCTATAGTGAGAAGTCACATCATGTTTTTTGGGTTAAATTAGGAATCTAATATTACCTCTAACATGTTTTTTGTGTGGATGTGAGCTCAAAAACTCAATAGTTTTTTATTAAAATATATAATGGATAGTTTCATGCTGTCAAGGTACCCGTGGAGGTAGAAGTACATGGTTGTGGTTTCAAAAGAAGTTTATCATTACTTTGGTATATTAGTAATAATATCTTAATTTGTTTTAGTAATAAGATACCTATATTTTTATATCCTATATTCAATTAAGGAAACCTTTTACTTTTAAGTTTCCAAAGGATCATGTAGTCCCAATTAGAGGGAGGGTGAATCAAGTGTGCCTTATTTTTACAAAATTATTTTCTTTTCGTAAACCCCCTTCAAACCTATGTCACCTGTTAGGATGAGTGGATCCTTGCAGAATGTAAATAAAAAAGCACATAGTATTTTTACAAGGATCGGTACTAAGACCTAAATCCTTTTTGCAACCAGTTATACCCCAGGTTAAAGATTCTCCATTATATGTAGATGGTTTCAAAATGGAAAATACAATTCCCTTCAACAATGATCCCACAGTGTTCTGCTCTAGAGTCACACTAGACATCACAAGTTCCCACCTAAAAAAGTGACTCGTAAGTCCCACAGAAGGATATTTATACTACATCCCAAAGTGTTACCATAATCCCATCAGTCTTCTCTAGAGTCAAACTGGAGACTTCTTCTACTTCAGAGTCTCACTAAATAATTCCTCAATCTTGAGTCACACAATATATGATCTAATGATAGGATGATCTATTGATCATCCTCTACGAGATTACTGGATCAATATGATCTATTTAAAATTCAATAACCTTTTCACTGGTGCTTTTATTTATCAAACAATACTGATCACCTGAAAATGGTTAGTTTCCTCAGTACAAAACTGCTTGGGAAATTCTTTATTCTACTGAATACACAATCTCACTGATCACTGAAAAACTCGAAAATAAAATTCTTCTAATATAATCATTCTCTAGCTTCTGTCTCAAAACACTGAACACTAAATATGCAATTTATATTAAATGTGTAATCCTTTAAACATCATAAACCTATATAATACACTACATAGTCTTCTAAAAATAAAATTTTTAATAATACAAATGCACAGACTTCACACTTTTATGCATGCATTATTTCATGTGAATACATGTGTTGTATAATACAAACTATTTTCACTATCTCATTTACTTCTTCACTGCCTCATAAAATGTATATTGTCTTAGCACATACACAATATACTATCTCATTGTTTCTTCAAGTGATGTGCATGAGCTTACTCACTTTCATGCACACAATATTCATTGTATACTTTGTATGGACTTCTAAATTTATTTTCACCCAAAAAGAATACACACACATTGGTTATGTTCTATGTGAGGGTATCAAGCATGTGGATATGCACTATAACTTGATTTTTCCTCATGCGCACAACTCCTTCACACAAAACAGGATGCTCACTATTCAAATATTAGCAGTGTATGCGCACAATTCAAATACTTCATGCAAGTATGGTATGCACTGTCTCCTTTGTGCAAACCATCATGCAGGTATAATGCATCGGATTTTGATGCTTCATGCAAAATAGGAGATATGTGTGAAAATTATCACACTACCTTATATGGATTCATAGTATCAATTCATCAAAGGGATATTTTGAGAGTGTTAAACACTTATTGAAGTCCTATGGATCCCTCTTCTCCTTTGCATAAGATTATAATAAGGGAAGGCTTGTCCTTCACGAACCATAGGGGTCATAGTGTCTCTGTTTTCTTTAGAAAATGAGAGAACATATTAGTTCAATAGAAACAAAAAATGATCTCACCCATGGGTATTTATAGGCAACACTCCACCAATATGCACACCAACTTTATTTTGGTTTCACGACAACTTGAATCACCAACAATGAAATTATCACATTTCATTCCCATTATTTTTTTCTTCGGTTTGAACTTTTTTATATGATGAAAACAAAGTTTCATATGACTTAAATAAAGTTTGGATCTTTAGAATAATGAAATGATGTTTGAATGTCTCAAATAAATCTTCAGATGAAATTTCATAGAGATCCCAACGCACAAAAACCCTCAAGTGAGCTCGAGGTAGAATATGAGCTCATCCCCATGATCGAACAACCTAAAATATTTAATTGAATAGCTCTATTTCCTTTTTCTTTTTAAAATAGAGCTACAATACCCAGATATCACTGATACCACATTGAAACAAAACGAATTTGAGAACTTCTTTATAATACAATGCATAGTCGCTTTATCCTAGAATTCTTTACCAAATGCTCACTTAACATGCCGGAATCACCTCGTGTCAGCACTCTCTTCTATTATTGTTTTTTTCTATATGATAGCTCACCACTGATCCCATGCGCCTCTATAGTTTTCCCATGCATAATTCTCTACCTCCATACAATCTTGGCTGAGGTTTCACCTTCCCACCTCAATAGTGGTGCAGGTCCTCCAATTGATGATATGGTCGGATATTTTTTCACAAATCCCGACAAAAATAATATTCAAGGAAACTAAATCCAAATTCCATATTAAGTTAAAGTCCAAACTTCTCACAACTACACCACAATTTTCTTATTTAGAAAGGATAAATTCCCTCTCTCTCTCATTATTCTAGTGTGTTAAACATTGTGTTAATTCAAAAAACTAATGACACGTGTATTTTGTACTTAAGATCAGATTTGCAATCGTCACATTTATAAATCATTGAATTTTTATCATCTTAACTGATTGAAAACACTTTTCACTTCAAAAAACTACTTGGGTTCTTCAATCTCCCCTTGTGGATTTATTGTCAATACCCACTTAATTTTAAAATTCAATGAAATATTCTCCTCCTATTGGAAATAAATCCAAATATATGAGTATGGGAAGGAATTCCCATATCCAAAATTCAAATTTTAAGAAAATCATATACTCTTCTAACACTTACAGTCTCATTTACTCAAGATAAGGATGGAATCACGAATATATTAGAAATGAGATAAAACTATCTAAATCTAATTCTATATGATCAATTATCTGTTTAGAAAACAAGAGTGATCAAATTTAACACCAAAGTTTTAAATGAATTTAAGTATATGATACCAATGTTAAAACCTCTTATTGGGGGTTGCCAAAATATTTTCAACCAATCTCCTACATTCATCTAAAAATACAAATTAAAAACATTCAAGTGTAAGAATTCATTTCCCATTTAAAATTTCCTTTATCTTTTATCATCAAATAAAAAATATCTCCATTTTATAATTGATTAAAATAAGAAAATGAAACCAATATACCTCAATGATGAAAATATTCAATTTCCAACCATTTAGCATTTAGAATTATCAGATTCATACCTCACTATAGATTCTAATGTTCATAAGATATCAACTAAGATATAAATATCTAATGATTGATCTTCTGTGCTTCCTCTCAAGATATGCACTCAAAACTTCTTCATCATGATTGGATTTCTTCAAGAGTAAACTCCAAACATCTTCTAAGAATATTTGAAATGTTATAAAAAAACAAAATGATGCCAATAGCCTTCCATTATGGAAAACTTTATAATTGTAAGATATTCATAGTTTTTATCAAATTTTGGTATCCCCTGGAATAAATGATTTACCTTCAATACCCTTTATGAAAATAAAACACAATGTATATGGGAATAAGATGGTTATTCAATGATCCTTAGTTAGTGAAACATGGATGACATTTTCTTCTCAACCCAAAAATATTCTTAAATGAAAAATGATTCTTTACGTTTTCTAACAAAGAAATTTTATTTTTCTATACTTGTTCCAGTTTTCTTACCTCTTCCAACTATTCTATCCATATATTCAAGCATTTTTTAGAAACATGATCAGTCTTCACTTTGTGTGTTGACTTCTTTTTCCCAATACTAAAAGTCACAAGTGTTTTCCCTTTCTTCCTCAAGAATTCCTATTTTCTAGAAAACCATGTCAAACATTTTTTACTAATATGTATAGACATATTACACATTTCACACACAACTTTAGAAATTATCAAGTTACCCTTTTTATGAAAACTATAATACTTTTTATCAGAGATGCATTTCACTAAATAAATATTGTAGTTTCTCTTCTAGATTGATCCTTTGTTTGATTCCATCTTTCTTTCTTTAGTATTGATGTTCATGGACAATTCACAATAGTCCATGATGTGAACTCTTCTACCAAAATAAAAGAATCTTTTCTTTGGTGTGTCACTCTCACATTTTTCATTAAAAAATTATTAGTATTTGTTTGTTTAACAACCTTCTTCTTTTGTTAATATCCCAAGGATAACTTATTATATTCATTTATTACATCATTCACCTTTTATTGTGGTGTTATATTCATATCAACAGATGACTTATGAATGATTGGTACATACTATCACTCATCATAATAATTACCACTCTTGTTGCAAATATCATAGAAATTTTCAAACTAATCATATATGTTCTTAATAAACTAGTTCGCTTCCTATGAGTTATGCTTCTATTGTGCAGGTTTCCACTTCTCTTCATCATTTCTCCCCATAAATATAGTCATTCTATAATTTTCATACAATGAAATATTTCACCAAAAATTAATTTCATGATTCCAAAACTTTCGACAACACCAACATTAGCCAACAAATATTGATTTCCTCTTTTGTGACACATAATATAGTCATTTTCATTTTTCTGCTTTTTGGTAGCACAATTTTTATTATGGTATTTCTTCAAGAAATAATAATTTCTATAGTTTTTCATATCTATCTTTGAATATGTAATAGATTTCTGGGAATCTTTATTCACACATTTTTGTCCATATCTTAAAGTTAAATCAGCACTAAACATAAAAATTTAATTAGTACACATAGATTTATCTAAACAAAGGGTTTCCTTCTTCAATGAGCCTGTAATAAATTTTTCCTTGGATAATATCAAGCTCTTCATTCCAATATATTGAGTCCTTTCAAAAATAGGATTCTCATCAGATGAAAAATTGGTAATGATTATTTTCTCAAGATCTTGGGAAGTCTCATCTTTTGTCACTTGCATGTTTCTTAGTTTCACTTCTAGTTAAATACATTTTAAGTTGAGAGAAATATTCTCAACTTAAACTTACTTCATGTTTTCTTCCCAAAAAAATCTTTATCTTCTAAATCTCATCTTCATGTATCTGATTTTCCTTCAGCAATAAATTGTCAATCTTCTTGACTCTTTCTACTTTATCATTCAACTGAGCATCTTTGAAGTTTATAGATGTATTATATATCTTTTAAAGTGCATGGATAAATACTGTAAAGACCATTTCAAAAACATATTTCTCACAAATATTAATTTTTCAATAGCTCCAAAATATCTTTCTTTGGAAAGAGTTATTATTTCTTCCTTTTCTTTCACAAGTTTTTTGAGATTTTTGGATATGCCAACCTTTTTTTTCAATACTTATTCCATATCAGTTTCCTCTTCTTCTAGATGTAATTTTTCATCCCAAAGTTCCTTGAAAAATCATGTCATGCATGTGACCAATTATTTTGGAACATTCATTAGATGTTCTCTAATTTTAGAATTGATCAAATCATCATCACATCTTGAACTTGATTCACCATAATTATAATCAACTGATTTTACTAAACAACTTCCACTTTGAGTGCCTTCAGCTTGCAGTTGATCATCATTTATCTTTTAATTATTCTTCATCTTCTTTTCTACCCTTTTCTTCATATTTTTTTGAGTCTTGACTAAAAAATCAAAAAAAATAACATCAGGAGTGGAGATATAATTTTCCATCTAAAGCACTTCTGTATTTTCTTTAAACTCAAATCTTCACATCATGTACTTCTGATATAAAAAATGGACAAGTAATGAGATCCAACCAGAGTTAACCTACCTCTGATACCAATTAAAGGGTCCAAAGGGTTGTGTAGTCACGCTAAGAGTGAAGATGAATCATGTGTGACTTGTTTTTACTAAAATATTTCCTTTTATTAAACCCCATTAAAACTTCTCTCACCTGTTAGGGTGATTGGATTCTGTATACAATTCAGAATGTAAATAAAAGACATCACATGGTATTTTTACATGATTTGATACTAAGAACTACATCCTTGCTGCAACTAGTTATACACCTAGTTATAGATTCTTTATTATATGTTTATGGTTATAATAGGGAAAATCTCATTCCCTTCAACACTGAGTCCCATAGTGTTCTGCTCTAAAGTCCCACTAGAGATCACAAGTTTCCACCTGCATAAGTGAATCCTAAGTCCCATAGAAGTTTATTTATACCGCATCTCACAGTGTTATAGTCATCTCATCGGCCTAATCTAGAGTCCCACTAGAGACTTCTTATGTTTTAGAATCCCAATGAAGACTTCCACATTCTTGAGTTACACAAGATATAATCCAGCGATAGGATGATCTCTTGATCTTCCTCCACAAGATTTATACATAAAACGGGATCATGTATATGTCAAGAACCTTTACACTGGTTTTATTCTTTCTCAAAGAATATTGATCACCTACAAATGGTCAGCAGCCTCAGTACACATTACTCAGGAAATTATTTCTTCTGTTAAAGACCCAGCCTCACTAATCACTAAAAAACTTGGATATAAAATTCATATGATATAATGTATATTGCTTGTTTTATTCTTAAAACTTCATGCACATATATAATACATTGCATGGTTTTCTCAATGTAAAATGCTCCATAATAAAAATGCACATACTTAACACTTTCATGCATACACTATTTCATGTGAATACATGTGTTGTATAATACAAACTATTTTCACAACCTCATTTACATCTTCAATACCTCAATAAATGTAAATTATCTTAGCACTTACACAATATATTTAATCCTTGTTTCTTCAAGTGATGTGCGTGAGCTTACACACTTTCATGCACACGCTATTCACAGTATACTGTGTACTACCTTCTCAATTTGTTTTCACCCAAAAATAATACACACACACGCTTCTTGTTTTCTATGTAAGGGTTTCAAGCATGTGTATATGCACTATTCCTTGCTTCTGCCTCATACACACAACTCCTTCACAAAAAACTGAATACTCAATATTCAAATATTAATAGTGTATGTGTGAAAATCAAATACTTCACGTATGTCTGGTATAAACTGTCTCCTTCATGAAAACCATCACACAGGTATAATTCATGGGATCTTAATGCTTCGTGCAAACCAAGAGATATTCATGTAAAGTATCACACTATCTTGTATGGATTTATAGTGTCAGTTATTTTTAGGGCTTTTTTGAGAGTGTTAAACACTTATTGAAGGCTTGTGGATCCCTCTTCTCCTTTGTGTAAGATTATCATGATAGAAGCCTTGTCCTTTATGAACCATAGGATTGTGGTGTCCCTATTTTCTTCAGAAAATAAGAGCACATCTTATTTCAATGGTCACAAAAAATTAGCTCACCCTCATTTATTTATAGGAAACACTCCATCGATGTGTGCACTAACTTTATTCATGTTTCGTGACAACTTGAATCGCTGTCAATGAAATTATCACATTTTCTTCCCACTATTTTCTATTCTGTTTTAACTTCATAATATAAAGAAAAAAAATTTGCATCTGATTTCGGTCAATTTCATATCTCAAGGATAATGAAATTATGTTTTAATGTCTAGACTTAAGATTCTAACAATGTTACATTGAGATCCTGATGAACAAAAATACTTAGGTGAGTTCAAGGTAGAAGATGAGCTCGGGACCACAATAAAACAACTTTATTTCTTTCTACATTTTTTAAACAAAGCTATAGTACCCGAATATCACTAATCCCGCATAGAAATTGAACAAATTTGGGAACTTGTTTATAATATAATTTGCATCTACTCCATCCCAAAATTGGGTATTGAATGCTCACTTAACATGTAGGCACCACCCCATTTAGACGCTTTTATCCTCCATCGTGTTTCCTTATACGGTGTCTTGTTGCTACTCCTATATAGCTCCATAGGTGTTATATGCATAACTCTCTGCCACCATGCTAGTTCGGTTGAGGTTTCACATCCCCACCTCAGTAGTGGTGCGAGTCCCTCAACTGCTGGTATAGTTGGATATTTTTTGAAAAAGTCTCAGTGAAAATAATATTCAATGAAACCAAATCCAAAATCTATATTAAGTGCAAGGACAACCTTATAAAAACTACACCATAATTTTCCTATTTAGAAATTCTAAATTCCAAATATCTCATTCTTCCAATGTTGTAAACATTGTTTCAATTCAAATAACCAATGACACATGTATTCTAAACTTAATTCCAAATCTCCAATCATCATATTTATAACTCATTGACTTTTATTCATCATAACTGATTAAAAAATTTAAACTTCAACAAACTACTTGGGTTCTTTAGACTTCATTGGTAAACCTTAACTCATTTTTTATGGAGGCACAAGGAAGGATTTTTTTTCATTTTTAATTAGGGTGAATTGAAGACCAATTATGAGTAAAACCTTGAGATTTTATCTAAATGATGGATATATCTTTCATTAAAATAAGAAGGATGGCCATTAATTGTTGTTCATAGTGAGTATCTCAAGATCAGGTGAATTGATTACCCAATAAAAATTTCTATTAAAAATAATTAATTTGAAATCCCATAATTAATTTAAAAGAGCCAAATTAGTCAATATAGAAAATTGTTATAATTTTTAATCTTTAAAAAGGTTTCTTAAAGATTGATTAGTTCTTAGGTATGTAATATAAAATATTACTTAGTCCTTTGAAATCAATTTACTTAATTAAAATATTATAAAAACTATAATAAACATTAACTATCAAAGTATTAGTTTTTTTTGGTTAAAATAGTTTTAGTTTTAAAAGATGAAATAAAGTAAAAAAAACATATAGTATAAATTTGAAATAAGAGGTTCGGTCTCAAGATGATACTTAGTCCTCTCCACTTGGAGATCACCTGACACCAATAATTTTATGTAAAATAAATAGTTAGATCCACAATCTGGATCTTGTTTTACAATAATTTACAACTATCAAGGTCACACATGTCCTCTTCCATAGTTATACATGGGAGTATAAACAAAACAGGACACACAGTACCTCTACCATAGTTTTCATGGGAAAATAAATATGAAAGGAGTTGAGAAGTTATTGAGTATGTTCTAGTTTAAACATGAGATAGTGTATTTGTGATAAAATAGAGTATTCACACACACTACTTGAAATGTAAAATAATGTAAACATAATAAAGCAACTAAGAGTGTAAAGGAATATAAGTGCTTGGTTTTTATGTAGTGAAGCTCTTGACTCCTTGAAAGTATTTTGAAATATAGTTCAAGTCAGTTTTTCTTAAAAAACTGTAGTATAACAGAGTGCCGTAAACTCTTGTTCTTGACTGAAGGAAAGCTGAAGATGTGTATGAGATTTGGATTCCTCAGTAGAGTGTATTCAGGATATAGAATTTTAACTCTTCATATTTATGTATGTCTCTTTATTTCTTGGTATTCTCACTTCACACATTCCGCACTAGTGCGCACGAGGGAGTTTGCTTCTTCTTTTATCATTAGTAGTAGTGAGAATATCCGCATACATCCTAATATCCTACTTCCTCATACAATATGTATGACATACTCTTCAATGCACTATGTTGAGAATTTAAGAGAAAACATTAAAATAGAAAGTGGAATTATCTTCAATAATATAGTTTTTAGAATAATTTAATTCAAAATGAGTAAGTAAAACAGTGGCAGTGTATTAGTTCAGTGGTGTCTTAGTTCAGCAGTGTGGGTCTGGCGGTGACTCAATCTGACAGTGTCTCAGAGTCTAGCAGTGTCTCCTTACAACGGTGACATAAAGCTGGCAGCGTATTATACTTGGAAAAAAATCATGTTGTTAGTGACTCCTTTAGTGGTGAGTCGTGTAATGGTAGATCGGGATGGATGAGTGTTAGGCTAGCGGTGATTCATTTTTGAAGTGTTACATCCTTGACGGTGTGACATTTTTAGTGGTGTCATATGTGACGGTGAGACATTTTAGGTCTTTTCCATTTTTCCTTATTGATGGTGAGATATGTTCGGTGGTGTGTAAGCTCGATGGTGAGTCATTATTGATGGTGAATCATCCTCAGAGTTGTCTCAACTTCAATGGTGAATCATACTTAGGAAGTTTTATCACCTGTCTAAGATTATAAAATACTTACAAAAAACATGAAACTCATTAATATCATTAGAATCGGGATTTTTTTATCATTAAAACAAGGAGTTCAATAATCTACCCATTTTTGATGATCAAAAATCATGTCACCAAATGTAAACAATGCATGGTATCAAAGATAACATAACTCATGGTAAGTTTTAAAAAAATAAATATGTATCATTCACATGGGATCAATGATAAATAAACTATATAATTTTCTCCAAAATAAATATTCCATAATAATTCTCCACCCATTAGAATTATCAAAAAGGTAGAACATAATAGGATTAAAAATAGTAAGTGCAAGAGAAATGAATAAATATAATCGGTAAAAATTCTATGAAAGGAATTCAAAAAAAGTTAATCCAAAAATTATTACAAAAAAAATTCATATAAAATATCCCTTAAAATATAGAAAATCTAGTACAACAACACTATAAAGGCTAGGAAAAAGGACCCATCAGTTCTTTTCCTTTGTCCTTGGATTTTTTATGATCTAAGGAAGAAGGTGCAATGGCTGGGATTCCATCTATATCTTGGGGAGGAAAATCCTCTACAACAACAATAGGTCATAGTTATCACATAGCCTAAGCATGATGAAGAGGGAAAGGTTGTAATCTAGCAAGAAAAGATGCTATTAGATCTCTGGTCACTCCTAATCTGAAAGATAGCTGTGGAGTAATAGTAATGACTTTCTAATCCACAATAGTTGTTCCATGTACATGGAGAAATGGTTTTAGAAGGTTGATGAAGTCCATGATGATCTGGACACCCCTCTCTATGGCACTAAATAAATAACCTTTTTCTTCTATAAATATTTGAAGCACTAGATTCATTTCTTTTAATTACTGGACTTGTTTCTTGAAAGCATGTGTAACAAGGGGAATTATAAAATTTTAAGCCAAAAATATTGAAATTTCCATCCATGGAATGCTTAGTGTATATCCTAGAGAGATAGAATTTTATGGAATTGAGAATTTTCTCTCTTTTAGGTTTCATATCCTAAGAATATGAGGTAATAAACTTAATAACATGGTCACTGTTATATCTTATTCAAATCAAAGTTTCTTGGGGCTGATCAGGCATAACACTTGAAGCACTAGCTGAGTTATTTCTCAACTCTTCTCTAACAGAATATCAAATCACCTCAACATCAAACACTAGAGGAGGAGGAGGAGGACTAAAATCATAATTATCATAGGATACATCTTAAATACTCTTAAGAATACCATCCAAAGAAGCATTAAAATCATATTGAATCTCCTCAATAAAATAAATGATATAATCAAGATCACTACTTATTCTTTTACATTCAATATCAATTTCCTAGATGTGATGCATCATTTTAGGTTGAATGTGATGAATCACCAACTCAAAAATATATCTAGAATCATTCTCACTCAATTTGGTCAGTAGTGGATCTCGACTCTTCAACATTTTATCAAAATCTAAAATTATCTCTCCTCTAAAATTCTCTAAGTCACCCTTGGTGAATGGTACAAGAGAAGAAGGTGCAGGTTCAGGTGCTCTAATTAAAACAAATTTTTCCAAAAATCCTATAAAATCAATTTATCTGACTATAGATCCTTCAAGATCTCATCTACTTTGAACCTCATGCCCACAATCCTTTAATGGATGCCCTATTTAACCTAGAAATTTATCCCACTCTTCAAACATGGGATCAAACAAACTATCTGAGGATTTAGAAATAGAGGTTTTAGAAAAAACATGTACAACAGTAGGAACAACTACAACTGGTACAAAAATAGAAGATTCAACATTCTGAGAATATATAATCTATGAAGTAATAGAAGATTAATCAAAAACATGAGCTTTTTTCATCTGAACATTGGGATTTTGAACAAAATACTCAAATTCTTTCGATTCATCAATAGAGGGCTTAGCAGCAGCCACATCAACCAACTAAAATACGGCAGTAGCTGATTCAACTTATAAATTTCTATCAACAAGAGGCTTTTCATAAGAAATTGCATCATATAACTATGCATCACTATCTTTCTCACTATAAACAAGTTCTTTCTTATCTTGTTCATTCACATGTTGCTTGATAGCAGCAATCACATCCATATGCTCTACCATAGTAGGGTCAAAACCAGTCTGACTATCAACACCTAAACTAGATTCAAGAGCAGTAACTTCTTAAAGAAATTGAAATGATGGGAATTTCTCCCCCTCAACATGTGCAATGTTTTTCTGGAAGGTTGAATCAACTTATGCTAGTATATCTGGTCTCTATATATATAAACTAGGAGAATAAAGATCAGAAGGCATCTTCACATCTCTCCAGATTCTTCTGATTGAACCATTAGGGTTGGAAACATTGTCATTATAGTCTTTAGCATCATTTCCATTTTCATTACCATTCTCATCATATTCTCCTTTCTCTTCCTCCCCATCATCATAATCATCATCATCATATTTAGATAATTTGAAACTTTTGTATTTATCTTCCCTAGAGACCTCAGTCTCATCTTCATCACTTCTCACATGTTTTTCTATCTTAGGCAGACTCCTAGGAGGGACAGGATATCCAAATGTAATGGGAGGATATTTGGAAGATAGATTACAGACACTCCCCTTATTAATAAGATAAGCATCTTCCTCAGCTCTAGAGGCAGCCACTTATTATTATTCATTAGAATACTCCATAACTTCATCTGGTTCTAGACCAAGGTCTAAAAGATCCCTAGGCCATGTAGGATGATCTACAAGGTTAAACTCTACATATATATTCTCACCATTAGCTACCCACTATTTCTTTTAGGGGTTCCATCTAATTCTCACCCTTGAACATATTTATTTTGAAATGAAAAAAAAACACCATAGTCAATAAATATTTCTTCATAATTTGAGACAAATCCTTTTTACTTTAGCATGGCTAAAATAATATTTAGGTAAATCAAGGAGTAAGATCTCGAAGTCGATTTAATCATCTCAGACATATAAACCAGGAGATATCTACACATATTGATCTTCTACCCTTTTTTCATAGGACATAGAAAATACACATTCTGATATCTTAAGGTGAAAAATCACATTTTTTAGGGAATAACATGTATTGAATAAATTTGAAGAGAATCTTACAATCCCTATCTAACTCTAAGGCAATTTTCCTTCTACCAGTTCCATCACTTGTCAACTCAGCAAGTAAATATTTATACAAAAATCATCTTCAACAGGAATAGTTTCTTGATAGTCATTAAATAAACCCTAATGAGGTACTTTCATATAGTAAGACCACTTTCTTGAAGAATACATTATTATATGACCCTTAATTTTCTTCACAACCCATACTCTTCTACTTCCTCAAAACCAAACTATACATTATGATAAAACTTATATATTAACCTAGGGTATAAAGGTCTCTCATTTGAAGAGAACTAGTGCAACCATCCTTAGTTATGAATGACTTCCATCACTAAAGACTTACTTGATAATATTAATTTGGCTTCAACTTCCTTTTGAGCTACAATAATCCTTTTCAAATTCTTAGGATGCAAAGGTTCAACTAGAGCAGGAACACTCAGTTATCTCTTATTCTTCTTAGTCAATCGCAATTCATCTAGAAAAGGCAGTGTAGGTCGCTTCACCCTATCCATTCTAATCGGTTTGGTAAGCTCAGTCGAAGTCGAAGGTAAAAAGTTTTGGGAGAAGAAAGGTCTCACATTGCTCAAGAGACAAAGGTGTGAAATTATAGGTGTGTTGTAACTTTAAAACTATCAAGATTATATCATTTGGGATTTAGGTATATGAAAAAATGAAATAATACTTTAAATAAAATTTTGAATCTAAGAAAATATATGTGTCAGGTTATAGAAATAAACCATAAAAATATAAAAACCGATAGTTCAGAAAATATATAATTAAAAAAATCACAAAGGAATGAAACCAATGGTGTGGCAAGACAATGATGTGTCGACCACAACTGTGATACAATCCAATGGTGAGATAAAAAAACAATGAGACATCCCAATGGCGATACAACCCAATGGTGAGACAACATAATGGTGTGTCATACCCAACAGTGTGTCACCCAATGGTGTGTCACTGGAAATTTAATCTTAATCAAAATTGATCATTCCTAATTCATGTTGATATAGTTTATTCTCTCATAATTTATAGGTTTAGTAAAAATATTGGTTAACCGATGTTCTATACCAATAAATTCAAGAGTGATATCGCCCTTTTGAAAATGGTCTCTCAAAAAGTGATGTCTTATATCAATTTGTTTTTTTTAGAATTTGATACTGGATTCTTAGAAATATTTATTAAACTTGTGTTGTCACAATTTATGGGTACATTTTATAATTAATATTTCTAGTCTAGTAAAGTGTGTTTCATCCACAAAATTTGTGCAAAGAAACTACCTGCAGCTATGTATTCATCTTTAGTGGTAGAAAATGAAAACAAATCTTCTTACTACACCAGGAAACTAGAGACTTTCCAAAAAAGCGACAGATTCCACAGGTTCATTTTCTTTCTAACTTGCATCCACAAAAATCAGCATCATAATAACTAACTAGATCAAATGTTTTTCCTATAGGGTAAAATAATCATAATTTTTTTGTATACTTGAGGTATTTTAAAATTCTATTAACAACATCTAAGTGTGAATATTTTATATTAGCTTGAAAGCGAGCACACATTCATACATTAAACATTATATTAGTCCAAATAGAATTAAGGTAGAGAATACCTCCAACCATACCTCTGTAACTGGTTTGATCCACTAGTTTTGTAGCTTTATCGACATCCAATTTATATGTGGTACTCATAGAATTATCACTACTCTTAGTTCTATCCAATTTAAATCATTTTAAAAGATCTTCGGTATATTTAATTTGATTCAAAATAATTTCTTCTTTATTTTGAAAATTTTGAAATCTAATAAAATACTTAAGTTCACCCATCAAACACATTTCAAATTCATTTTGCGTAATTTTATAAAAATAAGTACAAAGATAATTTCTTAAAGATGCAAAAATTATATCATCAACATATATTTGTACTAATTAAAAAAATTTATAAATTCATTTTTATAAAAATTATAGGATTAGTTATACCTTTTGAAAATACTTTTAAAATAGGAAAATTGTTGAACCCATCATACCAAGATCTAGGAGATTATTTTAAACCATTTAATTATTTAGTTAAATTAAAAACATGATTTATAAAATGAGAATTTTTAAAACTAGGGGTTGTTCTATAAAAACATCATCAACTATAAAACCATTTAGAAATTCACTCTTGACATCCATTTGATAAATATTGAAATCTAATGATCTTCATGAGAAATAAGGATTATTATAGACTCAAGTTTGGCCACAAGTGTAAAGGTTTCCTCATTTTCTATCCCTTATTCTTAATTATAACTATGTGTAACTATTTTATCCTTGTTTCTAACTATAGTGACTGACTCATCAACCTTGTTCCTAAACACCCATTTAGTTTCAATAGTAAAGATATCCTTGGGTCTATCTATAAGTTCCCACATTTTTTTCTATAATATTTATTTAATTATTCTTTCATGGATATTACCCAAAATTCATCATTAATAGCTTCATTGATGTTCTTAGGTTCATGACGAGATAAGAAATCTTGATGTTCAACCTGAATTCTTAGAGAATATCTAGTTTGTGTACCTCTATCTAGATCTCATACAAAAACATCTAAAGGGTGGTACTTAAGTGTTCTGATAGCTTGAGAGAAAGATGTAATGGTTACTTCTAGTTCTATAGGTTTGGGTTTAGGAAGTTATATAAATTCTTTAAAACTGGAATATTTTTCTGACTATTTAACATAAGAATCAGTAGGTTTGGAATTTAAATTCAAAGAAGATAAATCATCCTCATGGTTTTCTAGGGAGTTCTTAGTCTCATGTGAATCTATTTCATAAAATTTTACATGGATACATTCTTCCACAGTTTTGGTCCTCTTATTGAAAACCCTATAGGATTTACAGGAAATTGAATAACCTAAGAAAATACATTCTTCACTTTTGGAGGAAAATATTTCAATATTATCAATAGTGTTAATAATAAATAATTTTCAACCAAAAAATCTAAAGTAATTAACCTTAGGTTTTCGATTATTCCAAATCTCATAAGGGGGCTTCTTCAAAATTGGTCTAATTAAAACTCTATATATGATGTAGAAATATGTATTGATAGATTCTAAAAAAAATAGGTTGGTTATACTCATTTAGCAAGGTTTGGGCTATCTCTTGTAAAGTTCTATTTCTCCTCTCAACAAATACATTCTGGTAAGGGGTCCTAGGAGCATATAAGTTATGATTGTAGCCATTTTTTGAGAAAAAAAAAATCAAAATCTCGATTCTAAAACTCATGGACATGATTACTTCTTAAGATCTTAATTATAATTCCACTTAGATTTTCTACAGACCTAGCATACTTAGTGAAATAACTTCAAGCTTCACTTTTGTGAGCGAGAAATAATATCCAAGTATATATAGATAAATCATCTACAAGAACATAAACATAGTGTTTCCTATTTAAACTAGAAACTCTAGAAGGTCCAAACAAATCCATGTGAACCAACTCAACAGGTTGAGAATTTGAACCTTCTTTCTTTAATTTACAAGAAACTTTGTGTTATTTCCCTTTTTGGTAGGGGTTGCCTACTTTATTAGTTGAAAAATTAAGTTTAGATAAATCCCTAACTAACCCTTTCTTAGTATGATTCATAAGTGAGTGAATGTTTCAATGGCCTTGTCTCCTATGTCAAATCCAAGAGTCTTTTTGAAAAGAACTTAAATAGGAAAAATTTTGAGAAACAAAAGATTTTAAATCAACAACATAAACATTTTCGTTTCTTGAGGCAGTAAAAACCAAAGAATTTTTGTAACCAAAAACATTGAAAGCATCATTTTCAAACTTAACATAAAAAACATCATCACGTAACTATAAGATACTAAATAATTTATATTTTAAACCATCAAAAAATAACACTTTATAAATCAAAACTAAATTTTTGTTACTTATTTGTCCAAGGATGATGATTTTTCCTTTAGCATTGTCACTAAAGGTGACATGAACGCTATCAACCTTCATAAGGATCTTGAAGCGTAAATAAAATACTTTCATATGTCTTGAACAAATACTGTCCAAGTACCATGGACTTCTAGAAGAGTTCTTCAAATAGTTTTCCTATAACACAAAATTTAAACAAGAAATGACTTTGGTACCCAAATATGATTGGGTTCATAGATGTTAGTAATTAAAGATTTGGGAACCCACAATTTCTTGATGGGTTTCCAATAAACATATTGAATAATTTTTGAAATAAAAACTTTTTTAGGTCCTTTAGAAAAGTAATTGGTATAAGAACTTTTTGTTTTGGACTTATGAACCAAAGTTCTATTTGTTATTCTCCTCTATCCTAGTTGGTATCATATTCCAATAACATATTTTGGTGAAACTTTATTACCCAAAATATATGTGAGTGTATCTCTACCATTTTTTAATTTTTATAAGTCCTTTTTTAACTGCTCATTTGAAAGTTTACATTCTATATTTTCTATTAACATTTGATCATTCTTCTCTTTTTCAACAGACAGTTCATATTTTCTATTAGCAGTCCAAGCATGCTTTCTTTTGAGAGTTTTATACTTATTATTTAATTCATTACATGTATCCTCTAACATTTTTAAATATTCAAAAAATTCTTCTTTAGACATGTCATCATCACTAATTTCATTTTTAGAATTGTCAGAATCATGCATTGATGACATGGTAGGTACAATAGGTAAAGTAGATATAATAGGGACCTTATAAATGTTGGTCATAAAGAACATGTTTTCTCTATCTGACTTCTCCTCATGTGATGAATCTAAGTCACTAGTGTTGTCTTCACGAGCACTCCATGAAGATTTCATATCATTTTTGTATATTTTGTCCTTATCCTCATACTTATTTTTATATTTCAATTTTGGATGGCCATCTTTCACATGTCCTTTTCTCTTGAACTCATAGCAGACAACCTCATTCTCATCTTTCTTCCAATCTTTCTTCCAATTTTTTTTAGTATCATATTTCCATTTATAATTAGGCTTCCTAAAAAACCATATTTTTTTATAGAATTTCTTAAATCACTAAGCTATTTGAGCCATCTCATCATCATTGTATGGAGGTGAATCGCTATCACTTGAACTCATAGCTTTAACTTTCCCCTTTTCCTTTTCTTTTTCTCTCTGTTTAGATGCCGAAGTTTTGAAGTATACTAATTTTCTCTTAGTTCTTCATCATTTTCTCAGTTTACTTTTAACTCGTATTCAAACATCATAAACTTACCAATAATTTATTTGAAAGGTATCTTACTAATATCAAAAGACTCTATGATGGATACATATGTGACTCCCCATATTTCTAATACACATCTAATTTGTCACATAATATAATCCTTATTAGATATTGGATTTCCAAGTGATCTCAATATGTTTACAATTTCATTGAACCTAAGATACATGTTTGAAATAGGTTCACCAGGATTCATTTTAAAAGTATCATATTTAATAGTATAAGTGTTAAACTTCATCTCTTTAACAATATAAGTCCCCTCATGGGATGCTGATATTATATTAAATTCTTCATCTCCTAGTGCATAGTAAAGGGAATTTATTTCTTTACAGATATTATTGTAAGCTAGCTTTGTAGAATCATCCCAGTCTTTCCAAACAGTTTCAAGAATAATATATTGATCTTTAATTGTAGACCAAATATCAAAACTCATTATTTCTATATTCATTCTCATTTTAATTTTCCATTGAGAATAATTATTTCTATTAAAGAAGGGATGTTTTTTTTAGCAAAACCTTCTTGTATATAATCCATTTAAAGAACTAAATTTAAAAATGATAGAAATTTAAGATCTTTATGGCTTAGCTAAAATCATAGTTAAAATGATTTTTAAAACTTTAATACCAAATAAAATAATCCTTTGATGTTAAATGTTGGTCATAGTGAGTATCTTAATAGGGGTGAATTTAGTACCCAATAAAAATTTCTATCAAAAATGATCAATTTGAAATCCCCCAATTAATTTAAAACCACCCAGTTAATCAATATATCAGATCATTATGAGTTCTAATATTTCAAAAGGTTTCTTAAATATTTATTAGTTCTCAGGTAAGTAATATAAAATATAACTTAGTCCTTTGAAATAAATTTACTTAATTAAAATCTTATAAAAACACTAATAAAGATTAATTATCATATTATTAGTTTTTGGTTGGTTAAAAAAGTTTTAGTTTTAAATGTGGAAGTAAAGTAAACAAAAACATATAAAGGAAATTTTAAATAAGAGGTTTAGTCTCAAGCTTAAACTTAGTCTTCTCCACATGGTGATCACCTACCACCAAGAATTTTATATAAAATAAATAGTGTGATACACAAATTGGATTGGTTTTGACAATAATTTACAACTTTCCAAGTCACACATGACCTCTTCCATGGTTATATATGGGAGTATAAACAAAACAAGCAACATAGGATCACTACCACAGTTTTTGTGAAAAAATAAATATGAAAGGAGTTGAGAAGTTATCGAGTATCTTCCAGTTTGCAGTAGGAGATAGTGTGTGTGTGATAGAACAGAGTATGCACACACAGTACTCAAAATGTAAAAGTATGTAAATAGAATAGAGAAACTAAGAGTGTGAAGGAATAGAACTACTCAGTTTATATAAAGTGCAGCTCATGACTCTTTGAAATTATTTTGAAATGCAGCTTGAGTGAGGTTCTATGGAAAAACTTCAGTAGAACAGAGTGTCGTAGACTCTTGTTCTTGGATGGAGGAAAGTAGCAGATGTGTATGAAATTCAGCTTCCTTAGTCGTGTGTATTCAAGATATAGCATTTTGTCTCTCCATCTCTATGTATATATATTTCTTGCTTAGTATTCTCACTTTACACATTCTGTACAAGTGCACACGAGGGAGTTTGCTTCCTCTTTTATCAGCAGTAGGAGGAAGAATATCCACATGCATCCCGATATCATGCTTCCTTGCACAGCATGTCTGAAATCCTATTCAATGCATTATATTGAGAATTCAAGAGATATTCATTAAAATATCAATCGGAATTAACCTCAATAATATAGACGTTATAATAATTTAATTAAAAATGAGTAAGTAAAATAGTGGCGGTCTCTTATTCTGGTGGTGTGGGTCTTGCAGTCAGTCTATTTGATGGTGTCTTAGAGTATAGAAGTGTCTCCTTAAAATGGTGACACAAAGTTGGTGGTGTCCTATAATTATACAAAATTTCATGTTGGTGGTGACTCCTCTAGTGGTGAGTCATTTGACGGTAGATCAGGATGGCAGTATGTCAGGCTGGTGTTCAGCCATTCTAGTGGTATGACATCCTTGATGGTGTGATAGTTATGGTAGTGTCATATGTGATGGTGAGTCATTTCAAGACTTTTCTATTTTTTATTTGTTGATGTTGAGATATGCTCGATGGTGTGTCATTTTGGTGGTGAGTCAATCTTGATGGTGACTCATCCTCAGCAGTGTATCAACTTCAATAGTGACTTATACTTAGGAAATTTCATCACTTATCTCATATTATAAAATACTTATAGAAATCATGAAACTCATTAATATCATTATAATAATTATTTTTTTATCATTAAAATAAGTAGTTCAACATTGATCAAGATATAGAGCTCAATAGGAACTCAGGAATGGTGTTCGAATGTCAATGATGGAATATAGGGAGATCTAGGAGGCTATTTCACTAGATCTGAGTGGATTTTATAATATTAATGAAATAAGATCTTGTTGATATAATATTGAAAGTTTGATATAATAAATTGATCATGAAGATCAAATAGGTTTACCTTTGAGAAGAAGGGATTCTTCTGAGTGAGTTAGATCAATGAGTTTTCTATTTTTTTGAGGGTTGACAACAAGGAGGGTATGTGAGGCCCTCCAAATTGTAAGGAAGAAGTAATGTGCATAGTGTTTCCATTATGATGGCAAATTTTTGTGGTATTTTCTTTGTATTAGCCTAGTTTTTTAGAACTATGTAATGTTTTGTGTGTCCTTATTTTTTTCATTATTGATTTATATCTCTCAGAGTGAGAGATGTATTCCTTATAACTATGGAACAAGGTTATTGGCGAGTGTCATTTATAGAGGTTAATATTCCATGATCTCCCCCCCACTCATGGTATTTACCTTTATTGGGACTAACAATATTAGTTTAATACTGAGTCCAAGGGACACCCCCCCCCCTTCATTGTCTCCACCGACCACTTTAAGTCGAGGTACATTTTTTGTCGGTACACATCCCTCTAAAATGTTATTATAAATATTATTATGACACACAAACCAAATTTCCCTGACTATTACCAATGTTAAAAAAAAATCATTTTCACCACCTTGAGAATTAAAATCTTTTTTATAAGATAATTCATTACTATAACAACCCCAAAAATAAATAAAAAAATTTATAATACTCCTATAAAATTACCACAAACAAACATATCATCATAATCACATTCATTTTTTATTTTTATAATATATCTTTTCAAAATATCAAACCCCGCAATTAATCACATATAAATCACATCATATCAATTTATTTAATAATTAAATGTATTTTTATAAATTTTCATAAAAAATATCCACCACTTACTAAAGTCTATGAGAATTTTTTTATATCTAATCATTCTAAATATCTGTATTAAATATATTTTTCATCAATATAATGATCCTCAAAACTAATACTAACAAAAAAATATACAATTTTTCTTACATTAACATGAATTTTATATCTATAAAAGAAAAGAAAAATCATGATCAATTCATGCATGTTATAAAAATATGAGAATATCGAGTCACCTACCTCAATTCCATAATGATTAATATATTCTTAAAATGCATTATATTGTATGTTGATTCCAATTATCTAACCTCCTCACACTTCAATCCACTATGAAACATAAAATTACAATTAATTCTATAATGATAAAAGATAAATATCTATAGTGGGAAAATATATCAAAATGAGTAGAAGAACTATTTTCCATAAAATAGTTTGTCAATATTCCAACAAACTCCATTTAGTTTTGAATTCCAATCCTGTAACACCCCAATATTTTGCAAATAAACTTAATATTGAATGCATGAAACACTGAATTTCTACAAAACACCGCTTTGTTATAACCCAGCTAGTAAACATAATTTTACCACCCCTGTGATTTGAATTTTGAAAATCTGACAGACACGGTTGCGATCAGTAAGTTATTTAGAGTCTGATATGACCAACTTAATTTTTCGTGAATTGTAACATACCCTTATGAATAGTAATGTTACCCTTATGAATAGTGATGTACCCTTATTAATAGTAACATCACCTATGATATTATATATAATATTTAATTGAAAGTATGATGTACCTATGTTTTGGAATGAGTAAATAAATGTTTTAAAACTGTATTTTTCAAGTAAATTATGATTTTAATTAAAAATTAAATTAATCATATTTATATTTTTTTTTTTTTGAAAAATTCACTTCATTTATGAATTCTGCACTTTGAAAAATGGTTAGGGTGAATTTTTTGGATTTTTTTGAAATACTCAAATTTTTATGAATAGTAAAATACAGTAATTTACCGTATATATGCATTATCAGTTAAATTCATTATTCCTAGAATCATGGCTGATGTAAGAACACTTGTTTAGAAATCACATGAACATATTACTATTCTTGGTCACAAGAATCAATAATATTGGTTGTCTTGAGGGAAATAATTAAATAATGAATAAGATATTCACAAATCACCCCACTCCACCACTATAACCCCCCCCCCCCTCCCTCACTCCCTTTTCTCTTCACTCCTCTAAAACCTTATTCCTTTTCTAAATTTTGCTCAAATCTCCTCCCTATATCCTCCACCACATCCAACATTCCTTGGTCTCAGAAAAAGGCCAAATCCTCTTCCCTTAAGAGGCTCTTAAGGAAGGTTAATTCAAAAGGTAAAATTTTTCTTTTCTTTTCTTTCATTTTCATGTTCCTTTGTTCTCTTTTCTTTCCTAACCTCTCCTCATCAAAATGGTATGAAAACTCTAGTAACATAAATTTACTATAATTTTGTTATTCTAATGGTATAATTCATCCTCATCTATCTTTTACCCCTCATTTATGCTAAAAATTAAACATTGTCCGAGATGTGTTGATTTATTACATTCAATGACGATGATGCTTTCAATTTGATTTACCTTCTTCAACTCTGGTCATGAAACCATCTTTATGGTTAAAACAAAATATTAAATATATTTATTTTATCTTATTTAATGTTCTGGAATCCTTATTCACTCATGATGTAAAATAATAATACAAAACAAGGTAATTGTGAGCAAAATCACCAAATTTATCCAAGCGTTTATCATTAATGTTTTTTATAATGATTCACCTTCACTAAAAATAACCAAATGAATTTTATAACCATGTAGTATTATTAATGTTCATTAATAACATTTAAAATCAATTCTGGACTTCAAATCCCATCTAACATGAACTACCATACTCTTTTATAAGTGAGATGATCATGAATATTATGAAAACGAGCACTCATGAACAATAAAATTGAATCCCTTAACCCATCTAAATGGAAATTAATGAACATAATAAATTCATAATAAACCAAATAAATGTATAAATAGTTCTTTAATTATTAATTAATGAACCTAATTTTTTTATTCAGTTCATTAAGATTAAGTGAAGAACACCCTCGGATAAGGTAAGGGATCTTCTCTCTCACTTTTATTCAAGAATCCCCCCTATGTTGTGTCCTTTTATTTTTAATTCCTAATAATGGGGTATGTTTTATCACATCCCCCATGATGCCCTTATTATATATAAATCATTTTATACCCATTTACCTCTCATTAATCCCTTATAATAACACTCGTTACCATGCCGAAATGTTTGTAAAGGGTTTTTTCATCTCACTTCCATTTTTTGTGAGATATTCGGTATTCACTACTATTACCTATGTATGGTGTATGTATACTGCCCATTTATGTTTCATATCATGAATCTATTTATTTTAATGATATTAAAATTATCATTTAATGGTTATTAATTTTGGGTCATACGATTCAATTGATTACAAAGTTGTAAGTATTTTCTACCCGAACCACCATTTTCATTCGGGTTGCTCTTATTCTCTACTCACCTCAATGATATTCTTATTTATTATTATGTACTCCTCATAAATTATGTTTATATGTTCTATATATTTTTACCAACCATAATCATACTTTCATTTATGGGGAGTTATATTTTTTAAAAGGATCTTTCAAAAATTCTTCCCGAAATAAAAGCTCAATTCAAGGAACTTCTTAGATTATAACCTATTTTGAAGTTCACTCTATAATTTGTTTTATCTTTCTAAAATCACACATTTTAAATTTAAAAATTTATTTTTGATCATTTATGGTTTTATAAAATCAAACATTCCTTTGCGCTTTAAAATCTCTTTAATGAATTCCTTAAACTGCACTTAAATGTTTTAATTATAAAGCTTATTTAGAAACACTTTTTACATGATTTCACTTCAGCGGGACATAATTTATGCCTCAAATGAAATATAAATATCATTCCCTTTTATTTTCTAGGATATATATGTTTAAAACCATATTTATTTCAAATACAAATGATTTTCCAAAATTACTCTTCTTCCCAAAGTAAAATGGATTTTTCTCACCTCACTTTAACTTTTATGAGATATACGCCTTCTTCACCACTTATTACCTGCATATGGTTTATGTAATGAAATTTGGTATATCATATTAAGAGTATTATTATTCTCATTATATTCTAAGGTATTATTATTTTAATGTTTCAAGGTGTTATGGGACACTTTGGAATGTTTAATGATTATTTCCTCAAGAATTTTTCAATGGTATCATTTAAAAGTATCTTATTTATGGCAACATCCTTGTTGAATCATGTACTTCATTATGGTGTATCTCTTATAATATCATCTAAAATATGTTTTTGAAGTGTTTCTGATTATTTTTATTATGGATGTTCCATATTTATACCATTCACCACATTACTCTGAATGGTTAGTGTTTGTGATTAATGATTGGGGAAAGTAATTTACATTTCATATGTTAGATTTAATTTGAATGTGTATATTGTTTATGTTTATCCCTGTTCATAATAGAAATGAATTGAAGTTAGTAAGTGTTGGGTGAGTCCCTCTATAGCCCCTCGGTGCATCGGTAGGTCTCATGAGACAAACTATGGTCTTGGCACGAGGCCTTGACAAAATGGATTTTTATGGTCTTGGAATGAGGCCTTGACAGTATAGTTATGATGTCCCGCATTATGCATTTAATCATTATGAAATTAGTATTAATAGTTCATGTGGTTATTCAGCTAGTATAATACCCATGATTATGCTTTATTATGAAAAAATTTACTTAGCTCATATTCCTTCCATATTATGTTCAACTTTATTTTTTTTAATGGTATATGTTTTTAGTTATTCACCATGCCTAATGTTTAAGTTTATGATATCTTCCATTGTATTTCTCACCCTTAATAAGTATCTAATCTCACCCCTTTCTTATGTTTCATTTTATTAGTACATTAATAAGTTTATTATGAATGACGTGCAGGTATAAACTTAGAGTTGTGGATGTTCTCAATTAAACTTTTATGTTGTATTTCATTTCAAGTTGTAATGTTGAACCTATGTATGTATCTGGTCTTCCAAAACTACTAAAATACTCGGTCCTTCGGGATTTTATTCCTTGTAATCATGACAATGTATTAAATAATTCATTGGCTCTGGGAAACTGGGTTTGGGGTGTTGCATTTGGTATCAAAGGAAGTTTAATAGAAAACATGGAAACTAGATATAGAAAAAGTAGATTAGTGAACAAAACCTTAAGATAGACATTGAGAATAAGAATACAAGGACATCCTATAATTTTGTTAAGGAATAGATCATGTGGTTTATCAAGAAAATATATCTCTTTCTGGATATGAACAAGTATAGGCGGCTTTAGCATAAATGTATGTAGGGGTAAAACCTGAAAACACCACTTTGAGCTAGACTCAAATAGAAACCGGTGCATTAAAATATGCCTTCATGCAATCTTGGTTTGACACTTCTAGAGGATATGCATTGTTAAATTAATAAGATTATGACAAACCATTATGAATAATTTATACCCCAAAAGTATCCAAAGTATATGGTTATAGGATTTATGATGCATAAATTTATGTTATGTGTTATATCATGTTTAGAGTTATATAGAATTCATAATTTTATGAGATAATATAGTATATGGAATTGATTAGAAATGGAGACTAGTAGAAGGAATGATAACTTCACCAATTCACGTGATGCAAAGAGTAAGAAGGATCATATCTCTTGTGGTCTTAAGCTATCATTTCAAAGGAATATAGTCTCCCAAGTATCCTCATCATATGAGGAAATAGTATCATGTGTTAACAAGATTTGTAAAGAATTATTTGAGTCCTATGGATTTGAAGGGAAGCAAGAAAAGAAGAGGATGGACAAGAAAAATATGGATAAAGGAAAGAAGGTAAAGAAGGGTTTCCCCAAATGTGATTACTATGGAAAGAATCGCCTTGGTAAATGCTTGAAGGGAATGGGAGTTTTATAAGTTTGGATAAAAAGGAAACCAATTTTATGATTTCAAGGGAAAGAAAAAGGTATCCAATGTACAATGCTTCAACTGTAAGGATATGGGACAATGTGTGAATCAATGTCCCAAGCATCAAAGGAATATTCTCCAAATGATGTTATTGGATAATGATCAAATCATGATACTGTCGCGGATGAAGTGGAATGATTAATACGGCTCTTCAAGAATAATTGCAATTGAATATTTTATTAGCAATGTACTGGTTATAACAATTATGGAATATATGAGGATTGTACTGCAGTATTTTTTTCTTTAAGGATTTGAGGTCATATGGTTAATATTACTAAGGAAAATTGACTCAGTATAAAGTCAAACTTTTGGAAAATATATGGTTGAGGGATAGACAACCCTTATTATGTTCATAATATTGAGATGTCAATTTCGTAATAGAGAGATGATATATATGGATAAAGTAAATTGGATAGTACTAACTACCATGGGAATTATTCTAAAGTTTTGGATCTTGATCTTTTGTAATGTTAAACCATTTATAAAATGGTTTAAATTGATCATTGTATGAGGTTTTAGAGGTTAATGACACCACATGATGAAACTTATGCTAAGAGATGAAGTATAGGTAGTTTAAGGAAAAATAAAAGGATAAGATCATGTTTATGAAATATTAACGTATATTTATACACTTATAGAGTGGAATAATCCCTCAACTCTACAAAAAGAGTCTTAAATGTTATTCTGTTATCATAATATTTGATAACGTTAATGAAATTTTTCATAACTATAATTTATGGTTTTGTGGTAATCTACTTTTATCTAAACCTATTTTCTATCACTAGAAATTCATAGTTTGGTTTTTATTTTATGCCTAGGTTTTCAATTTCAATCAATGTTACTCCATTCGAAAGGATAATTTATTAATTTATTTATTTTATTATTATTATTATTATTATTATTTTTACCACATATTTTACCTTAACATTTTTAAGGAGGATATTCTATTAACCCTGTTTCTAATATGGTTTTTTTTCATAAGGAAATTTTCAAGTAACAACCAATAACTTTCAAAGTGAAATATCAAATTTCAAGGATGAAATTTTTTGTTAGGAGGGGATAATGTAACACCCCAAGATTTTGAAAATAAATTTAATATTGAATGCATGAAACACTAAGTCTCTACAAAACACCACTTTTTATAACCTAGCCAGTAAACATAATTTTACCACCCCTATGATTTGAATTTTGAAAATTTGATATACATGGTTACGATCAGTAAGTTATTTAGAGTCTGATATGACCTACAAAATTTTGGGTGAATAGTAACATAACCTTATGAATAGTAATTTTACCCCTATGAATAGTGACATAACCTTATGAATATTAACCTAATCTATGATATTATATATATATATATAGGATTTAAGTGAAATTATGATGTACCTATGTTTTGGAATAAGTAAATAAATGTTTTAAAAACGGTATTTTTCTAGTAAATTATGATTTTAATTAAAAATTAAATTAATCATATTTAGAAAATTATTTTTTAAAAATGGACTTCATTTTTTAATTCTAAACATTGAAAAATGGTTAGGGTGAATTTTTGGGATTTTTTGAAATACTTGAATTTTTTATGAATAGTAAAATATGGTAATTTACCATATATATACATTATCAGTTAAATTCACTATTACTAGCATCATGGATGATTTAATCACACTTAGTTTGAACTCACATGAACATATTACTATTATTGTTCACAATAATCAATATTATTGGTTGTCTTGAGGGAAATAATTAAATAATTAATAAGATATTCACAAATCACCCCTCTCCTCCACTATAACCCCCCCCCCCCTCACTCCCTCTTCTCTTCACTCCTCTCAAGCCATGTGCCTTATCTAAATTTTTCTCAAATATCATCCTAAGCTCCTACCCAATGTCCAAAAGCCCTTGGTCTCATAAAAAGTCTAAATCCTCTTCCCTTAAGAGGCTCTCAAGGAAGGTTAATTCAAGAGGTAAAATTCTTCTTTTCTTTTCTTTCAGTTTCATGTTCCTTTGTTATCTTTTCTTTCCTAACCTATCATCATAAAAATGGTATGAAAACTCCTATACCATACATGTATTGTAATACTGTTATTATAATGGTATAATTCATCTTCATCTCTCCTCCCCCCATCATTTATTCTAAAAATGAAACATTGTCCGATATGTGTTGATTTATCACATTCAAGGACAACGATGCTTTCAATTTGATTTACCTTCTTCAAATTTGGTCATGAAACCATTTTTATGGTTTAATAAGACTATTATATATGTATTTTATCTTATGTAATATAATGTAATCCTTATTCACTCATGATGTAAAATAATAATACAAAACAAGGTAATTGTGAGCAAAATCGCCAAATTAATCCAAGCATTTATCATTAATATTTTATATAATGATTCACCTTCGCTAAAAATAACCAAATTAATTTTATAACCATGTAATATTATTAATGTTCATTAATAACATATAAAATCAATTCTGGATTTCAAGTCCCATCTTACTTGAACTACCAAACTCTTTTATAAGTGAGATGATCATGAATATTATGAAAACGAGCACTCACGAACAATGAAAATGAATCCCTTAACCCGTATAAAAGGCCATGAATGAACTTAATAAATTCATAATAAACCAAATAAATGTATAAATGTTTCTTTAATTGTTAATTAATTAACCTAATTTGGTTATTCAGGTCATTAAGATCAAGCGAAGAACACCCTCAGATTCAAGGTAAGGGATCATCTCTCTCACTTTTATTCAAGAATCTCCCCTATGTTGTGTCCTTTTATTTTTAATTACTAATGATAAGGTATGTTTTCTAATATCCCCCATACTTACCTTATGATATATAAATTATGTGATTCCCCTTTACCTCTCATTAATCCCTCATAAGAACACTCGTTACCATGCCGAAATGTTTTTAAGGAGTTTCTTCATCTCACTTCAATTTTTGTGAGATATTCGGTATTCACTACTATTACTTGTGTATGGTGTATGTATACTATACATTGATGGTTCGTATAATTAATATATTTATTTTAATTATATTCTATGTATCATTTAATTATTATTAATTTTGGGGCATATGATTCAATTGATTACAAAGTTGTAAGTATTTTCTACCCGAACCTCCATTTTCAATCGGGTTGCTCTTATTCTCTACTCACCTCAATGATTTTCTTATTTATTATTATATAATCCTCATAAGTTCTATGTGTATGTTCTATATATGTTTACCAACCATAATCATACTTTCATTTATGGTTATTTATATGTTTTAAAAGAATAATTCAAAAACATTTCCTGAAATACAAGCTCGATTCAAGGAACTTCTCAGATTCTAACCTATTTTGAAGTTCACTCTATAATCTGTTTTATCTTTCTAAAATCAGACATTTTAAAGTTAAAAATATATTTTTCTTCATTTCTGGTTTTATTAAATTAAAAATGTCTTTGCGCTTTAAAATATCTTTAATGAATTTCTTAAACTGTACTAAAATGTTTTAATTCTAAAGCTTCTTTAAAAGCACTTTTTACATGATTTCACTTCAGTGGGACATCATTAATTCCTCAAATAAAATATAAATATCATTAAATTTTCTTTTCTATTATATAAATTTTTAAAACCATATTTATGACAAATAAAAATAATTTTCCAAAATAACTCTTCTTTCCAAAGTAAAATGGATTTTTCTCACCTCATTTTAACTTTTATGAGATATACACCTTGTTCACCACTTATTACTTAAATTTTGTGTATTTACTACCCTTTGGTATATCATATCAAGAGTATTATTATTCTAATGATATTCTAATGGATTATGATTTGTATTTTTCAAGGTGGTATGGGACACTTTGGAATGTTTAAGGATTATTTCCTCAAGAATTTTTCAATAGTCTCATTTAAAAGTATCATATCTATGCCAACATCCTTGTTGAATATTGTAATTAAATGAGTTTTTTCTCTTATGATATCATCTAAAATATTTTTTTTAATGGTTTTTGATTAGTTTTATTATGGATGTGCTGTATTGATACTATTCACTACATTACTCTGAATGGTTAGTGTTTATGATTAATGATTAGGGAAAGTTATTTACATTTCATATGTTAGTTTCAATATGAATGTGTATGTTGTTTATGTTTATTTACATTCATAAGAGGAATTAATTGTACTTAGTAAGTTTTTTGGGGGGCCCACTATATCCCCTCAGTGCATTGTTAGGTCTCATGATACAAACTATGGTCTTGGCACGAGGCCTTGACAAAATGGATTTTTATGGTCTTAGAATGAGGCCTTGATAGTATGGTTATGATGTCCCACATTATGAATTCCCTCATTATAAAAATAGTATTGATAGTTCATGTGGTTATTCTTCTATTATAATACCCATGATTATGTTTTATTGTGGAAATATTTACTCAGCTCATATTCCTGCCATATTATGTTCAACTTTATTTTTTTAGAGGCATGTGTTTTTAGTTATTCATCATGCCTAATGTTTACATTTATGATATATTCCATTTTATTTATTACCCTTATTGAGCATATGAGCTCACTCCTTTCTTATGTTTCATTTTATCAGGACATGAAGAAGTTTATTATGAAGGACTTGCAGGGATAAACTTAGAGTTGTGGATATTACCAATAAAACTTATATGTTGCATTTCATTTCAAGTTGTAATGTTGAACATGTGTATGTATCTAGTTTTCCAAAACTACTAAACTACTCGGTCCTTCGATATTTGATTCCTTGTAATCATGACAATATATTAAATAAGTAACCAGCTCCTGAAAACTAGGGTTGGGGCGTTACAAATCCCCTTATTTATTCACTGACATGACTATTATTCATCTCCAAGACTATTGAAAATAATATTACTCTATATTAACTAATATACACCATGTCAATAACCTCTACATATATGAGAAAAAATATTTTTTTTAAATAATATATTCTAAAAAAGTTACTTATATAAATTAATTGAATAGTCAATTCCACCAAATCCTAGTATTAACCAAATATTCCTACTACTATAAATAATTTCCAAAACAACTATCTAATGGTAAACATGAAATCTCAAATAAAATTTTTCTCCCAAAATTTCATTTAGAGACATGATAAATTAATATTTTATCCTTCATATCCAAAAATATCAAAATACCCTAAAGATATTTAGAAAATAGAAAACATAAAATTTCTAGGTCTCTACATTACACACCAATTTTAAGGATGTTTAACCATGAAAAAACTAAACTATAACAATAATAAAGTGATAATCTTATAGGTAGTCTACTTACATTAACAATTATCTTTAAAACAAAATCTCTTATGAAAATCATAAAGAAAAATGTAAAATAATTCAGGATATTATGCTAACATATTTGATTCCATTTTTGAAGTACTTTGTTCTTCCCCACCTTATTTACCAAGGTCTTGAATGTAATAACACATATATATTAGAATTTCTCTCCTCTAGCCTCCATTTCCATTAAATACTCCACAAAATTCAAGTACTACTTACTATGAATATAACCCAAATCAATCATATGAGATGGATAATGATAATATTTATGAAGTTTGGATATATAAAACATTTCATGAATCCATTATTTCCATAGAATTAGTACAAAATGATAGGAAACTTCTTTGATATGCCTCATCACATAAAAAATGGTAATAAATATTGATGGTGAAATAATTCCCTTAAATACCCTTTGTTTTCATTATTAAGGATGAATTATTAATGATACATGATCTCTTATAGAAAAATATAATATTCACCTTCTTCAATCCATATTAAATTCCTATCTCCATTGTGAATTCTTCATATGGTCCCCAATTACATTTACATATTTCATCATATCCTACAACATCTGTTATCCAACTATAATGGTGTCGCCATTCTCAACCCAATATAATATAGAACAACGCAACCACCTATAACAATATTTATATGGTCCCATTGACCTATAGTGTAACGTCTCGATCGGGCTCACCACTAAGACGGTGGTTGGACCGGTCACCACATGACCTCAAGCGCGCCTCCCCGTATTCTAGAGGCTACCGACTATTAGCGAGGGTGTAAGGATAGTCAGTGAGGAAACTATACCATCTTATCATAGTTGTACAGAAATATAATAGAGTAAATAATAATCACTAGCGGAAGCATTAATGGAAATAATAAAGTAGTGAAAGACAGATTTCATATGAATGAACAAAAATAGCCAATGCTAGTTTATACACAAAATGAATGCATGACATGGTATTGATACATTATGGAAATAAGTAAATAGTAAAACATGATTTTCAATACAATAAAATGTAGGAATCAAGTAAATAAAATAACAAAAAAACCCAAAGGTGATCTCCATGAGCATCCTGAGCTCCAGCACAGTCCTTTGCTCCTAACTCCTGGGTACAAGCAAACAGCAACAAGAAAGGTCCAAGGCACTATGAACAAGAAAGGTCTACTTGGATACCCCAGTGAAATGGTGGCCTAATTAGAGTGTGAGATATAAATCTTAGTAGGTCGGCACCACCAGTGTCTAAACCAATCCCAACAGTGTAATATAAATTAAACATGGTGCAAGCATGTATGAATATAGTAAGCAATATAATGTAACTAAATACCCAAGTACCTGTTACAGCCCACGGTTGGTGTCTGGACATGTAATGAGTTCATTAATTATGTATTAACAATTATTTATAAGTCACATGTGAATAAGTCTCCTACCAAGTCCAATGAGTTTCTTCTAAGGTAAAACGGGGCTACACAATGATCGGGCCCGATGGGCTTTATCCATGTCACATACTTGTCAATGTCGGGCCCAAGGAGTGTATCCAAGGCATCTTGTGGTGGTATTTAGTAATAAAGTCCCAATGCAATAACCAAGGAAACATCCTCATGATAGTAAAAGTATTAAAGGTCTGAAGATGTAATAAGGCAACCTAACAAAGATATCCAGTGAGGGAGTTCCAGGGTAATAACCAAGTTAACATAGATCTCAAAGAATGCTAACCCAGTAGAATCTAGGTCTAGCTAAGGGGTAAGGGTGTAATCCAAGGATCTTAGTCCAAGGCATTCCACGATGAGGTGCCTACTGAGTCTAAGGACTGTATCCAAGGTAAAATGGGGCTAATAAAGGACTGGGTCCAAGGAGTGTATATAAGGCACCTACTTGTCAATGTTGGATCTGAGGAGTGTATCCAAGGCATCTTATAGTACTACATGGGGGACTCAATGGTAGTATACCGGGAATCCAAATATAAGACAAGGAATGGGATATAGGTGGGTCTGAAACTTAGCAACCCATCCTTGAATTTGGAATGGGGTACATGAGTGCTCATGGTATTCTCTGATCAGAACCCATGAAAAGATCGAGTCTAACCATTCCTATTTAATAAAGAAGTCATGTAATGATTCATTTTGGTCCAAGCCTTTCCATACATTAGTGTGGAAAGGTAAAGTAGCATTGAAACCATTTCTTTATTGGTTTAATCCTTTCCTTCTATTAGTGTGGATAGGTCAAGTAGCATTGCAACCATTTAATAAAATCCATTAAGGCATTTTCAAAAGTCAAGGTCCACACCATTACCTTCCCTTAACATGGTAAGGGTTGCCACATACATGGAACCAATTATTCTCTCATGAACCCAGGTTTGTCCATGGAATTACTATATGGGAATCCATGTATCTCCCAAGGTATGAGTATGAAAACCCATTGATTCCATCCATGGCATTCCTACTTGGGAACCCATGTATCAACTAAGGTTTTATTAGCATTAAAAACATTAGAAAATAGATTTTGAAATTTGCTTGAGGGTAAATAATTAATCATTAACCATTCATTTAACTCAACTCATTCCTTTTATAAAAACATTTAAATGTCATTTATAAGGCTCCAAGTATCCATGAAAAATGAAAATTACCTACATGGGTAATTCCAATCTAAAACTGGACCAAACACATAGATGGTGCTTTGGTCCTTTAATCATTTAAAAAAAGAAACTTAGTTTTTCATATGCCATTAGGGCTATGTCCTAAACATGTTTTATCCCAACATAACATCAATGCATAAGAATTATAAACATGAAAAGTCAAGAAAGAAAGGTTTAACCACTACTTTTTAGCTTCAATACAGTGCACCTTTGTTGGATGGGTTTTATTAATAAATCATGATATTACTTATCATACAAATCATTTATCACCTTTAGCATTTTAAATATGAAACATGCTAAGCCGCATTTAAGAGAATTCAATATAGATACTTCACTGCATGAATTTAAATTCTAACTAAAGTGAAAAGCGTAATTAATTAATGCATTTATAGAATTTGAGGACTTGGAAAGGGGCCCTATCTCAGGGTGGAACCAAGCCGTCCACATCGGCTCTTGTAGCTTTCTAACTCAAGAAGAAAAACCACTCGCATTCATATACAACTATATATATTTTTGTATAACCTTAACCCATTTCATGTATTCCTCATGCCATGAGGTAATACACACAAGGAGGATATACACCTATACATACATATATATATATATACATACCTCCGTATATGTGTGCGAGCCTTCCGAAGGAACAGAAACTCACTACAACAACACCTAACATCCACAAACACCATAAGATACTAAAAATGGATGTGAGAAACCAACTAATGGCATTAAATCCTTACCTCAGGACAAAATCGGTGGACTAAAATCACCCGAACCGCCTCGCCTTCGGCGGCAATTGCTGGAACATGCAAGAACCACACCCAATGAAGCATTTGCACAACCAAGCATCGAAGGGAAGAACCAAAAAATGAGTTAGACTCTACCTAGGGTTTGTCCAAACCTTGAGGCTCGATGAAAAGACCCAAAACCGACCTAAAATAGGGAGGATAAGGTGTGAAAGACCTTACCATGAAGGTTCATGCGAGAAATCAAAAGAAATCTGTGTGGATTTCGCTATGGGTGTGTGGTCGACCGAGGGGGGTTCCACGTGAGATTGAGGAAGATCCCAAGGGGGTAATCATGTGGTATGAAAGAGAGAGGGGTGGTGAGTGTTTTAAGTTTTAATTTTATTTCAATTTTAAAAAAATAATTAAAATTCAAAAATAGGGTGTCATGCACGGTTAAGCCCACACAGTTTTCTAAACTATACGAAAACCATGCGGTGCCTAATGCCTCTAAGAAACACCCCACATGAGCTAGGTGCACGGTTTAGGAAACTATGTGAAGTTCATGCACAAATCCACTGCCCCTTTTTACATTGGGTTGCACGGTTACCTGCAATGGGATGCACGGTTTGGCAGAACGTATGCAAACCATGCGCCCTCTACTGCTTCTTAAAACACTTGCAGTTTTTTGGGTCTGACACTCTCGAAACTTCTCAAGCCACTTGGGAAACTTATCAGGCCTTCTCCCATGCCCAAAAACATCACTTAGGAGTGATCTTGCTCTCGGAATTAAGTTTCGAAACTCAGTTTTAAATTCTACCCGATAAGAAAACGAAAAAGTTCAAAAACCTTCATACTTTTTTCCGGTTCAAAAACATGGGATTCTACAATATACCCACCTTAAAAACTTCTCTTCCTCAAGAATACTTCGGGAACAACATAAAAAACACCCAACTTACAAGGGTCATGAATTTTCGTTTAAACAGTTGCATTGTGTTACCAATGCGTGTTGCACCACAAACATTTTCTATGCATTCTAGACTTCAGGCTTTACAGCCCAATCTAACACTCAAAGTTCAAATTAATCATAGAAATAGAGCTTACAAGAGCCCACTCAGATAGTGACATGGTCGCGCCAAAGTATCAATAACACTCGAATGATGGTGCTTCCCACATAGGTATTAATTTAAGGAAGGGGAAATTCCAAGCCATGATACCTCCACCATTGGAATTGTCATAAAAGACACAACTCTAAGTGTTCTTGAGACACTCTTGTCATGATCTTGTTAAAAGAAATGGCCGAATTCTGATCGACCTAAAAAAAGGTCAACAAAGTTCTCTTAGAAGACACAGCTAACCTTGAGACCACACTTGCCTTCACCTGTAAGCGTGCTTTAAAGTGGCCCCTTACAACTGAAAACATTTAACTAAAGGAAGAGAGAATGAGTCGAGCCACTTGGATGGCTTATCTCATAGAAGTTTGGATTAGGTGGTCAGAGAAATTCAAAAGAAATGGATGGAGTTCAAGAGTCTGAACAAGGTGCTCCTACTTGGTAACCCAAGAATCACTCAGGACATACCAAGCCTCGATAAGAACTATGTTTCAGCATGTAACATTGACAAAGATTACCCAACAAGCACAACAGCTTTTAAATATTTAGCGTGACATAAGACTGACGCTCTCTTAGTGCATCAAGGTTGACGTCAAGATAGGGGACATGATCGTCTCATAATAAGAGTACACTAAGAGTATTTAATACGGAGTTTCTATTCAAACACACCCAGAAACTAGAAGAATAAAAATCTAAACCAGATCAAAGTCATACTACCAAGTAAGCACCGACTCGATTTAAGACTTGCAAGCCTTAAGGACAAACAAGAATTAACCAACCATTTACCAATGGTTCTCTTTGGTGTTCCTTCTACTTTAAAGGGTATGTTTACTAGGTTCATCATGACACTACCCACATTAGGAGTGTCCTAGCCATAGAAGAAAGGAAAACTAACTTCTCATAAGCACGCTCGATTTATAACAACGAGATCAACGTGTCAAAACACCTGAGTCTTTTGAAAACCATCTAAGTATTGGAATGAAACTGATTCTTTAATTATCAAGTCGATCTACGTGGAGATGAGCCATGACTATACTTAATAGTACAAGAAGATTTATTACTGAGTCGTATTACCTCATATGACCATTTTCCTGTATGACACCATACCAAGTCATCTATCACTAAGAAGGAGAGTTCAGATAATCTACGAAGTGGCTGACCATGCCCAAGGTGCATCTAATCAGCTGAAAACAAGAATTACTCGATCCTCAAACTCATATCAAGGTCAAGAAATACATGATCACCCATCTGAACTAGGGTGTCACTTTAAAACTGAAATTCCTACTTGGGACAATGGCACCCAACATCACTAAGAGTGAGAAAAGTTGTTGCACTAACAAGGCATTTAAGTTATGAGGGCTCTACCTACCATGGGTTATCCCCTCATGAAGAACAAGTGTCAACCCTAACACTGGGTCGCATCAAACAAAAGTCACTAGGATCAAAAGATGACCATAAAGCCATTGCTAAGGAAAATAATGCCTACAGAAGGTACTCACGCTTCCGTTCCAAGGCAACTCAAGAGAAGTTCGAACTACCCTTTACACGAGGGTTTTAAACAGTGGACACCACTATAGGTTCCATTTCCAAGCTTCTTATATTAATCACATGTAATCTTTAATCATAAAAAGATTTAATTAAAACCTCAAGGTACCATTTTTCAAAACAAAACAAGGTACTTGATTTTAACTAATGCCCCAAGGGAAAAATAGGAAAGTTTTATAAAACTCCCATTTAAAAACATTTTACATTAGTTGAAATCCTGTCATTTTCAAAAAACCTATCATAATAAATTCCTTTTAAAAAGATAAGGTGACCTATGAGGGTCTCATTTTATCCAACCTGGGTTCTCTATAAAGCAACCCAATGGAAAACGCACAAATATTAAATTTCAAACACCCAAATTCGTCATCTCATAAAAACTTTCTCCAACTGACCAACTTGGGTCCAGTTTCATTTGAAAGTTGGCCATTTGATTTCAGATCAACATTAAACATCTTTAACACTTATAATAATTTCACAATCCATCATTCCATTTCATTTAATATGGGTTTCCATTTCCCAATTCATGAAGTGCCCATACACTTCATGGATTGAAAATTGGATCCCATTAATTGATACCAAAGTCAATTCAGAATTTAACATAATAAAACATAATGGTCCAATTTATATGGGTGGTCATATACTAACCTGTAAAGCACCCATACACTTTACATTTTTTCATTTGGATCCCTTCAGTCACAACCAACTTACTTTAGCAATTGAATTTAGCAGCCTTTTACAATGGTTCAATTACACAGTTTACCTTTCCCCAACTTTAAGGTTCCCATACACATTACAACTAAAAATTGGCTCCCTTCATGACCACAACCAATAACATATCCCATGGAAACATTAACATACATAAAGGTAAGCTAGTATTTCACTATAAGTAGCTAGCATAGAGCAAGAAGCTTAAATCACAAAAGCATGGAATTTTAAACACATGATCATGCCATAACAAGAAGTAAGCATAGAAGGCATGCTAATGTATTACCTAAACAGGTATAAATCTAAGCATGGCTTATCAACAAGGCACCGAATCATACTTAGTAAGCAACCTACTAATGCAACTACATGGCATGGAATATATGCATGGCATGTGAATTTCTAAGTGCCTAATATGATACATGTATGTTTCATCCTTGCCATAACAGGCCAAGGGTAATATTCATAATCCCATAAATCATAAGCAACAGAATGTACATCAATCACTCTAGATGAAATCATATCAATTGTAATAGCGAACAGCATACTCAGTAATCCCAGCCCAGGACACTTGGTCATTTCCCGAACATGGGGTGATCAGTCTCAAGCACAGCTATTAGCCAAGTGCCGACACTTTCCTAGTCTCCTATATATCAACCCAAAATAGTAAGATAAAAGGAAAAACCACATTTTATACCACTTTGTAACGTCCCGACCCATCTCACCGCTAAAACGGTGGCCGAACCGGTCACCACATGACCTCAAGCGCCTCTCCCCATACGCCAGAGGCTGCCAAATAGTAGCGAGGGTGTAAGGATAGTCAGTGGGGAGACTATACCCTCTTATTAGAGTTGCACAGCGGTATAACACAGTAAATAAAAATCAATAGCAGAAGCAGTAATAGCAATAATAAAGCAGCAAAAGACAGATTTCATATGAATAAACAAAAGTGGCCAATGCCAGTTTATACAATAAATGAATGCATGGAATGATATTGATACATTATAGAAAGTAGTAAACATTACAACATGATTTTCAATACAATACAATGTAGGACTCAAGTAAAGAAAAGAACTAAAATCCCAAAGGCGATCTCCACAAGCATCCTGAGCACCAGCTCAGTCCTTTTCTCCTAACTCTTGGGTATAAGAAAACAGCAACAAGCAAGGTCCAAGGCCATGTGAACAACAAAGGTCTACTCGGGTACCCCAGTGCAATGACGGCCCGAGTAGGGTGTGAGATATAAATCTCAATAGGTCGGCACCACTGGTGTTTAACCCAATCCTGACAGTGTAATATAAATTAAATAGGGTGCAAGCATGCATGAATATAGTAAGCAGTATAATGTAACTAAATACCCAAGTACCTGCTTTAGCCCTCAGCTGGTGTCTGGACATGTAATGAGTTCATTAATTATATATTACAAATTATTTATAAGTCACATGTGAATAAGTCACCTAACAAGTCCAAGGAGTTTCCTCCAATGTAAAATAGGGTTACGCAATGACCGGGCCCAATGGGCTTTAACCATGGCACCTACTTGTCAATGTTGGACCCAAAGAGTGTATCCAAGGAATCCTATAGTGGTATTTAGTAATAAAGTCCCAAGGTAATAACCAAGGAAACAACCTTATGATAGTATAAGTAGTAAAGGTCCCAAGACGTAACAAGGCATCCTGATAAAGATATCTGGTGAGGGAGTTCCAGGGTAATAACCAAGGTAATGTAGATCTCATGGAATGCTAACCCAATAGTATTTGGGTCTAGCTACGGGGTAAGGGTGTAATCCAAGGAGTGTAGTCCAAGTAATTCCACGATGAGGTGTCTACCGAGTCCAAGGAGTGCATCCAATGTAAAATGGGGCTAAGCAAGGAATGGTTCTAAGGAATGTCTCCAAGGAACATACTGTTCAATGTTGAATCCAAGGAGTGTATCCAAGGCATCCTATAGTGCTACATGGGGGACCCAATAGTAGTATATCGGGCATCCAAATATAAGACAAGGAATGGGATCTAAGCGGGTCTGAACCTTAGAAAACCGTCCTTGAATTTGGAATGGGGTGCACTAGTGCTCGTGATATTCTCTGATCAGAAACCATGACAAGCTCGAGTCTAACCATTCTTATTTAATAAAGATGTCATGTAATGATTCATTTTGGTCCAAGCCCTGCCATCCATTAGTGTGTAAAGGTCCAGTAGCATTGCAACCATTTCTTTATTGGTTTAATCCTTGCCTTCCATTAGTGTGGAGAGGTCAAGTATCATTGCAACCATTTATTAAAATCCATTAAGGCATTTTCAAAAGTCAAGGTCCACACTGTTACCTTCCCTTAACATGGTAAGGGTTGCCAAAAACATGGAACTAATTATTTTCCCATGAACCTGTGTCCATCCATGAAAATCCTACATGGGAATCTATGTATCTCCCAAGGTATGAGTATGAAAACCCATTGATTCCATCCATGGAATTCCTACTTGGGAACCCACATATCACCCAAGGTGTTATTAGCATTCAAAACATTAAAAAATAGTTTTGGAAATTTTCTTGAGGGTCAATCATTAAGTATTAACCATTCATTTAACTCAACTCATTCCTTTTATCAAAACATGTCAATTGCATTTATAAGGCTCCAAGTATCCATGAAAAAAGAGCAATTACCTACATGGGTAATTCCAATCTAAAACTGGATCAAACACATAGATGGTGCTTTGGTCCTTTAATCGTTTAAAAAGTGAAACTCGGTGTTTCATATGCCATTAGGGCCATGTCCTAAACATGCTATATCCCAAGATAACATCAATTCATAAGAATTATAAACATGACAAGTCAAGCAAGCAAGGTTTAACCACTACTTTTTAGCTTCAAGGTAGTGCACCTTTGTTGGAGGGGTTTTATTAATAAATCATGATATTACATATCACAAAAATCATTTATCATTTTTAGCATTTTAAATATGAAACATGCTAAACCGCATTTAAGAGCATTCAATATCGATACTTCACTGCATGAATTTAAATTATAACTAAAGTGCAATAAGTAATTAATTAATGCATTTATAAAATTTGAGGACTTGGAAAGGGACCCTACCTTAGGGTGGAACCAATTCGTCCACATCGGCTCTTGTAGCTTTCTAACTCAAGCAGACAAACCACTCACGTGAATATACAACTATATATATATTTGTATACCCTTAACCCATTGCATGTATTCCCCGCGCCATGAGGGAATACACACATGGAGGATATACACCTATACATACATAGTGCATACCTCTGTATCTGTGTGCGAGCCTTCTGAAGGCACAGAAACTCACTACAACAACACCTGACATCCACAAACACCATAAGATACTAAAAAGGGAGCTGTGAAACAAACCAATGGCATTAAAGCCTTACCTTGGGAAACAACTGGTGGACTGAAATCACCTGAACTGCCTCACCTTCGGCGCTGGTTGCTGGAACATGCAAGAACCACACCTGATGAAGCATTTTCACGACCTAACATCAAAGGGAAGAACCAAAAAATGAGTTAGCCTCCACCTAGGGTTTGGTTGAACCTCAAGGCATGATGAAGAGACCCAAAACTGATCAGAAATAGGGAGGAGAAGATGCGGAAGGCCTTACCGTGAAGTTCCGTGTGAGAAATCAGAATAAATCTGTGCGGATTTTGCTGTGGGTGGAGAGTCGACTGAGGGGGGTTCCGCGCGAGGTCGAGGAAGAACCCAAGGGTGGTGTTGTGTGGTATGTGAGAGAGGGGGAGGTGAGTGTTTTAAGTTTTAATTTTATTTCAATTTTAAAAAAAAAAATTAAAACTCATAAACAGGGTGCTGCGCACGGTTAAGCATGCACGGTTTGCAAAACCATGCGCAAACCGTTTGGTGCCTACTGCATCCAAGACATACCCCACATGGGTTAGGCACACGATTTAAGAAATCGTGCACAGCCTGTGCGCAAATCCACTGCACCTTTTTACACTGAGCCGCATGGTTTGCCAGACCGTGTGCAAACCGTGCGCCCTCTACTACTTCTTAAAACACTTGCAGTTTTTTGGGTCCAACGCTCCCAAAACTTCTCGAGCCACTCAAGAAACTTCTCAAACCTTCGCCCATGCCCAAAAACATCACTTAGGAGTGATCCAACTCTCAGAATTAAGTTTTGATGCTCGGTTTTAAATTTGACCCGACCAACAAACGAAAAAGTTCAAAAACCTTCGTACTTTTGACCGGTTCAAAAACACAGGATTCTACATATAGAAATGTAAACTGTTATTATAGGAACATTTCACTAATCATAAATTATTTTTGTAGGATTCTCCAAAATCTATGATGCATGCCCTTGACATATGCTGCAATTTAGGAGCCATTATCTCAATTTAACCATTGTTCTAGGGTTAAAATGTCATGCTAATGAACGATTGGGTACCAAAATCATTCTATAATTTCATCCACATCCACAATGTAAATATATGATCATGATTGAATACCATCACCCTTATAACTCCATGAATCATTACAAATAATGTAATATAAATCATTTTAAAAACATTTATTGATCATGCTTCCTTAATCGATAAAAATTGCATTGTCTTCATCAATCTATCAATAATGAATAAAATGGTGTAAAATCCAATGATATCAAGAAGTTATCCTATAGAAAAATCCTTGGAAGTATCCTTCAACATTCATTGGGTGAATCTCAAAGGATTTAATAGTCCCGCTAAAATTAGATGACCATATTTTGCATGTAAGAATACAATATGCTTGAATAAAGACACTGTCAAAAGTTTCTTGATCCCATATAAGCAAAATTGCTTCTTCAAATAATGGTATAATATTGTAATGCCTGAATGTATATCCAATGATATACTATGAAACTCATGCAAAACTGCCTCTTTCATACTTTGAGGAACATTTAAACTCTCATGAAACAACAACCTATGCTCATCATCCCTGATCTAATCTTTAAAAGAATCATTGTTGAATTCTTGATCCCTCTACACCTCTAAAACAGGGTTTTACAATGATGATTCCTCTATCTAACATATTAATAGAGACAATAGGACAATCTAAAAAGACATTCTCTATCCTCAATCTCCTCCGAGTAAAAGATTTAAAGACACAAAAAACTCAATCACTTTCCATTCTTCAATTTCATATGTTGTAAAAGTGGGAGCCCTATGCCTAAAGTTTATGGCATTTTTATTACCATATTTGGTATATATAGTGTTATGAAAGATGTTATCTCAACATAACTGTGTTGTGAATTCCATGTGCACAATTTACATGGTAAAATACTTGGATTAATATTCATAATATATGGTTATAGAATTTCCTAGATCTAATAAGAACTCGAGATACAATTACAATAATCTTAAACATATGTCATATGGTCTAGATACATCATATGAATGGGACACAGATGATCACTAGTACAAAAACCTTTTTTTACGTCGGTTTTTTTTGCTTTTTAACGTCGGTTTTTATGCGACGTTATTGCGAGCGACGTTAAAAATATGATTTTTACGTCGGTTATTTAATAACCGACGTAAAAAATGGGGTAATATAGTTTTTAACGTCGGTTTTTAAAAAAACGACGTGAAATACATTCTGGAAATGGCGATAAGAAGCCATTTTTTACGTCGGTTTTTAAAAAAACCGACGTTATAAGTCATTTTTTACGTCGGTTATTTAATAACCGATGTAAAAAATGTTTACTATCTTGTAGAAAATTTTCTAAGATTTCATTTGACAGGTCATAGAGCTCAAACGGATTTACGGATCAAAAGTTATGACCATCAGAAGTTTGATATTTTTTCGAGGAAAGATTGAATGAGCCAACCGTAGCTTCATATTAGAAGGAATTTTTTAATCCGTAAGGGGATTTGTAGTTTTATCATGGTATAAATAATAATCCATCATTGTAATAAATTAACAATCGTTAAATGGTATATCAATTAAGAAAACAACTCATAGAAAATATAAATCAGGGGAAAATAATTACAAATACCTTGACGAGGTTGCGGAAATAAGAAATCGTTGATTCACGTTGAAGATAAAACAAGTTGATTCGGTGGAACGACGATGGTTGAATGAAATGATCGTAAAATGTTATATCAATTAAGAAAACAAATCATAATAACCTTAAATCATGGATGTATGATTAAATATACTTTGACGAGATCGCGGAAAGAAGAAATAATTGATTCGCGTTCGAGAGAAAACGAGTCGATTTGGGGGAATGATAATGGTTGAAATAAATGATCGTCAAATTAGGATGGGTGTATAATGGAAACATATAATTGAGATTCTATGAGAAAACGCGGTATTAAAAATTTTAGGCGGCAATTCAAAATTTCGATGCCGCGATGTAAAAAAATTGAAATTTCGCATTCGCGGGATATTAAAAATATCATTCACGTCGGTTTTATGATAACCGACGTGAAAATATATTAAAATTTTCACTTATTTTTCACGTCGGTTATTATAAAACCAACGTGAAAAATCAATCTTCGTCACTCTTTCACGTCGGTTATTAAATAACCTATGTGAAAAATCGATTTTCATGACTTTTTCACATCGGTTATTTAATAACCGACGTGAAAAAAGTTTACAAAAATGTAGTTCATTTTTCAAGCTTTAATTTGACAGGTCACAGAGCTCAAATGGAGTTACGGATTAAAAGTTATTGCCTTCAGAAGTTGGACATCCTTAAGACATTGTTTAGAGATGATCAACTTCTGAAAGCCATAACTTTTAATTCGTAACTCCGTTTGAGCTCCGTGACCTGTCAAATTAAAACCTTGAAAAATGAACTACATTTTTGTAAACATTTTTCACGTTTTTTATTAAATAACCGACGTGAAAAAGTCATGAAAATCGATTTTTCACGTCGGTTATTTAATAACCGACGTGAAAAATAAGTGAAAATTTTAATATATTTTCCTGGAAAAGGATTTTTCACATCGGTTATTTAATAACCGACGTGGAAAAGTGATGTACATTGATTTTTCACGTCGGTTATATAATAACCGACGTGAAAAATCAGCGAAAATGTATTTTTACGTCGGTTATATAATAACCGACGTGAAAAATCGATTTTTAGATATTTTCACGTCGGTTCTAAAAAACCGATGTGAAAAATGGTGACGTAAAAAAAGGTTTTTGTACTAGTGGATGTCTAACTATGAAGTGTAGGGGGATCATAATCACTGAGGTTTCTTATCATGATATTTACACTTGGTGATCTCCACTAGATAAGGTCATGAGGAATAACCCACCAATTGGAATGTCATGTGGTTATGGTGTCAATGGTTGTTCCAATAGACGATCTTGTGTATTGGTCTCTAGGCTCAATATCATCATTAGTGTGTATCATTTGATCGTGTATGTTGATGCAAGAAAAAAAACATGACATTTTTGTTTGTGGTTAAGTATATTGCATTAGTTATATCATTGGATGTATAGAATTGGTTGAATTGTCAAAATATAATTTTTCACTTCCAAATTATAGATGAAATAACTTGGGCCTAGAGGACCATGATAACAGTGCCTTTAATAAACCAATGACCATGGTAAAAGGAAGGTACATCCATCTAGTTTGGTCATTGAACGAATAGATAAGGAGTTTAAGGACAATGAAACAAGTTATCTATTATGATTTATGAGACTTCATTAGGAAAATAAATTATATTACACAGAGCGTGTTCATAAAGTGATTCGATTTCTCATGCTAGCACCCAATAATAACATGTGATTTGATTTCTCACGCATGTGTAGATGATCTAAACGATGCCAAGTTATTAACATGGATAAAAGTCATTGATGACATGTAGAACTGAGTTCAAATATAAGAGAAAACCCCATTGAATGATCGATTATTTATTTAGAAACTGAAATTTAAAAATAATATACACGCTATATATGTTTTATCCAGTGTAGTAAGGCAGGTACGATGGTGTATCGCCGGTGGGACATCGGCCGAAAGTTAGGCCGACAGGGCAGGGGTGTATCTACATTCTCTTCTTCAACAAGCAACAAAAAAAACAATAATAATAATAATATAAATAATAAAAGAAATGTCATGGGTGGTATTGTGGATGCGCGTGGTTTTGATAAACAACCCCCGCTGATTTAGGAGGTGATGCGCCAAATGATACAAAACATTTATTATTAAATGCACCACAATTGACTCGGGGTGACAATCACACGTCACGTAAATTACACGTCACTTTAACCTTGGGAGAGTATTATATAAAATAATAATTATAATAATAATTTTTAAATTATAAGCCTCCCCAATTCAATTGAATGGGGCGGCAGCTTATGTTCCAAAAAACCCATTGACTTCAAGTTTATTTATTTTTTGTTACGCAATATTATAGATTGTTGACTGATCATAATATAAGAATGACTCGTGCATGATTAGTATTTATTCATTTGATTTTTAATAATTTCAATGGTTTGTGTTTTGTCCTAAATAAATATTAAATATCAATTTTAGACAATCTATGAATTGTCCCTCAATCGTTGTGTATGCGAGCATATGTGTCCAGCTTTTGAGTGATAAAAATTTAATTTATCAGCCTCAGTATCCCTAACATGTAGGCAAAGATGGAGACGGAGGGGAGCAGTGCTCTTGGCGATCCCTTGAGGGTTTCGCTTGTTCACGATTCAGATCTGAAGGTGCCTGGAGATTCTCGTCCTCGCGCTTGTCTGCTGGCTTCAGCTCCTGCTAATCTTACTTTGGATCTTGTTGCTTCTTGCGCTGTAGGTCCTTCTGACTCGAAACTATTGCAGGGTGGTGGGGGCATGACGTATCTGAATGTAGGAATGTGAGGAAAATATAAATGAAAGCGGGGCCTTCTGCTCCTGGAAAAAAGTATCATGGATCCTTCAAGGTGGAAAAACCTAGTGGTAAGGTGACCCAGACGGTTGTCTTCAAGGAGGATAGACCAAAGCCCCTTGATCAACAATTTTTTGGTCAAGGTGGGTGCAGGAAGGGGTACTTCAAAATGTAGAAATTGATGCACTGAACGACTCATCTAGTCATGTGCACAATGAGGGTTGTGACCTTAGTAAGAAAAATGCTATTGCTTCCTTTCGTGACGTTCTTGTAGCAGGGATTCAAGCCACCGTTGAAGATCTAACGTGATGAGTCTGACTTAGAACATGATGCCCAAATGCAAGCTGACTCTCAGTTTTGGGAGGAGCGACACTCTTCTAAAAGTATGAAAGGGAAACAAGTTGACTCCCCCTCCCAATCAGGGTGAGGTCTGGAGGTACCACTGATATGGTAACACCACTGGATACTTCGTAGGTTGCAGTTACATTATCTCAAGGACAAGGGGCAACTAGTCCTATGCATGACGTGCCAGAGGCTGGAGAAAATGTCCTTACTCTCCTTAACATTCTTAACAGATCCAACAGTAGGGAGGTCTTCCGTGCTGAATTTGGGAGTGCTCATGGCTCCGAGTTCAATGCAGGGGGATATGCCTTGAAAGCCCTACCGGAGAGCTCTGATCCAGCTAGAGAGGTGAAATCTTCATCTGCCAAGGAACCATTAAATACTGTCTCTCAGGTGGATGATGGGACGTGGCAACAACCGAAGACATGGAGGAGAGGAAGACATCCATGTGGAAGAGGTGGTGGACGCCACCCCCATTGATGTTGATTTCCTGCTTTAGGAATGCTTTGGACTTTGCTACACCGTTTGTTTCACTGGTTGTTTTATGTCGTCTCCATCTTGTATGTTGTTTCTATTTTATCTTAATAAATTTTGAGATCATGGGCTGATAACCCATAGTCTGCATCGTTCTTCGTATCCCTAATATGTACATGAGTATACATTGTAATAACATATTTGATAGTTGGTATTGATCCAAACATTAAGAATGTACAAGAGTTTCACGAGTGGTGTAACTTGTGTTGTGCATGGATGAAGGAGCCTCCCTAGGGTCTCAATTGATCCATCACCCACTAGATTGATCAAGAAGTTGAAACAACTCATGATAATGTCAATGTTTTTTTATTTTAGTATGCATGGTTAATTGTTTTTAAATTTGTGGATAAACATGATCACAAAGAATAGTTAATGAGAACACATAGATAGAATAAATTAACATGCATGATGAATTTATTTATTAATTTATAGATAATTTTTGATTGTGACAAGAAAGATAAATTATAACGCCTCATACTTTTCGGACATAGATATTTCATCTAAATAAATTAATATTCATATTACAACATAACAAAACCACATCAAGACCATATGAATTTAGTGTCTTTGGAAAGTTGAAAACAAAAACATCTTGTTCATAAAACATCTATACCGTCTCTCGCTTATCTCGTCATAACTAGAACCCTTTTTGACATGTCATACTTAATATCTTCATTTATATCCTGGGAGAAAATAAACATAAGAAACGTGTGAGTTTAAATACTTAGTAAGAGTAAACAAGGGAGTTATCAATCATAACATAAGAATAAGAACATGAACAAAACATTTAAAAATTATACTCTGCATATCTAAGACCATAATTTTGAGTCATGAAATAAATCATAGAAGTTCATAAGACACAAATCATAAAAAAAAACCATGATCCATTAGAGAATAATATTGGCATAAGACATGAACACTACTGGAAATATGATTTTTACCAACGGTTTTGGCCAAACCGTTGGTATAGGTCCATTATAGAGGACCTATACCAACGGTTTTGTCCAAAACCGTTGGTATATGTCCATTATAGAGACCCTATACCAACGGTTTGGCCAAAACCGTTGGTATAGGTCCCAAAATCAAAGGACCTATACCAACGGTTCTCAAAACCGTTGGTATAGGTCTATACCAACGGTTTTGACAATCGTTGGTATATGTCCTTCAATTTTCTATCGACTCTTCTTACCGAGAACATTATATAAATCAAAATTTAAAATAATTATGACAATACATATATATATTTATGAAATTATGTTCACAAAAGTCATGTTGGGTCAGTGGTTAAGTCATTCAATTATAAACTAGAGGTCCTCGGATCAAATCCCACCGAATGTTTTTTTTGAAATACATATACCAAAGGTTTTGAGAACCGTTGGTATAAATTTTCATATTACTTATACCAACGGTTTTCCAAAAACCGTTGGTATAGACCTATTGTCACGGCTTACTTGGCAAAGGTCCTCCAAACCGTTGGTATAGGGTATTTTTCCAGTAGTGGAAGTGTCACGTATACATAAACTTAAAACATTGTGAACATGTATAAATAGAAATAGGTTCACTCATTAAGTTAAGGACATGAAACCAAACCCTTGCGTAAACCTATGGACATGAAACTAGGTCTACACATAATCTTATGGACATGAAAGATGTAACGACCCAACGTTTTTCAATGGAAATTTCCTTCTAATGATTATGCCATATAATCACCTGAAATCACAACATAATGAACTACTAAGTGCTATGTGACCTTTAAACATAAGTTTGTCACTTCTGTGATGTGATTTTCAAAAATCTGACATACAGAGTTGCGATCAGTAAGTTATTTGGAGTCTAATTTGACCAACTTAATTTTTTGTGAATAGTAACATACCATTATTAATAGTAATGTTACCCTTATGAATAGTGACATAACCTAATGAATAGTAACCTTACCTATGATAGTAAGATTCAAGTGGGAGTATGATATACCTATAAGTTGGAATACGAAAATAAATGTTTTAAAATTGTTATTTTTTTCATGTAAATTGTGATTTTAATTAAAAATAAATTAATCATATTTAGAAAATTATTTTTGAAAATTGGATTTCATTTTTGGATTCTATATGTCGAAAAATGGTTAGGGTGATTTTTTGGGATTTTTCTAAAATACTTGAATTTTTTTTATGAATAGTAAAATATGCTAATTTACGATAAATGCTAAATAATGGATTTATTGAGTCATTGATGATGATCTGATGATGTAAGACCAATTGGTTCAAACTCACATGTACTTATTACTATTTTTGGTCATGGAATCATCACTATTGCTGGTCTTGAAGGAAAATAATAAACTAAGGAATTAAATATTATGAAAACTCTCCTCTCCTCCACTACAAATACCACCCCTCCTTACCTCTTCTATTCGCTCCTATCAAGCCTTCTGTCTTACCTAAGTTCTGTCCAAATCACTCCCCAAGTTCCTCCCCCATGTCCAACAACCCTTGGTCTCCTCAAAATACCAAATACTCTCCCCTTAAGAGGCTCTCAAAAGAGATAAACTCAAGATGTAAATTCCTCTTTCTAATTCTTTTAAGTTCTTTTCTTTTCTTGTTTCTTTCCTCACCTCCCTTTACCCAAATGGTATTATAACTCCAGTAACATACATATACTGTAATTATATTATTCTAATGGGATAATTCATTATCATATCTTCTTTCCCCACCTTTTATTTGAAAAAAATGAAAACACCATTTGAGATGTGTTAATTTAGCACAATCAAGGGCGACGGGCAATCAATTTCTATTACTATCTTTAATTCTAGTTATGAAACCATTTTTATGGTTAAACCAGACTATTATATGTGTATTTTATCATATTTAATGTTCTATAATCCTTATGCACTCATGATGTAAAATAATAATACAAAACAAGTTAATTGTGAGCAAAATCGCTAAAATAAATTCAAGCATTTATCATTAATGTTTTATATAATGATTCAATTTCACTCCAAGTAACCAAATTAAATTTACAACCATGTAATATCCTGTATGTTCACTAATTTCATATAACTTCAATTATGGACAACCAGTTTCATCTTATATGTTTATCCATTCATGAAAAATAAGTAAATCCATCATAAAAACCAAGAAAACAAACAAACCCGAACAATGAAATTGAACCACTTAACCCATCAAAAAAGTCATGAATGAACTTAAAAAGGTTATAATAAATCTTTTAAATATATAAGAGGATCTGTAATTATTAATTAATAAACCTAATTTTTTTATTCAGGTCATTAAGTTCAAGCAAAGATCACCATCAGACTTAAGGTAAGGGATCCTCTCTATTTCACTTTTATTCAAGATTTTCCTCTATGTTATGCCCTTTTAGGTGTAATTACTAGTGATAGGGTATGATTAGAAACCTCCCTCATACTTTCCTCATGATTTTTAAATGACGAGAAACCTCTTTCTCTCCCATTGAGCCCTCTTAAGTACACACGATACCATGCTGATATTCCGTAAGGGATTCAACCCGAACCTCCTTTATTTCTCTGGGTTTCTTTATCTTTATTTTTACCTAAATGAGGTTATATATTATTCTTATTTTTATCTTATAAATGCTATGTGGATGTTCCAAACTCATGTATCAAGTTCCATTCATCATTCTCTTTGGGGGATATATATGTTTATAAGTGATTCCCTCCTTAATACTTCTTAATAAGCAAACCTGTTTTGAGGGAGCTTCCCAAATTCTTACCCGATTTCAAGTGCACTCTATCTTCTGTTTTAAGCCACCATTGTCTTTATAAAATAAGTCTTTCTATTTTGAAAACCTACTTGGTTCACTTCTGGTTTTTTATAAATGATTATTCCCTTTTCTATTTCAAAATCTCTATAGTATTTTCCTTAAAAACACTCAAAAAATGTTTTTATACTAAAATTTATTGAATAACTTTCTTACATGTTGTCACTTCTACTTGAAATCACTCACCATGATACATATCTATTTTCCATTATTAATGTCCATGTATACTTTAGTTCCCTTCTTTCATTGACAATTTTATGATATTCCCATTTGTTATGCTTTATGACATGATTGTGGTACTCAATTCTTTACATGGGCAACCCTTATGGTTATGTATGATTGATTATGTATGATTATTTATGTGGAAAAAATATTCATAAAAAGTGAATATGGGTGCACCTAGATAGCGCTCCAATTCATTGGGTAAAGTTAAGTCTCATGAGATGTTATGTGCGATGGTCTTGGCGGTTAGCCTTGGCTTGTGCTACTATGTGAAATGATCTTGGCGGTTAGCCTTGAATCGTACTAAATTCATGTTTTATGTTTATGCCACATTACTATGATTCCATGTTTATATGATCCTATGTTTATATGTTATGATTCCATATGTTCCATGCTTTTGTTATCATTATGTCATGCCTTCTAACCCATGTGCTAAAGCCTTATTCTTATGTATACTCTCTTATTGGAATTTTTAGCTCATCCCTTTGTTCATGTGATCCCCAGGGTACCCTGTGTAGATATATGAGCACAATGGACGTTATTATCCCTCTATGAAGATTAAATAAATAAGTTTTTTAGTCCCATGTTTTAAGTTGTATGTACCTAGTCTTCAAATACACTAGACTTCACGATCCTTGGCTTGTAATCTGATGTATTTTATGATTAAAATCATGTAATGCCTTATGTAATAGGCTAGGGTCACTATAGTTGGTATCAGAGCATGGTCTAGTTATTTTTGGAGATTAAGAATAGAGAACTTTAGTAAAAACCTTAAGTATGAGATGAAGTATAATAAAACATCCCTAAATTTTGGTAAGTATAGAGTAAGTGGTTTATAAAAAAAATACATGCCTATATAGATACAAATAGGTAGAGGTAGCTCTGGAATAGATGTACCTAGGAGTTAAAACTCTGACAAAGAGTTTCGGGCCTAACCTAGGGTATCTTGGTACACGACAACGGGCCTTGCTGTACTCTTGGTTTGAAACTCCTGGGGGATATACTTTGATAAATTCACGAGCTTAGTACAAACCATTATTAAGGGAATAAAAAAATCCCATAAGAATATAAGTTAAAAAATAGATCGAGGATAACCTAGATTTAAACCTAAGGAATCACAAGTTAGGGTATACTTCTCCTCTATAAGTTTATCCTCTTATGTTCAAAGTTTCCTTTTTTATGCTCAATAGATAGTATTCAATCCCTCTAATTGTATACTATTTTTCTTAGTTAATGGTGGGAAATATAAGAACACATGCCAACAATCAATGTGACAGGGAATGTGAATATTACCCTAATGATATGCTTGATATGATGAGAATGGGTGCTCAAAACTTCATGACAGTACTTGCTCAGCTGGCTCAAGTTATGAATAATAACTTGAATCATATGGAACACCCTCCTCCTACAAGGAAAGAGAAAGTTGTTGTATAATTCTTCATGAGGCAAAGGCCTCTCATGTTTAGCGGATCTTCTGATCCCCTCTTCACGAAATAGTGGATTAACTCTATTGAAAAGATATTCTCCATCCTCCAGTGCTCAGAAGAATAGAAAGTTTTGTTGGAGGTCTATCTTTTTGATGGGGAAGCTGATCAGTGGTGGACACTGATCAATAATACAAATTCCTAAGAGGAAATTGATTCTATGGATTGGGAGGAATTCAAGAGGACGTTTTTCAATAAATATTTTCCTTGAGCCCCCCATCTCAAGATGTAAAGAGAGTTCCTTAGACTCAAGAAGAAGGAAGATGAGTCAATTGGGGCGTATGAAGCAAACTTTACAAGGCTTGCAAGGTATGCCTCTGGATTTTTCATGAACACCGAAAGCAAGGTGGATCGTTTCTTTAGTGGACTAAAGACGATTCTATGAAAAGAGTAGGATATTAGAGAATTTGACAGTTATTAGGAGATTGTTCGTTGTGACCTCAAGGTTAAAATGAAGTTTGGAGACTCTTAGTGGCCTCATGGGCTCAGTGACAAGAAGCAGAAAATAAAGAACAACATGGGTGGTTCAACAAACAAATCCCATGATGGAAATAAGCCTGACTATCCCAATTGTAAAATTGTTGGGAAGAATCATCCTGGGAACTGTCTAAAGGGAACTGGGAATTACTTCAAATGTGGAAATCTATGACATTTGGCTAAGATTTGTTGAAGGGATATGAAAAATACCACTAATGTGGAAGAAGAAAGGAAGGTCCAAATCAATGTTCATTCAGTGGTGTAGTGTTACAACTGCAAGAAGCATGGGTATTATGCAAACAATTTCCCTAAGCCAAGGGTTTTCGGAGGAAATCAACAACAACCTCCAAGGCAACAAGGAAGAGATTATACTATCACTACTGCTAACGTGGATTCAGAAAATGATGTGGTGACAGGTACGCTAGTTATTCATTCAAGAATAGAAAACATACTATTTGATTCTGGTTCTATGCATTCTTTCATATCTTGCAAGTTTAGTAGAACTATTCAAACACCACCTTAAAATTTGGAGGAAAAGTTATATGTTAGAACAAAGAATGGGGAAATAATTGTGTCCATGGTTTATAACTCCTCTCCGGTTAATGTTTGTGGACTGAACCTCCTAGAAAATATCATTATACTTTATTTAGTGGAGTTTGACACTATCATGGGCATGGATTGGATATCTTTATAAAAATATAACATCAACTGTTAGGAAATGGAGATCACTCTTCACATCCTAAAGCATCCTCCAATTCTTTACAAGTGTAAGGAAGAAGATGAATCTCCTTTAGAATCATTGTCTCAAGTGTGGATATTGCTTCCTTATGAGAAAGAATATCTTTCCCAAATGATTGAGACAAAGGATAAAATCATGCTTGAAGACATTCCCATTGTGAGGGATTACACTGATATATTCCCTAAAGAGTTTCCTGGTCTTCCTCCTAACTAAGAGGTTGAGTTCTCAATTGAACTTATTCCTGGATCTCTTCTTATATCGAAGACACCTTATAGAATGTCCATTGTAGAGCTGGAAGAGCTGAAGAAGCAGTTATAGGAGAATCTGGAGAAGGGTTTTATATGCCCTAGTGCTTCACCATGGGGTGCGCTAGTCCTCTTCATCAAGAAGAAGGATGGATCAATGCACCTCTGTATTAATTATCGTGACCTCAATAAAATCACGATAAAGAACAAGTATACCCTGCCACAGATAGATGACTTGTTTGATCAACTTTATGGGGCTAGTTATTTATTTAAGGTGGACCTTCAGTCGGGATATCACCAATTAAAGGTGAGGAAGGAAGATATTCCCAAGATTGCCTTTCGAATGAGGTATGGACACTATGAGTTCATAGTGATTCCCTTCAGACTCACTAATTCTCTATAAATTTTCATGGATTTAATAAATAAAGTCTTTAGAGGTTACCTCAACAAATTTTTGTTAGTCTTTATTGATGATATTCTGATATACTCCAAGATAAAGGAGGAACATGAGGAGCATTTTAATACTGTGTTAAAGAATTTGCTAAGGGAGAAGTTGTATGTAATGTACAGTAAATGTGAGTTCTAGATGGAGGAAGTATCATTATTGGGTAATGTTATCACCAGCAAAGGGATATCTGTGGACCCTTCCAAGATAAAGACAATTGAAGAGTGGGCTAGACCAATATCTGTAATGGAGATCTGTAGCTTTCTGGGTCTAGATGGGTATTATCGATGATTTGTGAAGAACTTTTCATGATTTTCAAACCCAATGACCAAGCTAACATAGAAGGGAGTAAAGTTTTTCTGGACATAGGAATGTGAAGACTATTTGAAGGAGTTGAAAAAGAGGCTTATCACTATGCTATTACTCACACTCCCAACAAGTGGAGAACTCTTTGTGGTATATAGTGATGCTTTAAAGAAGGTCTTAGGGTGTGTGCTTATGAAAAATGATAAAGTGATAGCCTACGCCTCATGGCAACTGGAAATACATGAGCAAAACTAGCCCATGCATGATATGGAGTTGGCGACTGTGATCTTTGCGTTGAAAACCTGGCAGCATTATATCTATGGGGAGAAGTGTGAGATATATACTTACCACAAGAGTTTAAAATATATATTCACAAAAAATAGCTTAATATGTACTAGTGAATATGGATAGAGATCATCAAGGATTATGACTGCTCAATCCACTACCATCTCGGTAAGGCAAACAAGGTGGCATATGCTCTAAGTATAAAGGATCCTACATATTTATCAATGATGATAATTGAAAAGTATTTGACCTTATTATATTTGTAGAGGATGGACATGGGAATCATTGAGGGAGGAACATCATAAATCCTTTCACAAATGATTGTTCAACCATCCCTCATGGAGAAAATAAAGGATGCTCAATGAAAAGATGTGGAAATTCTAAAAAGGGTGGAAGCTATCAAAAATGAGAAATCCTCTAATTTCATGATTGATGAGGAAGGATTTGTAAGATTTGGATCACAATTATGTGTACCATTCGATCTAGAGATAAAGAAGGATCTTCTGACTGACACACATATATCAACCTTCTTTATCCACCCAGGGAGAACAAAGATGTATCGGGATATCTGATAAAACTTTTGGTGGGATAATATAAAAAGGGAGATTACTGAATATACACCAAAGTTCCTGGTATGTCAGAAAGTAAAGGATAAGTGGAAAAAGTCTAAGGGGATTATGTAACCACTAACCATACCAACATGGAAGTGGGAGAACATTACTATGGACTTTGTCACTATACTTCCAAGAAAATCTAGGGGAAACAATGCTATATGGGTCATTGGGGATCATCTTATGAAGACATATCACTTTATAAAAATTCGAAATAACTTCTCATTGGATCAACTTGCATGGATATATATCAAAGAGGGGGTAAGGATGCATGTAGTACCACTATATATTACATTCGATTGTGATCTGAGATTCACCTCGAAGTTTTAGAAAAGTCTCCAATATGATCTGAGCACTAAAATGAACTTTTGTATGCCCTACCATCCTCAAACTGATGGCCAATCTAAGCAAAATATTCACACACTAGAAGATATGTTGAGAGCATGTTCTATGGAATTCAAAGGAGGATGGGACCAACACCTTCCACTAGTTGAACTCTCCTATGAAAATAGTATCCACTTGAGCATCCGAATGACACCATATAAATACCTTTATGGGAAAAGGTGCAGAACACCGGTGTGTTAGGATGAAGTCGGTGAGCGTAAGATGCTAGGACCTAAAATGATCGAAGAAATGGTGGAGAAGGTGAAAAATATTCAGCAACACATCAAGTAAGCCCAAAGTTGAAAAAAGATTTATACAAAAAATCATCAACAAGGCCTTGAGTTCAAAGTTGGAGACATGGTATTTTTATGCATATCTCCATAGAATAAGGTTATGAGGCTTAGGAAGAAAGGAAAGTTAAGTCCCAGGTACATCGGCCCCTTTGAGATTTTTGATCGTGTTGGAGATGCAACCTATCTACTGGAACTTCCACCTACCATGGCCAAAGTACATGATGTCTTCCATGTATCCCTCTTAAGGAAGTACATACCAGATCCTTCACATGTACTCTCTTTAGAGGTGGTACAGTTGGATGATGATATTTCTTAGGAGGAGAAGCCAGTGAAGATCTTGGATCTTAGAGATAAAGTTCTACATAACAAGAATAATCACATGGTCAAAGTACTGTGAAAGAACCATAAGTATGAAGAGGAAACATTCAAACTAGAGGAGGCAATGAAGGAAAAGTACCCACACCTATTTATGGCCTAGAATGTAAAATAAAATTTTGAGGGAGAAATTTATTAAGGGGGGAAGAATATAATGACCCAATATTTTTTAATGGAAATTTTATTCTTATTATTATGCCATATAATCACCCAAAATCACAACATAATGAACTAATAAGTGCTATGTGACCTTTAAACATAAGTTTGTCACTTTTGTGATTTGATTTTTGAAAACCTGACACACACGGTTGTGATCAGTAAGTTATTTTAAGTCTAATATGACCAAATTAATTTTTGGTGTAAAGTAACATACCATTATTAATAGTAATGTTACCATTAGGAATAGTGACATACCCTAATTAATAGTATCATTACCTATGATAGTAATAATTAATTGGGAGTACGATATGCCTATATCTTGGAATAAGAAAATAAATGTTTTAAAAGTGTTATTTTTTCAAGTAAATTGCGATTTTAATTAAAGATTAAATTAATCACATTTAGAAAATTATTTCTGAAAAATGGATTTCATTTTTGGATTCTACACATTGAAAAATGGTTAGGGTGAATTTTTGGGATTTTTTCTAAAATACATGAATTTTTTGATGAATAGTAAAATATGATAATTTACGATAAATGCTAAATAATGGATTTATTGAGTCATTGATGATGATATAACAATGTAAGACCAATTGGTTCAAAATCACTTTCACTTAATACTATTTTTGGTCATGGAATCATCACTATTTCTGGTCTTGAAGGAAAATAATAAACTAATGAATTAAATATTATGAAAACCTTCCTCTCATCCACTATAAATACCACCCCTCCTTACCTCTTCTCTTCACTTCTCTCAATCCTTGTGACTTACCCAAGTTATGCCAAAATGACTCCCAAAGATCCTCCCCCATGTCTAAAATCCCTTGGTATCCTCAAAAGACCAAATCCTCTACCCTTAAGAGGATCTCAAAGGATATAAACTCAAGAGGTAAATTCCTTTGTCCAATTATTTTAAGTTTTTTCTTTTATCGTTTCTTTCCTCATCTACCTTCAACCAAATGGTATGATAACTCTAGTAACACACATGTACTGGAATTATATTATGCTAATGGGATAATAAATTATCATCTATCCTTTCCCCACCTTTTATTTGAAAGAAGTGAAAACACCATTTGAGATGTGTTAATTTAGCACAATCAAGGATGACGAGTTATCAATTCCTATTAATATCTTCAATTCTGGTTATAAAACCATTTTTATGGTTAAACTAAACTATTATCTGTGTATTTTATATTATTTAATGTTCTATAATTATTATACACTCATTATGTAAAATAATAATAAAAAACAAGTTAATTGTGAGAAAAATCACTAAAATTAATTCAAGCATTTATCATTAATCACTACAGGAAACTTCATCTTTACCAACGGTTTAAAACTACTGGTAAAGGCTGGACAAATATTGTGTCTTGAGCCGCGAGGATAGAAATATCCCAATGGTTCTATGAGAACCATTGGGATATGTCTAAAAATTTGATTATATACCAACGGTTCATTGAAACCGTTGGTATAAATGTTTACCAACGGTTTAAAACCGTTGGTAATATAAAAAATCATCTCTATACCAACAGTTTTAAAAACCATTAGTATAGAATTTTACCAATGTTTTCCCACAAGCCATTGGTAAATATCAAGTAAAAATACCTATACCAACGGTCTATAAACCATTGGTATATACTTTTACCAATGTTTTATATAAAATCATTGGTATAAGTTCTATTTTTACAGATATGCCAATGGTTGTAAACTATTGTCATATCCTTTATGTACCTTCATCAGCAAGCCAGCCTCCCCCTGTGCAGCTCCAGCACATCCACCAACTTCCACCACCAGGCTTTCCTCCATTGTACAAAATTCATACACAATTATCAATACCTGTAGAATACATACAGAATTCTGTATGAATTCATACAAAATTCATACAACACATAATTCCCATAGAATTCTGAATACCTCCAATTCTGTATTTAATTACCCTCTACACACATATAGAATTAACACATAATTCATAAGGTAAATACAACAAGTATACACATACAACAAGTATACCCATACAATAATTATACTCATACAACAAGTATAACCATACAACAAGTATACCCATACAACAAGTATACCCATACACCATTAACAAATAATTCATAAGTTAATTAAATACATAAAGAATTCAATTTAGAATTCAGGGTGTTGGGGGGTTGTTCAGGGGGTTGGGGTGGCTGTACAAGGGGGTATGGGGTATCCAGGGGGTGGGGGTGTCCGGGGGGGATGGGGGTGTCCAGGGGGGGATCCAAGGTGGTGGTGGTGGGGTGGGGGGTCCATGGGGGTGGGGGTGTCTCGGGGTGGGGGGGGGGGGGGAGAGTGGGGGTGGGGTGTCCAGTGGGGGTGGGCTGGTGTACAGGGGGGGTGGTTCCCATGGGGTTGGGGGGGATTTCCAAGGGGGTAGGGGGTGTCTGGGGGGGGGGGGGTGTCCAGGGGGGGGGTTGTCCAGGGGGTTGGGGTGGTGTCCAGGGGGTGGGGTCTAGGGGGGGGGGATGTCCAAGGGAGTAGGGGGTGGGGTGGTGTCCAGGGGGGTTTTCCGTGGGGGTGGGGGTGTCCAGGGGGTGGGTGTATGTGGTGGGGTGGTGTCTAGGGGGGTGGGGGGCCGTCCTGGGGGTTGGGGGGGGGGGGGGGGTTGGGGGCTATCCATGGGGGTGGGGGTGTCCAGGGAGTGGGGGGTGTCTAGGGGTGTGTGTGTGTGGGGGGGGGTCGTCCAGGTGGTGGGGTGATGTCCAGGGGGGTGGGGGGAATCCAGGGGTTGGGGGGATAGGCTGTCCAAGGGGGTAGGGGGTGTCTAGGGGGTGGGGGTGTCCGAGGGGGGGGCTGGGGGGGCTTTTCATGGGGGTGGGGGTGTCCAGGGGGTTGGGGGCTGTTTAGTGGGGTAGTGGTGTCTAGGGGGAGGGTGGGATGTCCACGGGGGTGGGGGTCTGTCCAGAGGGTTGGGAAGCCATAATACCTATACTAGTAGTACTATGGTGTGTCACCTGTGTGGACAATAGGGGAACCTAAAGCCTCAGTGTGATAGAGACCCTCTTCAGTGTTGGGCTTGTGGCTGTATGAGGAATATTCAGATATTTTGTTAGACGTTTCCATCAACATCTAGTGGAAGAGGTTCCACACCAGTTCTACCTTCATGGTAAGGTTATTTTATGACACATTAAGTGGGGAGTTAGAGCAGCATTGGTAGGATTGGATAAGGAGGAGTTCGTGGCCATAGTATCCAGATTTTATATTATTAGTAGGGCCAGTAGAGCGGTCTTGATCATGGTATTCAATATATTTTATAGGGTTGTGGATCAGGTCAGTTTCATGCATTAAAACCGATACCCAAGGACCAGAATGCAATACCATCAACAGTATGAGGTACTATTCTAGTAGCATTTACTATAATATTTGATTTATTTGATACAGGTTCTTCACACTCCTTCATCTCCTTATCTATCATGGAAAGTCTCAAGTTGGAAATATAGTATTACTATAGGGTAATAACCCAAGATACACTACTAGATTTATGGTCAGAGGGAATAAGCTAGTATAGGGACCGTCCCGTTGACATAGGTAGTTACCCTTTCTTATGGTACCTCTTTTTTCTCAAGATTATGGGATTAAAAATAATTCTTGGGATGGATTGGTTGGTTTTGTACCACGCCTTTGTAGACTGCTATCACCACAGAGTGTTTCTCACATCACCATAGGGTAGAGGTTATCTAAATAAGGGTGAATTGGATATACAGACTAGTTGAGCTAGACTAAAGCATCATTAGTTCGGTGGAGTAACCTCCCAGATGGCCAGTCTATTCATAGAAGATCGAAGTTTATATCAGGATGAATTCCTTCAAGTAGTAGATCATATTAGGGATGTTTTTACCAATTATATTTCTAGATTACCTCTAGATAGAGAGGTAGAGTTTATGATTTATCTCATTCTAGGATCAGCTCTAAAGTCCATTCTTCCATACAGGATAGCACCTACTGAGCTTTAGGAGCTCAAATGGCAGTTAGAGGATCTAGAGGCCAAACATGTAATACAAACTTGCACATACTCTTGGGGCTCGCCCATGTTATTCACTAAAATGGTAGATGATAACCTTTATCTATGTGTGAAATATAGACGGTTGAACCAACATATAGTTAATAACCATTATCCACTACCCTGATTAGATGATCTCTTTATGTAATAACCCAAAATTTTATCAATGGAAATTCTCTTCTTATAAATATTTCATATAGTATAAATCACATAAAATCACTTATATAACACAATACAAACTTTATAAATAAATAATGAATGGTATAAGAGGTATTTCAAGTAGTTATGGAACCTACACCAACAGAATAGTAACTTGAGCTTTGGAATATAAATATAACCCTTATGAACAGTAAACTAACCAATAGAATGGTAACCTCACCCATGAAATTATAAATAAAATTTAATCATCTTATAAATGTTAATATGATATAATTATATCATAGTATAAGTCAATAAATTTATTAGAAATTATTAATTAAGTGTTGGTATTTTTGTAAGTTATAAATATTTAATTACAATTTTATAATTAATATAATGATTTAAAAGAAAATTTATTTTCATAAAATATATTTATAAATTAATATTTTATTTTCTTATGATTATAATAAAATTTTATGAGACCTTAATTAATTTTTCGAAGTGTTATAAAATCAGTTATAATTTTAAAATCAGTACTTTCTAAGTACATGATGATTTTAATTAAAAATTAAATTTATCATATGTAGAAAATTATTTTTATAAAATGGAGTTCATTTTTGAATTCTACATTTCAAAAAATTATTATGGTTATTTTTTTTTGTGATTTTTCTGAATTACTTGAATTTTTGGTGAATAGTAAAATACGGTAATTTACGGTATATATACATTATAAATTAAATAAACTATTCCTTGAGTCATGGCTGATGTAAGCACCATAATAACCCCTTCAATATTTAATATATTTAGTGATAATTCTTAAAATATTTATAGTCTTGAGGAAAAATAATAAACCAATGAATAAAATAATGAGAAAACACCCCCTCCTCCCCGGTAAATACCACCCCTCGCCACCTCTTCTCCTCACACCTATCAAGATTTGAGCCTTGTCCAAATTCTACCAAATTCTCTTCTCAAGCCCCTCCCCCACGTCTAAGAGATTTTGTTCTCATAAAAAAACCAAACCCTTTTCCCTAAGGAGGTTCTCAAGGAGAAGGATTCAAGAGGTAAAATCCTCTTTCTTTTATTTTAATTTCATTTTCAAATTATTTTCTTTTCTTATTATCTCCTCACCTGACCTCATCCAAATGGAATTATATCTCTAATAACTTACATATAATGGAATGTTATTATGCTAATGGAATAATCCATCATCAAACCCCTTATCCTATCTCTTTTATTCTTAAAATGAATCATTATATATGCAGTGTTGATTTATTGCCTTGAAGGATGACATGTTTTCATTTTACCTTACCACCTTTAAGGATGGTCATAAAACCCTTTAATGGTGAAAATAGATTTCAATTTTTTATAACTCTTATTTTCTTCTGGAAGTAATATAATTACATAATACTAAATGATAAAACAAAATGAGGTAGTTGTGATAAAAAACCACCATAATAATCTAAATGATTATCATGAATGTATTATCTAATGAATCATCATCATACCATAGAACCAAATGATGTATGAAAATAAAGAAAATGTAAACTTGAAATTTTAATCATGTCTTATGAAGAGAAATGGTTACTAGTAAATGATGAGGCAAGGTATAGTTGACACTTCATATACTTGAACCCTTGTAATATAAACTTGAGAACTTACCGATACATGGCCTTCTAAGTAGGTAATTGGGGTAGTATACCATGGGTGGTGAACCCTTTCTATTCATTCAGTTTCTTTTAGTGTTTCTATCTATCTACTTCTAGCTTGTTTTGAGGCATTTGCTTCACATTTGTAGAGAAAAGTTGGAATGACTTCCTTGTGTTGTGCACCAGGAGGGTAGAAATGACCATACTCTAGACATTGTGAGCCCCGACTCACTAGTCTTACTACCACAAGTTCCACTTAATGTACCTCTTGTTTTACCTGATCTAGGAACTAGCACCCAACTTCATGATAGTTTCCTATATTTGATGTAATCCATGCAAGGTTCTCCATGACCTTCACCTACGATAGATGATCTAACCCGTGAGTTCCAATAGCAACATCCTCCTACCTTCTTGGGGGATGGAAGTACATAGGATGTTGTGTCTTGGCTAGAGGCCACCTTGTCTTGGGATCCTTAAAGTTTTCTTCACATTCTTGAGTCCAGAATAACTTCACTCCCTTCCATTTCATCTTGGTCCTTGGGTTTGAAAATCATGATAAGTTATTCACAAATAATAGATAATACCTGGCTAGACCCAAAAATCTACGGATCTTCATTACATAGGTTGGCCTGGGCCACTCTTCGTTTGACTTTGTCTCGGAAGGGTCCAAAAATATTACTTTTATAGTGATAACATTCCCTAAGAATGATACTTCATTCATCCAAATTTACTGTAATTTGTATAATGTTTATCCCTTTGAAAATTCATCAACATATTATTCAAATGCTCTTTATGTTGCTTATTTATCTTAGAGTATATCATAATATCATCGATAAATACTACCACAAATTTATCAAGGTAATATATAAAGACTCTATTCATTATATCCATGAATATTTCTATAGAATTAGTAAGTCTGAAGGGAATCACTATGAACTCATAGTGTACATACATCATTCAAAAGGAAGTCTTGGAAATATCTTCCTTCCCCACCTTTAATTGGGTATATCCCAACCAAAGGTCCACCTTAGATAAATAACTGGCCCTAAGTAGTTGATCAAAAAAGTCATCTATCCAAGGTAGGGGATACTTGTTAATTATTTTGATTTTATTGAGCTCACAATAGTCAATGCAGAGGAGTATTGATCCATCCTTCTTCTTAACAAATAGGACCGGTGCACCCCATGGTGAAGCACTCGGGTGTATAAAACCCTTATCTAGATTCTACTATAGATACTTCTTTAGCTCTTGCAGCTTAATGTTTTCTATTATATAAGGTTTCCTTGACATAGGTAGGGATCCAATAATATGTTCAATTTAGAACTCAAACTCTTTATTAGAATAAAGATTATACAATTCTTCAGGGAATACATGAGTGTAATCCCTCATGATGGGTATATCTTTGAGAAGTATCATCTCTTTTGTATCAATCATTTGAACAAGATATGTTTTCTCAAAAGTCAATATTATCCACATTTGAGATGATGATTCTGAAGGAGATTCATCTTTCCTCCTTACACTTGTACATGATTGGAGGATACTTTGGGATGTAAAGAGTGATCTACCTTTCCCGATAGTTAATGTTGTATTTGTGTAAAGATAGCCAATCCATGTCCAAAATAGCATCAAACTCTACCAAAGGAAGTATGATGAGATTTTATGGGAGGTTCATTCCACATACATTAACCAGGGAGGAGTTATATACTTTGGATAAAAAACTTTCCACATTTTCTATTCTCATAGATTACTCAACATCCAAATTTTGAGGTGGTGATTGAATAATTCTACTAAACTTACAAGATAATAAAGAATTCCTAGAACCAAAATAAAATAGTATATTCTCTATTCTTGAATGAATAACCAGTGTAACTGCACCACATCATTTTTCAGATCCACCACAGTAGTAGTGATAACATAATCCCTTCCTTGTTTCGCTGGAGGTTGTTTTTGATTACCTTCGATAACCCTTGGCTTAGAGAAATTATTTGCATAATTCCCATGTTACTTACAGTTGAGACACTGAACTACTAGCTAAGTGTTGATATAAACCTTACTTTCTTATTCCACATTAGTGGAATTCTTCATATCTATTCAGTAGTTATTAACTAGATGTCCCATTATTCCAAATTTTAAGCAATTCCTAGTTCCCTTTAGATAATTCCCATTATGCTTCTTCCCACAAATTTTACATGTGGGGTGCTCAGTCTTCTTTCCATCATGGGATTTATTTTTTGATCCACCCATATTGGACTCCATTTTCTGCTTTTTGTCACTAGGACCATGAGACTATTGAGAGTATCTGATCTCCATTTCAACCTTGAGGGCACAACAGAAAATCTCCTCATAACTGTCGATGTCTCAAATCACTAATTATTTTTATAGACTCATCTTTAGTCTGCTAAATAATCGACTCACCTTTATTTCGATATACATGAAAAATCCAGAAGTGTATCTTGCAAGCCTTGTAATGTTTTCTTCATAATACCTGATAGACTCATATTCCTTCTACTTAAGTCCAAGGAACTCTATTTCTATATTGAGGTGGAGGGTTTGGGGAAAATATTTATTGAAAAACATTTTCTTGAATTCCTCCCAATCCATGGAATAAATTTCTTCATGGGACTTGGTATTCTTGATTAGTGTCCACCACTGATCAGCTTCCCCATCAAAACGATATACCACCAACATGACTTTATCTACTTCAAAGCACTGGAGGATAAATAATATATTTTTAATGTAGTTAATCCACTGTTCCATGGGGAGGGAATCAGAATATCCACTAAATATGGGTGGCCTTTTCTGCATGAAGGATTTGATGGAAAATTTTTCTTTCCTTAGAGGAGGAGAGCCTTGGACATGGTTCAAGTTTTTATTCATAACTTGATCCAACTGACCAAGTACCGTCATTAAGTTTTGAGCACCCGTTCCCATCATATTTGGAATATCATTAGGGAAATATTCACATTCCATATCACATTTATTGATGGCACGTGTTCTTCTATTTCCTGACATTAACTAAGAAAATAAAGTGAAATTAGGGGAATTGAATACTTAGCTAATAATCATAAAAGGAAACTTTGAACATAAAAGGATAAAATTATAAAGGAAAAGTAAATCCTAACTTGTGATGTCCTAGGTTTAAATCTAGGTTATCCTTGATATGTTTCTCAACTTATATTCTTATGGGATTTTTTTGTTCCCTTAATAATGGTTCGTAATGAGCTTATGAATTTACCAAAACATATCCCCCAAGAGTTTCATACCAAGTGAGAAGTAAGGATTTTTGTCATATACTAGGTTACCCTGAGTGAGGCCCGGAATGATGCACATAGATCAACCTTCTCTATTCACTAAGGGAGCACAAAGATGTATCGAGATATCTGGGAGAATTATTGGTGGGAAAATATGAATAACGAGACTGCTGAGAATACATTAAAGTTCCTGGTATGTCCGCAAGTGAAGTCTGAAAGGAAAAAGTATAAGGGTATGATAAAACCACTACCCATACCAACATGGAAGTGGGAGAACATCGCCATGGAATTTTTCAATAGACTTCCGAGGACATCCAGATGAATTAATGCTATATGGGTCATTGTTTACCATCTTATAAAGATATCTCACTTTATGACAATTCAAGAGGACTTCTCATTGGATCAACTAGCATAGATATATATCAATGAGGTGGTAAGGATATATGGAGTACCACTATCTATTATATCCTATAGAGATCCAAGATTCACCTAGAAGATCTAGAAAAGTCTCCAACATGCTCTAAGCACTGAATTGAACTTCATTACAGCCTATCATCCTCAAAATGATGGTCAATATGAGTGAACTATTCACACATTGGAAGACATGTTGAGAGTGTGTTTTATGGAATTCGAAGGAGGATGGGACCAATATCTTCCACTAGTCGAATTCTCCTACAACAATAGTTTCCACTCCAGCATCCAAATGACACCATATGAATCCCTTTATGGGAATGGGGAAAAACATCAACTTGTTGGGATGAATATGGTGAACATAAGCTTCTAGGACCTGAAATAGTTGAAGAAATGGAGGAAAAGGTAAAAACCATTCAACAACACATCAAGGAAACCCAAAGTCTACAAAATAGTTATGTAGACAATCGTCAATGAGACCTTGAGTTCAAAGTTGCAGACATGGTATTCCTTCGTATATCTTTATGGAAGAAGGTAATGAGATTAGGGATGAAAGGAAATCTAAGTCATAGGTACATCATCCCCTTAAAGATCCTTGATCAGGTTGAAGTTGTGGCCTATCGACTAGCACATCTTCCTACCATGTCTAAAGTATGCGATTTCTTCTACATATACCTCTTAAGGAAGTACATATAAGTTTATTGACATGTACTATCATCAAAGGTGGTACAGTTGGAGAATGATCTTTCTTATTAGGAGTAGCCAGTAAAGATCTTAGATCATAGAGATAAAGTTCTATGAAATAAGACTACTCACCTAGTAAAAGTACTACAGAAGAACCATATATACGAAGAGGCAACATGGGAATTGGATGAAGAGATGAAGGAAAAGTACCCACGCATGTTTTCATCTTAAATGTAAAATGAAATTTCAAGGGAAAAATTTCATAAGGGGGGAAGAATGTAATGACCTGAAGTTTAATCAATGGAAATTAACTTATAATTATGTCATATAGTATAATCACATAAAATCACAACACAATGCCACATCATGCCTAAATGAACTACTAAATACTATGTGACCTTTAAACATAATTTTTCCACTTCTTTGATTTGAATTTAAAAAATCTAACATACACGGTTACGATCAATAAGATGTTTTGGAGTCTAATAGGACAAATATTTTTGGTTAATAGTAACTTATCCTCATTAATAGTAATATAACCCTTATTAATAGTAAATCTACCAAGTGAATAATATCCTTACCAATCAAAGTATAAATAAAATTTAAGTGATAAAATGATAATGTTGGTATTTTTGGTAAGTCATAAATATTTAATTAAAATTTTATGATTAATATAATAATTTAAATGGAAATTTAATTTCATAAAATGTTTTCATCAAATAATATTTTGGTTTATTATGATTAATTTTTCAAAGTGTTTTAAAAAGAAATTTTAATTTTAAAATTTGTATTTTTCAAGTAAATTGTGATTTTAATTAAAAATTAAATTTATCATATTTAGAAAATAATTTTCATAAAATTTTGTAAAATTTTGAATTATTCACTTCAAAAAATGGTTAGGGTGTTTTTTGGGTTTTTTTTCTTCTGAAATACTTGAATTTTTGGTGAATAATGAAATTCGATAATTTACAAAATATGCTAAATAAATGAATTTATGCATCATGGTTGAGTCATGGATGATGTAAATGGATATTGGTTCAAACCCACACACACTTATTACTATTTTTGGTCACAAGAATCATCAATATTTCTTTTCTTGAGAAAAATAATAAACTAATGAATTAAATATTGAGAAAACTCCCCTCTCCTCCATAATAAAAACCACTCCTCACCACCTCTTCTCCTCACACCTCTCAAGCCTTATACCTTATAAAAATTCTACTCAAATATCTCCCAAAGCCTCTCTCCCATATCCAAGAGATTTGGTCCAAACAAAATACCAAAAACCAATCCCATAAGGAGGCTTTCAAGAGAAAGGAATTAAGAGGTAAAACCCTCTTCCATTTTCTTTCAGTTTATTTTCAAGTTCCTTTTTATTCTTTTCCATACCCAACTCTACTCATCCAAATGGTGTGATAACTACATTACCTTACATGTACTGGAATGTTTTTATGATAATGGAATAATTTATCATCATCTCTCATTTCCCATCTCTTTATATTAGAAATTGAAACTCCATCCGATATGTGTTAATTTATCATATTCAAAGACAATGAGCTTTCAATTTCTATTACCATTTTTAATTCTGGTCATGAAACCATTTTTATGGTTGAACTAGATTGTTATGAATGTAATATATCCTATATAATGTTCTCAAATCATTTTGTATAAATGGTATTATTTCATAAAACAAAAGAGTTCATTGTGATACAAAACCACCAATTAACCCAAATGTGTATCATTAAAATTTTATATAATGATTCATCTTCACTCCAAATAACCAAATGAGTTTTAAAAACATTTAACATTATGGATGTTATATAATAAAATATAACTTTAATTCCATTTTTTTCATATCACATGATTATCTATACATTTATATAAGTAAAATGATCATAAAGACCAAGGAAATAAACGCTCCCAAACAATGAAATTGAACCTCATAACCCATCAAAAAGGTCATGAATGAACTTTATATGGTTATAATAAATCAATTACATATATAAGATGTTTTGGAATTATTAATTAATGAATATAATTTTATTATGCAGGACATTAAGATCAAGTGAAGAACATCTTTAGACTTAAGGTAATGTATTCTACCCGAATCTCCATTATTCCTTTGGGTTATTCCTCCTCTCTCTTTACTCAAATTAAATTCTCTATTATTTTTATGTAAATATTATAAATTTTGTTTATATGTTCCAAACTCATGTATCAATATCCATTAGTCCTTATTTTTTTGGGGATATACATGTTTTTAAAATATTACCTATTTGATTATTCCTGATAAGAAAGTTCGATATAAGGAAATATCCCGAATTCAAACTCATTTCCATGTACGATATAAATATATTTTTAAGCCAGTTTTTTTTTATAAAATTAAATTTTTTAATATGAAAACCTTATTGTTTCACTTTTAGTTTTATATAGAAGATTATACCCTTTTATGCTATAAAATATCATTAATATTTTCCTTAAACAACACTAAAATGTTTTAATTCTTATGTTTCTTAAATACTCTTTTTACATGATATCACTTTAGTTTAAAATCACTTATCATTATATATTACTACTTTCCTTTATGTATTTCCATATACGTTCTAAATAAATTATTTCATGGACACTTTTATGAAATGCCCATTTGTAATTCCCTATGACATGATTCTGAAACCCATTTCTTTCCATAGGAACCCTTATGTTATGTTTGATTCCTTATGTATGATTATTCAAGTGGCACACATATTCATGATCATGTAAATATGTGTGTTCCCATATAGTTATCCAATTCATTGGGTAATGTATAGTCTCATGAGATGTTATGTGCAACGGTCTTGGCGGTTAGCCTTGACTCGTGCTCCACATGCAACAATCTTGGTGGTTAGCCTTGACTCATGGTACTCTATGTGCAACGTGACTTGAATCGTGCTAAAGTAATGTTTTATATTTCTTCCACATTACTATGAATCCATGTTTATATGATCACATGTTTTATATGTTATGGTTTCATATGATAAATGTTATTCTATTCCTTTTTTATATCATTATGTCATGCCTTCTAACCCATGTGCTAAAGCTTTATTATTATGTTTATTCCCTTATTGGGATTTTTAGCTCATCCATTTATTTGTGTTATCCCCAAGTTCTCCTTTGCAGATGTATGATAAAAATGGAAGTTAGGACCTCAATATGGAGATTAAATAAAAGTTTCTTTTTTGATGTTTAATTATGTGCATAGTCTTCCAAGGCACTTGACTTTAAGATCCTTGGATTGTATTTTGATGTTTATATATACTTAAAATCATATATTTTGATGTTAGGTATATGTTACAAACTCATGTATCAATACCAATTAATCCTTATTTTTTTGGAGATATACATGTTTTTAAATTATTCCCTACTCGATTCTTCCCGATAAGTAATCCCGATTTAAGGAAACATCCCAAATTCTTAACCATTTTCATGTGGAATCTAAATCTATTTTTAAGCCACCATTATTTTAAAAAAATAACTCTTTTTACTATGAAAACATTTTGGTTCACTTATAGTTTTATATAAAATATTATTCCATTTTCTGCTTTAAAATATCTTAAATATTTTCCTTAAACAACACTAAAATGTTTTAATTATTAATTTTCTTAAATACTCTTTTTACATGATATCACTACAGTTTAACAACACTTATCATGATATATGCCTAATTTCCTTTATGTTTATCCATGTATGTTCGAAATTAATTCTTTCATGAAAACTTTTATGACACACCCATTTGTAATTCCTTATGACATGATTATGATGCCCATTTCTTTCCATGGGTAACCCTTATGTTATATTTGATTCCTTATGTACAATTATTCATGTGGAACACATATTCATGAACATGTTAAGATGGGTGCACCCGGATATCACTCTAATGTATTCAGTAAATTTTAGTCTCATGAGTCATTATGTGAAATGGTCTTGGTGGTTATCCTTGACTCATTCTTCATGTATAATGATCTAGGTGGTTAACCTCAACTCGTGCTACTCTATATGCAATGAGACTTGACTCATGATAAATTCATGTTTTATATTTCTTCCACATTACTATAATTACATGTTTATATGATCCCATGTTTTATATGTCATCATTTATATATTCCTAACCTCCCTATGATACCAAATATAAACACCCTTTCCTTTTACACATATCATTACATGATTTTACGAATAATTAAACATCAAGATACAAGCCAAGTATCGTAAAGTATAGTGTCTTGGAAGACTAGGTAAACAATTAAACATCATAAAAGAAACTTTTATTTAATATACATATTGATATCCTAACTTCCATTGTGCTAATACATCTACATAGGATAACCTGGGGATAACATAAATGAAGGGATGAGCTAAAAATCCCAGTAAGGGAATAAACATAAGAATAAACCTTTAACACATGGGTTATAAGACATGAAAAAATGATATAAAAAGGCATGAAACAAGATTGATCATGTGGAACCATAACATATAAAACATGGGATCATATAAACATGGAATCATTGTAATGTGACAGAAACATAAAACATGACTTTATCACGAGTCAAGGCTCATTGCACATATAGTAACATGAGTCGAGGTGAACCACCAAGAACATTGCATATGGAGCACGAGTCAAGGCTAACTACCAAGACCGTTGCACATAACGTCTCATGAGACTAAAAATTACCCAATTCATTGGAGTGATGTCTGGGTGAACCCAACATAACATGTTCATGAATATTTTTTCCACATAAATAATCATACATAATCAATCATATATAAACCTAAGGGTACCCATGGAATGAAATAGATATCATGATCATGTCACAAGGCACAACCAATGGGCGTATCATAAAAGTGTCCATCAAGGAAAGGAATTATATCATGCATGGAAAATAATAGGATGGAATAGGAATATATCATGATAAGTGATGTCAAAGTGAAGTGATATCATGTAAAAAGAGTATTTAAGAAACTTTATATTTAAACCATTTTAGTGCGGTTTAAAGAAAATATCAAAGATCATTTAAAACAGAAAAGGGAATAATTTTTTATATAAAACCATAACTGAAACAATAAGGTTTTCATAATAAAATGAGTATTTTTTGAAGGATAACGTTGGATTAAATTAGATTATTTAGTTAACTTGAAAGTGGGTAAGAATTCGGGAAGTCCCCTTAAAAAGGGATTTCTTATTGGGAAGAATTGAGAAGGTAACCATTTAAAAATATGAATATATCCAAAAATGAATGATGAATGGATATTGATACATAATTTTGGAACATATACATATAATTTATAATTTTTACATAAAAAAAAGATAACGTTATTTGGGTAAAAAGAAAGATAAAGCAACTCGAAGGAATAATGGAGGTTTGAGTAGAAACCCTTACCTAAAGTACGAAGGTGTTCTTCACATGATATTAATGTCCTGGATAATAAAATTAGATTTATTAATTAATAATTATATAACCTATTATACATGTAATTGATTTATTATTACCGTATTAAGTTCATTAATTTCCTTTTTGATGGGTTAAGAGGTTTAATTTCATTGTTTGCGAGCATTTGTTTCCTTGGTTTTCATGATCGGTTTACTTACATACATGTACGGATAATCATGTAAGATGGGGATGGTAGGATAGAATTAAAGTTATATGTTATTATAGAAATAAAAAATATTAATTTTTTATAAAATTAATTAGTTTATTTGAAGTGAGGATAAATCATTATATAAAACTTTAATGTGAACTATTTGGGTTAATTGGCGGTTTTTGGATCACAACAAACTCTTTTGTTTTATGAAATAATACCATTTATAAAAAATGATTACAGAAAATTATAAAGGATATATTACATGAATAATAATATAGTTCAACTATAATTTTTTTTTCATGACCATAATTGAATACAGTAATAGAAATTAAAAACTCATTGTCTTTGAATGTGATAAATTAACACATCTCAAATGGTGTTTCCATTTTTAGTATAAAAGGATGTTAAATGAGAGATGATGATAAATTATTCCACTAAAATAAAACATTTATAGTAAATATAAGGTACTGGATTTATCACACCATTTGTATGACGAGATGCGAGGATAGAAAAGAATACAAATGAACTTGAAAAGAAATTGAAAGAAAATAGAAGAGGGTTTTACCTCTTGATTCCTTCCTCTTGAGAGCCTCTTTAAGGGATTGGTTTTTGGTAGTTTGTTAAGACCAAATGATCCTAAATGTGGGAGATATTCCAAGGGGGATATTGTATCATAATTTGGAAAAGGAAAAAGTCTTGAGAGGTGTGAGGAGAAGAGGTGGTGAGGGGTGGTTTTTATAGTGGAGGAGAGGGGAGTTTTCTAAATATTTAATTCATTTGTTTATTATTTTTCTTGATACAGGATATAATACTGATTCTTATGAACCAAAATAGTAATAAGTGCATTTTTTTTAAAAAAATTTCCATTTACATCATCCATGACTTAGGAATGATGCAGAAATTGATTTATTTAGCATATTTCGTAAATTATCAAATTTCACTATTCACAAAAAATTCAAGTATTTCATAAAAAACCCAAAAATTTACCCTAATTTTTTTTGATGTGAATAATTCAAAAATGAACTCCATTTTTTGAAATTAATTGTCTAAGTATGATAAATTTATTTTTTAATTAAAATCATAATTTACTTGAAAAATACAGTTTTTAAAATTAAAACTCCCTTTTTAAAAACTTTGAAAAATTAATTAAGGTTTCATTATATTATAATAATAATACATCAAAATATTATTTTATGAATACATTTTATGAAAATACATTTTCATTTAAATTATTAAATTAATCATAAAATTGTAATAAAATATGTATGACTTACCAAAAATACCAACACTATCATATTGTCACTTAAATTTTATTTATACTTTCATTGGTAAGGTTAGTATTCATTTGGACGATTTAATATTCATAAGGGTCATATTACTATTAATAAGGGTAAGTTACTATTCACCAAAAAATCAGTTAGTCCTATCAGACTCCAAACATCTTACTGATCGCAATCATGTATGTCAGATTTTCGAAATTGAAATCAAATAAGTAACAAAATTATGTTTAAATGTCACATAGTATTTGGTAGTTCATTTAAGGATGATGTGTAATTTTGTTGTGATTTTATATGATTATACTATATGACATAATTATAAGAAGGGAATTCCCATTTATTGAACTTTGAGTCATTACTCCTATCAAGATTTGAGACTTTTCCAAATTATTCCAAATAATTTTCTCAAGTCCCTCCCCAACATCTTGGAGATCTTGTTCTCATCAAAAGTCCAACCCATTTTCCCTAAGAAGGTTCTCAAGGAGAATTATTCAAGAGGTAAAAAATACTCTTTATTTTCTTTTAATTTATTTTCAACTTATTTTCTTTTCTTATTATCTCCTCACCTCTCTCATCCAAATGTAATTATAACTCTATTACCTTACATATACTGAAATGTTATTGTTCTAATGGAATAATCCATCATCAAACCCCTTCTCTTCTCCCTTTTATTCTGAAAATGGAAGCATTATCCGTGAGGTGTTGATCTATCACCTTCAAGGATGACATGTTTTCATTTTACCTTACCGCCATTATGCTAGATCATGAAACCATTTTAATGGTTAAAACAGATTGTAAATTTTATTTTATAACCCTTATTATCTTTTGGAAGTAACATATTTACATAATACTAAATGATAAAACAAAATGAGTTCATTGTGATCAAAAACCACCGTAATAATCTAAACGATTATCACTAATGTATTATCTAATGATTCATCCTCATAACATATAACAAAATGATATATATAACCATTTAAACTTCTTTATTATCATTAATAACCCATAATTTTGATTCTATAAAATTATTCCAATTGTACATGAACTTTCATACTTATATACAAGTGAACAAATCATGAAAACCAAGAAAATGAACACTCCCAAACGATGAAATTAAAATCTATAACTCATCAAAATCCCATAAATATACTTAATAAAAATATAATAAATCAAATGAATATATATAATGTTATATATTTTTAAACTAATTAATGTAATTTGATTATGTAGGATATTAAAGTGAAGAAAGCATTTAGAGATATGGTAAGGGGAATTCTCGAACCCAACTCTCTTCCTTTGTATTTTCTCTCTTTCACTCCATTTTAAGTATCGATATTCCTTTATTTTTATATAAATATAATTTATTATTTCCATACCTTCTAATTTCTAGGATAAACATGTTTCCAATCCATTTTTATGAAAAATGAAATGATTTTTCCAAAAGAACTCTTCTTAAAAAAACATCTTTTATTTCTCATGAGATTGTTTTTTTTCAATCAATATTGATACTAAGAATATTATTCCATTTTTATCTTGGTAAATCCAAAATTTTTGAATTTATTCTTTATTAAATGAAACCCATTGAATTCTATGTGTTATTTTATTTCCAAGATTGATATTAGTTCTATGTGGAATTCATGATAAAGTAAATGTTATGATGTGATGTGTTCGACTAGAATTATATAGCGCATGTAAATGTTATGATGTGATGAATGTTCCTGACATTATATAGTGGTCCAATGCATTGGGTAATGTGATGAATCTCATGAGATAAATTTAAATATGTGTGAACATGATGCTATCTTTGTTCACAGCTATGTGTGGTATTTGACCATGAATACATGATGTTTCATTTTTATGAATTGACACATTCCTTTCCTTTATCTAGTGTTTCCTCTAATGATTATGGTTATGATAATTTTCTTATATTTTGATGATTATTACTATACTCACCCATGTTTCATGTCTCTTATTCATCCTCTTACTGGGATTTTAGCTCACCCATTATTTTTATGTATATCCTTAGGTGAATACTTATACTAAGGAAAACACAAGGGCCAATAAGAATCTAGAGAAGAATGAATTAAATAATTTTTTTATGTTTTATTATGTAAAAGTAATGTATGGTCCTAATTTTCTAAAGGCATTAAACCATTGGATCCTGGTTGTGTAACACTTTTATGTTGTTTATCTTTAAAATGATGTAATAGTTTTGTAAGAAAAAGTAGGGTCACTATAGTTGGTATCAAATCATGGTTTAGTTAATTTGGGAATTAAGATTAGAGAAACTTAGTAAAAAATATTAGTATGAGACTAATTATAAGTAAGCACCCAAGAATCTTTGTTTTAGAAAAATTTTAAACATAGGGATCCCACAAGATATTCCTTTAGACTTAATTATACAAAGGAATAAATTATTTATTCCTGACTTGTTGACTCATCTTTTTCTCTAACCTTTTCTATTTTAGAAAATAGTGGGAACTAGGAGAAACTAGACCAATAAACCATGCAAGGTACAATACAAGGATTGACCAAATAACATCCCCAATGGTTTAGGAGGTGAAGTTTAAAATTTATTGGTGATGCTTACCCACCTATCTCATACCATGAATAATAAACTAAAAATTGTGTAACATACTCCTTCACTTAAGAGGAAAAAACTGGCTATCAAGTCTCCTATGAGGCAACAACCATCAACCTTTAGTGGATCTTTCAATTCACTAGTCATGGAATTATGGGTCAAATTAATGGATAAGATCTTTTACGTACTTTGTTGTTCTGAGAAGAAGAAGGTGGATCTAGTTTTCTATCATCTAGATGGAGTGGCTGACCAATGGTGGTCATTGATTAATGACACAAAGCAGAAGGATGGAATTGAAGAGATGGAGTGGCAAGGCTTTAAGATAATGTTTCTTAAAAATTATTTCCCTCTAAATCTTCATAAAAAGATGGAGGGAGAGTTATTATAGATTAAGAAAAATAAAGCTGAATCTGTCATGATATACAAAGAAAATTTCGTAAGGATTTCAATGTACACTACGAGTTTTGTTATAAAAAATGATTGAAAAATTTAATGATTCTTTAGTGGTTTAAAACCATACCTTCTAAAGGATCTATCAATTATAGACTTTGGTAGTTATGAAGAAGTTTTTAAATGTGCTCTCAAAGTGGTGACAGAGTTTGAAGAATGGTCCCATGACTATGGTGATAAGAAATGAACAATGGAGTTTCAAGCTATAGGATCTAATGAGAAAGGTGGAAAGAAAACTCAACCACCCACATGTCAAAAATTTGGTAAGAAGCATCATGGGAATTTCCACAATGGAATGGGGAAATGATATAAGTGTGGGAGAGAAGGATAATTAGATCATGAATATTGAAGAGACATGAGGAAGGAGGACAATGTGGTGGAGGAAAAGAGATAGACAACCATGGTTTAATGCTTCAAATATAGGGAGCACATGCACTATGCAAAGCCAGTGCACTAAACCCTAAGTTCTTGAGGGTAATCAACATCATGAACCACCAAAGAGCAAGGAGTAGGGGAAGGATTATTTCATCACTAATTCTGAGATGGAGCCCAACAATGATGCGGTGAAATTTAAACTGGTTATTCATTTTAGAATAGTGAACATACTATTTGATTCTGGTTATACACATTCTTTCATATCTTGCATGTTTAGTAGAACAATTCAAACACCACCTCAAAATATGGAGGTTGAGTTATCTATGAGAATAGTAAATGGGTAAATTATTTCATCCAATGTATATAACTCCTCCCTAGTTAATATTTGTTGACTGAACCTCCCAGCAAATCATGTCATACTTCCTTTAGTGCAGTTTGATGCTATTTTTTGGCATGGATTGTCTATCTATGTATAAAGACAACATCAACAGTTGGGAATGGGAGATAACTCTTCACATCCCAAAGTATCCTCCAATTAAATAAAAGTGTAGAGAGGAGGATGACTCTTCTTCAGATCCATCATCTCAAGGGTTGATATTATTGCCTTATGAGTAAGTATATCTGGATTATATGACTAAGACAAAGGACATAATCATGATTGAATACATGCCCATTGTGAGGGACTACACTAGCATGTTCCCCAAAGAATTTACTAGTATTCCTCCTGACTGATAGGTTGAGTTCTCAATTGAAATTATTTCTAGATCTCTGCCTATATCAAATACACCTTATAGAATGACCACCATTTAGTTGGAAGAACTGAAGAAACAGACACAAGAGAATTTCGAGAAGGGTTTTATATGCTCGAGTGCTTTACCACGGGGTGAACCAGTCCTCTTCATCAAGAAGAGAGATGAATCAATGCACCACTAAATTGATTATCATGAGCTCAACAAAATCACAATAAAGAACAAGTATCCCCTTCCATATATAGATAACTTGTTCAATAAACTACATAGTGCCAAGTATTTCTCTAAGGTGGACCTTTAGTCGGGATATCAATAATTAAAGGTGAGTAAGGAAGATATTTCTGAGACTACCTTTCGAATGAGGTATTGACATTATGAGTTCATAGTGATTCCCTTTGGACTCATTAATTCTCTATCAATATTCACGGACATAATGAATAGAGTGTTTAGATATTACCTAGATAATTTTTTTTCCAGTCTTTATTGATGATATTTTTATATACTCTAAGAGCATGGAGGAACACGAGAAAAATTTGAATACCATGGTAAAGACTTTGTGAAAGGAAAAAATTTATGAAAAGTGTATTAAATGTGAGTTCTTGATGGAGGAAGTATAATTTTGGGACATTATTTTACCAGCAAAGGAATATCTGTGGACCCTTCTAAGACAAAGTAAATCAAGGAGTGGCACAAGAAAACATCTATAATGGAGATCCATAGTTTCCTTGGTCTAGATGGGTATTATCGGTGATTTTTGAAGAACTTATCATGATTTTCAAATCCACTAAAAAATATTAATTGGATGGGAGAAAAGTTTTTCAAGACTAGTGAATGTGAATAATACTTTAATAAGTTAAAAAGGAGGCTTATCACTAACCCAATACTCACACTTTTGAAAAGTGGGGAACTATTTGTAGTATATAGTGATGCTTAAAAAAGGGATTCGGCTGTGCACTGATTCAAAATGATAAAGTGATTGCCTATGCCTCAAGGAAATTGAAAATTCATGAGAAAAACTATCCTATGCATGATTTAGATTTGGAATATGTGATCTCTGCATTGAAAATGTGGTGGTATTATCTCTATGGGGAGAAGTGTGAAATATATTCTGATCATAAGATCTTGAAATATATATTCACACAAAAGGAGATTAACATGATCCAGTCAATATGGTTAGATATCATCAAGGATTATGAATTCTTAATCCACTATTATCCTGGCAAGACAAATAAAGTAGAAGATGCTCTAAGTATAAATGATCCTGCAACATTATTAACGATGATAATTTAGAAGGATACAATCTTATTAGATTTGAAAATGATGTACATGGGAATAATTTAGGAAGGAAAATCATCAATACTTTATCAAATGATTTCTCAACCATCCCTAATGAAGAAAATAAAGGATGCTCAAATAAATGATGTGTAAATTTCGAAGAAGGTGGAAGTTATGGGAAAGTAGAAATCCTTAGAGTTTAAAATTGATGAGGAAGGAGTTATAAGATTTAGATCATGATTATGTGTACTATACAATATTGGGATAAAGAAGAAGCTTTTGAATTACACACATAACTAAACCTTCTCTATACACATAGGAATCATAAAGATGTATCATGATATTTGAGAGAACTATTGGTGGGAAAATATGAAGAAGGAGATCGCTGAATATACATGAAAGTACCTGGTATTTTAGAAAGAGAAGGATGAAAGACATAATTTTAAGGGGATGATGAAACCATTACCCATACCAACATGGAAATGGGAAAACATTACCATGGAATTTGTCACCAGACTTCTAAGGACATCTAGAGGAAACAATGATATATGGGTTTTTTGGATCATTTTACAAATAAAACTCACTTTATCACAATTATAGAGGACTTATCACCTAATAAACTTTCAAGGATATATATTAGATAAGTGGTAAGGCTTCATGGAGTACCAATATCAATTTTATCTAATCAAGACTCAAGATTCACCTCCAAGTTCTGGAAAAGTATCCAACATGCTCTAAACACTGAGCTAAACTTAATTAAGGATAATAATACTCAAATTGATGGCCAATCTAAACTAACTATTTAGACACTAGAAGAAATGTTGAGGGCATGTTCTATGGACTTAAAAGAAGTATGGGACCAACATTTTCCTCTGGCTGAGTTCTCTTACAAAAATAGTTTTCAATCGAGTATCCAAATGGATCTATATGAAACCCTTTACAGGAAAAGGTATAGAACAATGACTTTCCGAGATGAAGTTGGTGAACAAAATATGCTAGGACTAGAAATGATAGAAGACATGGTGGAAAAGGTGAAAACTATCCAGTAGCACATTAAGGCATCCCAAATTTGAAAAAATATCTATAAAGATAATCATTGATGAGATCTTGATTTTAAGGTTGGAGACATGGTATTCCTCCTCATATCTCCATGGATGAGTATCACAAGATTTGGGAAGAAAGGAAAGATGAGACCTAGGTACACTGGCCCCTTCAATATTCTTGATTGAGTTGGAGTTGTGTCCTATCAACTATAACTTCCACCAACCATGTCCCAATTACATAATTTATCCCATGAATCCATCTTGATGAAGTACATACTAGATCTTTTACATGTACTAAATCCAATGGTGGTATAATTGGAAGATGATCTCTCCTATGAGGAGAAGCGAGTGAAGATCTTAGACCTTAGAGATAAAGTTCTATGAAAAAAGAATACTCATCTAGTCAAAGTACAATGGAAAAACCATAAGTATGAAGAGGAAACATGGTAACCGAAAGAAGTGATGAAGGGGAAGTACCCTCACCTTTTTTTCACCATAGTTTGTAAAATGAAATTTTAAGGGAAACATTTCATAAGGGGGGAAGAATCTAACGACCCCAAATTTTATCAATTGAAATTTCCATATTATAAATATTTAATATAGTATAAATGACATAAAAATACTTATATATCACAATAAAAACATTATAAATTAATAATTTATGGTATAAGAGGTATTTCTAGAAGTTAAGGAATCTATACCAATGGAATAGTAACTTGACATTTGGAATAGAAATATGACCCTTATGAATTGTAAACCAGCCAACAGAATAGTGACCCCACCCATGAATGTAAAAATAAAATTTAAGCATCTTATAAATGGTAATATTATATAGTTATATCATAGTATAAATAAATATATATATTAGAAATTATTAATTTAGTGTTGGTATTTTTGTAAGTCATAAATATTTAGTTACAATTTTATAATTAACATAATTATTTAAAAGAAAATTTATTTTCAAAAAATGTATTTATAAATTAATATTTTTTTTTCTTATTATAATAAGATAATTTGATGAGAGCTTAATTAATTTTTTAAAGTTTTATAAAACCAATTATAATTTCAAAATCAATATTTTCCAAGTAAATGATGATTTTAATTTAAAATTAAATTTCTCATATTTAGAAAATTATTTTCCTAAAATTGAGTTCATTTTTGAATTCTACATATTGAAAAATGGTTAGGGCGAATTTTTGGGATTTTTCTGAATTACATGAATTTTTAGTGAATAATAAAATACAGTAATTTACAGTATATATACATTATAAATTAAATACACTATTCCTTGATTCATGGATGATTTAAGCACCACAATCTAGAAACCCCTTAATTATTTTAATTTATTTAGTGATAATTCTAAACCTATTCATAGTCTTGGGGAAAAATAATATACTAATGAATAAAATAATGAGAAAACACCCCTCCCATCCCTTATAAAAACCACCCATCACCACCTCTTCTTATCACAACTCTCAAGCTTTGATCCTTGTCCAAATTGTTCCCAATTATCTTCCCAAGAACCTCCAAAACTTCTAAGAGATCTTGGTCTCATCAAAATACCAAGCCCTTTTCCCTAAGGAGGTTATCAAGGAGAAGGACTCAAGAGTTAAAATCCTCATTATTTTCTTTTAATTTCTTTTCAAGTTATTTTCTTTTATTATTCTCTTATAACCTCCCATCATCCAAATGGTATGATAACTAAATTAAATTATATATACTAGAATGTTATTATGCTAATAACCTAATTCCTCATCATTGTAACACCCTGAAATTCTAGAGTAAGAATATTAAATTCAAAAGCGTGTATGCCACGTAATACCAAGCAAGTAAAGGATTATAATATCATCATAATTTATAATACATTTAATATTTTAAATAAATTTAATATATTTTATAGACTTTAATTCATACAACACTGAGTTAGCTTTCATCACACACAAGAGCCACTTTCCTCGATAGCTTGCGTTACAAGACATATTTTCACCAAATAACACTGTATTATTAAAATATTTTTATTATTTAATATAATAATATATAAACTAGATATTAAAATTAGATGTTATGAATAATATTAACTAAATTATAAAAATATATGGTTTACACAAATATAAAATGAATTAATGGGTTAAAAATTAATTAGAAATGAAAATATAAACCAATTGAATATAAATGAAATATTATTATTTTTATGTTCAAAAAAGAATTTTGTCTTAATAAATTAAATTAGTTAAAATTAGTGAATTATATTAATGAAATATATATGTTATATATTCAATAAAATATTTTTGATAATCATCCAATAGATTCGATAGACATAAGACAATAATAAACTCAATATTACACGTAAAACCTATATTTTTATTAAGGCACTTTAACCGTCTTTTAATGGTGAACCTATTTAAATCCGTTTTTTGAAAATTTTATGAATATTATATGTAAATATAAAATAAATATTTTAAATTTAAACACAAATATTATATTAGGGTAAATAGTTTGGTATTTTTCTGTGAAGATTCATTTTTTAATGAATAACAAAAAATATTGATATTTAATTCAAAACTTCTTTTTCTTCTAATTTATTTATAATATTAATTTATGTTTTATATTGTGTTTAAAGTTTAATTAGATAATATTTTTATCAATTAATCCAATTTAGTTCATTTTAATCAATTTCACTTTGAAATTGACTATAAAAACATAGCAAACTTTTGGATTTTTTTACTTTAAAAACCTTAATTTTTGTCGACTCTGTTGGATTAAATTTAAATTAATTTTTTACACCTATGTGTTTAGAATTTGGAAAAATGGATTATATATTTGTAATCATCATAATTTATAATTTCTAATATGATAAACTTAGTTTTTTTACCAAAAATATTAGTGAAAATAATTAAAATTAATTACAACAATTAAGGTTAAATTAAGCTTAATAATGGACTAAACCTTAAAATTAAGGCCTAAAACGACCTATAAACTTGTAAAGAAGCTATTTTATGGATATATTTCGACCCTATACTCCATTATTTCTAATTTTAACCATTATTTATCCAATTTTAATAAAAAACATTGATGGGGTTCCTTTCTTTTAAAATATTACAAGGGCGCCACTCTTCCTCCATTATAAAATGTCTCCTTTACTCCCACTTACTAAAATATCTCAGGCCACTTAAGTTCAGAATAAATCTACCTAAATAGATTCCAAAAATACCTCCCTTACTCCTTGAATCCTCATTTTTTGAATAAATCAATCCAAGGAATCCTTTTAGTACAAACCAAAAGGAGTTACCCGATTAAGAGGTAACATCTTTCCTAAAGCTACTTAATTTTATTTCCATTGTACACTCCCTCAATTATCCTTATTATATGATCATATAAAAAAAGTATCCTAAATATAATAGTATGTTTTATGTTAAGTTTTTGAACAACACTTACACACACCTCCGTCTAATGTGTAGTGAACATACTATTTACATGTACGACGAACTGCCGCCACAAGAAACAATGATTGTTCATTATTCTTTTACCACCTATCATGGTATACATTATGATGGAAACTATGTTTATATAATTTATATATTATATTTATTATTTATTTAATATTCTGTAATTATTTTACAACAAATATATTTATACTTTCCATTTTCTATAAAAATGATAACATCATTTTTGGAAGTGCGGACTACCGCCCCCTCAAAGTGATGTGATTCATTCACATGATACATGAAATGTATAAATAATGGGTTTAATTAAAAATATTTTACATAAAAAACATCTATATGATACTCATTACATAATTAAATTTATATAAATATGATATATCATTTTCATTATTACCCTTTTAGACACTTAAAAAGTGATAACGTCGTTTGTGGACATGTGGACTACCGCCTCCTAGACAAGATGTGATTCCTTTTACATAATAATAATTATATATATAAGTATATATGATTAAATAATATGGTATTTATTATAGAATTATCATTCTATAAATATTTAAGTTACTTACCTTCTTTCCAAAACAATCATTGAAAAATGGGAATGTTACTCATGCGTACGTACGACTTACCATCTCCATGATTGTAACGTTGATTCATTTTTTATAACCATATTAAAATATTGATTTTAAAATTATAATTAATGTATAAAAATTATATTATATCATAATAATTATTTTTTATATGTTATATAATGACCCCTTTCACCATAGTGACCTACCAAAGTCATTTTTGGTACATAAATTGAATTTCGTCAAAACAACCAATGTAAACTTAATTGTTTAGGTAGTTGTATACAACATGGTAATAAATGAAATAAAAGTAATGATACAAATTAAAATGGTTATAAAGAAAGTATTATATTAACATAAGTTTATTATATAGGATTTTATAGGACATTCACCCAAAATGAAACTCAAGGTAAGGGATTCTTGTCTCATTTTCATTCCGTGAGACATACTTAATTGTTGTGCTACTAATTTATTATATATGGTGTAAATACTGAAACATTGAAATGTAATATCATGAATAAATATTTATTCTTGTTTTTTTTAGTTTCAATTTTAAGTATTTATTTCAAGGGTATTTTATTTAAAAGTTACCAAGTTGAATAGAATTTCATAACACAATTTCTTTTCATTGAGTTATATTACTTCCTCATTGTCGTTAATATTCTACGATTATGAGTGTAATCACTATTTACTATATATTTTTGTATTTAAACTTCCATTATGGGGATTTAAACTTGATACACATAATCTACTTATTGATTAAATTTTTACTTCGATGTTATATCCTTTTCAAGGGCTTAATATCATTTTATTCGAGATTGTTAGTGCATGAATTTCCATTCAAGCAAATTATTAGAAAATTGTTAAAAAAACCTTTTCATTTTGATATACTCTAGTTATTAATAACCTTTTTAAATTTTTAGTACCATTTACCACCCTTTATTACTCAAGGTGTTTTATAAGATGTTTTCTTAGAAAACCCAACTTCATTTATCTATTTAGTTAGGATAGACTATTTTCTTCTAAAGATAATGTTTATTTAAATGATTTCAAAAATATTTTTAAACTTTTAAAAATTATTTAGTAAATTAATTTTTACCATTTTTTTATTTTACCAATTTCTTTAATGTAATCTTCTTATCACTTTCTAAATGAGGCATTTTCTAACATTTTTATAATGCAAAATGAATATTCTTTTTACCTCATATGGAATGTATGGATTTACCCGCCATTATTTATTAGAAGCTTCATTTTCATGTTTAAAAGGTTTATTTTTAAATTTTTCATTTTATGATGATGATTATTATTATTTTGGTCTTTTGATTCATATGTAAAGGAATTTCATCTCAATTTATATTCTATTGAGACTTATTTGTTATTATGCGCCAGTTCACTTTTATTTTGCATATATAATACCTTTTGAAATATTATGTCATGAATCTACTTACTCTCATGATATTATAAGTTTTATTTAAATATTATTCCTACATGGGGATTATTATTTAAATGTTTCAAAGGGGTATGAGTTACTTTGGAATTTTTAAAGATTATTATCCTAAAGAACATTCTTAATAGATGTCTTTGTAATCTCACTTCCTTTAGTGATTGTTAAATTTCTCTTAAAACAATCAATTTATTATAATAATTTTTTGTTTGAAATTTACTTAAATATACATATTCTCATACAATGGATATTATTATTGCCTAAAACATATACCATTTTTCATACGATGTCTACTTTGATAGTTATTTGATTATTTGGGGAAATATTGATAATTCCATATTCATTACAGATATTTGATAAGACATATTATTTATTTCAACTAATTGATATTATGAATGATTTGTATGGGAAATAATGGGAGGATCTTGGAAATTATATAGCTCCTCGATGTATCGATAGGTTCTCATGAGACAATTAAGTTCCACAAATTAAACGGGTTTCTATCTGTAGTTTTAAACCATCTTGTAAAAGGTTGTGATGGTATAGGTTTTTATGTGCCTTATACATGACATCTATTAAGAAATAATTGACCTAATTTAGTTTCAATTATTATTTATCCATGATATTTTTCATCGACATACCCATAGATGTAATTAATTTTTAGTTTATTGATTTATGGTATGCATTTTAGTTTATTACCTTGCTATATTGATTTTTCCTTATCTTGTTATTTTAATGGAATGTCTTTTTAGTTATTTACCATTACATGTTAATTTATTATAATTTATTAATTATTTATTATTCTTTACTTAACCTTATTAATCATTTGATCCCACCCTTATTGTGTTTCATTTCCCCAGGTTATGAAGAATAAATAATTGAATAAGTTTTCAAGGATTTAATTTATTTAATTTATTATTTTTACTTTTTTTATTTTATATTTACAAATGTATTATGAGAACCATATCTATAATCTATATTTCCAAGACTACTAAACTAAATAATATTTCAGGATTTGATTACTTTTAATCATGAGAATGTAATGGCTCTGGGCTTCTAGGGTTAGGGTACTACAATTTGTATTAGAGGAAGTTTAACAACAACCTTGGAAACTAGATTTAGAAAACATAGATTAGGGATAACAACCCTAATATAGACATTGAGGATAATTATAAAATAACATAATATAATTTTGGTAAGTCAGAGATTATGTGGATATTACTATAAATACATCCCTCTCTAGATAATACTAGTGGATGTGATTATGGAACAACTGTACCTAGGGGTAACAACTCTAGCAAGGATTCACAGGCTTGACTTGGGGTAAACTGGTACCTGAAAATGGGCCTTACTTCACTCCTAGTTTGAAACTCCTGAGAGATATTCTTAGGATAATTCAAATTTTATTTACAAACCATTATGAAGGATTTTAATAATGAATAACCTAGGTTAAACCTAAGGAGTTTTAGATTGAAGATAAGGTGTCATGATTAGAAATCATACAAACGATATTATGGATAATACTTAGACCCATGAATAACCTATGTCAAAATAAAATGGATGAAGTATTTATTCCTCAAGGTTGTATTGAAACCTTATTTAAAAGGATATTTAGTGATTAACATTATTTTAAGTATTTTCATCATGTTTATTTTGAAATTATATCAATATGGTCTTATAAAAGATAATCTGCATGCCGGGTGATAACCCATCATGTATAGAAAGGCCGTGAGGCTTGAACCCATGACCAAATAATGATAAGGGTTTTGTGCCTACCCCTGGCCTACGTGATTTCCTAGTTTATGTGTAATTTTTTAAATAATTTGATGAATAAATATTAATGATGAACGAACAGTGTTAATTTTTAGGTTTATAGATTAATATATTAACCATATTGAATTTGGATAATAGTTAGAGACAAGTATTTAGACATTTAACTCTTTTATGGGCCTTATGATCTGTTAAATGTTTTAGTCCTTCAGGGATCAAAGTTAATTTTTGGATACCCATTTCATGGGGTAAGGGATGAATTAGAATTTGATTTAAGAAAAAATAAAATATGAAATTGTTCTTATGAATTTTAAATGTAACAAGAAATTATATTTCCTTGTATTCTTAGGTATTAAAATAATTTCTCAACACTAGGAAAATGATAAAAAATGTGTTGTCCTAATACCTTAAATTTTGTTGAACCGATAATCTACTAAATCATCACTGATTTATAGCTTTGAGACCCTCAAATTTCCATTGATCATTTATTTTTTTGTGATTGATGACCTCAATAGACCATATAAATATTTAAAAATTTCCAATATGTACGTATCTCTACTAGCCACTAATGTTCTCATAATTAGAGACCTAGTTATATGTTATCCCATGTGACCCATGTACTTCCCATTATTTTTTTTCTAGAGGATGTTTTACGAACCCTTATCATGATGTGGGATTTAAAAATAGGAAATATCAGATAATCTATCACCATGATTAAGTTTAAATTTTGAGGACACAATTTAATTAAGTTGGATAGAATATAACACCCAAAATTCTAGAGTAAGAATATTGAATTCGATAGTGTGTATGAAACGTAACACCAAACACATAAAGTAATATAATATCTTGATAATTTATAATATATTTAATATTTTAATTAAATTAAATATATTTTATATCTTGTAATGAACAAAACACTAGGTTATCTTTCATCATACACAATAGTGACTTTCCTCAATAGCTTGCATTACATGCAAGACCAAGTTTCACCGAATAACATTGTATTATTAAAATATTATAATTTAATTATATAATATTTAACCTAGATATTAAAATTAGCTATTATGAATAGTATTAACTAAACTATGAAAATATATGGCTATCACAAATATAAAATGAATTAATGGGTTAACAATTAATTATAAATTAAAATACAAACAAATTGAATATAAAAAAATATTATTATTTTTATGCACATAAAGGAATTTTATCTTAATAAATTAAATAAATTAAAAATAGTGAATTATATTAATGAAATCTATATGTTATACATTCAATCAAATATTTTTTATAATCTTACAATAGATTTGATAGACATAATATAATAATAAACTCAATATTACACGTAAAACCTATATTTTTATTAAGGCACTTTTACCATCTTTTAATAGAGAGCCTATTTTAAATCCAATTTTTTACAATTTTAGGAATATTATACAATAAATTAAATTAATATTTTAAATTGAAACATAAAAATTAGCTTAGGGTAATTTTTTTGGTATTTTTCTGTGAAGAATCTTTTTTTTATGAATAGAGAAAATACTGATATTTAATTCAAAACTGATTTTTTAATCTGATTTATTTATAAGGTTAAATTATGTTTTAAATTGGTTTTAATGTTTAATTAGATAATATTTTTATTATCTAATCCAATTTAATTCATTTTAAACATTTTAATTTTGAAATTTACTATAAAAACATGGTAATCCTTTGGAAGTTTTTACTTTAAAAACTCACATTGTCGTCCCATCTACGAGATTAAATTTAAATTAATTTATTCCATTATATGTTTTGAATTTGGAAAAATGGATTCCATATTTAGAATAACCATAATTTATAATATATAATAATGTCAAATTATATTTTTACCAAAAAGTATAGTGAAAGTAATTAAAATTAATTACCACGATTAAGGTTAAATTAAGCTTAATAATGAACTAAAACTTAAACATAAGGCCTAAAATGATCTACAAACGTTTAGAAAAACTATTTTATAGAAATATTTTGACCCAATACTATATTTTATAGAATTTGGACCATTATTTATCACATTTCAACAAAAAAACGTTGGTGGGGTTCCTTTCTTTTTAAATGTTACAAGAGTGCCACTCCTCCTCCATTATAAAAGGCCTAATTTCCTCCGACTTCATCAAACCTCTAAAGACAATTATTTTTGAAAAAAATATTTCCAAATAGCTCTAAAACATCCTCAACTTCATCCTTAAATCCTCCTTTTTGGTATAATTCAATCCAAGGAAGCCTTTTGGTGAAAACCAAAATGAGTTACTCGATTAAGAGGTAACGTCTTTCCAAAATCTCATTAATTATTTTTCTATTATCCACTCCATCAATTATCCTCATTAAATTATAATATAAAAACAAAATTATATTAAATATACTAATTTTTCTTTATGTTAAGGGTTTGACCATTACTTACACACACCTCCATTTAATGTGTAATGAACATACTGTTTACATGTACGACTAACTACCGCATCACGAAACAATGATTATTCATTATTTCTTTACTGCATCTCATGGTAGTCATTATGATGGAAAATATGTTTATATATTTTATAAATTATATTTATAATTTATTTAATATTATTTAATTATTTTACAACACATATATTTATACTTTAAATTTTGTATAAAAATGATAACAACATTTGTGGAAGTGCGGACTACCGCCCCTTAAAGCGATGTGATTCGTTCACATCATACATGAAATTTATAAAGGATAGTTTTAATTAAAAATATTTTATATAAATAAAATCTATATTATATTAATGAAATAATTAATTTTTTTAAAATATAATATATCATTTTTATTATTACCCTTTCACATAATTAAAAAGTGATATTATTGTTTGTGAACGTGTGGACTACCGCCTCCTCAACACGATGTGATTACTTTTAAATCACAATAATTATGTATATAATTATAAATGATTAAATAATATGGTATTTATTATATAATTATAATTCTATAAATATTGAAGTTACTTACCTTCTTTCCATAATGATCATTGAAAAATGGGGCGTTACTCATGCGTACGTACGACCTACCATCCCCATGATTGTAACATTGGTTCATTTTTTATAACCATATTTAAAGAATTAATTTTAAAAGTATAATTAATGTATAAAAAATATAATTATTTCCGTACTATTATTCTATACATATTATATAATGAACCTTTGACCATAGTTACCCACCGAATTCTTTGTTGGCACATAAATTGAATTTTGTCAAAACACCCAACATAAACTTAATTGTTTAGGTCGTTGTATACAAATGGTAATAAGTGAAATAAAATTAATGATAAACATGAAAATTTTTCTGAATAAATTATAAAATTAACATAATTTTATTATATAGGATGTTAGAGTATGTTCACCCAAAAGAAAACTCAGGGTAATGGATTCTTTTCTTATTTCCATTCTGTGAGGTATACTTAATTGTTGTGCTCTTAATTTCATACATATGGTGTACATACTAGAACATTTACATGTAATATCATGAATAAATATTTCTTCAATTTATTTTGAGTTTCGATTTTAAGTATTTATTTTAAGGGGATTTGAGTTAAAAGTTACCAAGTTGAATAGAATTTAGTAAATCAATTTCTTTTCATTGAGTTATATTAATTCCTCATTGTCCTTAATATTCAAAATTATGTGTGTAATCAATTTTTACTATATATTTATGTATTTACACTTACCTTATGTGTATTTAAATTTTGTACACATAATCTACCGACTTATTGAATTTTACTTCAACATTATATCCTTTCAAGGTTTTATTTCATAATATCATTTTATTCGAGATTGTTAGTACATGAATTTACATTCAAAGAAATTATGGGATAACTGTTAAATAAAATTTTTAATTTTGATATCCTCTAGTTATTAATAAACTTTAACAAGTATTGGTACCATTTTCCCACTATTTTGTACTCAAGGTGTTTTATAATATTTTTTTTGAGTAAACCAGACTTCATTTCTCTCTTTAGTCGGAGAACCTATTTTCTTCTAAAAACCATGTTTTATTTAAATGTTTTCAATTTTTATTAAACTTTTAAAAATTATTTAGTAAATTAATTTTTACCCTTTTTTATTTTACCTATTTCTTCAAATTAATATTCTTTTTTCTTTATAAATGAGTGATTTTCTAACCATTTTACCATGAAAAAATTAATATTTTTTCCTCATACAAAATGTACAGATTTACCCACCGTCATTTATTAGAAGCTTTCTTTTAATGTTTAAAAGGTTAATTTTTAAATATTTCATTTTATTATTATGATTATTATTTTTTTGGTATTTCAATTCATACATAAGATAATTTCATCTCAATTTGAATTCCATTGAGACTTATTTGTTATTATGTGCCAATTCACTTTTATTTGGAATATATAATGCACATTGACTTGTTATATCATGAATCTCCTTACTCTAATGATATTTTAAGTTTTATTTAAATATTATTCCTCTATGGGGATTATTATTTAAATGTTTTAAAGTGGTATGAGACACTTTGTAATGTTTAAAGATTATTCTCCTCAAGAATATTCTTAATGATTATCTTTGTAATCTAACTTTCTTTTTTGATTGTTAAATTTCTATTAAAAAATAACTTTATTGTAATAATTTTTATTTGGAAATTTACTTAAATATCCACATTCTCATACAATGGATATTATTTATACCTAAACTATATACCATTTTATATACGGTGTCTACTTTTATAGTTATTTGATTATTTAGGGAAATATTGATAATTCCGTATTCATTACAAGTATTTGAAGAGGCATATTATTCATTTCAAATATTATATATGAGGAATTATTTGGAAAGGCAATTAAGGGAGGATACTAGAATTTATATAGCTCCTCAATGCATCAAAATGTTCTCATGAGATAAATAATTTGGGAAAATTAAATAGGTTTCTATCCATAGTTTTAAACTGTCTTGTGAAAGGTCTTGATGGTAAAGGTTTTAATGTACCTTATACATGACATACATTAAGAAATAATTTCCCTTATTTTGTTTCAGTAATTATTTATCCATGATATGTTTCATTGAAATATCTGTGGATGTAATTCATTCTCAGATTATTTATTTATGGCGTGCATTTTAGTTTCTTACCTTGCAATATTAATTTTTCCTTATCTAGTTATTTGAATGACATGTGTTTTCATTTCTTGCCTTTCCATGTTAATTTATTCTCATTGATTCATTGTTTCTTCTACTTTATTTACCCATAATAAGAATTTTAGATCACCCTTATTATGTTTCATTTCCCCAGGTTATGGTGAAGAAATTATTGAGTAAGATTTCAAGGACACGTTTTATTTATTTTATTATGTATCATGTTAATTTTTTCTATTTCCCAATGTATTATGAGAATAATTTATGTAATATAATTTTCCAATACTGTTAAACTAAATGGTCCTTTGGGATTTGATTCCCTGTAATCATGCCAATATAATAATATAATGCAACAGCTCTAGGCTTCTAGGGTTGGGGTGCTACAATTGGAACCATTCTTCTCTACCTTTTATACTTAAAATCAAAGCATCATCCATGAGGTGTTGATTTATCACCTTCAAGGATGGCATAATTTCATTTTCCCTTAGCACCTTTAAAGCTAGTAATAAAACCATTTTAATGGTTAAAACATATTTTAAAGTGTATGTTATAACTTATATCATGTTTTGAAAGTAACACATTTGTATAATACTAAATGATAAAACAAAACAAGTTCATTGTGATAAAAAATTAATGTAATAATCTAAACGATTACGACTATCATTAATTTCTTATCAAATGATTCATCCTCATACCATATAACCAAATGATATATATAAACATTTACAATTTTTTATGATCATTAATAACCTATAATTTCAAGTCTGGATAATTATTCCAATTTTACATGAACATCCATACGTATATACATGTGGATCGATCATGAAAACCAAGAAAACGAACACCCTTGAATGATGAAATTAAACTCTATAACTCACCAAAAATCCCATAAATGAATTTAATAAAAATATAATGAATAAATTGTGTGTATAAAAGGTTTTTTATTTGTAAATTAATGAATTTAATTAGATTATCTATGATATTAAAGTGAATAAATCATTCATACATATGGTAACAACAATTCTCAAACCCAACTATCTTCCTTTAGGTTTTCTCTATTTAGATCTATTTTTAGTATGTATGTTACTTTATTTTTCTATAAATATTATTTCTTTTTTACTTCACTGTTCTTTTTAAGAATATACTTGTTTTCAATATGGTTTTAAGAAAAATAAAAATATTTTTCAAAAAGAAATCTTATTTCAAAAAAACACATCTTTTACTTTTCATGAGATTGTTTCTTCTTCAGTTAAGATTGATACCAAGCATCCTATTCCATTTTTATATTAGGAAGTCCAAATTTTATGAATGTTTGATTTATGAAATTAAAATCATTCCTTTTTATGGATTATTTTATATCGAATATTGATATACATTCTATGTGGCATGCATGATAATGTAAATGTTATGATATGACAAGTGCCCCTAGAATTATATAGCGCATGTAAATGTTATGATGTGACTGGTGATCCTAGAATTAAATATCACTAAAATGAATTTTTTAGTGTGATAAATATCATAAGATAAAGGAAATATGTGTGAAAATGGTGCTAGCTTTGTTTACAACTATGTGTGGTATTTGACCACTAAGACATGATGTTTCATTTTTATGCATTGACAAGTTCCATGCCTTTCTCTAGTTTTTCCTATTATGATTACGGTTATGATCATTTTCTTATATTATGATGATGATGAATATGATCCCTTATGTTTCATGTATCTTATTAATATCTTACTGGGCCTTCAGATCACCCCTTCTTTTGATCTATGTCCTTAGGTGAATACTTGTACGAAGGAGAACACGAGGGCCAAAAAGAAGCTAGAGAAGAAGGAATTAAATAATTTTTTGATGTTTTATTATGTAAAATTTATGTATGGTACTAATTTTCCGAAGGCACAAAACCATTGGATTCTGGTTGTGTAACACTTTTATGTTGTTTATCTTTAAAATGATGAAACCATTTTGTAATAAAAAGTAGGGTCTCTATACTTTAATCATCTCCAAAGAGATGAGGTGTTTTCTAAGATCGAACTTATATAGGACTTTCATTAGGTCCTGTTCAAGCCATCAAACATACCTCATAAAAATTTACATAGTAGGTATGGTTTTTATGAGTACCTCACTATGCTATTTGGTCTTATGAACACACCCACCATTTTCATGGATCTGATGAGTAGGGTGTTCCACCCCTATCTAGATTATTTTGTCATAGTATTTGAGGAATACGTCTCTGTGTAATCTCACACTTGTATAGACCATAATAAACACCTTGAGATCATTTTGAGTACCCTGAGAGAGCATCACGTTTATGTCAATATTTCTAAGTGCCACTTATGGATTGAAAAAGTTTACTTCCTGGGTCATTTTATCTTGGAATCAGGAATCTATGTTGACCTAGAGAAGGTGGGAATTGCAGTTTATGGGGAGGATCCCAAGAATGTGACTGATATATGCAGCTTCTTGGTTATAGATGGATATTATAGGCATTTTATAAAGGACTTATCATGCCTTGCATAACCTCTTACTACTCTTACAAAGAAGGGTTTCAAATTCCTGTAGTTAGAAGAGTGTGATAAATCCTTTTAGATTCTAAATGGGAGGCTAATCTCGACACATATTTTAATTCTTTAAAAGCTTAGAAGAGGCTATATAGTGTTCTATGATGTTTCAGGAATTGGTCAAGGAGAAGTGCTATTGTTGGAGGATAGAGTTATTGGGTACAGATATCGCTAGTTGAGGCCTTATGAGAGAAATTACTCAACACATGACCTTTATATAGCTGTAGTGGTCCATACATTTTGTTTCTAGAGACACTGTCTGATGGGTGAGTGCTTTGTGATGCACAAAAATCACAAGAGCCTCAAATATATATTTACAGAGCATAACATGAATCTCATATAGTTAAGATAGGTTGAATATTTTTAGTCCTTAGACTTTGAGATTTCATATATGACTATAAAGAGAAATGCATTAGATGATTTGCTAAGTCAAAAAACTAAGGTACATGTCATACGGGAAGCCGATGTTGAATAAAAATTGATGGTCCTACTTTCTGAGTTGCATATAGAGTTTTAAGACATTTCTGAATAGTCTTATATCTCATCCTTGATAGTTACCTATCCCCTCCTCGAGAATTTGAAGAGAAGGAAATTATCAGATCCTGAATGCTTGGTTCTCCATGAGAGTATTTCAGAATATAACCCACCTCTAGATTGGTCTATGGACAAAGGCAACATATTTCATATACATGGATGAGTATGGGTTCCTACAAAAATGAGAGAAGATTTTATGCATGAGTCCCATGCTTCTCAGTGGGTAGTTCATATAGGAATCTCTACAATTTATCGAGATATGAAATTATAGTATTGGTGTCCTAGGATGAAATGTTATATAATAGGTTTTACCACTAGGTGTTCCACCTTTCAGCTGGTGAAGGTAGAGTACCATAGACCCGCTGACTTGTTACATCTGCTTCTAGTATTAAAATGGAAACTTGAAGATGTTTCCATGGAATTTTTATTTAGATTAATGAGGTCACCTTGCGGTAGTGATACTATTTGTGTAGTTATTTTCCAACTGAAGAAAGTAGCCGACTTCCTTCATATTTAGGAAACTTTCTCATTCAATGAAATGGGAAGATTTTATGTTTGTGAGATCATATAACTCTATGGGGTCCCTCATACTATCATTTTAGACTAGGATGATCATTTTATATAATGGTTCTATCTTGGGTTATAGAAATCTATGGGTACATAGGTTCTTCTGAGCAAATATTTTCACCATGATATTGATGGATAGTCGGAATGGACGATACAGGTTCTAGAGGACATTCATCGAGCATGCTTCTATGTATTCGACAGTTCATGGAAGAAGAATATCCCTCTCATATAGTTTTTCTATAATAATATATTTCAGGAAACAATTTAGATGGATTTTTTTGAGTCCTTGTATGGTATCCTATGAAGTTTACCCCTTTTCTGGCTAGAGGAAAGTGAGATATCCCTACTAGGTCCTCATATCATGAAGGATACTTCAAATTAGGTTTAGCTAACCAGGAAGTGTATGAACCCTACTTAGTCTAGATAGAAAACATATGCTGATCACCACCGATGACCTCTAGAGTTCAAGATCTGGGATCGTGTTTTCCAACAGGTATTTCCCAATCTAGGGTATAGATGGATATAGAGGAAAGGGATGTTATCAACACACTTTTTTAGGTTGTTTGAGATTCTAAAGGGAGTCGAGTAGGTAGCCTATTAGTTTTTACTACCTCAGAGGTACCATTCCATGCATGATGTATTTCACATTTCATAGATTCACCGGTATCATGCCGACTCATCTCATACTTTTCATCCTGACGAAGTAGAGCTAGATCTAGATTCTTCTTTTGAGGAATATCTTATATGCATCATTTTCTAGAGTACAAAGGAACTTTGAGGCTGGTCTATACCTCTAGTATGGGTGATATAAACGAATGAATGTGTACATGATGATACTTGGAAGCATAAGGCCAACGTACATGCCCAATGACCAAATTTGTTCTCAGATAGTGTTTCGCCACCATTGGAAGGAATACTAGAGGATGAGTTCCTTTAAGGGGGAATACTATAAAAACATGGTTTTTCACTTAGGTATAGATACTTTTAATTTTTTTTCTAACTCTCTTTTTGGACCAAATATGGATTCCTAATGAGTTCATGATGGTCTTATGGGTGTTTGGGGCTTGTTTAGATCCCAGAACCCAATTTTTGGGGGAAAAGAACCCATAGAATGGTTAGAACAAACTATGTGAGGAAATCCACATAGTTAGTTTTAACTATGTGATGTTGGATAGAAAGTAGTTGAAGGGTGTACTATTTTGACTAACTATGTGATTTGAGACACATGACCATGAAAAAACTGTAGAAAAATTTCATAGGTTATTTGCATAGTTGGCACATGGCTTCCCTAACTATATGGACTAATTGTGTGGGCACCCCTTATTACAAAAGACTATAAAAGGTTGGAAGACGATTTGGAAAACCATGCAGCTAAACCATACGAAGGGTAAATTTTTGTGATTGTACCAATTTTCCCTTAAGTTATGTTTTAAAATAAAACCTATTTACATATTTCATTTTTAGCAGATAGGAACTAGAATTTTCTTCATTTTGATCTCTTTGATGGAATATTCTTGTATTTGATCCTTAGCTCTAATTTGGTGTATGTTTCAATCGCCTTTTGTCACATTGGATGTGTATTGATAAGTACTCAATTAATTTTTAATAGTTCATCATTATTATTCTTATTAATGATGTTATTTAGATTTAGGAAAATATGCCCTATTTTTAGGAAGTTGATATATTCTTCAAATATCTTCCATTCTAGGCCAAGCTAGAGGCTGATACTGGACAAGGAGAGTCATACAAGTATGAGGTTGGTGATCTATAACTCATCCCTCCATATTCATCATTTTATAAATTGTCATGTGTGTGGGCTGATTTCATCAGGTGCTATCTATTTATACATTCCTTACTTATAGTCATTAGAATCATATTACAAGACCAATTCTATAAATTTTATCCTTTGTTGAAGGTTGTGACCGCAATGATGACCTCCCCTTGTAGGGTGTTTTCCATTATTGGATTTTTAGTGATTTGACATGTTCGTACGAGCCACTATTTGGGTGATCTTAACATTGACCTTGGTAATTGTAATCCTCCTTTAATTAAATAGATTGTAAATTGTTGAATGGATTTTACCATGTTTTTTTCCACTTGACCTGCCCAAGGTATGTTCTTCAAACTAATTAATCAATATTAAATGTAATTGGAAAGTATACTAAGTTTATGACTTGTCCTTATTCAATGTAAATGCAATGTTGGTTTCATGTCTGTATAACCCCTTGAAACATATGATGGAAGGTAGAATAATGAACCTAATGAAATAATTATAAATTATGTGTGTTAATTAAAGGATAAATGTGTAACGACCCAAAGTTTCATTAATGGAAATCCCACTTGATCCAATTAAATGTCAAATTTTTAGGTTTTATGTTAAGAATTTTGACTGTTACTAATATAGCTGTTGAACAGTGATCACATGATTAGTATAAATATAGGGCTTTAACAAATCCAATTTAATCAGACAAAAGAAGCGATGACCTCATCCAGTAGAATTGCTCCATACGAAGCCCATTTGTCGAAGCTCGGAAAAGAGGTGGCGTCCTTGGGTTTCTCTCTTGACCAAGCCCAAGCTGAGCTTCATCATGTCAAGCTCGAATGGGACCGTCTATGGGAAAAGTGGAAGTTGATAGAGATTACCACTCGAGCGATGTTATCCGAGCCACCCCAAGAGTTTGTCACCATCGCACACCTTACCCTTAGGTCTTATGCATCTGTTTTAAGGGGTTATGTAATAAATCGCTAGTACTATGTTCATGTATATTATTTTTTGTATATAATAATGAATATACCTTCTTGTCATTATTGACACTTTGTAAATAGTTTTTTTTAAAGCACAAATAATATATTTTTTAGTTAATATTCAGATAAGAAATCTATTTTGATTAATTAATGGATTTTTGAATTAAATATTATTTTAATAAATTATTATTATTATTAAATTAATTTTTATTAAATATAAATGATAATATAATTTTATGAATGCAATTGTAATTTTTATTAAGGTTTGAAAGACATTTTTGTCAAAACCCGTGAATTTTCGATAAATGTCAGTTTTTATTTTAAAAGTGAAAATTAACATATTTAGAAAATTATTTAGATAAAATAAATGTTATTTATGGAATCCGTATGTCGAAATTATCCAACGGTAAATTTTTCATAATTTTTCTGAGACAGTCAATTTTTTGGGTAAAAATTAAATACCGTTTAAATATATAATGTGTTTTATGACATCATAATGACCCAATAGTGTTGTAATAAAATACTATAAGCTTTATGTTCGGCCAATATATGTTTTACCATTAAAATAATGTGATTTTGGGTTTCTTTGACTTATTTTACAAAGCATTAATGGACCCCTCAAGACTTATTAAACCTCTTGTCTTTTTAAATTATTTTCCATGGGAGTGTGACTCACCTCCACATAAGCAACCCCATTATTTTAAGAAGTTAGGACTTTGGCCTTATAAAATATTTTTTTCCTCTTCCCTTTTCCAAAAACCATGGGCAAAAACCATGAGCTGATTTGTGGTTTGGATTAGTTTAATGTAAGGGGTCCCAAACCTAAAAAATAAATAATTCACTCACCTTTCCTATATAAACCCATCCAAGTTCCCACTACCTCCTCAATAAAAGCCTTTGGAGTTCATCCAACCTCTACCTTAATCTCTCTATAATCCTCCAAAAGTGCCCCAAGCTCCCAAGAGGCCTCTCTCAACCTCTCTCAAGCCTTTGGAAGCATACTTCCAAGTAAGAGTTTTTCTTCCTTTCACTTTTTGTCCAATTTTCTTAATATTGTTATGCCCTTTTAATTTCAATTATAAATGATATGGTATGGTTTATCACCTCCCCCATACTTCCCTCTTATTGTTTTAATGATGGGATACCCCTTTCTCTCTCATTAAATTCCTACCATGTACACCTCTTACTATGCCAAAATTCCGAAAGGAACTTCTCTCTCCTCATTTACATTCAAGCAATACTTTTGTATCATGAATCTAAATTCCATTACAATTATTGGTACATGTATCTATATGACCCCCTTACTGTCCATTTCATGTAGATATGATGAGACACCCCTTTCTCTCTCATCAACCATTTTTATGAATTCTTATATCACGTCGTTACGCTGCCGAAATTGCACCAATTTTCTAAGGAAATGCTGTTGTGTAGTGAATATCATGCCCATTTCTCCATCAAGGGTATTCACCTTTAGAAACATTTAATTATTAATTATAAAGTTTCATTCCATATTCCTTTGTCGTGTAATAAATGATTATGTTTTATGAATCCATGTTTTATGATCCATGTGGAACACTTATGCATGAAATGAAATGTTTAAGAAGGGTGCACCCTTATAGCGCTCTAATGCATTGAGTAAAGTATAGTATCATGATACTTCATGTACAATGAGTGTTTACTCATGATAATTCAAGTGCAACGAGGGTTTACTCGTGCTTCATGTGCAATGAGGATTTACTCATGCTTCATGTGGAATGGGCCTTGGCTCATGCTAATTCCATGTTAAGTGTTGTTGCCACATTTCCATGTTATGATTATCATGCTTTATCAAGCCTTTATGTCCATGTTTATCTTGTGCTCTATTGATATGCCTATTGTCTAACATGTATTTTACTCCTCATGTATTCCATGTTTATTACCTTACTGGTCTTTATAGCTCACCCTTTTCTTATGCATGTCCTCAGGTTATCCCATGCAACGCTAAGTACAAGGGAATGTAGTGGTCATGTAAAGGAAGTTTTCAATAAAGATATTGAATTTCATGTTTTAAGTTGTTATGTTATGATACTAATCCCCAAATACCCTAGAACTCTCGATCTTCCATGTTGTATCAAGTGAATAGTTTATGTAATAAATCATGTTTAAGTTTGTAATAAAAGCAGGGTTGTCATAGTTGGTATCAGAGGATAGGTTTAGTTGTTTTTGGGATTAGGATTAGAAAACCCCAGTAAAGCCTTAGAGACAAGAATAATTATAATAAAAACATCCCTAAGTTTTGGTAAGTACTGAGTGAGTGGTTTATCGATAAAATACATCCCTGTCTGGATACGAGTAGGTAGAGGCGGCTCTGGCACAGATGTATCCTAGGGGTAAAACCCGAAAACATTGCTTTGAGCTAGAATTGAACGGCAACTGGTGCACGACAACGGGCCTTGCTGCACTCTTGGTTACAACACTCCCGGGGGATATTTTTTGATAAATTGACAAGCTTAGTATGAACCCTTATTAAGGGAATTAAAAAAAATCCCCTAAGAATATATGTTAGAAAGTAGATCATGAAAAGCCTAGATTAAAGCCTATAGACTCATGAGTTAATGAAATAAAAGTTTATTTATAAGTCATCAAATTTTGTCATTGGATTACCCTTTATGTGTTACCTTTTAACTTTCCTTTTATTCCATCCAATGGCCGATAATAGGAGGACTCGGGCTAATAACCGATGTGAAGATCAGTGTGATAACTGTACTAATGAGATGCCCAATCTAATGGGAGCGGGAATCGCGAACTTTGTCATGATTCTCTCTCAGATAACTCAAGATTTTAATAGAAACATGGTTCAAGAGGAACGTTCAACCCCCCCTAAGAAATAACAAGTCACTATCAAGAGCTTCATGAGACAAAGACCTCCAACTTTTAGTGGATCATCTGATCCCACGATCGCTGAACAATGGATCAACTCAATTGAAAAGATCTTCTCCATCCTTCAATGTTCTTAACAAGAGAAGGTTATCCTGGAGGATTATCATATGGAGGGTGAAGCTGATCAATGGTAGACATTGATAAAAAATACAAATCCTGAGGAGGATATCGAGGCGTTGGAATAGATGTATTTCCGGATGATGTTTTTCGATAAATATTTTTCGCTCACCCTCCGGCTTTAGATGGAAAGGGATTTCCTTTCCCTCAAGAAAAAAGACGAAGAATCTGTTGGAGCGTATGAGGAAAAATTCAAAATACTTGCATGATACGCTTCTGGCTTTGTCGTTACCCCTGAATGCAAAGTTTGTCGCTTTTTTGGTGGGCTGAATCCTAGCCTACGGAAAGCATTAGCGATCTGTGACTTCAACAGCTATAAGGAAATTGTCCGATGTGCCCTCAAGGTTGAAATGGAGATCGGGGAATCATAGGGGTATCATGGGAACAAGAAGAGTAAGGTGGACTTTAATGCTGGTGGTCCGATGGATAAATTCAACTGTGCTAAGAAGATCCAGCACCCCACTTGACAAAAGTGCGGAAAGAAGCACCCTGGAAATTGCCTCAAGGGGACGAGGAAATGCTTTAGTTGTGGAAGAGAAGGGCACCTAGCTGTTAACTGTCAGCAAGAAAGACCCACGACTACGACATAGGAGAGGAACGCTCCGTTCAAAACTCAACGCGTTGTTCATTGCTACAACTGTAAAGAAACGAGGAATTTTGCAAATCAGTGCCCTAATCTAAGGGTTTTCGGAGGCAACCAACAAACTCCAAGGCAGCAAGGAAGATATTTTTCCATCACTTCTACTGAAGTGAACCCCAACAACGAAGTGGTGACAAGTATTCTAGTTATTCATTCAAGAATAGAGAATGTACTTTTTGATTCAGGTTATATGCATTCTTTTATATCTCGAAAGTTTAGTAGAAAAATCCCATCCCCACCACAAATCATGGAAGTGAAGATGTCGGTGAGTACAGAAAATGGGGAAATCATTGCATCCCATGAATATAAGTCCTCCCCTGTTATAATATGTGGATTTAATTTCCTATCAAACCTCATCATACTCCCTCTGGTGGAATTTGATGCAATTCTTGGCATGGATTGACTTTCCTTATATAGAGCCAACATAAATTGTCGAGAAAGGGAAATCACACTCCATATGGAGAATCGACCCCCAATTATTTACATGTGTAAGGAGGAAGATGAATCTCCTTTAGCTCCATCATCTCAAGCATGGATATTACTGCCCTATGAGCACGCGTATCTGCCTCAGATGATTGAGTCCAAGGAAGAAACCATCCTTGAAGAAATGCCTATTTTGAGGGAATTAGCTGAAGTGTTTACCGAGGAACTTCCTGGTCTTCCTCCTAGAAGAGATGTTGAATTCTCAATTGAACTTATACCAGGGGCTCTACCAATATCCAAGACTCTACATAGAATGGATATCGTGGAGCTTGAAGAGCTAAAGAAACAACTACAGGAGAATCTAGATAAAGGGTTTATACGCCCAAGTGCTTCACCATGAAGTGCACCAGTCCTCTTCGTCAAGAAGAAGGATGGGTCAATGCGCCTTTGCATAGATTATCATGATCTCAACAAAATCACGATAAAGAATAAGTATCCTCTCCCACGAATTGATGACTTGTTCGATCAGCTGCGTGGAGCACAATACTTCTCCAAGGTGGACTTGCGGTCGGGATATTATCAAGTAAGGGTGAAAAGGAAGATATCCCCAAGACTGCTTTTCGCACAAGATACGGGCACTATGAATTCATAGTAATGCCTTTCGGACTCACTAATGCTCCAGAAATCTTCATGGACTTGATGAATAGTGTCTTCAGAGATTACCTCGACAAATTTGTGGTAGTCTTTATAGATGATATTCTAACATACTCCAAAACCAAGGAGGATCATGAGGGGAATTTAAGAACTGTACTAGAGACTTTGCGCAAGGAGAAACTCTATGAAAATTACAGAAAGTGTGAGTTCTGGTTAAAGGAGGTCTCATTCTTAGGCCATATCATCACAAGCAATGAGATATATGTGGATCCCTCCAAAACAGATGGAATTGAGGGATGGATGAGGCCAACATCGGTAACAGATATCTGTAGCTTCTTGGGGTTAGCTGGATATTAACGACGATTTGTGAGAAATTTCTAATGATTTTCCAACCCTCTTACCAAGATAACTCGAAATGGAGTAAAGTTTTCTTGGAGTGATGAATGCAAATAAAGCTTCAAGGAGTTGAAAAGGAGGCTTATCACTACACCCGTGCTCACTTTACCCACAAGTGGGGAACCTTTTATGGTATTCAGTGATGCTTCGAAGAAGGGCTTAGGCTGTGTGCTGATGCAGAATGATAAAGTGATATCCTATGACTCAAGGAAGTTGAAAATCCATGAGTTAAACTATTCAACACATGATTTGGAGTTGGCAGCGGTGATATTTGCCTTTAAAATCTGGCGGCATTATCTCTATGGGGATAAATGTGAGATATATACTGACCACAAGAGTCTTAAATATATATTCACATAAAAAGAGCTTAATATGCACCAGAGAAGATGGATAGAGCTCATCAAGGATTATGACTGTTCAATACACTACCACCCTGGGAAAGCAAACAAGGTGGAAAATGCCCTAAGTAGAAAGGACACAACGATTCTATCAATGATGATAATTGAGAAGGATCCAATCTTCTTAGACTTGATGAAGATGGACATGGGAATCATAAAGAAGGGAACATAATCAACCCTTTCACAAATGATTTCTCAACCATCTCTTTTGGAAAGGTTAAAGGATGCGCAAAAGGATGATGTGAGAATTCAGGAAAAAGTAGAAGCGATTGAAAAAGGGAAATCCTTGGAGTTTAATGTTAATGAAGAAGGAATTGTGCGATTTGGGAAAAGACTTTGTGTTCCATCAAGTCCGGAGATGAAAAAGGAACTTTTGGATGACGCACATAGTTTAAATTTCTCTATTAACCCAGGGAGCACAAAGATGTATCGAGATCTCTGAGAAAACTTTTGGTGGGATAATATGAAGAAGAAGATCGCTGTATATACATAAAAGTGCCTAGTGTGCCAGCAAGTGAAGGCAAAGAGGCAGAAGTCTAAGGGGATGATGAAACCATTGCCCATACTAGAATAGAAACGGGATAACATCACCATGGACTTTGTCACTGGACTTCCGAGGACATCCAAAGGCAAAAATGCAATCTGGGTTGTGGTGGACCATCTTACAAAGACTGCACACTTCATTGCTATTCGAGAGGATTTCTCATTGGATCAACTGGTACAGATATATATCAGGGAAGTGGTAAGGATGCATGGAGTGCCATTATCTATTGTGTCTGACCGAGATCCAAGATTCAACTCTAAGTTTTGGAAGAGTCTTCAAAATGCTCTGGATACTGAACTGAACTTTAGTATGGCCTATCATCCTCAAACTGATGGCCAATCCGAACGGACTATCCAAACTCTTGAGAACATGTTGAGAGCATGCTCAATGGACTTTAAAGGAGGATGGGATCAACATCTTTCTCTGGTTGAGTTCTCTTATAATAACAGTTTCCACTCGAGCATCCAAATGGAACCTTATGAAGCCCTGTATGGGAAAAGGTGAAGAACACCGACATGTTAGGATGAGGTCGGTGAATGTAAGCTGCTTGGACCAGAAATGGTCGAAGAAATGGTGGAGAAGGTGAAAACCATTCAATAGCATATCAAGCCAGACTAGAGTCGACAGAATAGTTATATAGATAACCGTCAACAAGACCTTGAGTTTAAAGTTAGAGAAATGGTTTTTCTACGTATATCTCCGTGGAAGAAGGTCATGAGGTTTGGAAAGAAAGGTAATTTTAGTCCAAGGCACATCGGCCCCTTCGAGATTCTTGATCGTGTTGGGGCTGTGGCCTATCGACTAGCACTTCCACCTACCATGGCCAAAGTACATGATGTCTTTCATGTATCCCTCTTAAGGAAGTACATACCGGACCCTTCACATGTACTCTCTTATGAGGTGGTACAGTTGGAGGATGATCTTTCTTATGAGGAGAAACCAGTGAAGTTCTTAGATCGTAGAGAAAAATTTCTATGAAATAAGACAATGCCCCTCGTCAAGGTGTTGTGGCGAAACTACAAGTTTGAAGAAGCGACTTGGGGATCGGAGGAAATGATGAAGCTGAGTTACCCATATCTGTTTTAGTGTGGGAAAAGGAAATTTCGAGGGTGAAATTTCTTAAGGGGGGAATATTGTAAGGACCCAAAGTTTCATTAATGGAAATCACACTTGATCTAATTAAATGTCAACTTCTTTGGTTTTATGTTAAGAATTTTGACCGTTTATAATATAGCTGTTGAATAGTGATCACATGATTAGTATAAATATAGGGCTTTAACAAATCAAATTTACTCAGACAAAAGAAGCGATGGCCTCATCCAGAAGAATTGCTCCATACGAAGCCCATTTATCGGAGCTCGGAAAAGAGGTGGAGTCCTTGGGTTTCTCTCTTGACCAAGACCAAGCTGAGCTTCATCATGTCAAGCAAGAATGGGACCATCTACGGGAAAAGTGGAAGTTGATATAGATTACCACTCGAGCGATGTTATCCGAGCCACCCCAAGAGTCTATCACCATCCCACACCTTACCCTTAGGTCTTATGCGGCTCTTTTAAGGGGTTATGTAACAAATCTATAGTACTATGTTCATGTATATTATTATTTTTATATATTAATTAATATACCTTCTTGTCATTATTGACACTTTGTAAATAGTTTTTTTTAAAGCACAAATAGTATTTTTTTAGTTAATATTCAGATAAAAAATATATTTTGATGAATTAATGGATTTTTAAATTAAATATTATTTTAATAAAATATTATTATTGTTATTAAATTAATTTTTATTAAATATAAATGATATTATAATTTTATAAATGCAATTGTAATTTTTATTAAGGTTTGAAAGACATTTTTGTCAAAACCCGTGAATTTTCGATAAATGTCGGTTTTTATTTTAAAAGTGAAAATTAACATATTTATAAAATTATTTAGATAAAATAAATGTTATTTATATAATCAGGAAGTCAAAATTATCCAATGGTGAATTTTTCATAATTTTCTGAGATAGTCAAATTTTTGGGTAAAAATTAAATACCGTTTAAATATATAATGTGTTTTATAACATCATAATGACCCAATAGTGATGTAATAAAATACTATAAGCTTTATTTTCAGATAATATATGTTTTACCATTAAAATAATGTGAATTTGGGTTTGTTTGACTTATTTTACAAAGTATTAATGGACCCCTCGAGACTTATTAAACCTCTTGTCTTTTGAAATTATTTTCCATGGGAGTGTGACTCACCTCCACATAAGCAACGCCATTATTTTAAGAAATCTGGACTTTGACCTTATAAAATATTGTTTTCCTCTTCACTTTTCTAAAAACCATGGCCAAAAACCATGAGATGATTTTTGGTTTGGATTAGTTTAATGTAAGATGTCCCAAACCTAAATAATAAAGAATTCACCCACCTTTCCTATATAAACCCACCCAAGATCTCACTTCCTCCTCACTCAAAGACTTTGGAGTTCTTACAAACTCTTCCCTACTATCTCTAGAATCCTCCCAAGGTGCCCCAAGCTCCCAAGAATCCTCTCTCAACCTCTCTCAAGCCTTTGGAAGCACACTTCCAAGTAAGGGTTTTTATTCCTTTCATTTTTTGTCCAATTTTCTTAATATGTTTATGCCCTTTTAATTTTAATTATAAATGCTGGGGTATGGTTTCAAACCTCCCCCATACTGCCCTATTATTGTTTGAATGATGGGATACCTCTTTCTCTCTCATTAAATGCCTCCCATGTACACCCGTTACTATGCCAAAATTCCGAAAGGAACTTCTCTCTCCTCATTTAGATTCAAGCAATACTTTTGTATCATGAATCTAAATTCCATTACAATTTTTGGGACATGTATCTATATAACCACCTTACTTTCCATTTCATGTAGATATGATGAGACAACCCTTTCTCTTTCATCAACCATTTTTATGAATTCTTATATCACACCGTTACGCTGCCGAAATTGTACCAATTTTCTTAGCCAATGCCATTGTGTAGTGAATACCATGCCCATTTATCCATCAAGGGTATTCACCTTCATTCACATTTACTTATTAATTATAAATTTTCATTCCACATTCCTTTGTCGTGGAATAAATGATTATGTTTTATGGATCCATGTTTTATGATCTATGTGGCACACTTATGCATGAAATGAAATGTTTAAGAAGGGTGCGCCCTTATAGCGCTCCAATGCATTAGATAAAGTATAGTATCATGATATGTCATGTGTAATGAGTGTTGAATCATGCTAATTCAAGTGAAACGAGGGTTTACTCGTGATTCATGTGTGCAATGGGCCTTGGCTCATGCTAATTCCATGTTAAGTGTTGTTTCCACATTTCCATGTTATGATTATCATGCTTTATCATGCCTTTATATCCATGTTTCTCTTATGATCTATTGATATTACTATTGTCTAACATGTATTGTACTCCTCATTTATTCCATTTTTATTCCCTTACTAGGCTTTATATCTCACCCTTTTCTTATTCATGTCCTTAGGTTATCCAATGCAATGCTAAGTACGAGGGAATGTAGTGGTCATGTAAAGGAAGTTTTCAATAAAGATGTTGTATTTCATGTTTTAAGTTGTTATGTAATGATCCTAATCTTCAAAGACAATAGACCTGTCAATCTTCCATGTTGTATCAAGTTAATAGTTTATGTAATAAATCATGTTTAAGTTTGTAATAAAAGCAGGGTTGTCATAAAATGTCCTTGAGATGCCTTGCCACTTGTATGAAAGGAATGGAACGAACCCCCTTATCTTATTAAATGGAATGACCATCAGATAGGATGACTTACTAAATGAATTAAATGTAAGTAAAATAATTATATGTGGACCTTGACATTATTAATGGAGTGGTTATACCCGAGTTAGCTATTGGATTCCTGAGGTAATTCTTGGAACACTGATGGTCGCCATTCCGATTCAAGGATGTCAGTTGCCTTGATTGAGACCCACCTTGGAACCCGGTCCTATTCTATAAGTGGATGCCAAATATGGCACCATAGTATCCCTTCTATATCATTTATTGTATGCCTTGGATACACTCCTTGGATCCATTATTGCTTATACGGACATGAGACTTCTGGGATACATCCTTGGGTCAAGAAATCTCTTATCCAATTTTACATTGGATGTTTTACTTGGACTCGATTAGATTCATTATTGTGGAATGACTTGGATGATTTTACTTGGATTATACTCTTACCCCTATAGCTAGGCTATAGTTACAGCTGAGTTGCTGACCCTTGAGGTCTAGGTTTCCTTGTTTATCACCTTAGAACCTTTTCATTATAAATAACATGAGGATGCCTTATTATTTCTCAAATCTATCACTAGTATCGTGTTAGTTCTGGTATTACCTCACATGACCTATTTATATAAACTATAACTTAATTAGTTAATGAACATGTTACATATTAAAACACCATCCATGGGATAAAGCAGGTAGTTGGGTATTTACATTACTATACTACTTTACTTTTATACATGCATTCTTGAATACTATTTCAGTTTATATTACACAGATAAGATGTTATAGACACCATTGGTGGTGGCCTATTGGGATTTATCTCACACCCTATTTGGGATGCCATTGTCACCTGGGAAGACTATATGTATGCAGGTGTTCATAAATGAAAGTGTATCACTTCAAACACTTGATTTCTTGATTTCTTAGGATTGATATAGTAGAAGATGACTCAACTAAAGCTCGAGATACTTGAAATAGTTTTTGGATTCATTTTTTCTACTTTTATAAATAATGTATTGTATGGTACTCTATATCCATATTTTCTATCTCTATAGATACATGATAGATCATAATTAGATTTTTTGTATTTAAATAAGCTGCACCTATTGTATTATTATTCTTATTTACATATACTATGCATTCTATTTATTATTATATTTCTTCCACTACTTATCTCTTATTATATTATAATCATCCAATTTACAATAATCTGGTAATGAGGGCACAATATCCCCATTGGCACACGTCGGTAATGAGGGCACAATCTCCCCATTGGCACACCTCAGGCCCTTGCTGCTAGTTGGAAACCTTTGGTGTTTGGGGAGAGGCACTTGAGGCCATGTGGCCAACCAGGATTAGGGCACCTTCAGTGGCATCTATGTCCATGATATCATGTTATCCTTGAATACTATCCCTAGTAAATAATAAGTAACATCAAATAAGGTTATCTTAGATGGAAAGTAATTTTAAAAGATCACTTGAAATATTTTTTGAGTAAAATATCCCCTGTATTTCAAAAATAATTTTTTTTAAAGTTCCACATAATTAAAAAAGAAAATTTTTTATTTTAAAATAACCTTGAAATATTTTTAAGGAAAATTCATGTAATTAAACCATCATTATGGTAGAAAAAATACTTTTATGTTGTAAAAGTTAAAAAAACATTCTTTCTAAATTTTTTGTCGGAAAAGTCATAAAGAAACTCGCATAGAAAAAAAACAAAAAGAATCGTTTCAAACCATTTTGTAAAAAGTAAAACATGAGTAAAAATGGCTTTAAATAATCAAAGATAATAGTAGAAATAAATTTGGAAACAATTTTTGAAAAACATTGGCATGTAAGAGAGTTTTAAAGGAAACTTTAAAAATATATTTTTTAAATAAAATCCCTTATAAATATTATATCATTGAAGTGAGAATTAATAAAATTAATCGATTATATGTATTTTATGTAAATACACATAAAATAACTGGGATTAAAACATGAAAGTGTAGTATACATACACCACAAATGAGAAATAGTGCTGAATAAGGAATATCTCATGGAAATTAAAGTGAGAAGAGAAAACCCTTACCTTATATATGAAAGTGTTCTGAACTTGTACTTAACATCCCAGATAATAAAATTAAATTCATTAATAATTGAATTAAGAGCCTATTTGATAGTTAATTGATTTATTATAATTTTATTAAGTTAATTTATGGTCTTTTTGATAAGTTATAAGTTTTAATTTTATCGGTCAGGAGTGTTCTTTTCCTTAGTTTTCATTATTAGTTCACTTATATACATGTACGAAAGATCATGTAAAATGGGTATAGTTTTCTAGAATTTAAATTTTGACATCCCAACCCAGGTGACACTAAATGGGGCCCCGAGATGGGTGGCCACATGCTCTCAAGTGTGCCTCCTTATACACCAGAGGGTGTCGACTAGCAGCGAGGGTGTGGTAATTCAGTCTTGGTGAGACTATAACCTCTTTTTTCAGAATTAAAACACCAATTAAAGAAAAAACAATAAACAGTTGTAGAAGTGTATAAATAACTAGAATGATACCATGTCATATGAAATTAAAAACAAGAAAATACAATTCTCAAGTAGAAGGTAAAGCATGCCATGACAATGCAAGTGTCAAATGTCTATAATGCAACTTAAAGTAAAGACACAATGAATCCCAAAAGGGTTCCAAACCACATCTGGTTCCATATCCAATGATTGAATCCCAAATAGAAACTTATCCCCGGGACTTTCTCTTATCCTGTCCTACAACAACAAAGTCTACTTAGGTGCCAATCAGGTGCCCCGAATATGGTGTGAGTACAACTCAGTATGCCACCACCAAAGATATCTAAAACGATTCCAGTCAAAAGATAGTGCATGAAATTCTATGAAGAAATAAATACAATGAATAATAAAATAGTTATCACATTTTTATTTAATCTTTAATCATCACATTAGGCTCAATTTCAATTCATTTTTCCCATTTGAATCATCATTCATTATTATTAATCATTTGGTGTAGGTCTTCATGAATAGCACCCCAAATCTCATTAAGTGTTAGTTACCATGCCTATCACTCTATATCTCATTCGATGTAGGTCGACATACCTACCACCCCAAATCTCATTAAGTGTAGGTCCCCATGCCCGTCACTCTATATCTCATTCAATTTAGGTTGTCATTCCTAGCACCCCATAATCTCAAGCTTGGATAACTATTGGAAAGGAACTCCATGTCTAAGTCCCAACTTCTAATCGGTCTAAAACACCATGTCTAGCCCCACAAAAATCTCGGCCATTAAATCATTCTTGAATTCACAAGAATTAGCCACTTAATTCCATTACTAATACAATGATTATTTAAACATTTCAAATGCCATTAGTTAATTCAACAATTAACTAAGCCTAGAACCCATTAATTAATTCATCAATTAATTAATCAATCAAAACAATTATCATTCCATAATTCATTATTCACAATTAATTATCGATATCAAATCTCAACTTTTCATAATTAATTCTCACAATTAATTACCTTTGATCAACATCATGACACATAATTAATTGTCACAATTAATTATCTTTCATAGCCAACATCATTTCATAATTAATTCCACCAAATTAATTATCTTAACACAATAAATTCAATATCCCAATTACAATATCTATTTGCGTAACCCCTCTTTATTTGTTCCATGATTCAATTATCAATTAATCCCCAAGTCAATCACAAGTCAAAATTCCATATTCCTAATTGCTCGAATTTATAAAATCAATTATAAAGGGAAGCTAGTAATTTAATAAACTCACATACACATATCAAATCCAAGACTATGGGAGTTTGATTTAGAACACCTACCTCAATTTATTGATGGATGTTAGCCCAATGGAAATACCCAAAATTTGAGTAGCACAATATCATCGATCAAGATTCATATCTAAATATCTAAACCAAAATTAAGAATAAATACATAAAGATCATGAAAATATAGATCTAGATCTACAATCCAAGATCTAGATCTCAACTCAGAGGGTTAGATCCAAGAAAACGGTGCAGATCTTCCATGAAAAGATCAAGGGAAGATAGGGAAAATAATGGGAGAAGCAACGGGATGAAATCCACTTACCGGTAAGAGAGTGGATCTTCAATACAGTCTTTAGATCTCAAATAATGGTGTTTGAATCACCTTGTAATCCCTACATAAGGATATGGGAACACCTAGAATTTTCAATCCTTATCCAAGGTCAAAATATGGGAGTCCTGGGGGTTCGAGTTGTTTTAAAATAATTTTTTTGGATATTAAATTATGCGGGCATGGTTTCTTCTGAAGAGGCGTACGATTAGGAAAACTATGTGTTAACCGTTCAGACCTCTCTATCCAGGTTTTCATGGTTGGAACAGTTTGGTCGCATGGTTAGACAAACCATGCGCAAACTATGTGGACCTCTTTGCCCAAGTTTTCATTGTTGGCACGGTTTAACTGCATGATTTTTCAAACCGTTTAAAAATCATACATATCCCATTGTTCGTTATGTTTCCTTAAAAATTCACCCAAACACACCTCAAGACACTACTCCAAAAAAAGGTATTTAAAAACCTCAAAAATTACCTGAAAATGTCCCCGAGATGACTCTAGAAAAGGTCGGGATCTTACAATCTCCCCACCCTATAACAACTCTTCCTTGAGCTGCACTCTTGAATTTCTATAGGATTCCGAGACAAAAATATTGGGATGTTGAGACCTCATGTCTGCTTCTCATTCCCATTTTTAGTATTGAACACCTCCATGTTTCCATAACACATGAACTAAGGTCATAGTCTTTATCAGTAATACTTTCTCACTGTGACCCAGCACACGTATTGAAGGCCCCTCAAAGGATAAATCTATCTCGAGATCAACCTCTTCCACATCAATCACATGAGTAGGTTCGGGGTGATACTATCATAGTTGTGACACGTGGAAAACATCATACATAGCACTGAATTTCTATGAAAGTGTTAATCGGTATACCACCAACCAGATTCTCTCCATCACTTCAAATGGTCTTACAAACCTGAGGGCTCCAACTTTCCCTACCTCTATATCCTATGGGGACCAAATATAGGTGACACCCAAAGGAATAAATGATCGCCCTCTCTAAACTCTAGGGGTCATCTTTTCCTATTAGTATACGAATTCTTCCTACTTTAAGTCATAGCCATACATTTCTGAATCAACTGCACCAGCTCCGATGTCTCCTAAACGAGACTCAGTCCCAACAGCTCTGAATCACCCACCTCTAACCAACACAGAGGTGATATACAAGGTCTTCCATAAAGTGCCTCATATAGTTCCATCTGTATAGTTTCCTGATAACTATTTTTATAAGCAAACTCCACTAAATCCAAGCGCTTCTAACAAGAACCACCAAAGTCAAGCACACATGCCCCCAGCATATCTTCTAACACATGTATGATACGTTCCGACTACCCATATGTCTATGGGTGGAATCCATACTAAAAAAAACTTGTATATCATGCTCCTTATGTAAGCCCTTCCAAAAGTATGAAGTAACGAGTGAATTGCGAAATGAAACTATAGTTCTTGGCACCCCATGCAAACGAATTATCTCTCTTACATACAGTTCTCCCAACTGTTCTACTATAAAGGTTTCCATGATAGGCAATAAATTTTATACCTTCATTATTCGATCCACAATGACTCAAATAGCATCATTCTTCCTAAGAGTCTTTGGAGTTCCTACCATGAAATCCATAGTCATGTCATCCCACTTCCATTCTGGAATAGGCAACAGCTGTAATAGGACTCCAGGTCATTGATGCTCTACCTTCACCTGCTGATAGGTGAAACATCTTATTACGCACCCTGCTATCTCCTTTTTTATCCCAGGACACAAAAACAGTTGTTTTAGGTCACGGTACATTTTTTTCACCCCAATATGTACCGTCCACTTTGAGGCGTGAAAATCTTGCATGAGTTCCTCTTCCATATTCGTAGGCGCAACAACACAATTTTTCACATAGATGATCTCATCCTCGTATATTATCCAGTATGAAGGTGTCTCCCCACTTTCAAGGATTTACCTTAAGGATAAACACTCTAGATCCTCATACTATCAATCCATGATCCGTCTCAAGAGTGTAGACTCTACTACTATAGAAACCAAAGTCATCCTCTCTTGACTCTCATGAACTACCACATGAATTTCTGCCAACAAGGTCATCATCTCCTACTCTACACTCAACTCATGTAACAACTAAGTCTGATTTTTCCTACTTAAGGCATATGCCACACTATTCCCCTTTCCAGGTGTATATACCAGTTTGAAATCAAAGGATTTCATATACTCTACCCATCTTCGCTATCAAAGATTCAAGTCGTGCTATGAAAAGATATACTTAAAGCTTTTGTGATTCCTAAAAACTATAAACTTTTCACCCAAAAGATAGTGTCACCAACACTTAAAATCATAAACCACTACTACCAACTCGAGGTCAGGCATAGGGTAATTCTGTTCATGTGGCCTCAACTGTTGAGACCCGCAAGAAACAAATCAATACCCTTGAATCAACACAGCTCTGAGTCTGATCCCAAAAGCATCACAATACACCGTGTACTCTTCACTTGAATTGGGTAAGATCAAAATTGGTTCTGATGTTAAGCGGTTATTCAACTTCTGGAAAGCATTCTCGTATGCTTATGTCCAATAAAACTTTATCCCTTTCTTTTTCAAACCTAAAAGTTGTGCTACCAATCGGGAAAAGTCCTGGATGAACCTCCTTTAATATCCAGTTAATCCCAAAAATATTCAAATATCAAAAACATTATTGGGGTTCTCCTAATAAACCACTACCTGTACTTTTTCTGGGCCCACTGCCACACCTTCTTCTAAGATTATGTGCTCCAAAAAGTATACCTGGTCAATCCAAAACTGAAATTTAGATATCTTGGCATATAGCCAATGCAATCTCAGTGTACCTAAGATTATGTCAAGATGTTGGACATGATCATCATGTTTCTTAGAGTACACCAAGATGTCATCCACAAAAACCACCACAAACTGGTCTAAGTACAGATGAAATATCTTGTTCATCAAGGCCATAAATATTGTTGGAGCATTCTTCAACCCAAAAAGAATTAAAACAAAATCATAAAGGTATTACCTGATTCTGAAAGTATTTCTTGATATTTCAGAAGTCCAAACTCTCACATGACGATACCCTAATCTTAGATTGAGCTTTGATAACACACAAGTCCCCTTCAGCTGGTATGATAGATCATCAATATGTAGAATATGATATTGGTTCTTCATGGTCATTTTATTCAACTTCTGGTAATCGACACAAAAGCCTAAACTCTCATTGGCCTTATTTTCAAACAAAACAGGTGATCCCAAAGGTGATGTACTTGGACGGATAAATACTTTATCCTCCAACTCTTCCAACTGCATTTTGAGCTCTTGAAGCTCAGTCAGTGTCATTCTGTAAGGTGGAATAGATACTGGATTAGCCCCCAGCATAAGCTCAATAGTGAATTACACATCTATCTCTATTGGAAACCCTGAAAATTATTCAGGAAAGACATCCAGAAATAGTTCTACTATTGGTGGAACGACGTATTGCCTACCCCTCCCATCATCCAGTAAAAAACTAGAAACTTCGGTTGTGAGATCTCCCAATTGTTGAGTAATTGGACCAGATCATCCTACATGGATATCCCACTCTCGATGATTAACATACTGATCACCCTTAGGAGATACATAGGTCACTCTCCTATGGTAACAATCTATGTGGACTCAGTATGTGACTAGCCAGTCCATACCCATAATCAGATTGAAGCCCGTTATATCAAAGACATAGATATCCCAGAGAAATCAATACTCTATAATCTCTAGAAAACATCTCGTGTATAAACAGATATCCCTAGACCATGTTCCCAATAGTGTAATGATATTCATCACCCTGCTTACAAAATTCACCTCCAGGCTCAAAAAATTAACAACATTTTCATATATAAATGAATGAGAGGAACTAGTATCAAAAAAGGAAATATCTAAAGTGGAAGCAACTAGAACAGTACCTCTCACTATTGATGGACCAACCTTACTTTCCACAAGTGTAGGTTGCACTGCATGTAACTTTACTTCCCCTCTTCCTTGTGGTGTCGTATGACTCACTTGAGTACCACCACTCTGCTGATATGGGAACTCATTTCCTGAAGCACTACGTCCACTACTGCTACTACCTATTCTTGTAGAACTCTGACTGCTAGATCTATATGGTGCAGAAGACCCCCTTCCTACACTATGACTCTGAGCGGCTACTCCCTCATCACCAGCTTGTCGCTGCTTCCTGTAGAAATTTTGTAGGTGCCCCATCTTTCCACAAAATCTTCACTCCACTGGTGGTTGAGGATAATGTGTATGATAGTGTCCCTACCTACCGCATTGGTGGAAAGGAACAAGAGTAAGATCTGGTGCAATTATTCCTATGGACTTTCCACCTTTCTTTCCACTATCCTAACTAAGGTTCTCAAAATGGTGCTTCATACCCTCATAAGGTACACTACTTGATCATCCAGTTACAGCTACCTGTCTAGTACTGGAAGCCTCCTTCAGGTTCCCCTCTGAAATTAGAGCCTGATTAACCACTTCTGAGAATTTATTCAACCGAAATATATTCACCTAGGACTAAATTTTACACCTAAGTCTATCCTAAAATTGTTTTTCCAAAGAAGCCTCATCTTCCACCAAAGTTGGAGAAAAATATATAAATTTATGAAACATTCAACATAATCCATTATTGATATGTTTCCTTGAGTCAGATGCATAAACTCTATTGTCCTCTCTTTTCTCAGCATCTATGGGTAGAAGTTCTCTAAGAACTTCTCCATAAAGTCTTTCCATAACATATCATCAGACTATCTAGATCATACCTGAATGTCCCACCAGTGATTCGCTGAACCTTGTAACATATAATCATCCAAATTGACCCTCCTCCCAACCAAAGTATCCAAATAGTCAAGTATCATATCTATGGATTCAATCTAGAATTTAGGTCCCTCAAGTCCACCCTCTCTGGTAAAACTAGAAGGGTGATGTAACTGAAACTCCCTTGTCCACTCAAACATACTTTTCAGAACCCGCCCTGGGTATCTGTCCATGAATTTCATGAAATGAGAAAAGTTATCTCAGAACTTCTCCCCTTCCTCCTCATCTTGCACCAATGGTGCCTCATGTTCCCTATTTGGAATTTCGTTCAGGGCCATACCCCTCAGTCTCTCCCTTAACAAGCATCGTCAAGGCATGTCTCTATAAGTCCAAACACATGTCCTAGGTCTCATAATGAAACCTTATAACATTTACGTAAGGGAAGAAACTAACGCAACAAGTTTAAACAAGTCATTTATCATTTTTATCACCACACGGTCAACAGCGAGGCCTTATCACTACCCTTAACCATCCTACACCTAGGTCATGGTTAACAAGGGTACATAACTTCTCATAAATTAATCCAACCATTAATTAATCACATTATCTCAAATTAATTAATTCAACAATTAATTAATTAATCATACACATTTCATCAATCAAGGTTCTCATTAGACACCCATGTATTCTCATTTTGCATCATTATTTTAATCTATCAACAAGGAAAAACAGTTCAAGTTCAATAACTTACCCATTACCCATTTTCTAGTGAGTGCCTAGAATGATGCATGTCACAACAACCGTGAGTGCCTAGAATGATGCATGCAGACTCAAGTATCGTGCCTCTTTAGACCAAAATTCAAAATACAATAACTATCAAAACAAATATCACATCACACTACTAGTGCATCACCCAAGGTGAAATAATATGCAATTGTAACAACAAACAACAATCACAACAATCCAACCCTAAGTACTCAGATTTCCCCCCATATATAGGTTTGCAACTCCCATGCACGAGCTCATTACCAAGCCTCGACTCTTCCTATTCTCCAATCTACCTTTTCCAAAATAGTAAGGCAAAATAAGAAGAAATAAAAGAAAACTCCTTTTATACCACTTCGTGACGTCCCGAAACGAGTGCCACTAAATGGTGGCCCGGGCCGGTTGGCCACATTCCCTCAAGCGTGCCTCCCTATACACCAGAGGGTTCCGACTAGTAGTGAGGGTCTGGCAAGTCAGTCTTGGGGAGACTATACACTATTTTATCAGAATTAAAACACCAATTTAAGAAAACAATAATAACTAAGTGCAGAAGTATATAAATAACTAGAACGATACCATGTCATATGATATTCAAAATAAGAAAAATACAATTCTCAACTAAAATTTAAAACATTCTATAACAATGCAAGTGTCAAGTGTGTACAATAAAACTCAGAGTAAAGACACAATGACTCCCAAGTGGGTTCCCAACCACATATGTTTCCCTCTCCCATTCTCTAATACCAACTAGAAACTTATCCCACAGCCTTTCCCTTATCCTGTCCTGCAACAACAAAGTCTACTCGGGTGCCGATCAGACAACCCGAAAAGGGTGTGAGTACAACTCAATAGACCCCCACCAACAGTGTCTAAAACGAGTCCAATCAAAAGATAGTGTCTATAGTTCTATGAAGCAATAAATACTATACATAATTAAATACTTATCACATTATCATTTAATCTTTAATCATCACATTAGGCCTAGTTTCAATTCATGTTTCCAATTTGAATCATAATTCATTATTATTAATCATTTGGTGTAGGTATTCATGAAAATCACCCCAAATCTCATTAAGTGTATGTTTCCATGACTATCACTCTATATATCATTCGGTGTAGGTTGTCATGCCTAGCACCCCAAATCTCATTAAGTGTATGTCACAATGCCTATCACTCAATATCTTATTCAGTGTTGGTCATCATTCCTATCACCCTATAATCTCAAGCTTGGATAACTATTGGGTAGAAACGCTATTTCCAAGTCCCAACTTCTAATCAGTTTAGAACGTCATGTCTAGAACCAAAAAAATCTCAGTCATTTAATCATTCTATATTTCACAAGAATTAACCACATCATTCCATTACTAATCCAATGATTAGTTAAACATTTCAAATTCCATTAGTTAACTAAATAATTAACTAAGCACAAACCCCATTAATTAATTAATCAATAAACACAATTCTCATCCCATAATTCATTCTTCACAATTAATTATCCATATCAAATCTCAAATTATAATAATTAATTATCACAATTAATTACCTTTGATCAACATCATGATACATAATTAATTATTAAAATTAATTATCTTTCATAGCCAACATCATTTCATATTTAATTTACCCTAATTAATTATTTTAACACAATAAATTCAATATCTCAATTAAAATATCTTTTTGGATAACCCCCCTTCTTTTGTTCTATGATTCAATTATAAATTAATCACTAAGGTAATCACAATTCAAAATTCTGCATTCCTAATTGCTCTAATTTAGGAAATCAATTATCAAGGAAAGCTAGCAATTTCATAAACTAAAATACATATATCAAATCCAAGACTATGGGAGTTTGATTTAGACCACCTAACTCAGTTTATTGATGGATGTTAGCCTAATGGAAATCCCCAAAATTTGAGTGGCACAACGTCGTCGATCAAGCTTCGGATCTAAAAACCTAAACCAAAGTTAAGATTAAAGGCATCAAGATCTTCCAAATCAAGATCTATGTTCCCAATCCTAGATCTAGATCTCAACTTATAGGGTTATATCCATAAAAATGGTGGATATCTTCTTTGAAAAGATCAAGGAAAGATATAGGAAATAATGGGAGAAGCAATGGGATGAAATCCACTTATTGGGAAGAGAGAGGATCTTCAATCTGGGCTTTTGATCTTGAAGAACTATGTTCAGATCACCTTATAATCCCTTCGGAAGGATCTGGAAACACCTAGAATTTGACAAGCCCGATCAAAGGTCGAAATATGGGAGTCTTGGGTTTTACTGTCATCTTAAAATGGATTTTTGGATATTAAATTCCACGTGTATGGTTTCTTGGGTAGAGACGCATAGTTAGGCAAACCGTTTTCCAACCTTGCAGACCTCTCTATCCAGGTTTGCATAGTTGGCACTGTTTGGTCACACAGTTAGACAAACCGTGCACAAAATGTGCGGACCTCTCTGTCCAAGTTTGCATGGTTGGAACGGTTCAGCCGCGCAGTTTTTTAAACCATGCACAAAGTGTGAACAATCCACTGTCCTTTAGTTTTCCTTAAAAATTTACCCAAACGCACCTCAAGCCACAACTTCAAAACAAAGGTACTTAAAAACCTAAAAAACTACCAAAAAATGCACACGAGATGAATCCAAAAAAGGTCAGGATCTTATAGAAATTATATGTTATTAATGAAAATACATAAGACTAAATGGATATATAAGTCTTTTCTTATTTGTTATGAGGATGAATCAATAAATAATACATTGGTGATAACCATTTGGATTATTTTGGCTTTTTTAATCACGCTCTAGTTTTGTATTATGAATTAATATTATGTATATATAATAGTTACAAAATATTAGATAATATGAATTAAATATATTAAAGTATTTTTTAACCATAAAAAATTGTTTTAGGACCATCCTTGAAATCATAATTAGAAAAACAAAAACTCATCGTCCACAAAGGCGGTAAATCGGTACCTCATGGATGATGTTTTCATTTTTAGAATAAAAAGTGAAAGTGAAGAAAATTGATAGTTGATATTCGATTATAATAAAAACATTATAGTATATACAAGATATTGTAGTTATCATGAATTTTTGGATAGAGTAGGTAAGGAAATGATAATAAAAAAAATAAAATTAAATTAAAAGAACGAAGGGGGGTTTACCTCTTGAATTCTTCTCCTTGAGAACCTCTTTAAGAAAATTTGAAATAGTCTTTTGATGTGACCATAAACACCAGAATGTGGGGGAGAGGTTTGGGATAGTAAATAGGAATAATATAAGCAAGATTAAAGGCTTTGGGGGAGTGATGAGAAGGGGTGGTGAGAGGTGGAATTTATAGTGGAGGAGAGGGATGTTTTTTGAATATTTTATTCATTTGTTTATTATTTTGGATCAAGATCATGAATAGTTTTCGTATTATAACTAAATATTTTAAAATAATGAAGCATGGTTTGAGATTATGGGCTTACATAATCCATAAATCATCTAAGACTCAATAATTCACGTATTTACCATATATCGTCAATTATCCTATTTCACTATTCACCAAAAATTCAACTATTTTAGAAAAATAACAAAAAATAAACCTAACCATTTTTCAATGTTTATAATTAAAAAATGAACTCCAATTTATGAAAATAATTTTCAAAATATAAGAAATTTAATTTTTAAATAAAATCATCATTTACTCAAAAAATACCAATTTTAATATTATAACTGTTTTTATGATACTTTGAAAAATTAATTAAGGTCTCATAAAATTATATTATAATCATAAGAAAACAAAATATTAATTTATGAATGTATTTTATGAAATTAAATTTTCTTTTAAATCATTATATTAATTATAAAATTGTAAATAAACATTTATGTTTCACAAAAATACCAACACTTAATTTATCATTTTTAAAACATTTATTTACTTGTTTCAGGATATAAATATACCATATTTTCAATTATAATTTACCTAAATTTAATTTATATCTTCATACATGAGGTTTCTATTCAAATCATAAATAGACTATTAATATAAGGAAAATAACAGTTTTATAAAAATTTGGACTTTACATTATTCACTAGAAAATAAATATTTTAAAAAATACAAAAATTTCACCCAAAGATAATTTTGACATTCCAATTTTTTTTTTTAAAAAGTTTGTTTTGTTCAATATAATTTATATAAGTGCCAAAATTTAGTTTTAAAACAAGTGCACTATTAAAAGGTGGTAAAACTATATTTAGAAAAAATATAGTCTTTTATCCATAAAATTAGATTTATTTTTATATTAATCCTATAAAACTTATTAGATGAATTTAAATAAATTTTATTGAATATGTAGCATATAAATTTAATTAATATCTTTAACTAATAGTGATTAATTTAATTTATTAATATAAAATTTCATTGTGGTCATAAAAATAGTTTTTCATAAAAACACATCTTTTATGTTCAATTGAATTTAATTTTTTATTTCTAGATATTTGGTAACCAAAGAATTCATTTTATAAAAAAAATTAAACTATATTTTAATAATTTACATAATCTATTTCATTATCTTCATTCCAATTTCAAGGTGATAAATATTACAATAATAATATTTAATCATTTGTTTAAGATCGGTGTTATGTGTAATGTACACTATTGAAGAAGATAAATTTAAAAAGTGACATACAATAAAATCTTGATATGTTACATTCTCCCCTCATTAAATAAATTGCATCCTTGTAATTTGAAATTTTACTTCGAAAATCAAAGTTTTATACTTAAAAATTCCTTTGTAAGAAACCCACATTTAAAATAGGGTTAATAAAATATTCTCTTAAAAATAGGGAAAAGGAAAAGTGATGGTCACCACAAAACTAGGATTTCAGTAGGAAATCATTATTGTAAAGAAATAACATGGACATGGAAGATAAATCTAACTATCAAGTTCTGATGGGGAGTGATAGAAAACACAGTCATTAGAAATTTAACCATCACAAAGCTGTAAATCTTATGATTGGTAAAAAGACCATTGATTTCTCAGAAATAAAAGTAGATGGATAATGTTTTTGTTCCAAAATATTTTTCCTATAATTGAGGAATTATTTTAATATTTTGATATGCACTTCATAAAATAAAATAACTTGATTAATTTTCATTTCATATGCATAATACCATTCTTTGGTTGTGCTTAGATCTATTTTTACTCTATCCCTTACACCTGGAAATGAATGTTCAACATGATTTTTTCACACCTGAATCACTTTTAATGAATCATATAGTCCTTAAGTGATTCCTTTTACCTTTAAATATTTATTGAAACCAATAAAGTTAGCACATGTTATCATCGAATAATAATTTAAAAAGTTTAACTTGATCCATTCCATAATTAGTTAATCTTAAGACTTGTCTAAAACATGTCTTTCAACATTTAACGACCAAAAAAGAAAATATAGAAGGAAGGTCACTAAATTTCCAAAATCAAATAAACATTAGATTCCACAAATAATGTAGCTCTTAATCCCACATTCCAAATATATTAATACCTTGATCACCTTAAGACCTTAATGAAAACAAACATGCTTTCAAATATATAAAGAATAAGTATTATAGTAAAATCCTTATATATCTCATGATTTTTATAACCATATAATTATTGATAAAATAATCAAATAACATAATTATTGAACCCAAACAAAAGTATATTAGTCATTCATATTCGTTTGAGGTAATATCATAAGCTTTAAAATTATTCATTATCTTCTTTTGGGGTATATTTTTTTGACGTTTGAGATGATGATTTTCATATTATCCTATCTCCTTGCAGTTGAAGCACTAAACATTGGAAAAATATTTCCATTTCTTACAATCATGATCATGGTGTCCTTTTTCTTCACCCTTGAAGTAAAATCCTTTTCCTTTTAAGCAAATACCTAGGTGTTTCCTTCCATAATTATCACATGTGGGAAAATACTTCTTTACCTTATTCCCTTTATCTATATTTTTCCTGGATTTCCTCTTATTCTCTTACTTACTTTTGAATCTATAAGACTTGTATAATTTTTCTCTATCATTTAGAGCATGATATTATTTCCTCATATGATTAGAATATTTGGGAGACTACTTCCCTTCAAAAAATTGTCTTAAAACTACCAAATAAATGATCATTCTTACTATTTGGATTATATTAATTAATGGGTTACCAATTCTTCCATTGGGTTCCATTTCTAAATAATGGAATACACTATATTAGATAATACCATTATGAAACATAATGAATAATCCAAAAACTATTGAAATAATAAACATAAATTGAAAAAATTTATGTGTATCTAATCTCACAATCATAAATATGGTTTCTTTATAGAAACATTTACTATTAAATCCTTTATAACGGTTTGTAAGGAAAATATAAATTATCCTAAAAATATCCCCTGAGAGTGTAAAACCATATGCATAGTAAGTCTTGTTATCGTCTACTTGGTTACGCTGAGTCAATCCCAACACACCTTGATGGAGTTGTTACCCTGAGGTATATATTTCCCAGAACCACATCCATTTGTAGTATCCATATTGGAATGTATTTTTAGGAAACCCCATATAGTCTCAACCTTACCAAAATTATGGGATGTTTTTCTATTTTTATCCTCAAAGTCTATATTAAGGTCATATTCCCAAATATATGTTTCTTAAATCTAGTTTCCAAGGATTATAATAAACTTCCTCTAATACCAACTCTAAAGACCCTGACTCGAGTAGCCTAGATTTAATGCCTTAATTTATTAAATTGGTATAATAAATAAGGAAGTCGCATCCTAAAGGACAAAATAATTTATTATCTTTAGAAAAATTAGATACAAACATAAGTATTACATTATAACTTTAAATAAAATAAAAAATAGAAAATCCATTTTAAACACCTATAAACTCCAAGGTTATCCCTATAAGTCATTCATAATATACATCTTCACTTCCTCAGAAAAAATAAAATTTAAGAAAGGGGTGAGTTTGGATGCTCAGTAAGGGTAAGAAATACAGTTGAAGTTAACATAAATAAACATAAATAATAATGGAAGGTGAATAACTAAAAAATGTTTCTTTAAACATAAACTTTATCATAATATGGCAGGAATATAAGCTAATTAAATAAATTCATATAAATAATCATAAGAGAATGAAACTTAACTATGGATATTCCACTAATTTAATAATCACATGGATTATAAACTACTAATATCATAAATAGGGAATGAATAATTCTAAAAATAATAAACATAACATCAATTCCTTGTCCAAGAAGTCTATGAAAATTGGTAAGGCCTCAACCAAAACCCAGTCTAGTTTTTCTCATGAGACCTACTGATGCATCAAGGGGCTATAGCAGGCCTCGCCCATCACCCACAAAATATAATTCATTCCTCATATTACAAATAATAAATTTAAAAATGTATCTTTAAATCAAATTTTCTCATACCAATTTTAAATATTTTAATCACAATAATATATGAAAATACTCTAATAAAATCATTTATAAATTCTTGAGAGAAATATTGTTGCTTCGGCGGTGGCGTAGTGGTCGGTGGACGAGGGCCATACAACAGGCATTCGGTGAGGTCTGGGGTTCAATTCCTGGGATCCTGTTCTTGAAGGAATTTCCGCCTCCCATGTACCACTCGTCTAGACAGTTCACCCGATGTCTCAACGGGTGGGCAAAAAGGGCTCACTTCACCTTGCTGACGAATTTTTGTGTCGAACCATCGCTGATCGAGGTGTAACCCTGTGGGGATGCTCTGTCATCTCGGCTGACAATGGCTCCTCCCCAGCTAAGGCTTCTCTGGAGGACTTCTTCATGGTTAGGGGGTTCTTGGGTGTGGAGGGTTTGAAAGGGCCACTCCTGGGAATTCCTTTTTAAAATAAAAACAATATTGAGAGAAATATCCTTTTACTTTGAAAATAAGAGTTCTTTTGGAAAATCATTTGTATTTTTATAAAATCAAAGTGTCAACATCAATATACAAGAAAATAAAATGGAAGGAAAATAAAATTATGTTTAAGGTATAAATTATGTTCAACTAAAGTGAAAAAATATAAAAATAGTTTTTAAGAAACTTTAGAAATGGACCGCTTCAGTGCGATTTTAGGGGAAATATAAGAGTCTTTAAAACGGAATTTTTTTTAATTGTTTGTATAAAAATAATAATGAAAAATGATAGTTTTTAATTAAAAAAAGAGTGATTTTATAATGGTGACCTAAAATAAATTATGTATGGAACTTTAAAATAGGTAAGAAATTGGGAAGTTCCCTTTAATCAGTATTGCTTATCGGGAGGAATTGAAAAGGGAACCTTGTAAAACATGTATTTTCCCATCAAAGAAATATGAACTAATAGAGATACATGAGTTTGGAACATATACATATAATTTATAATAATTATACAAAAATGAATAATAATTACATTAGGTTAAAGACAGATAAAGCATAACTCAAATGAAAAATGGAGGTTCGGGAAGAAACCTTTACCATTGTATAATCGAACCATATGCCTCATAAAATCAATAATCATGAATTGAAACATTTAATACAATTAAGACAAATATATTCTTGATATTATACATCAAATGGTATTATAAATACACTTCACACAATAAATAGTGTTGAATAAGTAATATCTCATGTAAATAAAAGTGAGATGAGAAAACCCTTACCTTATGTCTGAAAGTATTCTGCACTTGTACTTAACATCATGGATAATGAAATTATATTCATCAATAATTTAATTAGTAAACTTTTAAACATTTAATTGATTTATTATAATTTTATTAAGTTCATTTATGGTCTTTTTGATGAGTTATAATATTTAATTCTTTCATTCGGGAGTGTTCTTTTTCTTGGTTTTCCTGATTGGTTCACTTGTATACATGTACGAAAGATCATGTAAAATGGGAATATTTTTATAGAATTGAAATTATATATTATTAATGAAAATATTTCAGATTAAATGGTTATATTATTCATTTGGTTATTTGGGATGATGATGATTCATTATATAAGATGTTAGTGATAATCGTTTGGATTATTTTGGCATTTTTTTGATCACGCACTAGTTTTGTATTATGAATTAATATTATGTATATATACTAATTAAAAAATATTAGATAATTTAAATTAAATATATTAATTATTTTTTAACCAAATAATGGTTTTATTACCATCCTTGAAAGAGGAATTAGAAAAATGAAAACTCATCATCCATGAAGGTTGTAAATTGGCACCTCATGGATGATATTTTCATTTTAGAATAAAAAGGAGAAGTAAAGAAAATTGATGGTTTATATTAAATTATAATAATAAAATTAAATTATATATAATATATTGTATTTGTCATGAATATTTTGGCAGAGGTCGTAAGTAAAGGATAAGAAAAAAAATAAATTAAAAGAAAATTAAAAAAAAAGGGGGATTTACCACTAGAATTACTTTCCTTGATAACCTCCTTAAGGTAATTTTAAATGGTGTTTTGATGATACCACAAATACTATAACTTTTGGTAGAGATTTAGGAGAGAAAATGGGTTGAATATAATAAAGCTTCAAGTATTTGGGTGAGTGAGGAGAAGTGGTGGTGAGGGGTGTTTTTTTGAATATTTTATTCATTTGTTTATTATTCTGGATCAAGACTATGAATTGTTTGAGAATTATCACCAAATATATTTAAATAATGAATTATAGTTCGATATTATGAGATTACATCAGTCATACATCATCTATGACTCAATAATTTGTGTATTTAGCTTATACCGTAAATTACAGTATTTCACTATTCACTGAAAATTCAACTATTTTAGAAAAATACCAAAAATTTACCCTAATAATTTTTAAAAGTTTATAATTCAAAAATGAACACGATTTTTTGAAAATAATTTTATAAATATGATAAATTTAATTTTTAAATAAAGTCATCATTTACTCGAAAAATATTGATTTTAATATTATAACTCTTTTTTATGACACATTGAAAAGTTAATTAAGGTATCATAAAATTATATTATAATCATAAGTAAAAAAAATATTAATTTATGAATCTATTTTATGAAAATAAAATTTCTTTTAAATAATTATATTAATTATAAAATTTTAAATAAACATTTATGTTTTAGAAAAATACGAACTCATAATTTATCGTTTTTAAAACATTTATTTACTTATTCCAGGATATAAATATATCATATTTTAATTTATAAGTTACCCAAATTTTATTTATACTTTCATACATGAGGTTACTATTCAAATCATAAATAGACTATTAATATAACGAAAATGACAGTTTTATAAAAAACTAGCTTTTACACTATTCACTTGAAAATAAATACTTTTATAAAAATAACAAAATTTCACCCTAAGAAAATTTTGAAATTTAACTTTTCAAAATAAAGTTTATTTTGTTCAATATAATTTATAAAAGTTTCAAAATTTAGTTTTAAAACAAGTATTCCATTAAAAGGTGGTAAAACTTTCTTTAGAAAAAATATAGACTTTGTGCGTAAAATTGGATTAATTTTTATATTAATCCTATGAAACTTATTAGTTTAATTTAAATAAATTTGATTGAATATGTAACATAAAAAATTTAATTAAGATCTTTCACTAATAGTGATTAATTTAATTTATTAATATAAAATTTCATTGTGTTCATAAAAATAGTTTTTTATAAAAACACATCTTTTATGTTCAATTGATTTTTATATTTATTTATAATTATTTGGTAACCAAATAGTTCATTTTATAAACATGTGTAAACTATATTTTCATAATTTACAAAATATATTTCATTCTCATCATTCCAATTCTAGGTGATAAATATTACAATAATATTTAATCATTTGTTTAAGCTCGTTGTTTTGTGTAATGTACACTATAAAAAAAGATAAATTTAAAAAGTGACATGCCATAAAATCTTAGGGTGTTATGATATATGATTTTTATTGTGATCTAATAAGTAATCATTGATTTATCAATGGTAAGGCATCCAGATCTATAGAATTTCTATCCTTTTCCTGAATAGATCTCGATTTACCATTAGTGGAGGATCTCGTTAGGAATTATTGGTATGTTGATGTGGTATGGTGATGGAACAAGACAATTAGAATCAATGTTCTTAAGGTATTAAGTTCCTTACCATATAGGGCCCTTGTACAAAGTTGTTTCCTTAACATTGATCACATGTGTGTGCATGTGTATCTAATGAGACCCAATATTTATAATGATTGCATGTGTGTGTGTGTGTGTGTTGCTATCGAGAATCATGATTGATATGTTGTGTTTGTACCTATATGTGATATTCCATATTGTGTGTGAATGTATGGCTTGTGGTGTTTTTGCTTATAGTAACAAGTGACGGGTGAGACATCGTGAATTGGTTATCCCTTAGAGGGGGGGAAATTTATGGCATGTGATGATGAGGATGATATTGATAGACCTAGACATGGACATGGGTACAGTGTCCTTGAGTCCTGACTTGTGGTAGAAGTGGGATATGATGGCCTTATGGCCCATCCCAAGGTAGAGATGGGATACGATGGCCTTATGGACTAACCAATGACAAAGATAATATATTACATACTTTTGGACTGACCTAAGCCTTTTTATCCATGTGGATACTTAGATATATATGGTGGCCTTATGGATGAAATTTGATCACCAATTATTTTATAAAACTTCTTTCAACATAGAGTCGAAGTATATATAGTCGGTGTTTGTGGTGGCTTGGTTAGTGCACAATCTCTAGGCACATGATTGATTGTTTTTTTCTTTTTTGTTTACTTATTATCATTTCATACACCTCTTATGCATGTGAAATTATGCTAAGGATACATCGGTGATGTCCTACTAGGAAGTTAATTACTATATAAGGCCCTTGTACAAATTTTTTTCCTTGACATTGATCGAATGTGTGTTCATGTTTATCCCATGAGACTCAGTCTTGATAATGATTGTGTGTGTGTGTGTGTGTTTCAGTAATCATTATTGATATGTTATGTCATGTTGTGTGTGAATGTATGGTCTGCAGAGATTTTGATTCTAGTAACAAGAGATAGGTGGATCACCATGTCTTGGTTAGCCCTTAGAGGGGTAGCATATGTGGCATGAAATGATGATGATGATGGACCTAAACATAGGGAAGAGGTATGATGACCTTGAGGCTTGACCCTAGTTAGCGGTGGGATATGACGGACTTGTGTCCCAACCTGAGGTAGAGACAGGGTATAATGGCCTTATATCCTGACCCATGATAGAGATGGGGCATGACTACATTATTGCCTAACTTGAGGCTTGTTGGTCATGTGGCTTCTTAAAGAAATGTGGTGGCCTTGTGGTTGACCAATGATCACAACTTCCATTATCACTTTCCTTCTGGTCTGGAGACAAAGTAGGTATGCATGAGGTTTGTGGTAGCTTGGTTAGCGCACAATTAGTCAACAAAAGATTTGTTGTTACTTTCTTTTGAATTTACTTATTATCATGACATAAACAGCTTATGCATGGGAACTTATTTTAAGGATTCATTGGTGCTTTCCTATTGGTTTTATACTGACACCATGCATGAGAATCTCATTGCATGTGAAAACTTCATGATTAGGGATCCAAGGAAGGGTAAGGGTCCCATGACAGGTAGTTGAGGAGTTGGAGTGTGGTGACTAAGGTGATGTTGGGACAGACTATGTACAATTGTTTCAGCTTTTTTTCTTATCATATTTCATTGGTTTGACCAACCAAATTAGTGGTCCTCATCTTATTACATTATATAGATTTGTGATACCATACATTCCATCTCATATAAAATTTGTAATTATTTATTTCTATTGTGAATATTCAGGTTATTTTTCTTTTATTGTTTTGATTATGATGTATAGATATTGACACTAAGGTTATAGTCTTCTCACTACATCAATTTGAACCTTGATGTTAGTTGTAAACCTCTTGTGTATGGCTAGGTATTAATGAATTCATGTAGCACTTTGTCCTGGACTCAATGACTCAGCTTGAGGTGTTACAATCATCTTATTCTGCAAATCGAGTAAGAATATGAAGAGTATCCAACAATGTAATTATAACATGTTTCTTCAATCCCATTGAATCGTTAATGAATCTTCCAAAAGTGTCCATTGTAGGTCATCTCCATCTGAATTAGGTAACTAAGTAAATCTCATTGATCATTGACACCTTAGTGAACTCAAGGAGAAAAATAAAAAAATTTAGGGCCCCTAGATAGAGTGAGGGGACTTTATTATTGAAGGGGGTTAGGAAAAGGTCGAGAGATTTTTAGGGTTAGTGAAAGGGGAAAATGAAGGCTATTATTCCAAATAGGAACCAGGGTATCCCCCCTGATCACATTACAAGAAGAAAGGGATGATTAGGGTAGTCATCGCCTATAGAAACCCAATCCTTTTACACAAATTATTATATGTTTTTTAACATAAATATCCATTAGTTACAACCCATTGATTGTGATTTCTTTTGTCTTTGGAATACTATGTACATAAAACATTGAAAGAAAACTAAAACATGATATCTTTATTTTTATTCTTCTTAGTGAGCTCCTAAATCCATTTGATATCTTAAAACTACATAGGATAACATGGGGAAACACATAAAATAAAAGGGTGAGTTAAAAATCCCAGTAAGGGAATAAACATGAAAAGGAAATATAACATTTGAGTCAAAGTTATAACATGATATCATAAAAGATAAGTATAATGAGTAATCATGTGGGATAATAACATAAGGAACATGATATCACAAGATCATGGAAACATAGGAAATGTGGCAGCAACATAAAACATGACATTAACAAAATTCAAGGGTAACCATCTAGACAACATCACATGGTGGATAGAGTCCCATAATGGATTACATTCACTAATCTCATACATGATTTATCATGAGACTAAAACATTACCCAATGAATTTGAGGGATATATAATTTTGGGACCACCCTTCATATTCATATCACATACATGCATATGTGTACCACATAATAAAATAAGTCGTAAGTCATAAAAATAATAATTACCCATGGAAAGAAAATGGGTTACATAATCTTCCCTCATATAATAATTAAAAGATATTTATTAAGGAAGGAATTTGATAAATGATCATAAGGTATGTATTAACTCATAAAATTAAGGAATATTGAACTAGTTATACATGTAAGATACATATATATATGGAATTTAGAATCATTACACAACATTAAATAGGGGATAAAGTGAGTTAGAGAGAGTGTTTAGAACCTGAAGAAAAGGGTGGTTAAAAGAGATCCATTACCTCAAGCATGACTTATCACATGCGTTATTTATCTTCTTAGATAATAAAATTATGTTAAATATTTACTTAATTAAGAACCTTTTTCAATTTTATTATTTATTTTATTTTATTCATTATCATGTTATATTCAATTACATAACCATTTAGGCTCAAGTCATATGTTTTGACGATGTTTGGATCATATGTCCAAAATCACCTTGAAAAGTTGACTAAGGTCCAATATATTATTAATTAATCATCTAAATAATATTAATAATGAAATAATTATAATTTTTATACATAAATTAAACTTTTAAAAATGACCATAATTTATGGTTTTGAAAAATGAAATATGTTACAATCATTGAGATGATAGGTTGTAAGTACGCATGTATAACAGTTCCATTTTTCAATGACCATAATGAAAAGAAGGCAAGTTTTATTTTATCTTTAAAAATTATAATTATATCATAAATACCATATTATTTCTTTTAAAATTCTTAGATATACCATCCATGTGGCGTGGTAATAAAAAACGAATCACAATGCTTCGTGAGGCATTAGACAGTCGTACACATGAAAGACATAATATTTTTTCAATGGATGGTAAGTTAAGAAGGTATATGATATATTAATTTTAAATAATTATTAATATGTCATTAATATCATATATAAAAAATAAATCCATTATCATGAAAATCCATGAGAGTAGATTATGGAAAACGAATTACATCAGTTCATGAGGCGGTAGTCCTCCTTACACATGAATGATGGTTTTGTTTCCCATTTGATAGAAATGGATATGGATTTAATTTATTACATTATCATAATAACATATTATTATATTATATATACTAATTTTATTATATCACTATGATTTATTTATATTTTAATTATGTGGAATAAGAAATAATACAAGGATGCTCGGTTAATAACGATACCTATTATTTGGACCACCGCTTTAGGGTTATACCTAAAGCCTTCCTAGACTATATTTTGGATAAAAAAGGATTCTAGGATGTGTGTAGGGAATTAATCAAGGTATTTAGGTAGGTATTTTATAAACCAGAAGACTTTAGAACTGTAAAGAGGGGGATAAGGGGTTCCCTTTTATAAGTGGGGGAGAGGAAACACTTGGAATTTTTAAAAATAAAAAGTTATAACCACATTTTACACATTCCAAAAGTATAAAAATATATAATTCACAAAAATTATGTGATATATGGTCTAAATATGGCCATCTAATATGATTTGGAAAAAAATTTGGTCATTTTAACCCTTATCTTTTTAGTTTAACCCCCAGTAAACCTATTTTAACATTAACTACGATAATTAATTTTTACTATTTTTAATATTCATTATGACCAAAACATAAGTTAATATTATAATATAATATTAATTATGATGATTCAAAATCAACATCTTTTTAGTATTCTTGATGTTTTTATGAATGGTATTGAACTTTTATACCATTTCCTCAACCATTTTAGGTCCTAACAACTTGTGTTCACCAACTTCATCCCAACATGAAGGTGTTCTACATCTCTTCCCATAAAGGGATTCATATAGAAACATTTGGATACTTGAGTGTAATCTATTATTATATGATAACTTTACTATAAGAAGATGTTGATCACATATTCCTTTAAAGTCCATCGAAATGCTCTCAAAATGTATTCCAGTGTCTGAATATTATACTCAAATTGAATATCATTTTGGGGGTGATAAGTCAAACTAAAGTTCAACTCAATATTTTTATCATGTTGAAGGATCTTCTGAAACTTGGAGGTAAATATCATATCTCAATTAGATACAACCTATAATGGTGTTCTATACAACCTCCCCACCTATTTGATGTATATCCTTGCAAGATGATCGAGTGAGAAGTCCCTTTAAATTTTAATTAAGTGATAAGTATTTGTAAACTGATCCATCACAAATCATATCGAATTATTTCCTCTTGATTTCATGGGAATACCAATGACAATGTTCATAGTGATTTCCATATAGGTATGGGTAATGGTTGCATCATCCCATTATAATTTTTTCCTTTAGGCATTCACTTTTTGAAATAGAAAACACTTTTATGTATATTCTATGATCTCCGTCTCTATATTGTCCAACCAATAGTGGTCTTGGATATCTTGATACATTTTTTTTCTCCCTGGGTGGATGGAGAAGGTTGAGCTATGTGCATCATTCAACAAATAATTCTCTATCTTGGGATTTGATGGTACACATAATCATGACCCAAATCTTATAAACAATTCTTAATCAATTTTGAACTCTGGGGATTTCTTTTTTCTTATGGCATCAACCTTATTTTGAATTTCCATATCATCTCTTTGGGAATCCTATAACTTCTCCATAAGGGATGTTTGAGCAATAATTTAAGAAAGGAATTATGATGTTCCTTCCTTCATGATTATCATGTCAATCCTTTCTAAGTCTAAGAAGAATAGATCCTTCTCAATTCTCATCACTCATAAAGTTGTTGAGTCCTTTCTACTTAGATTATCTTCCACTTTGTTTGCTTTATCAGGATATTAATGGATTGATCTATCATAGTATTTTATTAGATCTAACCATATTCACTAGTTCATATTAAGCTCCTTATATGTGAATATATATTTTATGTTCTTATGGTCCATATATATTTCACACTTCTCCTCATAGAGATAATGTTGCCAAATTTTCAATGTAAAGATCACTATATCAAAATCTAGATCATGTGTGAGATAATTCTTCTCATGAACCTTCAAATGCATTGAGGCATAGGCTATCACATTATCAATATACATCATTACATAGCACAATCCCTTCCTTCAACCATCACTATATACCATAAAAACCTCCCCGCTTAAGGGTAGGAAAAGGACTGGTACAGTGATAAGACTCTTTTTCAACTCCTTAAATCTCTCTTTGCATTCACTAGTCCAAACAAACTTTACTCCCTTCCATTTTAGCTTGTTTAGTGGGTTTGAAAACTGTGATAATTTTTTCATAAATCATTGGTAATACCCATCTAATCCAAATAAATTATATATCTCCATTACTGATGTTAGTCTAGACCAGTCCTTGGCTTCCTTTATCTTATAAGGGTCCATAGATATCCCTTTATCGGTGATAATATGCCCCATTAATGATACTTCCTTTATAAAAAACTCACATTTACTATACTTAGAATATATATTCTCCCTTATCAAAGCCTTTATCATAGTATTCAAATTCTACTCATTCTCATCCTTAATTTTGGAGTAAAATAGAATATCATCTATAAAGACTGCCAAAATTTCAAGGTAATCTCTAAAGGATTTATTTATTAAGTCTACAGATATTGATAGAGAATTAGTGATTCTGAAATGCATAACTATGAACTCATAGTGTCGATGCCTTGTTTAAAAGGTATTTTGTGAATAACTCCCTTCTTCACCCTTAATTGGTGATATCCCAACCAAAGGACCGCCTTAGATAAATATTGGGTTCCAAAAAGCTGAACAAATAATCCATCAATCTATATAATAGGGTAATTTTTCTTTATCATGATCTTGTTCATCTCACTATAATAAATTTTGAGGTGGATTGACCCATCCTACTTCTTGAAAACGAGGATAGGTGAACCCCATGGTGAATAACTTGGGAAGGATATAGGTATAATTTAAATTGAAAATTCAACCTATTGGATAGGAAGAAGACCAAGAAACTCTTAAAATAATACATTGATATAATCCACCACAATGGAAATGTATTTAAGCATAATCTTTTCCATAGTCTCAATCATTTGAGCAAGATACACTTTCTCATAAGGCAAAAATATTCATACTTAAGATGATGATAAAAAAAAGATTCATCCTCCTCCTTGAAATTTCATAGAATCAAAGGGTGATTCGCGATACGGAGGGTGATTTCATTCTATCAATATTTTATGGTTTTATCTATATAAAGAAAGCCAATCCATTTCCAAAATTGAAAAAAAAATCTATAAAGTAAGTATCATAAGGTTTTTTGGGATTTTAAATCAGAAAATATGGATAGGGGATGAGTTATATGCTTGGGATTCAATAATTGACCCATTCTCTATCTTTACTAATAACTCAACATCCATGTTCTGAGGTGGTGCTTGAATAGTTCTTCTAAACTTATGTGATATGAAACAATGCATAGAATATAATAAAAAATTATGTTCATTATTCTTAAATGAATAACAAATGTACCTATCATCGCTTCATTATTGGGATCCACTTTCGTGGTTGTGATGGCATAAGCTCACTCTTTCTCTCTAGACCTTGAATGTTGTTTTCATCAGTTTTCATCAATAACCCTTGGATTAGTGAATTGGTTTTCATAGTTCCCTTGTTTCTTATTATTTAAACATTGGACAACATGATCATATTTGGATAAAGAATTCCTTTTATCCATCACATTGGTGGGTTTCTCCCATTTGTAATCACTACCTAGCTTCCCTTCCTTCCTACACCTAAAGCACTTCCTTGTCCCCTTTAAGAAATTTCTAGGACGCTTCTTCCCACACTTTTGACAAGTAGGATGTTGTAATTTCTTTCCACTATTATATATTTCCATTATACCACTATAATTAAACTCCATTTTATTCTTATTATCCCCATGATAACCTTGAGATTCATTGATCTCTATTGCGAATTTGAGATCACATCAAACAATTTTTTCATAGATCTCAAAGTCTTGAATTTCCAAATCTTTTCATAGACTTAATTTTAACCCACAAAAGAAGTGGTCAACTTTAATTTTGTGAAATATGAAAAAATTGGAGGCATATCATGAAAGTCTTGTGAAGTTTTCTTCTTACACCTTGATGGATTCATCATCCTTTTGCTTGAGGCTAAGTAAACCCCTCTCCATTTTTAGTCAGAGAGTTTGAGGAAAATATTTGTTGAAAAACATTTTCTGAAATTCCTTCCACTCCATCACTTTGATCTCTTCCTCAGGCTTCATATTTTGATCAATGTACACCATTTATCATCTTCTCCCTCCATACGATAAACATCCAAAACAAGCTTTTCTTGCTCAAATCATTTCAAGATAGAGAATTTCTTTTCAATATAGTTGATTCGTTGTTCAATGATTAAAGTATCATAGGATCTTCTAAAATTTTGAGGCCTTTATCATATAAAGGTATAAATTACATCTTTATCTTTCTTGGGGTTCATAGGTTGTTCTACATGATTCATGTTATTATTAATAACTTGATCTAGTTGAGATAGTACTACAATGAAGTTCTCAGCTCTCTCACCCATAAGATTAGTCATATCATTGGGGAAATCATCACATTACCTATCATGTTGGTTATTGTAATAGTTTATCATATTTCCCAATATAAACTAAAATAAGAAAAAAAAGATGAGAATACATTAACTAACAAACATACAAAAGGTAAACTTACAAACATGGGAGGAATAACTTATAAATAATAATTATATCCTAACTTATGAGTCTCTAGGTTTAAATCTAAGTTATCCATAGTAATTTCCCTATTATTTTTTTATAGTCTAATTATTTTATTGAGTACTTAATAATGATTCATAAATATTTTTGGAATTTCTAAAAAATATCCCCAGGAGTTTCAAACCCAATGTGCAACAAGGATAATTATTGTGCACCAGGTGATGATTAATTCCATATCAATGTGCCCTTTTCAGGTTTATTACCCCTATGTAAAATTGTGTTGGGGCCACATCCACAAATAGTATCCAGACATGGATGTAATTTTTTAGGACCCTCTCACTCTATACTTCACTAAAATTCTTAAGATATTTTTCCATACTTAGGGATATTTTTCCATAATTTTTTTTTAGGGATATTTTTTAGTATCCCTATGGTTATCACTAAATTATTCTAATCCTAATCCCAAAAAAAATATACCTTGATCTGATACCAACTATATCAACCCAAGCCTTTTACAAAAATTATTACATGATTTTTAACATAAAAAACCATTAGTTATAACCCAATGATCATGAGGCCTAGTGTCTTTGGAAGACTAGGAACATAAAACATCAAAAGAAAACTAAAACATGACATATTTATTTTTATTCTCCTTACCAAGATCCTAAATCCATTTGAGGTCCTAATAAATTATAGGATAACATGGTAAAATACATAAAAGAAAGGGGTGATCTAAAAATCTCAGTAAGGGAATAAACATGATAAGGAAAGATAGAATGTGAGTTAAAGGTATACCATGAGATCATAAAAGAGAAAAATCATGAGTAATCATATCGAAGAATAACATAAATAACATGGTGTCATAAGATCATAGAAACATAGGAAATGTGGAAATAATATAAAACAAAAAATAAATATAATTCAAGGCTAACTTATAATACAACATCACATGGTGGAAAAAGTCCCATAATAGATTAGGTTCACTCCCTAATCTCAAACATGACATGTCATGAGACTAAAACATTACCCAATGCATTGGAGGGGTGTATAATTCCGGGTCTACTCATTACATTCATATCATGTACATGGATATTTTTTCCACATAAGTAAATAAATAATAATTTATAAACATAATAATTACCCATGGAAGGAAAATGGGTTGCATAATCTTGCCTCATATCATAATCAAAAATAGATTTCTTAAGGATGGAATTTTTGGAAATGATCATAAGGTTTGAATATACCCATAAAAGTAAAGGGGAGTGAATAATTTATACTTATAGAAGACATAAATGTGGAATTTATAATCATTTCACAACATTAAAGAGAGAGAGATAAAGTGAGTTCAAAAGATGGTGGTTATAACCTGAAGAAAAGGGTGGTTTAGAGAGATCTCTTACCTCAAGCTTGATTTGTCATGTGAACACTTTATATTAAAAAATAATAAACCTATGTTAATTATTAAATTACTTAAGAACATTTTTTATTTTTATTATTCCTTATATTTTATTCATTATCATCTTATATTCAATTACATAACTATTTAGGTTCAAGTTGGACGTTTTGATGATGTTTGACTCATATGTCCAAAATCACCTTGTAAAGTTTAATAAGTTCAAAGAGATTATTATTTAATCATCTAAAAAATAATAGTAATGAAATTATTATAATTTTTATATATAAATTATACTTTTAAAAATAACCATGAGTTATGGTTTTGAAAAATGAACTGTGTTACAATCATGGAGACAGTAGGTCATACACACGCATGTGTAACATTTCCATTTTTAAAAGATCATAATAGAAAGAAGGTAAGAATTATTTTATATTTATAGGATTATAATTATATTATAACTATCATATTATTTATTTAAATACACTTAAATATATCATCTATGTGATGTGGTAATAAAAAACAAATTGTATCGCTTTGTGAAGTGGTAGTCTACTGTACACAAGAACGACGTTATCATTTTTTAATGGATAGTAAAGTTAAAAGGTTGTATGATATATTATTTTAAATAATGATTAATATTTCATTAATATCATATATAAACATTAAATTCAACATCATGAACATCCATGAAAGTTGACGATAAAAAACAAATTACATCAGTTCGTGAGGCGGTAATATGTCGTGCACACGAATGATGGATTTGTTTCTTATTTGATAAAAGTGGAGATAAATTTATGTTATTACATTAAAATAATAACATATTATTATATTTTATATACTTATTTTTTTATATCATCATGATTGAGTAATATTTCAAGGAGGTTAAAGAAGAAATAAAATAAGGATGCTCGATTAAGAATGATATCTTTTCTCCGAACAATCTCTTTAAGGTTATACCTAAAGTATTCATAGATTAGATTTATAATCAAACCAAGGATTCTAAGATGTGGGGATGGAGGTAAGGAATCTATTTGGGTAGATATTTTTCAAATCACATGGCTTTAAAAGTGTAAATATTAGAGGAGAGAGGGTTCCCTTTTATAAGTGGAGGAGAGGACACACTTGTAATTTTTAAAAAGAAAAGTTTATACCCACATTTTACACATTCCACAAGGCTTATAAATGGATCATTATTGAAATTTAGATGATATAAGGTCGAAATATGGATAAAAATATGAGTTGGATAAGTTTTTGAGTCATTTTAACTCTTATATTTTTAGTTTAACCCCCAGTAAACTCATTTTATGTTACGACATGACCTGATAGGACCTGAGACACAACTACTCCAAGTCTAACTCTAATAGGGAAGGGGATGTAGACTATCACTAAGAAGGTACATCACACACATGGGAGGTATTAGACTTAGTACTTATACACACACACACATCTCCAACCCTATACAATACTAAAATGTAAAACAACTGGAAGAAAAATGTTTGTGTACATCTACAATCCCATAACCATAATAAGTAAAAAAAGTACTAGAAAGTTGTAACACCTCGAGCTTCCACGATACGCTTCTCTTTCAATAATGCAATAGCTTGCATTGTACGCAAGTTCAAGATTCTAACACACCGCGGCCAATCAAAATAGCCACTATGAATAGTAATACCCACTTTTTGAAATTATATAAATTTTATATTTCAAAATGGACTTCATTTTTGTATTCGAAATATCGAAATTATCCTAAGTTGAATTTTTTGTAATTTTCTGAGAACTTCCAATTTTTGATGAATAGTGAAAAATACTTAAAAACAACTTTTTTAATCAAAATAATTTATTGTGATAAATTATACTATTGAGTGGTTTTAAAGTATAATTAGAATATATTTTTACCATTTTATCCAATGGTGGTCATTAGAATTAATTTCACTTTGAAATTGGATATAAACAATTGTCAATCTTTTGATTGATATTGTTTCTTAAAAACACGCAATTTGTTTTGACAACGGGAATTAATTATAAAATTAATTAATGAAACTTATATGTTTGGAATTTTTTAAAATAGACACCATTTTTGAATTCAGAATATCAATTATATCCTAGGGTGAATTTTTGGTATTTTTCTGAAAAACTTCAATTTTTGATGAATAGTGAAACCACTAAGTGGTAGTTAAAAAACTGATTTTTTGTTTAAATGAAACATTACCACTTCTGTGATTTGATTTTCAAAAATCCTACATACATGTTTGTTATTAGGAAGTAAAATGTGGTTCAATGGGATTAAAATGATTTTTTTGTGAATAGTAACTTTTAAGTTTAATTAATCGCGATTAAAGGTAATTAGTGAAATTTAAGGTAAAAATGATATTATAAAAATATTAAAATACCCTTACACTTGTACTAACATTATTGGATGAGTCATGACCGACCAAGAAAATCCATGGGTCAACTTGGGGACCCCATGGAGCCATTTGGGTAAGAAAATGACAATAATAACTTTTTACTTAAAGTAAAAATAAAATTGTCACAAACATGTGTTGTTTTACTAAAACAATTATTACATGGGGTTATATAAGTTAAATTTTAGAATATAAATATTCATTATAAAGATAATAATATTTCCTACATCATGATATTTCTTTTATAATTTTTAGACATTAAATAAATTAAATTGTTTATGACACCATGATGATGCAGTGATTACCTCATTAATTAATGATTGAAATAAAATGAAAAGATAATGTAAAATCTAAGTCTTACACTTGTCAAAAACCTATTGGATGGGTATATTTCGAACCATTATCACCTTAGACTCTAAATATATAATTGTGGGACCTCTAAAATCCTAAAAGTATCTCATAATAATGTAACATTTCATTACTTTCCAAGAGTGCCCCTCCTCTCCTCTTATAAAAGGCCCCCACCACTACCACCTTATTCACACCTTCAAGCCATTTGGCTTGGCCAAAATCTGCCCAAATACTCTCCCAACTTCCCTATATTACTCCTAGAAGCCTCACTTTGGGCAGAAGTATTCCCAAGGAATCCTTTGGCTCAAATCAAAAAGAGTTACCCTATTTTAAGGTAAGGTCTTCTCTTGTGTTCTTTTGTTTTATTTTGCTTCTCCAACCCCATAAAATATTTTTATTACTTTATTTTGTAACAAAACTAGTATAATCAATATACTTGTATGTTTTTATGAGAATTATTTTAGTTACAATTACACACACCTTCGTCTAATGGTTAAAGAACATACTGTTTCTGTGGGTGGCGAATTACTGCCTCACGAAACGATGATTATTCAATCTTCTTTTAACACCTCTCATGGTGGCCAGTATGATGACACTATTTTTATATATGATATATATTACGTTTTTGTTTTACTTATGATTCTGTATTTTTCATTTATGGCATACCTTTATGATTTCCATTATAGGTAAACGCGATAATTTCATTTTAGGAAGTGCGGACTACCGCCCCCTCAAAGTGATTTGAATCGTTAATACCATATGTGGGATGTATAAAGGATGGAGTAAATGGAATTATAAATTATATTATACTGGAATTATATTATACATTTATATAATTATAATTTCATTTCATTAAATAAGAAATAAAAATGAAAGTAGCGTTCATGCGTACGTACAGCTTACCGTCTCCATGAACGGTACATCTCATTTCTTACCTCTAAATGTTATGTAATATTATAAATGCATGTATACACTTGATATATATGATATATATGATATCTACGTCATGAATATAATTCTAGATATAATGGATATTTCACCACATGAACAACTTGTAATTATAAGAATTTTATTTTTGACTCAAGTACCAAAGATCGACAAAATGAACGTTATTAACTCAAATAATTACATAATGTTCATAACATGGTAATAAGTGATATAAAAGGAATAATGAACATGAAAAAGGTTCTTAAGAAAATAGAAATTAACTCTAGTTTATTATTTAGGAGTTTAAAGAGCGGTCGAGTCAAGTCGGACATGAGGTAAGGGAACTTCTTAACCCAATTTCCATTCTTTGGGTTAATATCCTACTTTCAAATTATGTCATGATATTATTATGTCTATCTTGTATTTTTAATTTATTTATGTGTACTTATAGTTAATACACATAATAGATCTATTTTATTTAAAAAATGATCTTTGTAAGGACTTTGTCTCGATCTCCTTTCATTGAGGCATATTTTGTTTTATACACAACTTTCTTTTATACGGTGTACAAACCCCTTTGACTTTTACGTTTATTCAAAAGGAATATTTTTTATACGAATCATTTTACTAAACAACAAAAGGGAATGTTTTTTTGTCGTACGTATGCAGCGACAATGACTTCTCCACCTCCGTGACCATTATTTGAGTTTCGGCTTCCTCTACAAGCCATAACTTTTTTAAAAAATGAAAAATAAATACCAAGATTTAATTTTCTTTTATTTTGGTATTGAAAATGGTTTTGAAAGTGTTTTTATTATATCAATGTGTTGTATTGATATCCTTTGATTTAAATGTAGAAATTTTTTGTTTCCTTGATGCATGTTCTATGTGATACAATTATGTTATGGTTTATGATATGTTTAAACCTGTTCATATGAGGAATGTATTGGACTTAATAAGTGAATGGTGGAGCCCGCTATAGCTCCTCAATGCATCGGCAGGTCTCATGAGACAAACTAGTGTCTTGGCACGAGGCCTTGACAAAATATTATTTGTAGTCTTGGCACGAGGCCTTGGCTACGTGGGTATGATAGTCTGGCATTATGCATTCCATCATTATGAAAGTGGTTTTTTATATTGCATGTGATTATTTGACCAGTAGAATATCCATGTGAATAAGTAAATGGAATTATCTCATTTTACTTTTTCCATATTATGTTGAAGTTAAAGTTTAAAAGGCTTTTGTTTTAGTTATACATTGCCTTAAATGTTTATGTTTATTTATGAAAGCTTCCGCTATATTGTTATCCTTACTGAGCAACTGAGCTCACCCCTTTCAATGTTTTATTTTTCCCAGGATGTGAAGAAATATATTTTATGACTGACCTACAGGGATAGTCTGAAGGGGATAGAAGTGTGGACTACGGAGACTATGTTATTTTGATTTTTCACTTTATGATGTAATGTAACATTTATGAATGTATCTAGTGTTTCCAAGGCTACTAAACTAATCATTCTTTCGAGACTTGATCTTTTGTGATCATGCCAATGTTACGCAATAATGCACCGACTCTGTGTAACTGGGGTCAGGGCGTTATAGTTGGTATCAGAGGCAGTTTAGTACTAACCTTGGAAGCTAGATTTAGATAAACTCTGATTAGAGCACATATCCCTATGATAGATTTTGAGGATTAGTATAGAAAAACTTCCTAGAATTTTGGTATTATATAGATTTTTTTGAGTCTTCCGAGAAATACATCCCTGTCTGGATACGAGAAGGTAGAGGTGGCTCTGGCACAGATGTACCTAGGGGTAAAACCCAAAAACACCACTTTGAGCAAGACTCGAACATGAACTAGTGCACGACAACGGACCTTGCTGCACTCTTGGTTATGACACTCCTAGAAGATATGCTTAGGATAATTCCCATTTTCTTTACAAACCATTATGAAGGGTTTATGAGTATATACATACTCAAAGAATTTTTTTTTATGATCATGGATTATATCCATTAACTATTCAATTTATGTTAAGTATGGAATTATGTATTTCGATTCATAAACTAATCTAGTTTATGACATTGTTTAGAAATGTCACCTAGTAGAAGGAATGGAAACCGTATCAATGCACGCACTCCATGTAGGGATTTCCCTCCTACTCAAGATAATTATAATGGAGGTGGTGATACAACTGGTGCTGATCATCTTATCACCATACTGGGATAACTCACTCAGGTTATGAATAATAACCTTACTCGTATGGAGCACCCTGATCCACAACGTGGAGGATCAATGTTAGACAGCTTCATGAGGCAACAACCGCCAACATTTAATGGGGGTAAAAATCCATTAATATCTAAGAAATGGATAAAATCCTTAGAGAAAATATTCCACGCCTTGGGGAGTAGCGAAAGGAAGAAGGTTATCATGGCAGTTTACCGCCTCACTGGAGATGCTGATCAATGGTGGTCGCTGATTCAAAACAAAAAGGAAGATAAAGAAGTATCAAGTATGGAATGGAGGGAGTTTAAGGAAATTTTCTTAGAAAAATACTTTCCACATGACCATCGAGCAGATATGGAAAGGAAATTTCTGAGTCTGAGGCAGAAGGAGGATCAAAATGTTGCAAAGTATGAGGCCAACTTTACAAGGTTAGCGAGACATGTTGCAGATTATATATGTAACCCAAGAAGTAATATTGATCATTTCTTTGATGGGTTAAAAATATTTCTCCGTCGAGCTTTAGTATCACAATCTTTCTCATCGTATGAAGATATTGTCTCATGTGCTATCAAGACAGAAAAGGGATTCTCTAAATCTTATGACAATAAAGAAAAGCAAGAGAAGAAGAGAATGGTGGAAAAAGAGACAGATAAAGGAAAAAATGGAAAGAAGGATTTTCCATTATGCGATAATTGTGGGAAGAATCACCCTGTTACTTGCCTAAAAGGAATGGGAGTTTGTTATAAATGTAGAAAAAAAGGTCACCAGGCTCGTGATTGCAAGGGAAAGAAAGAGGCTATAAATGTAGAATGCTATAATTGTAGAGAAATGGGGCATTATGAAAATGAATGTCCTAAGCATCAGAGAAAATTACCTTAGAAAAGGCCAAGGGATCATGGACAATCTTATGTTGTTACTACAGTTGAATTGGAATAATTAATGTATTGGTGCTTTTGGACTCAAGGATTATATTCTGGTTATAAGAATAATGTGATATATATAAGGATTGTACTGCAGTACTTGTTGTTTTCATTAAGGTTTTAATATGATGAAGGTAATCATATTTTAGTATGTGACAATAAGAGTAACTTTACTTTGTTTGAGGAATCTGATGATACAATTGATTTTTGGATTTAGAGACATTTTAGAGAAAGTCTGGACAGAGGTATTTTGGATAACTATAAAGGTTGGAATGGATTAAGTTGAACTTTGGATAGTATTTTCTAAGGTTAAAACATTTATGAAGATTATTTTTGGAATATTATAATACTATAATTTTAGGAAAAGGACAACCTGCAGGTCGGGAGATAACCCGTCGCGTCGGACAAAGCTGCATGAATCGAACCCACAACCATAGTGCGACAGGCCTTTATTACCTACCACTAGCCTACAGGAAGTCCCTGGTTATTACAAAATAGTTTTCCTAATCTAAATGGTATGTGTTAAAATTTTGAACCTTGTACTATTAGGATAAATATAATATTTTTGAGTTCTATTATCTTTTTGAGTGAAAGATGAGTTTGTGGTAGAAATTAGTTGAAGGTTGAAACTCTACTTGTCAAGCATAAATATGTATATACCTATCTCTTATTATATGAATAAATTAATTCTTAAACTTTAGTAAAGGGATGTTAAAACAAAAAAATGTGTTATCCTAATACCTTATGTCTTGTTGAACTGATAATATTTTAAATCAACATAGATTGAAGGCTTTGAGGCCCTTAATTTTACACTTGTTCATGATTGATGACCTCAATCACTCCCTACAAATATTTACGTTTTTTCCTCCAATTATATGTCTCTAATTGCCACCAATGTTCTCCTTATCGAGATCATAATTTGGTGGTGACTTTTTCATTTCCCTTTCCCTCTTATTAAGGCTAAATTTTATTAACCTTATTTCCGATGTGGGTTTTCCACGAAGGTATTTTCTATTTTCAACCTTTTATTTTCAAAGAAAAATTTCAAATTGTGAGGACGCAATTTATTGAATGGGGGATAATGTAACACCCCTAGCTTCCACGATACGCTTCTCTTTCAATAATGCAATAGCTTGCATTGTACGCAAGTTTGAGATTCTAACACACCATGACCAATCAAAATAGCCATTATGAATAGTAATACCCACTTTTTGAAATTATATAAATTTTATATTTCAAAATGGACTTCATTTTTGTATTCTTAATATTGAAATTATCCTAAGTTGAATTTTTTGTAATTTTCTAAGAACTTCCAATTTACGATGAATAGTGAAAAATACTTAAAAACAAATTTTTTAATCAAAATAATTTATTGTGATAAATTATAATATTGAGTGGTTTTAAAGTATAATTAGAATATATTTTTACCATTTTATCCAATGGTGGTCATTAGAATTAATTTCACTTTGAAATTGGACGTAAACAATTGTCAATCTTTTGATTGATATTGTTTCTTAAAAACACGCTATTTGTTTTGACAACAAAAATTAATTATAAAATTAATTAATTCAACTTATATGTTTACAATTTTTTAAAATATACACCATTTTTGAATTCAGAATATCAATTATATCTTAGGGTGAATTTTTGGTATTTTTCTAAAAAACTTCAATTTTTGATGAATAGTGAAACCACTAAGTGGTAGTTAAAAAACTGATTTTTTGTTTAAATGAAACATTACCACTTCTTTGATTTGATTTTCAAAAATCCGACATACATGGTTGTCATTAGGAAGTAAAATTTGGTTCAATGGGATTAAAATAATTTTTTGGTGAATAATAACTTTTAAGTTTAATTAATCGCGATTAAAGGTAATTAGTGAAATTTAAGGTAAAAAAGATATTATAAAAATATTAAAATACTCTTACACTTGTCCTACCCATATTGTATGAGTCATGGCCGACCAAAAAAATCCATGGGTCAACTTGGGGACCCCATGGAGCCACTTGGGTAAGAAAATGACAATAATAACTTTTTATTTAAAGTAAAAATAAAATTGTCACAAACATGTGTTGTTTTACTAAAACAATTATTACATGGGGTTATATAAGTTAAATTTTTGACTATAAATATTAATTGGAAATCTAAAAATATTTCCTACATAATGATATTTTTTTATAATTTTTAGACATTAAATAAATTAAATTTTTTATGACACCATGATGATGCAGTAATTACCTCATTAATTAACGATTTAAATAAAATGAAAAGATAATGTAAAATATAAGACTTAAACTTGTCAAAAACCTATTGGATGGGTAGATTTCGAACCCTTATCACCTTATACTCGAAATATATAATTATGGGACCTCTAAAATCCGAAAATTATCTCATAATAATGTAACATTTTATTACTTTCCAAGAGTGGCCCTCCTCTCCTCTTATAAAAGACCCCAAACACTACCACCTTATTCACGCCTTCAAGCCATTTTTCTCAGACAACCTCTGCCCAAATACTCTCCCAACTTCCCTATATTACTCCTAGAAGCCTCACTTTGGGCAGAAGTCTTCCCAAGGAATCCTTTGGCTCAAATCAAAAAGAGTTACCCGATTTTAAGGTAATGTCTTATCTTGTGTTCTTTTGTTTTATTTTGCTTCTCCAACCCCCTAAAATATTTTTATTACTTTATTTTGTAAAAATAACAGTATAATCAATATACTTGGATGTTTTTATGAGAAGGATTTTATTTACACATACACACACCTTCGTCTAATGGTTAAAGAACATACTGTTTTTGTGGGTGGCGAATTACTGCCTCACGAAACGATGATTGTTCAATCTTCTTTTAACACCTCTCATGGTGGACATTATGATGACAATATTTTTATATATGATATATATTATGTTTTTCTTTTCCTTATGATTCTTTATTTTTCATTTATGTTATACCTTTATGATTTTCATTATGGGTAAACGCGATAATTTCATTTTAGGAAGTGCGGACTACCGCCCCCTCAAAGTGATTTGAATCGTTAATGCCATATGTGGGATGTATAAAGGATGGAGTAAATGGTATTATACATTATATTATACTGTAATTATAGTATACCTTTATATAATTATAATTTCATTCCATTAAATAAGAAATAAAAATGAAAGTAGCGTTCATGCGTACGTATGGATTACCGTCTCCATGAACGGTGCATTTCATTTCTTACCTCTAAATGTTATGTAATATTATAAATGCATGTATACAATAGATATATATGATATATATGATATCTACATCATGGATAAAATTCTGGATATAATGGATATTTCACCACATGAACAACTTGTAATTATAAGAAGTTTATTTTTGACTCAAGTACCAAAGATCAACAAAATGACCGTTATTAACTCAAATAATTACATAATGTTCATAACATGGTAATGAGTGATATAAAAGGAATAATTAACATGAAAAAGTTTCTTAAGCAAATAGAAATTAACTCTAGTTTATTATTCAGGAGGTTAAAGAGCGGTCGAGTCAAGTCGGACACGAGGTAAGGGAACTCCTTAACCCAATTTCCATTCTTTGGGTTAATATCCTACTTTCAAATTATGTCATGATATTATTATGTCCTATCTTGTATTTTTAATTTATTTATGTGTACTTATAGTGAATACACATAATAGATCTATTTTATTTAAAAAATGATCTTTGTAAGGACTTCGTCTCAATCTCCTTTCATTGAGGCATATTTTGTTTTATATACCACTTTCTTTTATACGGTGTACAAACCCCTTTGACTTTTACGTTTATTCAAAAGGAATATTTTTTATATGAAGAATTTTACTAAACGAAAAAAGGGAATTTTTTTTTGTCGTACGTATGCGGTGACAACGACTTCTCCACCGCCGTGACCATTATTTGAGTTTCGGCTTCCTCTACAAGCCATAACTTTTTTTAAAAATGAAAAATAAATACCAAGATTTAATTTTCTTTTATTTTGGTATTGAAAATGGTTTTGAAAGTGTTTTTATTATATCAATGTGTTGTATTGATATATTGTGATTGAAATGTGGAAATGTTATGTTTCCTTGATGCATGTTTTATGTGATACAATTATGTTATGGTTTATGATATGTTTAAACCTGTTCATATGAGGAATGCATTGAACTTAATAAGTGACGGGTGGAGCCCTCTATTGCTCCTCGATGCATCGGCAGGTCTCATGAGACAAACTAGTGTCTTGGCACGAGTCCTTGACAAAATCTTATTTGTAGTCTTGGCACGTGGCCTTGGCTACGTGTGTATGATAGTCTGACATTATGCATTCCATCATTATGAAAGTGGTTTTTGATATTGCATGTGATTATTCAACTAGTAGAATATCCATGTGAATAAGTAAATGGCATTATCTCATTTTACTTTTTCCATATTATGTTGAAGTTCAAGTTTAAAAGGCTTTTGTTTTAGTTATACATTGCCTTAAATGTTTATGTTTATTTATGAAAGCTTCCGCTATATTGTTATCCTTACTGAGCATCTGAGCTCACCCCTTTCAATGTTTTATTTTTCCCAGGATGTGAAGAAATATTTTATGACTGACCTAAAGGGATAGTCTGAAGGGGATAGAAGTGTGGACTATGGAGACTATGTTATTGTGATTTTTCACTTTATGATGTAATGTAACATTTATGAATGTATCTAGTGTTTCTAAGGCTACTAAACTAATCGGTCTTTCGAGACTTGATCTTTTGTGATCATGCCAATGTTACGCAATAATGCACCGAATCTGGGTAACTGGGGTCGGGGCGTTACAAAAGCATAAAAATGGGTCAAATAGAAGCCCAACCAAAATTGGAAAGTAAATTTCAGCCTTCTCAGAATGAAGGGACTATTATCAAATGAAACATTGGTACACACCTCGGTATTTATAGCCCAACTAAGCACCACTTGTTCCTTGTCCTCCAAGAACTCTACATATGTCACCAGAATAAGACATGAAATGTATAGGTAGATCCCATACAACGGTGAGTATAACAATACCAAGTAGAACACCCTGAAATCACTAGGAATAAATCTTTAAGAGTGGTCAGCTCATCACAGGATATATCAATAATAATGTGAGGCATAAAATAAAACATACATATAGACTCATAAAAGATACATGTTATCAAGGTAAGATCACAACTGTAAAGCTATCTTGGGATTCCAACTTGAAGGTTCCATACAACACTCTTTCGAGAGAACGCACTCCATGAGCTATAATGCCACTATCAACACTCATTCCAGATATCATGCTCATCTGGTATACTAAAGAATAAACATGAAGGATAATTAGATGTTTCATCCAAGAAACACAATCGATAAAACTAAACCTCATCAAAAAAATTAGATATTGATACGCAGGTAGGGGTTCGATGCTCAGGTCACATTGGGGGGACACCGGACCCTACAGGAAGCATCCTCCTAGATAGAGGATTAATTCTCATGTAAATATTATTCATGCTAATTCCAATAAACCCTATTTAAGGAAAATTGAAGGAATTGAGGATCATTGTGGACCTATTGGAGGGGATACATGATCCAAGTCACTAAGCTGTATTTGAATAGTATTGATACAAATCACTCCAGAATAAGGGATCTCTCCCACACTGCACTAATCATCAGAAAGTTGCAGAGGGGTCACCCTCAATGGCAGGAACGGGATGTTTCACCCAACTCTCATAGGAATGTACCAAGGGAACACACTCAACTGATACTAGTCTATAGAATCTCACACAAGTTGATCTGAGAAGGAAGAGGAATCTGTCTTATCCTCAAAGAAGTATACGACGTGTCCCTAGGGTACATGGTGTGTCTCGTCGAGTCTTGTACTGCCCATGTTTGGTTCTGGAAAAAGCCTGACGAACACGCAGGAATCGTCATCGGTCTGAAGGTATAAAAACATAAATCCACTTACATGGCACCATAAATTGGCATGAATGACAAAACGGATCATTTCATTGTGATCCTTGTGAAAAAATTCTTAAGATAGGCTATTCACTTGCCCCAAATGGAAACCTGATAAAAAGGTCACATTTTACCATATAATACACGAACGGTGCTTTGTAGGCCTGAGCCATGAATCCAAATTACGATACCCAACATTGGTCTTGAAACATCTGCCTCAATGTCAGGTTCACAATGCCTTAGACATTTCATCAATCTGATACTGTGTGAAGAAGATACATTTGATGATAGATTTTTATAACAATAATAATAATAATAATAATAATATTATTATTATTATTATTATTATTGGGAACTTCATTGACCCAAGCCATGAATTAGAATTAAATATAAAATATTGGTATTAAAATTAATATCTCAATGTTAGGGTCATGATGTCACTAATGAAACATCATTTAGACGTAGCATAGAGAAGTTACAGCTGAAATGGGGTTTTGACAATAATGATAATGATATTGATTATAATAATATTATTATCATTACTATATTATTATTAAAATAATACTAATATATTATGAAACACTTCTCCCCACAATCCCACACTCATGATATAAATAATCTTATTATTATTATATATTATTATTATTATTATTATATAATTATTATATAAAACTTATATAAATAATATATAATTATTTGGGAATGTGTGGGGTCACGCAGTGCCCAACCTTACCACACGCGGACACCAAGGAGATGTTTATCTTCAATAAAAATAATAATATCTATATTATTATTATTATTAAATATGTGTGTTTGTGTGAGAGAGAGAGTATTTGGGGAAGGTGGGGTCATGCTCTATTTCCCCCTCATCTCACACGACCTTGATATATGGGTTTCGTCTCTCTATTATTTTAAAACCATCATTTATTATTATTATTATTAAATATAACACCACCCTCGCTTCTCTCCAATCACGCCTAGGGGTGGGAATTTATGCCCAGTCAATTAGGTGGCCACCTCTTCACACCACACAACGCGCAGCCAGCACCAGCCACAAAGATAGCCAGTATCATGTTGTCCATCCCATTCGCTGCACTTTGATGATCTTGATAAGTCATGAGATCTTCTCATGTATCAAGATTCCATCACCAATTCTAGAATTTAGAGCAGCAAGAATTATTAGTTATGTCAAAGATCGAACTTGCAATAATTGGTTTTTGAGTATTCGTCAAACAGTTGGCCAAAATAAATACGGAAGATGATCACGCGTAGAACGGGGGAGAATACCACAAAACATAATAATTGGGATTAAACAATGATCATGTTCGGACTGGACACAATTTATTTCCATTAGAATGAAAAACAAATATTCAACAATAAACAACAAAATAATAATTACCCTCTAAATCCCACAAATAAACCCATACCTGCAAAACAATCGATCTGAGAATCAATTTGTTATTCGATTGATTTGCATTATTCATGGAATAAGAAAACGGGGATAAATCCACAAAAAAAATCCTACCTTGATTGGGTCAATCCTGGATGAAGAAAGATTATGCATCATTTTTGTTGAAGAGATCCACAAGCATCTTTGTCATTGGCGTTCCTTACGGTACTTAGATCGTTGATGCATGATCTCGATGTCCCCCAATGTTCTTCCACTCTCTCCACTCAATTCTCAAGATTATAAGGCTAACCCTAAAAATTGGTTATAATGGAATATTTATAGAGGGAAGCAGATTGATGTGTCAATGAAATAAAATAAATAAATTTCTTTATTTTATTTTATTAATTGAGCCTGTGATGAATTTTTCACAAATTCCCACACAAGACCTAGATTATGTCACACCTAAGGTAAAATCCATGTTATTAAATCAATGGTGGTATCATATTTTTATTTGAGAATTCATTTTGGAGTTATTCTTCTTTTTAAGAAAACTACATGCACATGATAAAAATATATTTAATATTTTTCAAAAAATAATTCTGGGAACATCGGGTCTCATAATTTCAATTCATATCAACGCATGGCTTCAAAAATATTAATATAAATGTTCCAAAGTCTTTCATGCAAAAAACTAAGAAATTGCATTATTACCTTCTTCAATACTTTTCATCCCCAAAAATCACAAACCATGCAAAAGGTGGGGATATTTATCTCTTGAATGGGTCTCCCACTCCCACGATCTCTCCCAACGGTTCCTTGTTATATCAATAAACACACACCCAAAGAAAAAACTTGCCCACAAAGGGTCTTCCTCCAATCAGTCGTCAACATCATCATTTCCTTGAAAAAGGAAACTCCACTCTCACATTCCATCTCATACAGTTCGATATCATACAATGATTCTTTCACATACCTCCTCAACTGAGACATGTGGATAACACCAAGTAATCCAAAACTATTGTGGCCTTAGGGTTAAGTGACGCACCACATCACTAAGCTGAAATAGCAATAATAAAATAAAGGGCCTATGATTCCTAAATATATCCTACCACTCAAGATAAGACTCCATAACTCTATAACTCCAAAGGCCTTTATCCCCAGTCTACTAAGGACTCCTAATGTTTATCATCCAGTCCCCATCCTCCCTATTTGAGTATTGTTCTGGCATTTACGACTCATTATGGCAGTGGAAATTCGATAAAACCGAAGGCTAAAGTAGGGATTACTAGGATTAACCTATGAAACCAGGAGAATTTCAACCTCACTCAAGTTGAAATGGAATCCATGATAATACATGACTCCTTTCATGGAAAAGGCTCCACCCCATGGTCTATATCTTACACCATCAGGAAATCAATATCTCTCCTAAACAACAATATAAATGTAACACACATATGGTGAGAGGGTAACAAAGTTGTGGATCACCTTGCATATCTGGTGTATCATGGTTCCAATGTCACAGTCTTCCCCAATATAACTTACTTAAAACATGAGGGGGTTAATTTGATTCAAGGGTATGGCCTCGGTATCCACTATTTTAGGCCTCCCTAGGCCTTTGTTTGTCCCAACTTCGGTTTTAACTCTCTTCCTTGAATAAATATGTTGGTGGTGGTGGTGGTGGTGGAATGAAAATCAACATGATACGCAAACCACAACAATGGTAGATGATCCTCCCAAATGTGAATCAAAAACTAATATGAAAACCTTAATCATGTTAACCAAAACCTAAACGGTCCTCTTTACCTAGCCAGCTGGATGGGGTAAAACATTGTTCCCAACTGCAACTGAGTCCCTAAAGGCTTCCCATATCCACTTCCTAAATCTGTTGCGAAGTATGTGTCAAAAGTCTGAAATTATTGTCGAGGGAATCCCATGAAAATGGAATACCTTTTACATGCATAGGTCCCCAAACTCTCCAAAAAACCATTTGGTAATCACCCACAAATAGACGAAATAATAAGAGTTTAAATTGGAAACTTACTGAAGCTCCCTTGGTTGTCCAACTGATTCCAAGAAATACCAGTACATCCTCACCTCCACTAGATGTACCACTAAGGGAAAACAAAATCCTTAGAACCTCTTCTCACTTTGTGACTGGAATCACCATCCATCCCTTGAAAAAGGATGAGGTGATTATCTGCTTCAAGGAATTCCACTAGGAATGTATCGAGTGGATATCTGGTCACCCAACATCTCACAATCGATATCTCCAAGTCATGCCTCTATAAGTCACTAAAGAAGAAATGGGGTAACAACTATCCACTGGAGGTACACTGTGTCATCCTTACCTACAAGAGATCAACTACAAAGAGTTCATCTACTCTATCACCTCACTTGACAATTGAAGATAGAAAAATATATGGTGAGCATCTTCCACTATGGCCATGCTCTGTGTGGCTCTCAAGATCACACCACCTCATCCTCTGTAGAGTCGACTATTACTCCCATATCTGAGAAAACATATTCTGAGGTCTGTCTCTATGAGATCTTCCATATAAATAGAACTCCTAGAGAATGTCTAGTAGTATCCTCCCATGTCTCGTGTGATCCCACTCTGACGCCAAGGACATAAGGTTACCATCACAGAATACTACCACAAACCGATTCAATAAAGGTTAAGGATTTGTCTTGTAAGTCTTGTGAACTCCTACCACTTGGAACTTATTATTTCTCTATTTCACTTGTTTACCATAACCAAGGATTGCTCTAATGCCTTAGTGCATCAAAAAACTCAACCACACAATCTAGAGATACTCATCACCAACACAAGGCTCAATCAACACCCTATATAACCCTAGAAAAGTCTCGTCACCTGGACCACCATCAGGGAGGGGTCTCATCCAATTGGGGCATTTACACCACAGGCTCGGGCCAATCCTCCACCACTTGAGAAAAGGGTTTGTCCCACCACGTAACCAAGGTGATCTCAAAATCTGGAATTCACAATGCATGATCAACATAGGTGTGTCATCTACTAGTACCACTTGAGCCAATTGTTTCTCCATAGAGAAAACTTGTCGTAAGTGAAACCATTCGACTAGTCGGGATCTACACAAGTAAAAAACTCAAACCACTACCTTAAGTCAAACCTATACCACCTGAGGGTCTATCTCATCGTAGAACCTTAGCAATACCCATCGATGGAACTCATGTAATATGCCAATCCTACACATACCATCATCCTATCTTACTAGATCTATCGACTTCTCAACAAGTAGATGATCATCTATTTGATCCACAAAAGGATCCATGTGTTTCTCAACAGGGGGTATCACTACATGGTGCCTGCCTGGAGAAAAACACTTCATGAGTGGGTCCCTGAATAGAAACTCCATCACTCATATGGTTATATTCCTGACACCATCCCAGAATCCTATTTCGATTCCATCATAGATACATCTTGAAGATTATCAATATGTGTCATGATCAATGAGTATATCTAAGGAGATGATTCAGAGAAGACATGGAAATAAAAACTCAATCCTATATGATGCATGTACCAATGTTTTCCAAGCAACCAATGTCTACATATACTGATTCAACAAAAAGGTTATCAAGTTCCTGGTGATAGCCAGTATCATGTTTCCCACTGCCAAAAAATGGTCATTTAACAGCACTAAAAATGACCTTTATTAGTGCTAGAGAAGTGATAACTACTAGAGCGATATTAAAATCCATATTCTTTTATCAATGCTTCTAAAATAACTAATAAAGGGTTAGGTTGTAGTGTTCTATAAAAACACACTACAACATCAGTGCAGTGTGCCGTAACGGCACACCGCAACACCAAAAACGCCACAAAATCAGAAAAATAAAGTACTAGTATAGAAATTAAATGCAATAAAATTTACAAAATAAAAACAAGAAAAAAAAACTATATTATAAACATTTCAAACATTAGTTTATATAATTACATAATTACAAATTATTATATACATTCAAAAACATCAATGTTCCTTTGTCTTTTGATCCTAACCCTCACTCATGCTATTGCCAAAAAAACCACCCCTTCCTGAGAAAAAGAATTTACTTGTATAAGAAAGAAATAATTATATTATTAAAAATATAAAGAAATAAATTAACAATAACTGTTAATTTTAAACTAAAATTTAAGTCATACCAGGAACATTGTGTATCAGATTGAGTTGTGGTTGATTCTTTCATGTCACATCATTTTTGTTCATCTTCAAGCATTATATCTATGAAAGTTAACTAAATAAGTATAAGATAAAAATTATAAGTAAATTAATTAAGTAATAGAAGATAAAATGATGATAGAATGCACTAGGATCTTTTTCTAAGTTTTAGCGACGTGATGCACGTTTTAAACTAAAATGACACATATATATTTAAAAGACACACTTGGACTCATACCAGTTATACCGTACATCGGATTAAGGTGCAGATGATTCTTACATGTCCCAAATGAATTATGTATTGTTTCTTAAAGTATCAAAATAATCTGAAATCATTTTCTCGGTTTTGAGTGCATCAATTTTCTTTTTTACTAAAATTTCATTTTAAATAGTAAACATGCACTTTGAGTCATACTGGTCACATTTCATGTCGGTTTGATGTGAGGCTGATTCCTACACATCAAAAATAAATTATAAATCAATTTACTAAATTATCAATAAAATTTGAGCATGTTTTCATATTTTTTAGTGAGTGAAACGTTTTTAACTAAATATCAATTTTAAAATGATAATGGATACTTTGAGGCATACTTGGCACATCTTATATCGCATTGAGGTGTAGATGATTATTAAAAATCAAAAATGACTTATGGGTCATTTTACTAAAGTATCAAAATAATAAAAATGTTTTTCCTCCATTTTGAGTATGTCAGTTGTCTTTTTTACTAAAATTAATGCCAATTTTAAATAAAAAGACATATTTTGAGTCATACTGGTCACATCATGTGTTGGGTTGAGGTGAATATAATTCCTAAATGTCTCAAATTACTTATGGATTTTTTTTCTTAAATTACTAAAACAATATGAATGTGTTTATTTGATTTTGTGCACGTCACATATCATTTTTACTAAAATCTCATTTTAAATAGGAAACTCACACTTTGAATCATACCAGTCACCTCATGTGTCAGTTTTATGTGAGTTGTAACGTCCCGATTTTGGGTGCCACTCAACGGGTGCCCCGACCCCGGTTCTCCACATGAACTCAAGCGCATTTCCCCAAACGCCAGAGGCTGCCGACTAGCAGTGAGGGCCAAGGTTTGATAGTGGGGAAACATTTCCCTCATTTTTCAAAGTGCAGCGCAGCGGAATAGATAAATAGTGTACAACAAGCGGAAGCAGTAAACAATATATATAACAGAAATGGATAACTGATAATAATAAGGAAACTAGTAGTCACATATATATGAAAATGCAGCATGTCACTATTCTATAAAACAACCAAAACATGTTACACTACAATACAATACAACTGAAGTACAAGTACAGAAAAGCAAAACAGAATAGCTAGCAGCATCGCGAGCCCAAGCTTGGTCCCATGATCCCCTACTTCCCAACAACAATCAAGTACCTTTATAGGGACACTTGCCCTTATCCACACATGCAGAAACGTAATATGTTTGGGCCGAAGACATGACCCAAATAGGGTGTAAGAAATAAATCCTAGTAGGCACCCACCAAAGGCCCGTTCCCAACTATGTGAAAATATGCAACAACAATGTGCAGTAGTAAAATGCAATAAACTAAGCAGTACTCAAAAGTAACTAACTTTACCAGTTATATTGAATTTTTTTTAGTATTTTAAACATTTATTTCAAGATATCACCACAGTGATTATTCTAAGTAAGACAGCCAGTATCCTCAGACACGTAAACCCTTACCCTCAGGTAAAGAGAATACAAACACAGGAATCTGGCCACAGGCATATCGAATATTGCCCACAGGTGTACGAGGTGTCACCCACAGGCACAGAATCAACTGCCCACAGGCACGGAAGAAGTTTCCCACAGGCTAAGTAGTACATTGCCCACAGGCTAATCACAACATTTCCCTCAGGCTAAACAAGTAAACAAGACATGACCAACATGTAAACAATCAATACACATGCAATTAATCTCAATGCAATTCTATAATCATTATTATAAAGGCATACCCTCGGGTATCCTGGTGAAATGGCTAAACAGAGGAATGCACCCCCAGGGTGGTCCTGGATCCAAGAAGAGATACCAAACAGTAGTTTATTATCACATTTAAATTAACTATACAATTATAGGTATTTAATTCAATAAGGCCTCAGCCATATGACACCCCATTCATGGGCGCGTATCACAACGGTACACAAAACTCACATCAGTTGTAAATTAAACACCAAGCCACCTACCTTAAACGCCCCTGAACGGTATACACGAACGACGATTCCAGAAACGTCTAAGAATGACATAGATCTGGGATAAGAAAATTCCCGTTCAATCATAAATAACTTCCCCTCGGGAAATAATTGGTAAGAACTACTCAAGGAGAGGAGAGGTATTACCTGTATGTTTCTAGGGAGATTGAAGGTGTAGAAAACGGATTCCCGATACTCGATCTGGAGCTCCTCGAAGATCCGTCCATCCCTCCTGAGCCTCCCTCCAGTTCTAAGCTTCCTCTTTGAACAGAGGAGGCTACTTCCCATTTTAAGCGAAAAAACCAAAATACACGGAGTGTACTCTCAAGTACACGGCGTGTACTTTCCATTTTTTTAACTGTTCCACTAGAAGCTTCTCCCCAGTGTGGCACTGTTCATTTGTCGACATGAGTACACGATGTGTATGCCTCTATACACGGTGTGTACTGTCACCCAGCCGGCCACCACCTTACTATTCTCCTGTCGAATGACTACACGATGTGTAAATATCTACTACACGGCATGTAGTCAGTTTTTACACCCTTCTTTGCTGACATGGCTACACACCATGTGTACTCATTCCACACAGCCAAAAGTACACGGCATGTGGAAAAGTACACAACGTGTACTTCCAAAATTTTGGTATTTTTCCCATTTTCCTTATTTTTTTCAAAAACACTTAAGGAAAGGAGAAAAGAAGAAACTCGTACCTCAAGAATAAGAACCGGGTTCTTACAAACTTCCCCCCTTAAAGAAATTCGTCCCCAAATTTCCCTTCCAAGGGTGGTGAAGATATAGTCGTGAACAACTCCTTCCACTAAGCACGTATGTCGGTCTCCTGCTCCCAGGTTTCGTCTTGCACTCGGCCATGCTGCCATAGCACCCGTACGAGAGGAACTGACCGGCCTCGGGGAACCTTCGTGCTCCTATCGACGATACGAATCAGATGCTCCTCAAAGGAAGCATCTATTTCAAGCTCAACCTCCTCAGGCTGAAATACATGAGACATGCCTGAATGATAGCAACGCAACCGAGATACATGGAAGACGTCGTCAATGGCTCAGTACCTCTGTGGTAACTGCAACCGGTAGGCAACCAGCCTGACTCTATCCAGAATATCAAATGGCAACACATACCTCAGTGAAAGTTTACCCTATCTCCTAATCTGCCTGTGTCCCAACCTTGGTGAAACACGCAAGAAAACCTTATCCCCAACCATGAACTCCAATGGTCGTTTGCGGCGATCAGCATAAGATTTCTGACGAGACTGTGCGGTAGCCATCCACTTTTGAATCAACTGGACCTGCTCAGAAGTCTCCTACACGAGACATGGTCCCAGTGAAGCTGTCTCACCTGCCTCTAACCAGCACAAGGGTGATCAGCATGGCCTACCATATAAATCCTCGTAAGGTGTCATCTCAATAGTTTCATGAAAACTATTATTATTGGTAAACTCGACTAGGGGTATATGATTCTCCCAAGATCCCCCAAAGTCTAGGATGCATGCACTCAGTATGTCCTCAAGCACCTGTATTATACTATCTGACTGACCATCGGTCTGAGGGTGGTAAGTTGTGCTCAGAAGCACCTGTGTACCTAGTGCCCTCTGAAAACTCTTCCAGAAACAAAACGTAAAATAGGCATACCTATCTAAAACAATAGAAATGGGGACCCCATGAAGATGTACGACCTCTCGGATATAAAACTCCTAGAGCTCGTCAACTCCGAAGGTCTCCCTAATCGAAAAAAAAGTGAGCTACCTTTGTGAGTCTGACCACGACAACCCACACAGCATCATTGCCTCGAGGTGACCCTGGCAACCCAGTCACAAAGTCCATCATGACATCATCCCATTTCCATGCCGGAATGGGTAATTGCTGCAAAATCCCGGTTGGCCTCTGATGCTCCGCCTTCACCTGCTAACAGGTGGAACACCTTGTAACAAAACCAGCTACATCCCTCTTCATTCCCGGCCACCAGTACCGACGTCTCAAGTCTCGGTACATCTTGGTAACCCCGAAATGAACTTCCCAAGCTGAAGCATAAAACTCCCGCATTATCTCCTCGCATATATCCCCTGGAACCCACACTCATCCATGGAAACACAATATATCATCATCTTCTATCATCCAACCAGGAGAAGGGTCCTCACTGGTCACCGACTCCCGTAGAACTAGGCCTTCTGAATTAGATAGTTGTCTCATCTTCACTCTATCCATGAGGATAGAAGTCACAGCTAAAGAAGAAAGATATGTTTTCTCTTAACTGTCGTGCACCTCCAAATTCATCTCAGAGAACAAATCCATAAGCTTCCATTCACCACTGGCCTCCTGCACAGCCTGTATCTGAGTCTTCCTGCTCAGTGCATCAGCTACTGCATTACCTTTACCAGGTGTATAGGCATGCTCAAAATTGAAGTACTGAAGGTATTCAATCCAACTTCATTGTCTCAAGTTCAAGTCATGCTGGGTAAAGATGTACTTGAGACTTTTGTGGCCTGTGAACACCACAATTGTTCTCCTAAGAGATAATGTCTCCAACAGCGCAATGCATGAACAACTGCAGCCAACTCGAGATCATGTGTCAGGTAATTCCTCTCATGTGGCTTCAACTACCGAGACTCGTACGCAACTACTCGATCTACCTACATCAACACAACTCCTAGCCCAATACATGATTCATCACAGTAAACTTTATAGCTCTTTACCTGCTCTGGGAGTATCAGGATCGGTGCTGATGTCAACTTTCCCTTCAGCTCCTGGAAGGATGTCTCGCAAGCTTCTGACCAAATGAACTTCACACCCTTCTTAGTCAAACCCATCAACGGCGCTGCTAAGTGGGAGAAGTCCTGTATGAAGCGTCTGTAGTAACCAGCCAGCCCTAAGAAACTCTGAATTTCAAACACGTTCTTAGGATGATCCCAGGAAACTTCTGCTCTCACCTTCTCTGGGTCTACTGCAACTCCTGCTTCTGAGATGATATGACCTTGGAAGTGTCTCTGGTCCATCCCAAAGTGTCACTTTGAGAGCTTAGCATATAGTCGATGCTCTCTCAGTGTACTCAATACGATCTCAAGATGGGTGGCATGGTTGTGTCGAGTGTGAGAGTACACCAAGATGTCGTCCACAAATACTACCACAAAATAATCTAGATAAGGATGGAACACACGATTCATCAGATCCATGAAAATTTCTGGTGCGTTCGTGAGTCCGAACAGCATAACCGTATACTCGTATAGACCATACCTGCTCCTGAAAGCTATGAGAGGTATATCAGATGGTCTAAAATGAAGCTGATGATATCCTGATCTCAATTCAATCTTTGAGGACACTCGTGTTCCACTAAGTTGATCAAAAAGATCATCAATCCTTGGAAAGGGATATCAGTTTTTAACCGTCAACTAGTTCAACTTCTGATAATCTACACAGAGTCTGAGGGTATCATCTGCCTTCTTCACAAAGAGGACCGGCGAACCCCAAGGAGAAGTACTGGGTTGGATAAAACACTTTGTCTGTAACTCCTCTAACTGTCTCTTGAGCTCTGAAAACTATGGTGTAGCCATCCTATAAGGAGGAATAGATAATGGTGTTACTCCTGGCACAAGCCAAATAGAGAAATCCACCTCACGCTCTGGAGGAAGACCTGAAAAGTCGTCCAAAAAGACATCCCTGAAACGATCAATCACTGGAGGGAAATCCTTCTGACAAGTCCCCTGGTCGTCCAGATATAAGCTCGTAATCTGGGCTGTGATACCACCTCGCCCATGATGCTCTGGTCCAGTTCGACTCGCATGAACATCCCACTCACCCTTGTATAGAAACTCTCCACCCTCTGGTGACGTGAAACTCACCCTACGATGATAGCAATCCACAAAGGCTCGAAAGGGAACCAAACAGTCCATCCCAAGAATGACATCATAGCTCATCATCTCTAAGACATAGAGGTCCCAAAGTAAGTGACACCCACCAACCTCAAGGGGGCACCCCTTACACTGACGCACACTAGTCGTTCTAGTTCCCAATGGAGTGTCTAATGACATAACATCAGAGGAAGTAGAAACACCGAGTCCAAGGCTCTCCACAATGGGTACAGATATAAAGCTATGTGTAGAGCCCATATCAAAAAGTACTAAAGATAAAATAGAATCTACTATAATAGTACCTCTGACAGTAGAAGTTCTGGGATCCTACTCCTATTGGGTCTGTTTTACTGTATATGTATGCCCAGTGTCGCGGCCCTACGACACAGCCTGGATACCCTGAGCTGTCCCGCCCTACTGCCTCTGATATCCTGGTGTCTGGCTACCATGACCATGTCCACCATCCCTGCATGCACACCCTGACGAATTCCAGTTCCCCGACTGGTAAGAAGCTGTTGGTCCTTCCCCCGCATGCGGAGTCTGCACAGAACCCCTCTCACTAGCCACTAGTGGAAATTCCCTGCAAAAGCACTGCAGATGACCCATCCTTCCGAAAGCCCGACATTCCACTGGGTCACGTGGACACTGAGGTTGCTTGTGCCCCTCCTTACCACACTAGTAGCACATGACCTGGCCACCTGAAACATTCTTCTGGATGGTACTTCCACCCTGATAGAAGTTCATGTCTCTTCCTCTTACTAGTAGAAATAGTACCAGAAACTGGTGCTGAACCGCCCTGGCCCACACCACTAGCTTCTTGCAGGTTCTTATTTGTAATCAGCACCTGGTTCACAATATCATGTACTGAAGGCAACTTGAAAACATTCACCAGTGATCGGATGTCATATCGAAGACCATACTCAAAGCGTTTGGCTCTCAACGTCTCATCACCCAATAGAACGGATACAAAACGCTGAAGCTCGGTGAAACGAGTAGAATAATCCATCACCGACATAGAGCCCTACTGCAGATTCATGAACTATTGAGCTCAATCTTCCCTTAGCATATCTAGGAAGAAGAAGTCATAGAAGGCTATCTGGAAATCTTCCCACGCCATGTCATTGTGATGCTCTGACTGGGTGGTAACATTACACCACCTCTTGGCGGAATCACGCAGCATATAAGTCATGATCTTGACCCTCCACCCTGGAGGCATCTTTAGGTGCTCGAAAATAGTCTGCATAGACCCTAGCCAAGACTCTGCAGCCTGTGGTCTGCCATACCCTAAAAACCTAGGCGGATGCTACTCCTAGAAGATACGAGTCAGCTCGGCCCTAGATGTGGCAGCTGGCGGTGCTCCCTGAAATGTCTGCATGAACCGCATAAAGCCTTCACAGAATTGTGCCTCTACGCCTGTGTCTGGTATTACGGTTAGCACCGCATCTTGCTCTGCTGGAGGATCAACTGGTAGCCCATGGCCCACCATCTCCGGAGTATACTCGTTGTCACTCTCCTAGAGAACAATGTGTGAACGTCTCGGTGGCATGACACTACAAGGTCAAACGCACACCTTAGATCAAGATTGTCACAGTCTGAAAACGAAGGAACCAAAAGGGGAACAGGAGGAAGAAGGCATTTAAGATTGCACAACAAGACTACACGACGTGTATACTGACTACACGGCATGTACCTGACTTTTCTTCCCTTGCTTGGGTCCTTCTTCTCATTCAATTCACATGGCTCCCGTTAAACAAAACTACATGGCATGTATATAATCTACATGGCGTGTATGGTGTAATTTTCCAACTGCTCGTGTCGTTTGTGACAGGGCCGACTACTCGGCTTGATACTACACGGTATGTTACACTCGCACATAGCGTGTACACTACCCCGCTTCCCAGCCACATGGTCAGGTTCACACGGTCTGTCACTGGTCAAGACTACACGGCGTGTCCCACAGGTACATGGTGTGTACGAGACGAGCTTCGCCGACCCATGTTGTTAGTTACACAGCCGGATACACGGTTCCAACTACATGACGTGTTCAATATACACACGTCGTGTACATGAAAGGATTTCACTGACTCGTTTTTTTAGTTACATGGCCGGATCTCAGATCAGACTACATGGCGTGTTCCACAATGGACACGACATGTATATATTAAGGTCTCCCCCATCCATGTTGTTAGTGACACGGGTGGACTCTGGGTCAACACTACATGGCATGTAATTCTGGTACACGGTGTGTTTTCCCCAAGCATTTACCTTCCCTGTGTCCCCGCCCACACGGTCTATGATACGGGAAGAGACTACATGGCATGTACTTAGGGTACACGGCGTGTACTCAAAAGTTTTCTTTGCTTCCCAAACAGAAGAACCTACACGGTGTGTTTAAGGTACTACACGACGTGTATACTGGGTTTCTGGACAGTATTCCTTAGAAACTTCTCCGGAACCCAGGAAATACTGAAAAACAACACCTAAGTTCCAAATTCCGATCCGTGAGGGCCCATACTCCCCGCGAATCAAGTTTTGGAATCTTATACGTGTTATAACTGGATTAACTGTCAATGATCCACAAATATTCGGTCAATGAGGGCCCATACTCCCCAAAAACCAAAGTTTGGCATCCATCCTATAAACAGGCTCACACAATAATACCCTATCAACCAGTAGGTATCTATCAAAGCATTTATCACATCATCATGCTTTTACTATCACAACACTTATCACAACAACATGCAATTTCTAATGCACCTACGTGGCATGGAACTATGCATGGCATGTGATTTCTAGCATGTGCCTAAATGATGCATGAAATGGCATACCCTCATATTATCAGGTTGCAACTAAATAGAACCCGTGAATAAAATATAAACATCACAATACAAGTGTGTCACCCTTCCGTGAAAATCGATTCAACTCTAAAATTGTAAAATCAGAAAAATTGCAACACAAGGTAAATTGGTTTTTCCATGTACACGGGTTAGCTATGCCCGAGCATAGCTTATTACCAACTACCATTCTTGTCCTATCCCTGACTAAGGATTCAAATAGTGAGTTAAAGAAAAGAACCCCTATGATACCACTTTGTAACGTCTCGGTTCCAGGTGCCACTCAACAGGTGCCCCGAACCCGGTTTGCCACGTGACCTCAACCACATTTCCCCAAATGCCAGAGGCTGCCGACTAGCAGCGAGGGCTCAGGTTTGATAGTGGGGAAACTATTCCCTCATTTGTCAAAGTGTAGTGTAGCGGCATAGATATATAGCGTACAATAAGTGGAAGTGGTAAAATATATATATAACAGAATTGGATAATTGATAATAACAAGGAAACAAGCAGTCATATATATATATATGAAAATGTAGCATGTCACTATTCTATAAAACAGCCAAAACATGTTACACTGAAATATAATACAACTGAAGTACAAGTACAGAAAAGAAAAATAGAACAGCCAACGGCATCACGAGCCCAATCTTGGTCCCATGCTCCCCTACTTCCCAGCAACAATCAAGTACCTGTATAAGGATCCTTTCCCTTATCCACACCTGTAGAAACGTAATCTGTTTGGGTCAAAGACATGACCCAAACAGGGTGTGAGAAATAAATCCCAGTAGGCACCCACCAAAGGCCCGTGCCCAACTGTTTGAAAAGATGAAACAATAGTGTGCAGTAGTAAAATGAATTAACTAAGTAGACCTCAAAAGTAACTAACTTTACCAGTTATATTACCATTTTATTAGTCTTTTAAACATTCAATTTAAGATATCACCACAGTGATTATTCTAAGTAAAATAGCCAGTTTCCTCAGACATGTAAACCATTACCCTCAGGTAAAGAGAATCCAAACACAGGAATCTACCCACAGGAATATCGAATATTGCCCACAGGCGTACGAGGTGTTGCCCACAGGCACAGAATCAACTGCCCACAGGCACGGAAGAAGTTGCTCGTAGGCTAAGTAGTACATTGCCCACAGGCTAATCACAACACTACCCTCAGGATAAACAAGTAACTAGGCCATACCCAACATGTAAACAAACAATACACATGCAATTCCTCTCAAGGAAATTCTATAATCATTATTATAAAGGCATACCCTCAGGTATCCTGGCCAAATGGCTAAATAGAGGAATGCACCCCGGGGGTGGTCCTGGATCTAAGAAGTGATCCCCAAACAGCAGTTTATTATCACATTTAAATTGCCTATACAATTATAGGTATTTAATTCAACAAGGCCTCAGCCATACGACACCCCATTCATGGGCGCATATCACAATGGTACACAAAACGCACATCAATTGGAAATTAAACACCAAGCCCCCTACCTTAAACGCCCCTGAATGGTATACGCGAACGACAATTCCAGAAACGTCCAAGAACAACGTAGATCTGGGATAAGAAAATTCCCGTTCAATCGTAAATAACTTCCCCTCGGGAAAGAATTGGTAAGAACTACTCAAGGAGAGGAGAGGGCTTACCCGTACGGTTCCAGGGAGATTAACGGTGCAGAAAATGGATTCCGGGTACTCGATCCGGAGCTCCTCAAAGATCTGGTCATCCCTCTCAAGCGTCCCTCCGGTTATAAGCTTCTTATGTGAACATAGGAGGCTACTGCCCATTTTAATTGAAAAAAACAAAATACACGGCATGTACTCTCAAGTACACGGCATGTACTTTCCATTTTTTTTAACTGTTCTGCTGGTGGCTTCTCACCAGCATGGCACTATTCATCGGTCAACATGAGTACACAGCCTGTATGCCTCTATACATGGCGTGTACTGTCACCCAACTGGCCATCGCCTTACTATTCACCTTCTGACTGACTACACGACGTGTAAATATCTACTACACGACGTGTAGTCGGTTTTTACACCCTTCGTCACCGACATGGATACACACCATGTGTACTCATTCCACACGTCCAAAAGTACATGGTGTGTGGAAAAGTATACGGCGTGTACTTCCAAAATATTGGGATTTTTCCCATTTTCCTTATTTTTTTCAAAAACACTTAAGGAGAAAATAAGAAACTCGTACCTCAAGAATAAAGACCAGGTTCTTACATGAGTCTTATTCCAAAATTCCAAAAATTAATTATGAATCATTTTACTAAATCATAAAGACAATTTAAGCATGTTTTCTTAGTTTTCAGTGAGTGACACTTTTTAAACTAAAATATCGATTTTGAATTGATAACAGGAACTTTGATTCATATTGGGAATATAATGTATTGGATTGAGGTGTGGATAATTACTACAGATATTAAAATAACTTATAGATAATTTTTCTAAAGTATCAAAATAGTATGAATGTGTTTTCTCGGTTTTGAGTATGCAAGTTGTCCTTTTTACTAAATTTAATGTCAACATTAAATAAAAAGATGCACTTGGAGTCATACAAGTCACATTGTGCATCGAATTGAGGTGTTGATGATTCCTAAATATCTCAAATGACTTATAGATAATTTTCCTAAATTATCAAAACAATTTGAATGTGTTTTATCAATTTTGAGTATGTCACTTTTCTTTTTTACTAAAATGAAATTTTAAACTTGAAATACACACTTTATGTCATACTGGTCATATTGTGTTCCAGTTTGACATGATACTGATTTTTATACATCAAAAATAACTTATGAATTATTTTCCAAAATTATCAAGATAATTAGAGTGTTCTTTTTTTTATTTTTAATGAGTTACACTTTTTAAACAAAAATATTAATTTTAAACTGGTAATTGACACATTGAGTCATACCGGGAACATTTGTATTGTATTGAGGTGTGGATAATTCTTACACATTGAAAATTAGTTATGGATACTTTTTCCAAATTATAAAAACCATATGAATGTATTTTTTTTTTAGTTTTGAGTATGTGAGTTGTTATTTTTGCTAAAAAAATGTCAACTTTAACTAAAAATATGCACTTTGAGTCATACCAGACACATCATGCATCAAATTGAGGTGATTATGATTCTAACACATCAAAAATGACTTATGGATAATTTTCCTAAAGTATAAAAACAATCTGAATGATTTTTCTTTGTTTTGAGTATAGGATTTGTCTTTTTTACTAAAATGTCATTTTAAATTGGAAACACACACCTTGAGTCATACCGGACACATCGTGTGTTGCTTTGACATGATACTAATTCTTACATGTTAAAATTGTATTATTAATCATTTTTGTAAATTATCAATACATCTTGAGTGTGTTTTATTGGTTTTCAGTATGTGAACCTTTAAAGTAAAATGTCAATTTTAAACAGATAACGGACACTTTAAGTCATGTGAGAAATATTCTGTATCATATTCAGGTGATTTAATTCCTACACGTCAAAAATAAATTATGGATTGTTTTCCTAAAGTATAAAATCAATCTGAATGTGTTTTCTCAGTTTCTAGTATGTCGGTTTTCTTTTTTACTAAAATTAATATCAAATTTAAATAAAAAATGCACTTAGATTCATATCAGTCACACCGTACATCATATTGAGGTGTGGTTAATTCCTACACAAAACAAATTACTTATGTATTTTTTTATAAAGTATAAAAACAATACAAATTTATTTTCTCAGTTTTGAGTATGTCACATATCTTTTTTACTAAAATTTCATTTTAAACTGGAAACATGCATTTTGAGTTATATTGGTCACATAATGTATCAGATTAACATGAGACTGATTCCTACACATCAAAAATGACTTATGAATGATTTTACTAAATTATCAAGACAATATTAGGGAATTTTCTCAGTTTTCTATGAGTGGCACTTTTTGAATTAAAATGTTATTTTTAAACTAATAACGGACACTTTGAGTCATATCAGGCACATCGTGTATCAGATTGAGGTGTAACCAATTATTACACATCAAAAATGACTTATGGATCATTTTCTTAAATTATAAAAACAATCAAGATGTTTTTTCTCAATTTTGAGTATGTAAGTTGTCTTTTTTACTAAAATTGGTGTTAATTTTAAATAAAAATAAGCATTTGGATTCATACCAGTTACACTGTGTGTCAGATTGAGGTGTAGATAATTCATACACATAAAAAAGTCTCTAAAACAACCATGTTCTTTATTACATACTTAAACGTGATTTATTACATAAAACCTTCACTTGATACAACATAGAATATTGAGAGGTCTAGTGTATTTAGGGATTAGTAACATTACTTAACAACTTAAATTATAGAATGAAACATCTTATTGAAAACTTTCTTTACATGACCACTATATTCCCTCATACTTAGCATTGCATAGGATAACTTGAGGACATTAATAAGAAAAGGGTGATCTATAAATCCCAGTAAGGGAATAAACATGGAATAACATGAGGAATATAGTAAATGTTAGAAAATAGGCATATTAATGAAGCACATGAGAAACATGAACCTAAAGTCATGACAAATAATGATAATCATAACATAAAAATGTGGCAACAACACTTAACATGGAATTAGCATGAGCCAAGGCTCATTGCACATGGAGCATGAGTATACCCTAATTGCACATGAAGCACGAGTAAAACCTCGTTGCAATGGAATTATAATGATTCAACACCCATTGTACATGAAATATCATAATACTATACTTTATCCAATGTATTGGAGCGCTATTAGGGTGCACCCTTCTTAAACATTTCATTTCATGTAAAAGTGTGTCACATGGATCATAAAACATGGATTCATTAAACATCATCATTTATTCCATGATAAAGGAGTGTGGAATTAATACATGAAACTATTTAAACAATAAGTAAATGTGCATAAATGTGAATACCCTTGATATAGAAGTGGGCATGGTATTCACTACACAATGACTTTGGCTTGGAAAATCGCGGTGCAATTTTGGCAGCGTAACGGTGTGACATAAGAACTCATAAAAATGGTTGATGAGAGAGAAAGGGGTGTATTATAATATATAAATAAAATGTACATTAAAGGGGCATATAGATAAATTTCCCAACAATTGTAATGGAATTTAGATTTATGATACAAAATAATTACTTGAATGTAAAGGTGGAGAGAGAAATTCCTTATTGAATTTCGGCCTGGTAACGGGTATACATGGAAGGCATAAATGAGAGATAAAGGGGATATCTCATTATTCAAACATGAATAGAGAAGTGTGGGGGAGGTTATAAATCATACCCCAACATTTATAATTTAAAATAAAAGGGAATAACAATATAAGGAAACTTGGACATAAATAAGGAAAGTGATAATCCCTTACTTGGAAGTGTGATCCCAAAAGCTTGAAAGAGGCTTGAGAGAGGCTTCTTGGGAGCTTGGGGAACTTTGAGAGGATTATAGAGATAGTAAAGGGTTTGGTCTAACTTAAAATTCTCTTAGTAAAGAGTAAGTGGGAGCTTTGGTGGTTTTATATAGGAAAGGAGAAGGAATTCTTTATTATTTAGGTTTGAGACACCTCACATTAAACTAATCAAAACCAGAAACCAGCCCATGGTTTTTGCCCAAGGTTTCTACCAAAGGGGAGTGGAAAAAAATATTTTATAATTCCAATGACCTAACTTCTTAAAATAATAGGGTTTCTTATGTCGAGGTGAGTCACACTCTCAAGGAAAACAATTTAAAAAGACAAAATGTATTATAAGTCTTGAAGGGTCCACTAAAGCTTTGTAAAATAAATACAAAAAACACAAAATCACATTATTTAAATTTTAAAAATAATATTGACCGAACATAATGTTTATAGTAATTTATTACATCACTATTAGGTCATTATGATGTCATAAAACATATTATATATTTAAACGGTATTTAATTTTTACCCAAAAATTCGACTATCTCAAAAAAATTTAAAAAATTAACCATTGGATAATTTCAACATCCTAATTCCAAAAATAATATTCATTTTATCTAAATAATTTTCTAAATATGTGAAGTTTTACTTTTAAAATAAAAACCGGGATTTATCAAAAATTCATGGGTTTTGACAAAAACAGCTTTTAAACCTTAATAAAAATTACAATTACATTAATAAAATTATATGATCATTTGTATTTAATAAAAATTAATTTAATAATAATAATAATATTTTATTTAAATATTATTTATTTCAAAAATCTATTAAATCATCAAAATATATTTCTTAGTTGAATATTAACTAAAAATACTATTTGTGATTTAGAAACTATTTACAAGGTAACAATAATAAAAAGAATGTATATCTCTATAAAAGAATAATGTACATAATCTTAGTACTAGGGTATTGTTACATAACCCCTTAAAACACCTACATAAGTCCTTAGGGTAAGGTGTGCGGAGGTGACAGACTCTTAGGGTGGCTCGGATAACGTTGCTCGAGTGGTAATCTCTAACAACTTCCACTTCTCTCATAGGCAGTTCTGCTCGAACTTAACGTATTCAAGATAGGATTGGAATTGGACAAGAGTGAAGCCCAATGACACCACCTCCTTTTTGAGCTCTGATAAATGGGCTTCATATGGGGAAAGTCTACTGGATGAGGCCATCGCTTCCTTTTTCTGAGTAAATTGGATTTGTTGAAGCCCTATATTTATTTTAATCATGTGATCACTGTTCAACGGCTATATTAGAAATGGTAACAATTCTTAATGGTGTTTTAAAATCCAAAAACATAAAACCAAATAAGTTCATACGTCTTACATAACCATAATAATACATCTAAATAGACCAAATGGAATTTTCATTAATGAATATTTGGGTCGTTACAGTCTCAAAACAATTTCAAATGCCAATGTTACCATTATTTTCGTTGTCTTTCTTTGTCGAACTACCAACACTGCATATTGAGTTGATGTTTCTAGCCAAAAAAACCTTATTCGGCTAAGAACATCTATTAAATATGCAGTGTTGTAGTTTTACAAAAAAAGCCAATGGAAATCCTAGTATCATTGAAATAAATAAACATGTTTTCTATTTTTTGGATTATTTCAGATAGTTGAAATAAAAATATGACTTCCAAAAAAATTATGAAAAAAACTAAATAAGTATTAAATAAAAATGATAAGGAAATTAACTTACAAATAGTAGACAAAATTATAAAAATATTAATTAAATAATTAGTATGAATTCTTCTTTTCAAGATGGTTGTATACATTCTTGACTCATTTACTTGTTTCCATTATCTTAGTTGCAGTCACGAAGTCCAATTTCTCATGATCATAAGAAGATTCGAACAAACTACCCCAACTAGAAAAAAATAATAAACCTACATAAGAAAAAAAATATTATGTGAGTAATGATAAAAATAAATAAATTTAAAATAAATATGAAACAATACATTAATTCTGTGGATAATGATTTTACTGTACAAACATCAATATTACCTATGTGATTAAGAAGAGGAGTTTTATTGCTCTTCCAACAAAGGTAGTAGAGGGAAATTTAAGGAAATTGATAAATGAAAACATTGTAGGGGTGAAAAGTTTTTGTAGGGAGAAGAAGTCTGTGAGAGTTTTGTTATAGAAAGGCATGAAATATGGATAGAAATCTTCTATAATAAACTAACAGTGAAAATATGACTGCCAAAAAGATATATGAAAAAACTAAATAAGTATAAGATAAAAATTATAAGGAAATTAACTTACAAATAGTAGATAAAATGATGAAAAAATTAATTAAACAAGAAGTAGGAATTCACCTTTTGAAGGAGAAGGAGTCTTTGGAATTTTTTGTGTAGAAAGACATGAAAGATAGAAAGAATTATTTTAAAATAAAAAAAACTATGAAAATATGACTTCCCAAAAGATGGATATAAATCTTCAAAAATAAACTAACTATGAAAATATGACTTCCAAAAAGATCTATGAAAAAACTAAATAACTATTAGATAAAATTGATAATAAAATTAGCTTACAAATAGTTGATAAAAGATGAAAAAAATTAATTAAATAAGTAGTAGGAAATCTCTTTTTGAGGGAGAAGAATTTTATGGAAGTTTTGGTGCAGAAAGTAATGAAATATGGACAGAAATATTCTAAAATCAAATGAAAATATGACTTCCCAAAAGATCTGTTAAAAAACTAAATAAGTATTGGATAAAAATGATAAGTAAATTAACTTATAAATAGTAGATAAAATTATGATAAAATTAATTAAATAAGCAGTAGGAATTCACCTTTTGAGGGAGAAAATTCTATGGAATTTTTTTTTTGAAAGGAATGAATGATGGACAGAAATATTATAAAATAAATGAAATATGTAAGGAATAATGAAAATTAAATCAACATTTCATTATATAATTTTTCTATAAAATAGAGAAAGTATATCATAAAATTACCTTTACATCTTCCCAAAGGGTTTTCTTTGTTATATTTTGTTCTTCCATAGGATTGGTAACAACATCATGTGAAAAATACATTGTCTATATGAGTAGTAAACCATTTAATTTTGGTTATGTTAATGAAGTAGAGAACAGATAATATTATCAGAAAAAAACATAGTATATTAAAAAGTATTATTAATTTTTCATTGAACTCTCTGTATTTTTTAAAATGTTTTAGGGATTTGGATCCTCTATTGAGAATCCAAATCCCCTCTTTGTGGTCCCCTCTAATTTACAATACATTGTCTACATTGGGACTAACATGAACTGATTTTGATCTATCAATTAAAGGGTCATCCTTGATTGAATAATTTTTAATGGGGTATATCCATCTATAATGGATAGGACCACATGGTTAAACCTCTCTAACAAAGTGAACCATCGGGTAGACCATTATATCAAAGAATAATGGTGAGAAGAACATATCTAATTCACATAATATGACTATAACCTTCTTATTCATGATTCGAAACATCATCAGGTCTACAAATTTACTATATATGGCTTTGAAAAAAGAAGAAAAGTCTAGTTAATGTATACAATAAATTTTTAGGAAGAATGAAATGGAAAGAAACAAGTATAAAATCTTACATCAAAACATGATAGTATTTTTGTTTAGTCCCTATAACTTCAAATTAGTCATTAACATGACATTATTGATATTTAATTAATACCACTTTTGAATTTTTATACTATTCAGAAAATTAAAATTTTGTAATTTTTCTTATCTGGATAGAGTGTAAGCTACTAGAGAAACAAAATTCTTCCCTTTACCCTTCACTAGTTCCAACGCTTCCCTTATACTCGTATCAATCATGTCCAACCTAGCTTTGATTCCATATTTCATTTTTTTAGGAACATTTAGTAACGTTCCAATAACATTATCAAATAATTTTTTTATACTTGCATGACATCAAGAAAATTTTTGACGTATAAACAATTCAAATGCAATAATTCAAAGAAAATTGATCACTACATCCAACCAGATTTGGTAAGGTTTTTTTTAAATGGTTTATTGAAAATAGTTTCAATACCTTTTACTTTTTCGAAAAATTGATCACCCGTTAGTGGATACGGTGTTGTACCTTGTTCGATATTACCATTGAATGTTGTCATACAGGATCAGTATTTATGTCATTGAGATAAAAATTTCTGATTTCCTAAAAACACAACCTTTGAGTAATGTTTCAACTGAACTGAGTGTGTGCATTCTTCACAAATGGGACACCCCAACATTCCTTTAATGTTATAACCTGATAAATTTCCATAATTAGTAAAGTAATTTATCATCCCATACAACATGTACCTCAATGTAAATTCTTCACTTCTATGAGTATCATAAATTGAAACACTTGTATCCCACATCAATTTCAGATCTTTTATCAATGGATCCAAATAGACATCAATATCATTATAACGTTTCTTTGATCCAGATATAAGTAGATACAACATAATGTTTTTGTTCTTTGACCATAATCATGGAGGGAAGTTATAATTTACCAACATGATGGGCCATGTACTATAAGTACTACTTTGTACACCAAAAGGATTTATTCCATCTATAGATAATGTAAGACGAAAGTTTCTTAGCTCATTTCCAAATTTAGGATACTCATAATCAATTTTCTTCTACTAAGGAGAATCTATTAGATAATGTAGGTTCCCATATTTAATTCTTGTATCTGCATGCCATGTCAATTGTCTTAATGATTCCTAACATCCATATAGTATTTTAAAACATGGAATGATAGGAAATTTCAATAAAAATTTCAAATGACTTGATTCATTTTTCTTATATAAATTCACACCACACTTAGGGAATTTTATGAGTGATTCATAGTCCTTGTGAAACTATATTCAATCATTTGGAAAAGAATGTATTTTTTTAGAGACTATTCCCATTGAAAATAGCATTCTTTTAGCATCGTATTTTCAACATGGTAGTTCATTTTCTTTTGGTATCATATCATTAAATATACTAAGTAGTTTTTTAAACCTAGTGTCACTCCATTTGCTGCCAGCTTTCAAATTATATAAATTCAATACAGCTATCAATGTTGTGTATTTAGTATAACCGGTATACAATAGTCTCCTAGAACGACTATTTAACTTATCTAACAATTTTGTACAATCCAAAAGGTCATCTTCAGTTTCCATTTTCATTTCTTCCATGATATATCCATCATCATTTACACGGTTATTCATATCAAATGATCCATAAACTGCAGTTTCATCCCAATCAGTGTGCATGTTCCCCTTGTTTATTCAAATAATTATAGCTATAATCTATTCCATAACAAATAAAATATTCTTCCAACTCTTTTGGGCTAATTTTTCTTGAATAACAATAATGTAAATGTGGATAAATGATTTGAGAAGAGTTGTATGCATGATATATTATAAACTTTATAAACTCTTTAACTCCATATTTATAATATTTTGTCAAATTATTGGCATGCATCCATTTTTTATTCATATTCATCCTATTGGGTTTGTAAAATATTCATTTTGTATAATAAATAAATAAATACACATAATATATTCATTATCAAAGGTGGAAGTTATAGATAATTCTAATAAGGGAAACCCAACATTTTATTGTTTAAAATAATTTTAGTATGATTTAAAGAAAATAGGTAATTGAATTTTAGAAAATAATTACTACACTATGGTAGGTGTTATCCTCTAAATTCATTCAAATGTGAAAGTTATAGACAAATTTCTTTCTCATCAGCTCATATCACAAACATTTATCATTGCATTTTGTTATTTGACAATCATACTCCATATCTTGTGGACATGAACCTATGTTGATTGAAATACTCTAAAAATTATCCATCCATGTGATGACTACTACTCAGATTAGTACAAGAAATATAAAAGAGATGGGGAATGAGCCACAAGTAACAAATTTTAATAATAACTATTCAGGAGACGAAGCTGATGAGGATGATAGTTGTACTCCATTGTGTTCTCTAAAAGGGTTAATGCCTCTTGTTTGTGAGAATTACATCATTAGAACTATTTATTAACTTTTGTCCTTTTTAAGGTGAGATTTTGGGGCATACACATTCTTGTCTATTATTCAAGGGGTCTCAGTAGGGACATGTTATGATATATGAATCCTTTGGGCATCTATGAATTATATATTTATAGGGGAAATCTCACTTTTAATACTTTAAATAAACTAACTAATACTATTACTAACTCTATTAAAAGGAGTCATAAATTCTTTATTAAATCCCCTAAACAAATGAAAATATGATATAGGCAATTAAGGAGTAATAAAATACCAAAATATGATAAACAAGAATAATAAGCTCTTATTCCATCAACTAGAAGATATAAAAATGTATTGATAAAAATTTTTAATAAATTAAGAGTTATTTCATATACATAGATGGTAATCAGAGATTCCTAGGGGTGGAACCAACACATGTAGACCTAAAATGATGAATACCTAAAAATAATTTATAATAATTATTCCACCATATATAGAATTCGATAACCTCCATTTTATTTTTTGGAACAAGTGATGTAACAACCTAAGGAATTATTACATTTAATAATAATAGTAAATCAAATATTTGAAAACATCTCAAAATTATAATTTCAATTAAAAATCAATAAGGAATATAAAATATAATTTTATGAAAAAATTAAACCTAATAATGATAAAGGTTTTAAACATATCAAAATTATTAGTTGATAAATTTATTCAATAATTATGCCTATATAGGTTGAAAATAATAATTATTTTCAAGAAAATTAAGAGAAATATTTATAATAAAATTTCATTTTTATGTCCATTATGGGTTCCTTGGTGATTTTGGGCACATAGTATAAAAGTTTAGTCATAATGAGATAAATAATTGTAATTATGGAAGATATAGAGCTTTTAAGTTAAAGGGGAGATGACCCACTCTTACAATAATAGTTTCAAAGTGAGAAAAATCTTTATAAGTAAAATTGAATGATTAATTTCAACCATTGAATGGACTCTATTGAACATCTGACAAATTAAACATTTGTATGAAGTATTGTCAAAATTTTCTAAAAACATAGATGAATTTGAAGAAAGAATTAGAAATGTATTATATGAAAAATAATGAAATTTAAGAGGAATTTATTATGGATCTCACATTAAAGGATTTAAAAAAGAAACATCCCTTTAAATTAGATATTGATTTTTCATCTCACATGATAGGTAAATTGATGTAATTAAATATTTTTTACAAGTTCAAAGGGTAATTTTTATTTTAGAAATGGTGGATCTCTTAAGATAAATTTTTCGTATTTAAAATATGAAGGAAATAAAATGCAATATTAAAAAATGATCTGTTTTTAGATAGATTAAAGTAAAGCATACATGGTGTTAATTAGATGTGTGATAAAGGAAATTAAGTGATTTTTAAGAATTATTAATGAGTGGGTTATCATTTCAATGATGGCTGTATTTTTAAAAAGTTGTATAATACTAGTCAAACCATATTGTACTTTAGGTTTGGTAAAAATTTAAGGTAATTATGTTTTAAAGAGGAAATTGATTTGCAGTAGTGAAAAATTAATCATATTAGATAATGAGACATTTAAATACTAACTTGAAAAGGGTGGGTTGAGATGTTTTTATGATGACAGGATAAAATTGATAGATATTTTTTACTAATTAGAATGGGGAGATTGTTAATAATTAAAATAATATATTAGATATTTAAATAAAAAAACCCCTGGAGTTTATTCACTATGATATATATGGACCCTCAAAGTATAAATCAATACATTGTGATAAGTATTTCATTTCACCCATTTATAATTATACTCAGATCATATGTATTTTGTTTTAGTCATATATATATATATAATGATCTAAAGGGCATTACAATTTTAAGAAAAAGTGTTAAGAATGTGATTAATTATGTGGTAAAGAAATCTATATTATATTATGGGGTTAATTATATGAAACACTTAACATGGGGTGGTAAAATATAATATTTATATTTCTCATTAGTACAAAATAGTTGGTGGCCAGGGTCATTTCCTTAAAGATTTTATTTTGGATCACTCACTGTTCCTACCATATTATTATATTTATAGTATTTTATATATATTTTGAAAAACGAAAAATATTGGGGATTTTGAAAATTTTTGCAAAAAAAATGACATCAATAATGAAAATATAAGATTATGAATATATTATTATCAAAAACAATGATCAATCCTTGGGGGGTTTCCTATATATGTGTTTAATTTTTTTTCTTAATGTGTTGTCCTGATTTAATTATCACTCTATATAAATGATCAATAACATTCAATTAACTACCTATAGTTGTTTATCCTATGTAAGGAACTAGTGCATTACTATCACATGTGCATTAAGACTAGTATTTCCTAAGTCCAATGGTAGGAGGCATCCCTCAATTGAGTATAATAACCCTTGGATTCCACATCCACCATGCTGAATGAATAAAAAGAACCCCATTGTACATGTCTAATGGTCACTAATTCATTCCCTATATTGTCACCAATATCTGTTGTATTCAAGATAAATTTGGAAGGGGGAGAATTTATCAAAATATAGTGTGAGAAGAAATAGTTGTGTAATGAATGGAAGCTAGTAACAATATTTTAGGGAGGTCCCTCCAAGTATAGATTCCTTCTCTTTATGATGGTGGGTTAGTAAATTCTTGATCTATCATCGAATGTTTATTGAGGACCTCAAGAACACCAGAGTTTAGAAGGGTTGTGATATGGGAATGCTCTTATACTTTGGGTTTCCCCTAGTGAGACTTCCTCTTAGATATGATCTATTTGGTGGATGTTAACATTTTATGCAACTAGAGATCTTAAAATGTGATCACTCTCTCAAATTACTCACAAGCTTTAATTGGAATATCTGGATGAGATATTGTAGGGTTTGAAGGAATATGGGCCTCCCCTAAAGTGGTCGTTAAAATGGGACAATGATCACCTATTAGAATGGGACTATAACCTTAATAATATTTTTCATTATTTATCAAAACATACCAACAATCCTCCTAAATGGAAGTAGGAATATATTGCTACTTCTGAGTAGCTCTTGAAGCATATTGTTGATCTACTCTAGTGGTGAGGGCTGAAATATATGATTTTCCATTGTTGATCATAGGGATATGTCGACAGTATACAATGAATGATTATAAAAAAATGAAAATAGATATCACCAAACAAGCAATCAACGAGTGAGGAGGAGGAGAAAATAACATACCTTGGATTGAATCTTTGAATAATCCGAGAGAAAGTAGAGATATCGCTAAACCTGGAATTCATTTGAGCCTTGGATTCATTCAAACCTTGAATTATTCGAGCCTTGGATTTGATCCTTGGAATTATTCAAGCCTTAATTTGTGCTTGGATTCAACGAGGAGGAGCATTGACACCATGTGCCTTCCACAAAATGATTTGGATATCACAACCAATTCGTAATTGGTTGGGGTTCTTTAAATAGATCAGGAAACTTTTATCAGTGCTTCCCAAAAAGCGTTGATAAAGATTGCTTTTATCAACACCAAAATAATAAGCACTGTTAAAGATAGAGCTTTATCAGTGCTAAAAAATGCTAATTAAAGCCATCTTTATCAGTGTGAAAGTTTCATCACTCATAAATATATCTTTTATCAGTTCTCTTTTAGAACTGCTAAAGATAGAGCTTTACCGGTGCCAAAAAAATGCTCAAAAAAGCCATTTTATCAGCGCGTAAATTTTAGCATTAATAAAGATGTATTTTATCATTGTTTTTTAACATTGATAAAGATGCCTTTTATAAGAGTTTATTACTTAAGTGCTGATAAAAGATTTATAATTATAATTATAAATAAAAAAAATTAAATATATTTATATAATTATATTTTTTTTAATAAATATATATAAATATAAATATAATAAAAATATTCATTATTTAAATATATTTATAATAATTTTATAATTATTTAAATATATAATTATTTATTTATAATTATATAAATACTTTTTAAAAAAAATAATATTTATAAAAAATAATATTTATATATTTATATATTTATATCATTAAATATATTTATATATTTATTTATTTATTTATTTAATAAATATATATAAATATAAATATAGTAAATATATTTATATATTTATATATTTATATATTTATATATTTATATATTTATATATTTATATCATTATATATATTTATATCATTATATATATTTATATCATTATATATATTTATATCATTATATATATTTATATAATTATATATATATATATATATATTTATAAAATATATATAAATATAAATGTAGTAAATATATTAATTATTTAAATAAATTTATTGTAATATTACAATTATTTAAATATTTATTTATTTATTCATAATTATATAAATACTTTTTAAAAAAATATTATTTTATTTATAATTATAAATGTATAAATGTATAAATTTAGTAAATATACATTTAGAAATATATTTATTTATAAATATTTATTTAAAAATATATTTTTAAGATTATTAATTAATAATTAATCTTAAGTGAATGCATGTTAAAAATGAGTGAAATTGAAAAATTAAAAATGAGTACACTTTAAAAATATTGAAAAAATGGATAAGTTTTATAAATTAAATATAAATTATTAAAAAAATATGAATATATATTGAAATAAAGATGAATACATATTGAAAATATTAAAACATAGTAAATAATATTTATAAATAAATAATAGAAATTGACTAAATTCCCAAAAAAAATAAAAAATAAAACATAAAACATATTAAAAATAAATTTATACATAATTGTAATAAAATTAAAAATAAATAAATAAAATTTACTAATTAAATACAAGATATATTAAATGTATCTTGTTATAATGAAATTCTAAAATGAATACTAAAATTTGAATAAATTATACATAAATATTAGGTGTATGTGTTTCTATATAAGATTTCATTAATTATGTAAATATTTGTGTGTGCACATTGTATATAAAAATGCATTAATTATATATATGTGAAATCAATATAACACACGTTTGATATATGTTAAATTGAAAAATAAAATGACATTTAATTATGTCCATTACTCGATGAAATTAGTCAGTATTTTTAATTAATATTAATTTTTAATTATAAACCATTCTTCATTAAATATATGACTATTTAATGTAAAGAATAAATATTTTGTATTATATAAAACATATTTATATACATTCATATATATTTATATAGTTAATATATGTTGTTTATTAATATTGTCAATAATTATTTAATTAATAAAATGTTTAATATTTTTCTCAATTTACTTATTTTTAATTTTTATTTGTTTAATTTTCATTTTACATGTATCTATATTTTTAATATATATTATTTATTAGTATTTATAAATTATATATTTTATAATCAATTTATTCATTTCTATCGATAATTATTTAATTAATAAAATTTTTAATATTTTTTTAATAAAATCATTTTTATTTTTTATTTATTTAATTATTTCATTTTATTTGGGATCTTTATCTGTGCTAGAAAAGCACTGGTAAAGTATTTTTTTATCCATGCTAAAAATAAAGCTTTGATAAAGGTTACATTTTATCAACGCTAAAGAAAACATTGATAAAGGTTATATTTTATCAGTGCTAAAAACCCATTGATAAAGGGTACCTTTTATCAATGCTTTTTTAGCATTGTTAAATGCATGTTTTGTAGTAGTGACCCTAGTTCCCAAACCAACACTCACAGCTAGACAAAAGAAATTCAAAAATCTGATCTTATACCCAAGTAGTGTCATAACACTTTAGGCTCCTCTGATACCATTCTATTACAACCTAACCCGATGGGGCTCGAGACACAACTACCCAAGTCCGCCTCCAATATGTCAGGGGCTAGCGACTAGCACAAATAATGCATATCACACACATGGGAGGTATTATTCTTAGTACTTGTACGCGCACACACATCTCCAATCCTATAAAATACTAAAATTTAAAACAACTAAAAATAATGGATGCATATATCTATAATCCCATAATCAGATTACGACAAAAAGTACTAGAAAGCGTAAATAGGGGCCAGATACAAGCCCAACAAAAACTAGAAAGTAAAATCCAAACTTCTCGGAAGGAAGATACTGTTGTCAAATGAAACATCGGTATACACCTTAGCCTATCTATCCCAACTAAATACCACCTACTCCTAGTCCTCCAAGGACTCTGAAGAAGATTTTTCACCTACATAAGACACAACATGTGTGGGCAGAGCCCATGTAGGGGCGAGTATAAGAATACCTAGTATGACACTCTGAAATCACTAAGCATAAAGCATCAAGAATATTTATCTCAACATAGGATATACCAATCATAATGTGATTCATGCAATAAAACATCCATATATACTCATTGTAGACACACAGTCTCAAGGTAACGTCACAACTGTTAATGTAGCATTGGATTTCTGCTTGAAGGTGCCATACAACACTCATTCGGGAGAACACACTCCACAAGCTATATCGCCACTGTCGACACTAATTCTAGAGGTCATGAACATCGAGTATAGTCAAGAAGAAGCATCAAGGATACTAAGAGGGTTCATCCGAGAAACACACTTGATTAGACAACACCTCATTGGAAAGACAAAATCTCAATACACAGATAGGGGGTCGACACTCAGGGCTCACTCAGGGGACAGCTAACCCTGTTGGAAACATCCTCTTAGATAGGGGATCGACACCCACAACCATATAAATGATTTTACGTAATTCCACCCATTAACAGTGTGAAAAAAAGTGCTAATAAAGGATGTACCTTTATTAGTGCTAAAAAAGAGGTGTTAAAAGTACCCATTTATCAGTGATTTTTTAGTGCTAATAAAGGTATCCATTTTATCAGTGCTTTTTTAACGTTGTTAAAAGTAATCCCTTTATCAGTATTTTTTTAGTAGTGCTGATAATGGGGGTCTTTATCAGTGTTTTTTTAGTGTTGATAAAGAGTAAATTTCATAAAAAAATTATAAATCATTAAAAAATAATACATTAACATAAAAAAAATATTTATATTAATATATATATATATATGTATATGTATATAATATTTTATTAAATATGATTTATATAATGCTAAATATGCTTTTACACTTAATATATAAGATATTTAGTGAAAAAATAGATTATAAAATAATTTTAAAAATAATATTAATTAATATTTTGCTACTTATTATCGAGTAATAGTCATTTAATATCAATTTAAAGATAAAAAAATCAAAACATTAATAAAAGATCTAAAATAAGTTGAAAACGTAACTTGAACTTTAAACGGTCATAAATTTTTATTAGGGTGTCTATTTGAGCGCTACCACATATAAAATCGAGTCTCTCAAAAAGATCTACTCCCTGGTAATCTAAGGAAACCCTAGTAAACAAATTAGGACAAAAAAGGCCTAGAATGCCTTCAAAACTGAGTTTTTAGTCTGGGTATCCTAATTTTTTGACATTCGTTGGAATTTCAGCCCCGTTTAAGGGTGTATTTTCCCTCGTTTTCAGTGAAGACTGAATTTATTTGGAGGTATTACATTTATATTGATATTATGGTTTTGAAATTTTACCATTTTTCAAAATGTAGTTTTATTTATAATTAAATATATACACATGTATACATATTTGTATATATTCACACATAAAAAAAAATTATAAATAAATATGTAAATATATTTACATGTAAAATATATTTCTATATATATAAACTATATATAAATAATATTAATATTAATTTTATTTAAAATAAAAATGTATGAATATTTATATATTTATACAATTAATGTATATATAGAGTTTACATATATATAAATATATTTATATGTGTATTGAAAAACATATATATATTTATCTATATATTCCAATATATATATATATATATTAATTTATAATATATGTAAATAAATATAAATATTTATAATTATATTTATAAACACACACATATATATAAATATATATGTGTCTGTGTGTGTATGTATTTATAAATACACACACCAAAAAACATATTTTATATATGTATTTAAAAATAATTACTTAAATATACATATAAATATATATATATATATATATTAATAGATGGATAAAAATGTAATTTAATATATATAAATAAATAGATATATCGTAAAATACATAACAAAACAATATAGTATAGTGGTAAAGGTGCAGATCTATGAAGGGCAGGTCTCATGTTCAAAACTCTATAGGGGCGCACGTGCGGGTGAGTGAAGCAGGAGGAGCTAGCGCTGTTAAGGGGGGGGGGGGGTTCAAGCGCTGATAAAGAGGGGGGGTGGCCGACTCTGAACTAAAAAAAATATAAAAAAAAATATTATTTCTTTGACCATTATCAGTGCTAAAAAAGATGTTGATAAAAGGAAAATTTTATCAAATATTTTTTTAGTGTTGATAAAGGCGACCACCCCCCCTTAATAGTGCTTAGGACAACAACATTTTTTTATTGCTACTAAATCCTTTTTGTGCACTATTAAAGGTTTTATCTATATTAATGGACTGTGTAAATATTGGTCACATCAATTCCAACAAACCCTATCTAAGAAAACATGAAAGAAATGAGGATACCTCTGGGCCTCTTAGAGTGATATATGCTCCAATTTTCTTAGGTATATGTCGAAGAGGACTAAGAAAACTCTCTCCAGAATAAAAGATCTCACCCACACTGCACTAATCATCAAGAAGCTGCAAAGGGGTCACCCTCTATAGTGAGAATGAGATGGTGCACTCAACCCTCATGGGAATGGACCAAAAGAACACACTCAATCGATATTGATTTGGAGAATCTCACACAAGGTGATCTGACAAGGAAGAGGAATTCAACTTGTCATCAAAGGAGTACATGATGTGTTAAAGGACAAGGGGGATTCAAGCACTGATAAAGAAGGTGGAGGTGACTCCTAAGCAAAAAAAATTATATCTTTGACTTTTATCACCGCTAAAAAAATCCCTGATAAAATCACCCTTTTATCAGCACTTTTTTATAACATTGATAAAGGATACCCCCCCCCCCTTTAATAGTGATGAGGACAATAGCATTTTTTTAATACTGCTAAAGTCTTTTTTGCATGTTGTTGAAGGGTTGATCTGTAGTAGTGTTCTTTGTAAATATTGGTAACGCCAATTCCAAAAAACCCTATCTAAGGAAGCATAAAATAAATGAGTATCCCTCCGGGCCTCTCGGAGGGATATATGCTCCAAGTTTCTGAGGTATCTATCGAAGCGGACTAAGACAACTCACTCCAAAATAAGAGATCTCAACCACACCACATTGATCATTAGGAAGTTATATAGGAGTCACCCTCTATAATGAGAATGAGATGGTGCACCCAAACCTCATGGGAATGGACCAAGGGAACACACTAAATCGATAATGATCCAAAGAGTCTCAGACAAGGTGAGATTAGAAGGAAGAGTAATCCATCTTTTCCTCAAAGGAGCACATAACATGTTCTTGGGGTACATGACGTGTCTCAAAAAAATCTTGTACTACCCATGTTTGGGTCTGGAAAAAACCTGACAAATGTGCAGGAATCATCATCATTTTTAAAGGATAAGAACAAAAATCCACTAACATTCTACCACAAATGGCCATGAATGAAAAAATGGATCATGTCATTTTGATTCTTGTGGAAAAGTTCTCAAGATATTCTATTCACTTTCCCTAAATGAACACCTGATGAAAAAGTAAAATTTCACTATATAACACACGAACGGTGCTTCGTGGGTCTAGGTCATGAATCCAAATTAAGTTACCCAAAATTTGTCTTGAAATTTACACCTTAATGTCAAGGTCATGATGTCACAGACAGTTCATCAATTTGAACCCATATTAAGAAGATACGTCTGATAATATATTTTTATAACAAAAATATCAAAACCAAAAATAATAATAATAATAATAATATTGGGAGTTTTGTAGACCCAAGTCACGAGTTCAAATTAAATATTCAATATTTTTTTTGAAATGACCATTTCAATGTCAGTATCAGTGTATTATTCTGACATAAATGAGGATTTGATAATAATGATAATAATATTGATTATAAAAATATTATTATCATTATAAGATTATTATTAAAATAATAATCATATATGTTGGAATTGTCTCCCCATAACTCCCACACTGGAGATATAAATGACAATATTATTATTATTATTATATAATAATTATATAAAACTTATATAAATAATATATAAGTATTTGGGAATGGTGGGGATCTTGCACCACCCTACCTTACCACACGCAGACACCAAGGAGATTTTTATCTTCAATAATATTAATAATATCTATATTATTATTAATAATAATAAATACTACACCACTTCCACCTCTCTCCAATCATTCCTGAGGGTGGGAATTCATGTCCAATCAGTTAGGTCACCACCTCTTTACACTGCACCACATGCAGCCTGCACCAACCCCAAAGAAAGCCAATCTTGTATTGTCCGTCCAATTCGCCATGCGCCGATGATTCTGATTCCATCACCAGTTATTCAATCTAGACCAGTGGAAACTATTAGTTGCGTCAAAGATCAAATACCCAATAATTGGTTTCTAAATATTCTGTTAGAAAATATGTATCCAAAAGAAGAAAACAGATAGAACCTTGATGTGTGAATTGGATTCACTTCCCAAAAGGGTTTTATCCACCCCCATATTGATGGTGTAGGGTTCTTGGTGGAAGTATCCCTCAAGGATTTCACCAAGGTTTGGGGGAAATAAAACACTAATTCTCGATTTCTTGGATGCACTGATGTTAGGAGTATCTGGATAATTTATTGGAGTGAAAAAATAGTAACCACTAAGTGATCTTGGCATCGCTTATTTATAAACCCAAAATGATGTAAGTTACACCGGTTTAGTCAAACAGTTTCAGAAGAGAGGTGACCATTTTTTTTTTGAATAAATAAATCCCTACGGTTACGACTAATTGACTCATTAGTCATTTTTTTAATAAATTATATATATATATATATATATAACAAAATATTTTACTAAATATATATTTTTAAAAACACTTTCATAGAATTTTGAAAAATATATATTTTATTAAAATACAAAATCCCTAAGATCCTTTTATAGGATATGATTTATGGGATTCTATCCACACTTTACAATGTGGGATCCCCCCCCCCCCCCCCGTTTTTAAAGCCACCTCATCAATCCAAGTGAATAGTATTTTGACCAATCAAAACACTCCTTTTAATTAATATTTTGTTGAATGAAAATATAACAATCCCCTACTTTTATTCATAAATATAAATTCTCTAGACCACAAGTGTTTCATTATACATAATAAAGGTATCTTTTGATTTAAACCTTTAATTAGTATCAATATCTCAAATTTTATCTAATTTATAAGTTCTCAAAACATTAAACTTATTAATCATTAAGATAAACCAGATATATCATACATACAATGAAACTTCCATCCAACATCTCATTTTGTAGCACTTTTATGGTCATGTGCTTATATCATTTTCATGAACTCTCTAAGGAGTAAACCCATTAGATCATGTAAGAAGCGGAAACACTTATGAGTTCACATAGGCAAAATATTACAATGTGCTTCTGTTATTAGATCACATAACTCATTGAATCTTAATATTTTGTTAAGCGTTTATAACTAAACCTCTAGTCATAACGGATGATATTGACACCAAAATTTGGAGATATAATTTTCAATATCAAAAATCATCTTTGTAATTTGTTTTTACCCATTAAACACTTTGATTAGGATCTACCTAAAGGAATTTTTAGGTTTCCATTACTAAAATGACTCATTCTATGGGATTTAACCCCATATCTTTATTATTTGTATGAATAATATTTCTTAGTATAGATTTTGTAAACGGATCCTTAAGGTTTTTACATGATAACACATAAACAATTGTTATGGTACCATCTTGTAACAATTGTCTCACATAATCGTGTCTCAAAATTATATGTATAGACTTTACATTGTACATGAAACTATATGCACTTGATAATGTGGATTCACTATCACAAATGATTGAGATAGGAGGAATCAAACTAGTCCACAATCTAATATCTAATAATAGATTCCTAATCCATCTAGCTTCCTTTCCACATACTACTACGGTGATAAACTCTGACTTCATGGTTTAATATAAAATAAATGTTTGTTTCTTACTCACCCAAGAAATATCACAACCTCCAAGAGTAAACAACCATCTAGAAGTGGATTGGTTATCACCAATACTGATAATCCAACTTTCATCATTGTATCATTCTAATATATCCAGATAATCATTATAGTATAAAATTAATCTTTGGTCTTTCTTAAGTATCCAAAAATCCTCGTTAAAAATCTCCAATGATCCACACTAGGATTACTAGTATATCTAATCAATTTACATACTTAAAAATCAATATTAGGTCTAGTGAAATGTATCGCATACATTAAAGAACCAATTACACTATCATACTCAAGTTGTGCTACATATCTACCTGTATTTATAAAAAGTTTAACACTAGAATCAAATGGAGTATTAGTATCTTTGAAACCAAGATAATCAAAATTATTTAACATTTTTTCTATGTAATGATACTGACTTAAATAATAACCCCCACTATGTTTTCTAACTTTAATACCTAGAATGGTATGAAATATTCCAAGTTCCTTCATTTTAAACATAGAAGATAAGTAATTATTTATTTCAATTACACCAATCATATTAGTTCCAAAAATTAACATATCATACAAATATAGACACACAATAACTCTATATTATTTTTTAAACTTTGAATAAACACATTTATCCACATTATTATAATAAAATCCATTAAATAAAATAATTGAATCAAATTTCTCATGTCATTTCTTCAGAGCTTGTTTAAGACCTTAAAGAGATTTAACTAGTTTACAAACCTTATTTTCATTACCCAGTAAAAAAACCCTTCTAGTCATTCCATGTAAATCTCTTAATTTAATTCTCCATTTAAAAAATCAGTTTTGACCTCCATTTGATTAACATACAAATGATTAATTGAAGCTAAAGCAAATAATATCCTTATTGATGTAATTTGAGATATAGGGGAATAACTATCAAAATAATCAATCCCTTACTTTGGTCTAAAACCTTTGGCTACCAATCTAGATTTAAAAGCTTGAATGTTACCATTGGAATCATATTTCTTTATGAAAACCCATTTACTACCAATTGGTTTTGAACATATTGGTAAATCCATAATGACCCAAGTATTATTCCCCATAATGGAATCAATTTCATCATTAACTTCTTCTTTCCAAAATGAAACATCTCATGAAGTCGTATCCTCTTTATAAGTCTTGGGGTCATATTCTATAGTCAATACCATAGGATACTTATTCATAAGATTATTATTTTGATCTCCTTCAATAAATAAAATCATGGAATTAGAGGAAATAAAATCTGGATGTAGATGTTTCTCCTTTTTTATTATTGTACTTCGTTTAACTTCAACTCAAGAATCATCATTATTCTATACTATTATATTTGAACTAGATGGAATACATGATTTAGGGGTATGAGAAATAACTTCATACACATCATCTTTATAAAAATTATTTTCAAAAAATTCTACATCCCTATTTTCAAATATTATATTAGATCCAAAATCCATAATTTTGTATGTTTTTCTATTTTATGCATATCAAAAAAACACCATTAATTGCTCCAGGAACAATTTTAGTTATTTAGTATCAAGAACTCTATAATAATCTAAACACCCCCACACTTCAAAATAAGAAAGATTAGTTCTTCTACCTCTCCAAATTTTATAATGGGATAACTTAGTTTTTCTAGAGGCAATCTTATCATGAATATGAAATACAGTCAACAAAGATTCACCCCATAAATTTAATGGTAATTTAGGTTTATTAATCATGAAATTTACCATTTCTACCAAATATAAATTTTTCATTTCAACTAAGACATTTTTATGAGGTGTGTAAGGAGCAGTTATTTGGTGAATTATACCATTTTCTTTGCAAAACTCATTAAACTCATTCATAAAGTATACACCGCCTCTATCTAATCATAAAACTTTAATCTTTTTGTTTAATTGGTTTTCAACTTCTTCTTTATACTTCTTAAACATATTAAAAGATTAATCCTTTGTTTTAAGAAAATAAACATGTAAATATCTACTGCATTCATCAATAAAATTAATAAAATACCTTTTTCCTCCATGAGTTAACAATCTATTTAATTTAAAAATATCAGAATTCACTAAATATAATATATCAGTATTTATTCAAACACTATGAAAAGTATTCTTAACTATTTTTTATTCTACACATGTTTCACATTTATCAAAATCATTTCCAAAGTTAATCAAGTTTAACTTCTTCATTACTTTTAATTAATTATAGATAACATGTGATAAACGATCATGGCACAAATTAGAAGATTCAATAAAGTAAGTAGAAGATTCAATCATAATATTAATAGAAAGTTGATACATGCCATCATTAGAGTACCCTTTACCCAAAAACATGCCCCCCTTCTACAAGATAACCTTGTTGGATTTGAATGAAACTTTAAATCCCTTATTACGGAGAAGATCAATAAAAACTAAGTTCTTTCAAATTTTGGGGACATACAACTCATTTAAAAGTGTAAAAATCTTCCCAAAAGTAAATTCTATCTCCATGCTACCTTGTCTGCTAACATCAATGCATGCATTGTTTCTAATATGTACTTACTTCGTGATAGTACAATTGTCAAATGTTTCGAACATCGAACGATCCTTTCACACATGCACTGTTTCTCTAGAATCTATCTATCATCCCATATTCATCGAAGTCATATTGACTTGGGATATCATTATGACTATATTTTCTTCAGTCATCATATTTGCAGTGAGTTTTTCAAATTTCTTTCAATAGTGACATTCCCTTGCAAAATGCCCTGGTTTTCCATAGACAAAGTATTATCCTCTCTTCTTGGAAGGATTTCTTTTCTTCAAGAATTTTTGACTTTTCTTCTTGACATGTAAGGAGGAGTTTGGTTATGTCTTTCCCTCAACTATATTAACCTTGGTATCAAATTGTGAAGACATACCCACGTATCTCAACATGGATTATTCTTCAATACGAAGAATCTTTTGCAATCGATCCAAGGAAATATCATCAATATTTTTAATGATTGATTTACCAAAATATTTCTACATAGGTGTAAATTTAGCAATAATTTCACCTGCTTGAAAAAATTCTAGTATATTAATTTTAAGGGAAATAAGTATATTTGCTAAAACTTGAAGCTCATGAACTTTATCTAAAACTATCTTGTTATCAACAATCTTGTAGTTTAGATACTTTGTAATAAGAAACTTATTATTACCTTCTTCCTCCACTTTGTATTTGAATTGGATTTCATCCCAAATCTCTTGAGCAGTCTTTATTTGGTGGAAATAGTCATAAAGATAATTTGATAATGTGTTCAGAATATTTCCTCAACAAAAAACTTCACCATATTCTCATTTATTCCGCATTGCCCAAATCTTCTAGATTTGAATCACGTCAATGGGTATGCTATTGGAAATGGAAGAGGGATCCTCAGGAATGGGAAGAAGATTTGGTTCCAGAATATAATAAATCTTAAATACCGTAAGAAGAAACTTCATCTTGTCCTGTCACTAGGAGAATTTGTTGCCATTGAAATGGAAAAGTTTGACCGTGTCTTGGTTCATGACTTTAAGATATTAAAAATCCATCTTCTAGGTTTCGCTTTTGGTTTCAAACCCTTTTTATTATTAGAAAATATGTAGGCATAAGAAGAAAATAGATAGAACCTTGATGAGTGAATTAGATTCACACTTCAAAAGGATTTGATCCACCCCCAAGTTAATGGTGTAGGGTTCTTGGTGGAAGTATCCCTCGATTATTTCACCAAGGTTTGGGGGAAATCAAATAACAATTCTTGATTGCTCTGCTGCACCGATGTTAGGAGGATTATGGAGAATTTCTTGGATTAAAATAATGGTAACCACTAAGAAATCTTGGCATCACTTATTTAAAAACCAAAAATGGTGGAAGTTACACCAGTTCAGTCTAACCGTTTCAGAATAGAGGCACCTGTTCGAGTTTCGAATAAATGAATCCCTACGGTAACAACTAATCAAGCCATTAGTCATTTTTTTAATAAAATATTTTATTCTCTTTATTTTATTTTATTTTTTGTTTTGTTTTGTTTTATATATATATATATATAACTAAAAAATTTACTAAATATATATTTTTAAAAATACTTTAATAGAATTTCGAGAAAAAAAATATTTTATTAAAAGACCAATTCCCAAAGCTCCTTTTATAAGAGATGATTTATGGGATTATATGCACACATTCCAATGCGGGATTCCCCCATCCCCCCCCCCACCCTTTTAAATCCACCTCATCAATCAAAGTGAAGAGTTTTTTGACCAATCAAAACACTCCTTTTAATTAATATTTTGTTGAAAAAAAATATAAAAAATTCATCGAATATCTAGACAACAGAAATACCAATGATGATCACAGGTAGAATGGGGGGAGAAACCCACAAAACACAAGAATTGGGAAAGAACCCCAACCATGTTTGGATTGGCCACGATCCATTTCCATTGGAATGATAATCAAATATTCAAAAATAAACAACAAAATAATAATTATCCCCCAAATCCCGCAAATAAATACTTACCTACAAAACGATTGATCCATGAATCAATCCATTAGTTGATTGATTTTCATTCATAATGGGATAAGAAAACGAGATTAAATCCATAAAACAAACATCCTACCTAGATTGGATCAATCTCTAATGAAGAAAGACCACACATCATTGTCGTTGATGAAATCCACAAGCAGTGTTGTTATCCATGTTCCTTACAGTACTCCGATCATTGATCCATGATCCCTATAACGTCCCTGACCCAGGAGCCATTGAACCTGTGCTCTGAGCTAGGTCATTGCATGAGATCAAGCACACCTCCCCGTATTCCAGAGGTTACTGACTAGTGGTGAGGGTCTAATGAGTCATGTGGGGAGACTATACCCTCTTTACCAGAGTAAGCCACAGAAGAACACAATATAAATAGAGAAAACAATACGAACAACCAATAAAAATTCATAGCCAAACATTTCCCAAATAGGTACAACCACAAATCAAATACAACAATGTCATTCCCTACAAATAGTGCAAAGTGAAAGAAACCCAAAATAAAACAAATGGTCAAAACTCACAACTAGTCCCGAATCTAAGTCTGGGTTCTTCTCCATGTACATCCCAAGCCCAAGTCAACACCTTAGTGTTGGGCCTTTTCCCTTGTCCTTACCTACAACCAAAAATCTTCTTAGGTACCCAACGGTGGCCCATGCAGGGTGTGAGTACAATACTCAGTAGGCCACCACCAACGGTGTCTACAAAATATCCAGCCTAATAGATAGTGCATGCAAGTAAAAAATAAATGGTAAGTAAGCAAGAGACATTTTGGATTCCATTAGTTAACAAGGTTCATTTGATTCATGACTATCATTTAACCCAATTCTATTTCTTATACCATCTTCATTACATAATCCATATTGATCACATGTTCCATGGTTTAGGCATAAATATCATCTACACAAGGGTCTAAGGTATTCAATCACAATGGATAGGGTAAATTAATCAAGTTTCAATCTCATTAGGGATACACATATCACATCAACACATTATCCTCACCTTGAAGCCTCAGTCCGGGTGGAATGCAACTGTTAGGGGAATAGAGCCTCCATCCCCTTCCCTAATCCATGCATTTTGGGCTAGAGTTTAGAGCCTCAGTCTAACTCAACTCATGGGAATAGAACCTCAAGTAAATACCCCATTCTTCCAAACCATGTGCACATACTTATTTATCAAGTCACCACAACCATACCATAACACAAACAAGCATATTCAATTTCATTGGATATCACAATACATAACAACAACATGGTAATTAATACTATGCCATAACACATTAATACATTTACCATTTACAATTCATATCCATTTATCCAAATTCTAATTCTCATGCCTTAACCCTTTGAGGGTAATCAAAAACCACTATGCCTTATCCAAATTAATAAATGACCATACTTTTACCCATTTAGCTCATTTATCATTTCACAATCATTTACCCCTTATTCATTTCAGGTTCGACTCTTATAATACATAGCACAATCACTCATTCACATTCAACCCATCAGGTATTCCCGTTGATTTCCCATGTATCAACTCATTACATATTCATAAATTCCTTTATACAACCATATACACATTCTCAATTCACAAGTCATTTCCAATTTAACATGCTCACATTTTATATATACTAGTCCTCTTTGGCATTTCAACATAGATCATATACCATTTGACACAATCCCATTTAACCTGATTAACCCATTTCTAATCCATACCAAAAAACCCCCTTAATCCATTATTAAACCTAGTAAAAACTTATACGTTCCATATTAAATCCAACTAACCATACTAATATGTTCAGCATGGTCTCTATGTTATTACACATCAATTTTATGGGTGACCTTGTCAAATTCTAGGTTCGTAAAGGTTGGAACACCCCATAGGTGGCCCCAAATCAGTCAAATCATCCCCAACGCATTCCATAAGGATCGTGAGGGTTTAAAAAAATTATTTAGATGACCATTATACCAAATCCCACCAAAGGAATCTAAATCACAATAAGAGGAAATCAAGAACACGTACTCATATGCACAAATCTACTTAAAAACTATGGGATATAACTTGTAGAACACCAACCTCGAATCTGGTTATGAACACACTCTAAATTGAATCCATAGTTCTGGTTTCAACCACCCTTTTAAGTTCAAACCTAAAACCCACCAGAAAAAGAGGGTTTGAGGACTTCAAAAGAAGATCTCCCAAGATACAAGACCTAATCAGGAAAAGAGAAAAGAGGAGAAGATTAGACTCACCTGGATCTTCGATTCGCATCCAACGGTACTCTAAATGGCCAAGAATCGAAGAAGAACCACCTCTTGGAATCTTGGGTCAAAATGGGGCATCTTTAGGGTTTCAGAAGGTGAAATGGAGGATAAACCCGAGTGGAACCTAAAAATCCTAGGGTGGCACTTTTGTAATTTTTTTTAAGCTTCCAGGTTGCACTGTTTACCCACACGGTTTGACAAACCGTGCGCAAACCTAGAAGAGTCTACTACCCGTACTCCCTTCTCTCTCACGGTTTTCCAGACTGTTTGTAAACTATACGGATTGCTACTACCAGCATGCCCTTCCCTCACACAGTCTTCCAAACTATGTGAAAACCGTGCACATTTTCCAGAAATCCCCTTTTCCCCTTTTTAAGTCCTGAACCCTCAAAAAACCCCCAAGACTTCTCAAGGACTTGTTAAAACACTTATATATCCAAAAATAAGAGGCCCAAGCCAAAACATAAACAAAAACATACTTTAAGAACATATGGGGACCTTACAACCTCCCCACCTTATAACGGATCTTCCTCGAGCCACTCTTCCAACCATCACTAAGTTTCCAGAACTAGAGGTTATTCCACTATGAATTCCTATCTATTCCCATCATCCATGTTTCTAGTTTCACATCACAATTCCCACTAAACACAGATCAAGGGCACGAACATTCCCCGCAATCCTTCCTCACTACAGCCACAACATGAGCTGAAAACTCCTCAAGGATTCATCCACTTCAACCATTATAACCACGAGAACATCATGGGGAAAACTTATGTGATAACACCTAACTCACAACACATGAAAACTTAAGTCATAGCATCATATCATCATGTATAAACCAATTGGAACCTCATCAGCCTGATCCTCGGCACAACTCATGACCCAAATTACTTAGTGTCAATTTCCTCTATTTTTTAAACTCTAATGATGACCCGAGACTGGTATCTCCTAAAGGGAAACACATGATCCTTCGAACCATGTTTCCTAGAGATTTTGTTCCACAACTATAAATCCAAATGAAACTCAAAACTCTCAGCCACTCGACCAGTTAAATTGTGCCAAATCTATCTACCAGGGCCAACTCACTAGAATGGTGACCCCTCGAGTCCTTCAAACCCAAAACTCTGATCAAGTTATCAACTAACCATTTATCTGGTATGGTTCTCTCCACCATTTCTGGTTACTTGGAACCTCCTCCATCAACTAAGGACCACTATAACTCAACCCAACTTTCCCATCACCTAACATTGTAACGCCCCGACCCCAATACCCAGATTTGGTGCATTATTACATAACATTGGCATGATTACAAGGAATCAAGTCCCAAAGGACCGATCAGTTTAGCAGTCTTGGAAAATAGATTACATAGATGAAAGTTACATTACACCTTAGAAAATAAAACACAACATAAATGGTCCTTTGAGAATTCCATTAATCCCCTAGCTTAACCCTACTTATCAATCATAATAAACTTCTGGGAATCCTGGGAAAATAAAACATAAGAAAGGGGTAAGATCAAATTCTCAGTAATGGTAAGCAATACAGTGGAAGGTAACATAAAAATTAGGCATGGTGAATAATTTAAAACACATGTCTTTACTATTAATAAACATGAACACTTTATGGAAGGAATATGAGATGAGTAAATAATACCATAATAGAAAATAGTCAGGGGTATTCTACTAGTCGAATAACCACATGATCCATCAATAATATTTGAATAATGAGGGAATGTATATTGTCAGATATTCTGAAACAACTTTCCAAGGCCTCGGTCAAGATGTCTAAAAATAATTTAAGTCACGGACAAAACCATATATCAACTTGAAAAATGCCTCAGCCTATTACACGTCTAATTGTCTCATGAGACTTACCGATGCACCGAGGAGCTATAGCAGGCTCCACCCATCACTTACTAAGTCCAATACATTCCTCATATGAAAAGGTTGAAATATAATATAAACATTCGTATTAAAACTAGCATACAAAATGTCAATACTTTAACTATAAACCATGAATGGTATAAAAATAACACATCCACGGTCAAATATATCACAAAACCTTCAACATGATATGGAAGATTTATATCATAATAAATCAACCTTGATCAAGAATAATATCTCATAAAATATGTTGACATAGTGGAAAATGTTCAGTAAAAATCTTTGAGAGAAATATCCTTTTTTTATGAAATCATTTAAAAGTCGCATAATATATAAAGGAAGTTATTTAAAATATAGTTTTTAATCAAATTGTATCACACCAATTAGAAACTTTTTAAAGGAATTAACATTTTAAAACATTCATGTCTATATAAATAAATCCTTAAAACCATGTTGAAAACATGGACATTAATGAGAAAGGTTTAGAAGAATAAATATATAAAACATTTAAAATGATGTTTTAGTAAAAAATTACCTTAAAATAATCCATTTAAAAACTACTTTATGAAATTTTTACATGGATAATAAATATTTCCTATTAGATACTTACGTAAAAACAACCTCGTATAATAAAGAGATTGTGTAATTAACCCTTACCTTGCACTTTCCTTTGGTCAAGTGTATGTTTAACCTCCTGTATAATGACCATAGTATGTTATAAAATTATACCATAACCATATTTATATTTATTATATCATACATGATTCATTTATGACTTTATACTCCCCATTTAATAATGATTTTCATGTTAGATTAAAATTTTGGGTAATAATCGCTTTCTTTATCGTATGTGTTTTAGCTTGTTATTCTTGATCGTATCATTTAGATCATGATTTAAATACTTCCAGAATATAAACCTTGATTTATATATCATATATATTTAGAATAAAAATATTTATTATAGATAGATATATGAAATGTAAGGAACCATTTATGGAGACGGTAGGTCGTATGTACGCATAAATGATGTTTCTGTTTTCATATCGTATTGAATGGAAGTAAGTGAATAAGATATATGTAAGTACATACATACATATATATATATATATATATATATATATATATCCAGTAGAATTATTATGTCATATATTACATACTTATTAATAATATATATTTTTATAATCATCATTGAATGGTGAATGTGGGAATGAATCTCATCGCATCATGGAGACTATAATCCATACGTACGCATGAGCGACAATATCATTATATTAATGGTGAAATAATATGTAATTGGATATTATATCATATATACAGAATAATTAACATGTTATATTTATTATTTACATCAGTTATACTCATTATTATACCCATCCAAATAATGAAGTGTTTGAATAACAAACTGCTCCATAACATGAAGACGGTAAGCCGTACGTACGCATGTATGGTAACTTTGTCATTTATAGGATTGATAGAATAATGAATATGGTTGTACCATATTTATAATAACATAAAAGTATGTAGGAGGTAATTTAGTTATTATTTTGTTATAGAAACAACAAAGAAAGAGGAAGTGGGAGATGAAAAGAACTTGAAAGAGGGTGGTGAAATTATTACCTCTTCTTCGGGTGTTTCCTTTTGAGTTGATAAAAAGTACTCCTTAGGTTGAATTTATGATCAAATTAATGAACCTAGGACGATGTGATAGAAGTTGTGAGGATATTTGGGTAGGGTTTGGCTGAGTTAAATGGATTTGGAGGTGTGATTTTGAGAGAAGGGGAAGTGCCTTTTTATAAGAGAGGTGAGAGTCACTTTAGCAAAAGCTTGAAATATTATTTTATGATAAAATCATTTTCGGTTTCTAATGGTTCCAAAATGATTTATTTCTAGTATAATGTGTGTATGGTTCGAAAACAACTCAACCAATAGGTTTTATACCGGTTTAGGTCATCATATTAACCATATCTTTTAGATTTAACTCTAAGTTAAATATTTTAACTTTTACTGTGTCTTCTTGTATTCTTACACTATATGGTTAATAAACATACTCTAAACTTCCAAGAGAACCTCAAGTGATTAATTAATAACATATATAATATTATTTAATCCCTTTTTCTGAACCTTAGATTTTTAGGAATATTATATCAACCAATAATATAGTATTTGTTTTAAAAATTAATTTATGTCAATTTTGACTCTATTTGGTATTTGGTTTTTGTTAAAGTCATCACAACTTTATTACTTAGAACAAGATACATTGAATCAACCCTAACATGTCATATTCACCTAGAAAATTCTTGGATGTCATGAAAACTTTGAAATTATATTTATTTTAATATTTATAATACCATTTATTTGATTCTTTCATTAATAAGATAATTAATGCATCATCATTGTGTCATAAATAAATTTAATTATTTAATGTATAAAATTTATAAATAAAATACCATGATGTAGGAAATATTTTAATATTTATAATAAATATATATAGTTGAATTTATATTTTGTGTAACCCTATATTAAAAATGGTTTATTTATTAAACTTTGAATTTAACTCTTTTAACTCTTCTTTAAATAAAATAATAATAAATGTCCTAATATAATCCAAGTGGACCAAAGAGGATCATATTTTATTCCTAAGGTTTTTTTTGGATAATTATACTTATCCAATAGAATTAGGACATGTGTTAGGGTAATTCTTATATCATTTTTACCCTTAATTACCCTATTTACTTTTAACCGTGGTAAATAAAAGTCAAAAGTTACTATTCACCAAAAAATATTTTCATCTTATTAAACCGAATTTTACTTATTTATATTAACCATGTCTCTCTTATTTTTTAAATTCAACTCATAGAAGAGGTAAATTTAAGTTTTATGCAAATTTGCAAATGCTCTTAGGAGGTGGGTAAAATACGGTAAAAAGTTCAGTAAAATTTTTATATATCTAAACTTCTTATAGAATGAATACAATGAATTAAATTGAACATATATAGGTATTATGTATCTATTTTGACCTAAAATAAATTTAAATAAAATAAAAAATTATTTAAATAAAAAGTCGGTTTTAACCAATAACGCAGTGTTTTTCACTATTCATCAAAAATTGAATGTTTTCATAAAAATACCAAAAATTCACCCTAGGATAATTTTGGTATTATGAATTCAAAAATTATTTCTATTTTACTAAATTAAAAACATATAATTTTCATTTATTAATTTAAAATTAATTCCCATTGTCAAAACAAAAAAGTGGGTTTTTAGAAAGTAAAAACTATCAAAAGATTGACATGTGTTTATGTCAAATTTAAATGAGAAATTACTTATAATGACCTAAATTGTATTAAATGATAAAAATATAATCTAATTATACTTCAAAACATTTCAAACGCATTATTTACCACTATAAATTATTTCAATTAAAAAAGTTGTTTTCAATTAAAACATTGTATTTTTCACAATTCGTCAAAATAAGAAAGTTATTAGAAAAGTACCAAAAATTTATCCAAACTAAATTTTTATGTCCCTATTCTAAATAAGAATTTAATTTCATTAAATTGAATATATAAAAGTGTCAGATTTTTTTTAAAAAGGGTTCTCCATTAAAAGGCTATAAAATTGCATTTTTTGAAAAATACTTCTTTTATCTGAAAAATGAATTTGTTCTTATATTATGTCTAAGAAACACATAATATGGATGATAAAATTATATAGAGTATATAAGATTCAAAATTCATGTAATACAATTCATATCTGCTTTTTGAACATTTATTTTGGTAAGTTGTGGTGCGCTCGAACTTGGTGTTGCGTGTAGCAAAAGTTATTGAATTACTTTGAAGAGATAAAATACTATGAAATATTGGGGTGTTACATTCTCCCATAATTCAATAAATTGAATCCTCACAATTTCAAATTGTTTTTCAAAAATAAATGGTTAAAAATAGAAAAAATACCTTTGTGTAAAACTCACATCAGAAATTGATTTAATAAAATTTAGTCTTAATAGGAGGGAAAGGGAAATGAAAAATTCACCACCAAATTATGATCCCAATTGGAAGAACATTGGTGGCAATTAGAGACACATAATTGAAGGAAAAATTAAATATTTATAGGAAGTGATTGAGGTTATCAATCACAAAAAAGTGTGAAATTGAGGGACACAAAGACATCAATCTATAATGATTTAAAATTTCGTTAGTTAAACAAAACATAAGGTATTAGGAAAAAACATTTTTGGTTTTAAGATTCCTTCCCTAAAGTTTAAGAATTAATTTATTCATATAATAAGAGGAAAAAAATATACTTGAAAAGTATACTTTATCCTTCAACTAATTCTTACCACAAACTCATCTTTCACTCCAAATGATAATAGAATTCAAAAATATTCTATTTATCCTAATCATATAGGGTTACAAAAATAATTAATCTATAATTAATTTATTAGAATATTTAAAAAAACTATATTATACAAACCAGGACATCACTTAGGCTAGTGGTAGGTGATGCACCCTCATCGTCCTTCAGTTGCGGGTTCAAGTCTCGCGGCCTTGTCGGATGTGACGGGCTATCACCCGACCTCCGGGTTGTCTTTTTTATAACAATCCAAAAAATTATATTAAGAAGTTTTTTTTACCTTAAACAATAGTATCTGATGTTTAACTTAATCCATTCTAACCTTTAGACTTATCCAAAATACTTCTGTCCAAACTCACAGTCTAAGATTTATAAGGAAGGTAAACACAATAAAGATCATGTTTTCCACATAATAACATTTTAATACCTTCATAATGTATTCTTTTAAAACACAAAAACACCCTGAATTACCATAAATCCATATTTATTACATTCATTCTCCCTTATTCCTTGTAGAATACTGGATATACTTTTTATATCTAAAAATGTTGTAAACTCCAACAATGATGGAATATAAAAATCATTAATTAGTTTCAAGGTAGTCAAGAATATCCAATATAATCTATCCAAATCAATCATATATTATTCCAAAATCACTACCTCAGTATAAAAACCATATTATAGTTTATATTTCTCTAAACCATATATTTTTCAAAAAACAATTAACCTTCTATTGAGTCACTTTTCTTGGTCCCACACAATCTCAAGTCCTTAATGAAATAGTATTGTTGTACAATCCCTTTATAATCTATAATTATTATAACATGTACATCATTAATACAATACTCAAATGACACAATACTTTAATAACAACATAATAAATCTAGTCATACCCCTTCATCTTTGGTAGTATCATAACTTGATTATTATCCAATGACATCATTTGGGGTATACTCTAATGATTTGGACATAGATTCGCATAGTGTCCCAAATCCTTACAGATGAATCATTGTACATTTGAAACCTTTTTCTTACCATTGAAATGACGTAAATGGTGTCCTTTTTCTCCACACTTATAACAAACTCTCATTACCTTCAAGCATTTACCAAGGTGATTCTTTACACTATTATCACATATGGGAAAATTCCTTCTTTACCCTCTTCCCTTTATCCATCTTTCTCTCTTCTATCCTTTTCTTCTCTTGCTTTCCTTCAAAGTCATAGGACTCAGAGAATTATTTACTTATCTTATTAACACATGATATTATTTCTGTATATGATGAGAATACATGGGAGACTATTTCCCTTCTAAAAGTTGTCTTAAAACCATGAAACATATGATCCTTCTTAATCTTTGGATCATTTGTATTGTTGGAGTTCTCATTCATTCTACTATGAACCATTTTTAAACAATGGCATACACTAGGTTAGTTTATGAATCGCAATGCATAATTCCAAACTTGTAAAATACCTAACGTAAATTGAAAAGATTATGCATATAATCTATAATCATAAAATGTTTTCTTTGAGGGATTATTTACTCATAAATCCTTCATAATGTCTTGTAATGAAAATGTAAAATATCCTAAACATATCCCCTGGGAGTGTCGTAACCAAGAGACCAGCGAGGCCTCTTGTCGTGTACCAGGATACCCCTGGTCAAACCCAAAACTTCTTATTGGAGTTTTCACTCCTAGGTACATCTGTTCCAGAGCCGCCTCTACCTGCTCGTATCCAGACAGGGACGTATTTCTTGGAAAATACACAAAATCTCTACATTACCAAAATTCTAGTAAGTTCTTCTATACTAATCCTCAAAGTCTATCTTAGGTTAATGTTCTCTAATTAGATTTTATCTAAATCTATTTACAAGGTTGTTTCTAAACTTCCTCTGATACCAATTGTAACGCCCTGACCCCAGTACCTAGAGTCGGTGAATTATTACATAACATTGGCATGATTACAAGGAATCAAGTCTTGAAGGACCAATCAGTTTAACAGTCTTGGAAAATAGATTACATACATGAACATTAAATTACACCTTAGAAAATAAAACACAACATAAATGATCCTTTGAGAATGCCATTAATCCCCTAGATTAACCCTGCTTATCAAATCATAATACACTTCTTGGAATCCTGGGAAAATAAAACATATGAAAGGGGTGAGCTCAAATGCTCAGTAAGGGTAAGCAATTCAGTGTAAGGTAACATAAACATTAGGCATGGTGAATAATTTAAAACACATGCCTTTACAACTAATAAACATGAACACTTTATGGCAGGAATATGAGATGAGTAAATAATACCATAATAAAACATAGTCATGGGTATTCTACTAGTCAAATAACTATATGAACCATCAATAATATTTTCATAATGAGGGAATATATAATGCTGTACATTCTGAAACATATTGTCAAGGCCACGGACAAGACATCTAAAAATGATTTAGGCCTTGGCCAAAAACATATATCAAATTGGGAAAGGCCTCATCCAATTCCCTGTATAATTATCTCATGAGACCTACCGATGCACCAAGGAGCTATAGCAAGCTCCACCCATTACTTACTAAGTCTAATACATTCCTCATATGAAAAGGTTGAAACATAACATAAACATTTGTATTAAAATTAGCATACGAAATGTCAATACTTTAACCATAAACCATGAATGGTATAAAAATAACACATCCATGGTCAAATATATCACAAAACCTTCAACAAAATATGGAAGATTTGTATCATAATAAATCAACCTCGATAAAGAATAATATCTCGTAAAGGATGTTGACCTAGTTGAAAATGATCAGTAAATATATTTGAGAGAAATATCCCTTTTTTTAGGAAATCAGTTAAAAGTCACATAATTTATAAAGGAAGTCATTTAAAATATAGTTTTTAATCAAAGTGTCTCATACCACTTTGAAACTTTTTAAAGTAATTAACATTTTAAAACATTCATGTCTATATAAATAAATCCTTAAACCATGTTTAAAACATGGACATTAATGAGAAAGGTTTAGAAGAATAAATCTTCAAAACCTTTAAAATGATGTTTTAGTAAAAAATTACCTTAAAATAATACATTTGAAAACTCCTTTATGAAACATGGACATGGATAATAAATATTTCCTAGTATATACTTACATAAAAACAACCTCGGATAATAAAGAGATTGTGGAATTAACCCTTACCTTTCACTTTCCTTTGGTCAAGGGTATGTTTATCCTCCTGTATAATGACCATAGTATATTATTAAATTATACCAAAACCATATTAATATTTATTATATCATACATGATTCATTTATGACTTTATATTACCCATTTAATAATGATTTCCATGTTAAATTAACATTTTGGGTAATAATCGCTTTCTTTATCGTACGTGTTTTGACTTGTTATTCTTGATCGTATCATTTAGATAATTATTTAAATTCTTCCATAATATAAACCTTGATTTATATATCATATATATTTAGAATATAAATATTTATAATAGATAGATATATGAAATTTAAGGCACTGTTTATAGAGATGGTAGGTCGTACGTACGCATAAATGTAGTTTCCATTTTCATATCGTATTGAATGGAAGTAAGTGAATAAGATATATATAAGTACATAGATACATATATATATATATATATATCCATTAGAATTATTATTTTATATATTACATACTTATTAATAATATATATTTTTATAATCATCGGTTGATGGTGAACGTGGTAATGAATCTCATCGCCTCGTGGAGACGGTAATCCATACGTACGCACGAGCGACAATATCATTATATTGATGGTGAAATAGTATGTAATTGGATGTTATATCATATATAAAAAATAATTAACATGTTATATTTATTATTTACATCATTTATACTCATTATTATACCCATCCAAATAATGAAGTGTTTGAATAACAAACTACACCATGACGTGGAGACGGTAACTCGTACGTACGCACGTATGGTGACTTTTTCATTTAGAGGATGGATAGAATAACAAATATGGTTGTACCATATTTATAATAACATCACAGTATTTAGAAGGTACTGGAGTTATTATTTTTTTATGTAAACAACAAAGAAATAGGAAGTGGAAGATGAAAATAACTTGAAAGAGGGTGGTGAAATTATTACCTCTTCTTCGGGTGTTTCCTTTGGAGTTGATCAAAAGGGCTCATTAGGTTGGCTTTATGATCAAAGTAAGGACTCTAGTTTGATTTGAGGGAAGTTGGGAGGATATTTGTGCAGGGTTTTTATAATCCAAATGGATTTGGAGGTGTGATTTTGAGAGAAGGAGAAGTGCCCTTTTATAAGAGAGGTGAGGGTCACTTTAGGTAAAAATGTAATATTATTTTATAATAAAATCATTTTTGGTTTCTAATGGCTCAAACATGATTTATTTCTAGGATAAGGTGTGGATGGGTTGAAAACCACTCAAAAAATATGTTTTATACAGGTTTAGGTCACCATATTAACCTTATCTTTTAGATTTAAATCTTAGTTAAATATTTTAACTTTTACCATATCTTCATGTATTCTTACACTATATGGTTAATAAAATTACTCTAAACTTATAAGAGAACCTCAAGTGGTTCATTAATGACATATATAATATTTTTAATCTCTTTTTCTGAACCTTAGATTTTAATAATTTTATATCAACCAATAATATAGTATTTGTTTTAAAAATTAATTTATGTTAATTTTGACACTATTTGGTATTTGGTTTTAGTGAAAGTCATGAAAACTTTATTGCTTTGAATAAGATACATAGAATCAACCTTAACATGCCATATTCACCTAGAAAATTCATGGATGTCATAAAAACTTTTAAATTGTATTTATTTTGATATTTATAATACCATTTATTTGATTCTTTCATTAATAAGGTAATTACTACATCATCATTGTGTCAAAAATAAATTCAATTATTTAATGTCTAAAAATTATAAATAAAATACCATGATGTATAAAATATTTTAATATTTCTAATTAATATTTATAGTCAAATTTATATTGTGTAACCCTATATTAAAAATGGTTTAGTTATTAAACTTTGAATTTAACTCCTTTAACTCTTCTTTAAATAAAATAATAATAAATGTCCTAATCTTATCCAAGTGGACCAAAGATGATCATATTTTATTTATAAGGTTGGTTTTGGTCGAATTATACTTATCCAATAGAATTAGGACATGTGTTAGTGTAATTATGATATTATTTTTACCCTTAATTACCATATTTACTTTTAAACGTGGTAAGTAAAAGTCAAAAGTTACTATTCAACAAAAATTATTTTCATCTTATTGAACCACATTTTACTTACTGATATTAACTGTGTCTCTCAAATTTTTGAAATTCAACTCACAGAAGTTGGAAAATTAAGTTTTATGAAAATTTGCAAATGCTTCTAGGAGGTGGGTAAAAGACCGTAAAAAGTTTAATAAAATTTTTATATATCTAAACTTATTATAAAATGACTCCAATGAATTACATTTAAATTATATAGGTATTATGTATATATTTTGACCTAAAATAAATTTAAATTAAATAAATAATTATTTAAATAAAAAGTCGGTTTTAACCAATAACGTAGTGTTTTTCAATATTCATCAAAAATTGAAAGTTTTTAGAAAGATACCAAAACTTCATCCTAAGATAATTTTGATATTATAAATTCAAAAATGAATTCTATTTTATCAAAAATTCTAAACATAGAAGTTGGATTTATTAATTTAAAATTAATTCCTGTTGTCAAAACCAAAAAACGGGTTTTTAAAAAGTAAAAACTATCAAAATATTGACATGTGTTTATGTCAAATTTAAATGTAAAATTACTTATAATAACCTAAATTGTGTTAAATGATAAAAATATAATCTAATTATACTTTAAAACCTTTCAAAATAATAATTTAACACTATAAATTGTTTCAATTAAAAAAGTTTTTTTTAAATGAAACATAGTTTTTTCACTATTCGTCAAAGTATGAAAGTTATCAGAAAAGTTCCAAAAAATTATCCAAACTAAATTTTTCTATCTCGTTTCTAAATAATAATTTAATTTCATTAAATTGAATATATAAAAGTGTCAAATATTGGTTTTAAAAAGGGTTCTCCATTAGAAGGTGGTAAAATTGTATTTTTTGAAAAATACTTCTTTTATCTGAAAAAAATGAATTTGTTCTTATATTATGTCTAAGAAACACATAATATGGATGTCAAAATTATATCGAGTATATAAGATTCAAAATTTAGTTAATACTATTCATAACCGCTTTTTTAACGTCTAGTTTGGTAAGTTGTGGTGCGCTCGAACTCGGTGTTGTGTGTAGCGCAAGTTATTGAATTACTTTGAAGAGATAACATACTATGAAATATTGGGGTGTGACAAACATGTTCCAACCCACCGCACCTAAGAATCCATAGATCATTACCCTATATTGGCATCCAATCGCACCATAGAAACCATTTGTAAGGACATTCATGCACTATCCATCCAAGGACTAAGACCAACTTGACCTCACTTAGGTACAACTTTGTTTCAAAAGGCTCTTTCTACTACAACATGAACCTGGAGGTGGGTCACTCTGACCACACCCATTCAAGCTTACTATCTCAGGTCAGACCACATCTGATTGGCTTGTTCTATAACACCCACTTTCCACTGATGGTATGTTAACCCTTTCTCACCTTCCCAAGGTTCTTAATAACTTGAAGCCGATCATTATCATCCCACACACCTACTGATGTCATTCCCTGAATTTCGAGAGAATTCCATCATCGCAGCATTACCTCCCTTCAAACTGTCACTGGGATTCACCCTTGGCATGACACCAAATCACATGGCCAAGCTTCAGTCAACTTCATGACATTCTGAAACCACACAAGGAAAATTACTTGAGTCTAACCCCAACCTTCGTTGGAGTTATAGAGCCCAAAATTGCTTACCACAACCTGTTGTCACATCCAACCACACTCTTTTTTGACTCCCGTACAACCATCACAAGCTTTACATGGAACCACCATGAGATTAAATCCAACACTTGGCTCATTAGTCACCACATCCAAGGCCCACATGCCTCTCCGAGGAACCTAACATGCACCTCACAGGTTTTTTATTGGCACCCCGGTGCCACTATGTCAACTCAATGATCTCTTCACTGCATCCAGGACTGACTTCTCACTCCCCACCTTAGGAGTGTTTTTACCACTACTCTCAAGAGGGGTTCCAACCACTATTTCTTACAATCAATCACAAGATGAACCCCAAAAACATAGACATGGATATCTAGATTTTTCCAAAACAAGAAATAAAACGTCACCCAGTGCCCGTTCTCGGCTTTTGTGAATAGCACCCATGACTTTTTTTCGTCATTAAGTCCATACCGAGGACCTCACCCCAATCCTTTGAGGGTGTAAATCTCACCATCAAGCTACAAATATACCATTTCATTGAGCATAAACTTCATAATGTCTCCCATCCAACCAAACACCTTCATGTCTCTTTGCATGAGCTAGAGCTTCTCAATGTACCTAGGATGATATCAAGATATTGGACAGGATCGTCACTAGATGAGGTATGCTAAGAAGTTTTCAAAGACCACCACCACCCACTTATCCATCTCTGATATCAAACTATGGGACACTATGACCTACCAAGTATTTCAAGCCTCCCTATCGAATGCATTTCATTAACACTTAACCACCACCACTCAGGTGAGATTTCCAACCAAATTTAACCATCACTCCACAAGCAAATCAACACGCAACCGTAAACCAATGTTTCATGTGGCACTACTTCTTCCACACTACTAATATTTCTATGATGTGTCCCTAATAGCCAAAAACCATAGCACATGGTCTACTACACCATCCAAACCATCAATCTCTCACAAAACAACCTTAACTTGTGTATATCCCATCGCCTGCTCACTTGACTAACCATTTCTCTTGGTTAGTCATCCTCATCAGCCTTGAGGAGGCCTCTGCATATTACCTAACAACCAAACCATTCATACTCAAAAGTTTATCCACATGACCACCCTTACCTTGGGTTTCACCATCGAGTGAAAGAATATAACTGCACTTTAGTCACCCTAGTATCTTCCACTCAAAACAACTTCAAGACCTCATTAATCTCCATCCAAACAGGTGAGTCAGGAATTCATATGATAGAACCCTTAGAAACAACCCTTACCTTCTATCACAAGCACTAGGGTTCCCTTATGAAATAAACTAGCATAACTATACCATTCACGAAAACTTGGGGTACTTAGTATGCATTGACACCACCTCTGAAGCATATCCCATGATTTGTATTCCAAGGTACTTGCACTGCTGGTGTAACCTCCCATGATGACACCCTTTATTTTCATAAACTATCATCGTATAACCACAACTCGAGGGGCACAACCAACCATCAACCTTCCCACTTATCCCTCAAGGACAATCCTACACCATGGAACACTCTGAGTCCCACTATCAATGTCCAAAAAACCAACATGTGTGGAACACCCCCAAAAGCACTAGAAACTCTGTCTGACCTCTCTCATAGGTCACCTTAAAGGTTGAATGATACTAACTCCCTAGACTAGAGTCAAAACCAATAGAATCCATTGGTCCTCTCAAAAAACCATACTTATCATGACACGAACAATGCATTTCTCATGAATGGAACTCTCACTCCCATTCTGATGCACACTATGCCTAGCACCCTAAACAACCATCTACTCTAGGTTCCACACCAAAGGTGTACACATTCAACGATAGTATGAGAAAAACATCCTCTTTGGGATTCAAGAAACAACTCGCAAGGTCTCTACTCACAAGGTCACCAAGACTCAGGCACCATCCTTAGGGTCTATCATGCACTCCATACAATCATGAACCACGAGAGTCTCCACACTCCCATTACCAAACAACACCTCACAAGCCAATATCCATAACCCCACCAAGGTTTTTCTAAACACACCACCTAGGCCATATCAAAACCGATAAGGCCTAAAAATCCAAATTCAAAGTCTCAAACTAGAGCACTATCACTACCCCAACCCACACATACAAGGGTCAAATTGGAAACAAAAAGGATACCCACTATTGTACTCAAACATTCTCATTTTTAAACTTATCATTCACTCAATGATTTGAATAATGACTGAATGGATTTAACCAGAGATGGAAAAAGGTCTCACACTAGCAACCTTAAATGTCCCATTCTTCGTGATCTATCCTAACGGTCATCATCATACTTAGAACACTTCCCACCTACCATACCTATCATGGGTCATGGTCAACATGGGGGTAAAAATATTTCTTAATCACGAGTCTTCTTTCAAAGCCTCTTCAAACCAATTTTTCTTTTACAACACGATCCCTTCCTCTTAGCCACATTTCCTATTTCACAACTTGTTATAGTCATCATCTTAACTCATTTACACGTTTCATTGGACAAAATTCATTAATAATTTTACCATCATTGTGCAATCTTTCTCCTTTAGACACCGAGTCAACATTTTACAATTTATCACAACCCAAAATTTTAACCATGGTCACAACATTTCTTTATAAACGATATTCATTAACTATTTATTTACATTCTTTCATTCACCCAATTTCATTACCATTATTAGGCATCATTTTATTTTTATTTATCAAATAAACAAAATGCATTCTACTCTCTACCCCCTGCACACCCATCTCGTGTGTGTGCCTATAACAATGCATGCCACCTATATCCTTCGATGCCTAAAATGATGCATGAATGCACAACCTCATGCCATTATAGTCATGATAAAAATATCATAAATAATTCAAATAACAAAACATGTGTATTATCCAATGGTGAAATATCATTCAACTGTAACAACACACATCAAGAACAACAATTCCCACCCAGGGTGACTTGGGTTTTCCCATGAACATGGGTTAGCTACTCCCAAGCATGAGCTCATTACCAAGGCCTGACACTGTCCTAATCTTCTATATATCATCCCCAAATAGTAATAAAGAGAAAAAAACTGCCTCTGATACCTCTTTGTAATGTCCTTGAACCGAGATCCACTAAACCGGTGCTCCGAGTTGGGTCGTCACATTACATCAAGCACGCCTCCCCGTATGCTAGAGGTTTCCAACTAGAAGCGAGGGTTTAATGAGTCGTGTGGGGAGATTATACCCTCTTTACCAGAGTAATCCATAGAATAACACAATATAAGTAGCGGAAACAATACGAACAGCCAATAAACATGCATAGCCAAACGTTTCCCAAATTGGTACAACCACAAATCAAATACAACAATGCCATGTTGTACTAATAGTGAAAAGTGAAAGAAATCCAAAATAATAAAAATATGTACAAAACACCCAACTGGTCCTGACTCTAAGTCTGGGTCCTTCTCCATGTACATCCTGATCCCAACTCAATACCTTAGTGTAGGGTCATCACCCTTGCCCTGACCTGCAACCAAGATATCTTCTTGGTTACCCAACGGAAACCCAAGCAGGGTGTGAGTACAATACTCAGTAGGCCACTAATAATGGTGTCTAAAAAATATCCAGTCTAATAGATAGTGCATGCAAGTTCAAAATAAATGGTAAGTAAGCAAGGGACAGTTCGGGTGCCATTAGTTAACAAGGTTCATCTTATTCATTACTAGCATTTAACCCAATTCCATTTCTTATACCATCTTCATTAGATAAGCCATATTGATCACATGTTCCATGGGTTAGGCATAAATATCATCTACACAAGGGTATAAGGCAATCAATCATAATGTATATGGGAAATAAATCAAGTCCCTATCTCACTAGGGATACACATATCACATCAACACATTATCCTGACCTCGAAGCCTCAGTCCAGGTGGAATGCAACTGTTAGGGGAATAGAGCCTCTGTCCCCTTCCCTAACTCGTGCATTTTTTGGTGGAGTTTAGAGCCTCAATCTAACTCAGCCCATGGGTGTAGAATCTCAAGTCAATACCCCACTCTTCCAAGCCATGTACACATACTTATTTATCATATCACCTCAACCATACCATAACACAACCAAGCATATTCAGTGCCATTGGATATCACAATACATGACAACAACATGGGAATTAATAATATGCCAAAACCCATTAATAATTTTACCATTTACAATTCATATCCATTTAGCTAAATTCCCATTCTTGTGCCTTAACCCTTTGAGTGTAATCAACAACCCCTATGCCTTATCCAAATTCATCAATGAACATAAATTTACCCATTTAGCCCATTTATAATTTCACAAGCATTTACCCCTTATGAATTTCAGGTTCGACTCTTATAATACATAGCACAATTACTCGTTCACATTCAACCCATTAGTTATGCCCATTGATTTACCATGTATAAATTCATTCCATGTTCATCAATTCCCTTATGCAACCATATACACGCTCTAAATTCACAATTCATTTCCAATCTAACATGATCACATTTCATATGTACTAGTCCTCTTTGGCATTTCAACATAGATCATATACCATTCGACAAAATCCAATTTAACCCAGTTAACCCATTACTAAGCCATTCCAAACAACCCCTTAAGCCATTATTAAACCTAGGAAAAACATAGACATTCCATATTAAATCCAACTAACCATACTAACATGTTCAACATTAGCTCTATGTTATTACGCATCAATTTTATGTGTAACCTTGTCAAATTCTAAGTTCAAAAAGGTCAGCACACCCCATGGGTGGCCCCAAATCAGTCAAATCATACCCGATGCATTCAACGGGGATTGTGAAGGTTTCAAATAATTATTTTAATGATCATTCTAACAAATCCCACCAAATTAATCTAAATCACAACAAGAGGAAAGCAAGAACACATACTCCTATGCCCAAATCTACTTAAAAACTATGGGATATAACTTGTAGACCACCTACCTCGAATTCGGTGATGAACGCACTCTAAATTGAAGCCATAGTTCAATATTTAACCACCAATTGAAGGTCCAACATAAAACCCACCAGAAAAATAGGGTTTGAGAGATTTAGAAGAATATCACCTGAGATATAAGGCATAATCCAAAAATGAGAGAAGATGAGAAGATTAGACTCATCCAGATCTTCGATTTGCATCCAACAGCACTCCAAACATCCAAGAATCAAAGGAGAGATGGCTCTTGGAAACTTGGGTTGAAATGGGTTTCTTTGGGTTGCAAGAGGTGAAATGGAGGAGAAAACTGAGTGGAACATAAAAATCCTAGGGTGGCATTTTTGTTATTTTTTAAAAGTTTCCATGCCACACGGTTTGCCTACATGGTTTTCCAAACCGTGCGCAAATTGTGTAGAGGCTACTACCTGCACGCCCTTCTCTCACATAGTTTTCCATACCGTGTGAAAATCGTGTGGATTGCTACTGCCTGCATGCCCTTCTCTCACAACGTTTTCAAAACCATGTGCAACCCATGTGGATTTCCCAGAAATCCTCTTTCCCCCTTTTTCATGTCCCGAACCCCCGGAACACCCCCAGGCCTTCTCAAGGACTTGGGAAAATACTTATCTAGCCAAAAAGAAGAGGATCAAGCCAAAACATAAACAAAAACATACTTTAAAAAAATTTGGGACCTTACAATCCCAATGCCCACCAATGCTCCTCCACGCTCTCCACTTAATTTTCAAGATTATGAGGCTAACCCTCCAAATTGGTTAATATAGTGTATTTATAGAGGAAAACTGATCACTATGTCAATGAATTCAAATAAATAAATTTCTTTATTTTATTTTATTAATTGTGTCTACAGTGACTTTTTCACAAACACCCACACTCGATCAAGATCATATCACGCTTAGGGTAAACTCCGCATTTTAAACTCAATAGTGGTCTCAAATTTCTAATTCAAGACTCTGTTTGGGATTAATTCCACTATTTCAGGAAAACTACATGCGTGTTATAAAAATATATTTAATATTTTTCAAAAATTGATTTTGGGAACACCGGGTCTCAAAATTTCATGTCGTCGCAGCACCTAGTCTTGAAATATTCCTAAAAATATTCCAAAGTATTACATGTAAAAAAGTGAGATATTACATTTTAACCTTAACTAAGGTAATTAATTTTTACTATTTTACTATTCATTATGATCAAAAATTAAGTTTGAATTATTATATAATATTAATTATATTTATTTAAAATATGAAATAAATTTTTTCAAATTCAATTCACTGAAGTGACAAGATTTAATTTAAAATCAAACCCACATATGTGATGAAAAAATAGTTTTCTAAAGAAAAAGTTTTCATAAGTATAAAAAGTTATTATATCCAAATTCAATATGAAATTGATTTCAATGAGTTAAATTGCATTAATCATAACATAATTTAACTAATGTTGTTTTTAAACCATTTTAAAATGAAATAGAATTTTTCAAATGATTTAAATGAAAAGACAATTTTCAATAAAAACCAATATTTTTCACTATTCATTAAAAAATTAAACTTTTTAGAAAAATATAAAAAATTCATCCAAATATATTTTTGATATGATGATTACAAAAATGAAGTTAATTTAGTAAAATACATTATCTTAAATTAGATAAATTTAATTTTATTAATTATTGAGAAAAAATAATAAAAATTATTTTTTCTGAGAAAAAAAATATTTTTTGAAGCGTATAAATACTTTACCAAAAAAATAAGTACTTATTTATCAATATATTTTTCTTGTAATTCATACTTAATTTTAAAAATGTGTTTATCCCTTTTCATACCATCAAATTTAACAGCTAGCTTATAACGGTCATGTTTAAAGAATAATATTAATAGTATATTGAAGTTCGTTAAAACTCGGTATTGTGTATTGCATATGCTATGTAACATAGATTTATCTTTAAAAAAAATTGAGGTGTTTTGTCACCACCCCTAGGTTTTTTCTATCAATTGAGTGGAGCGTTAGCCTTTCCTATCAAGGTTTTTATCACCATTAATAATGATTGACATATTTATCTGGATATAAAATCTAAGTTTTTTTGTTTGAGTGATATTTATATGATGTTTTGGGTATATTATCATGTATGAGTTGTTTAAGTTTCATAAATTTTTATGTCATATTAATATCATGGAGATATTATAAAATATTAAGTATTCATAAAAAAAATCACTATTTATCAAAAAATTAATTTTCTGAAAAAAAATCCCAAGAATCACCGTAAGAAAATTTCGACTTGCTAAAACAAAAAATGAAATTAATTTTATCAAATTGAAATTCTAAAATTTAGAAATTTTATTTTTAAATAAAATCATATAACATGTGTAAAAATAATTTATTTAAAATAGAACTTATTTGTTTTGAATGAAAAACTCTATCCATGCCTCATGCATTAATGGAATTATTTTTATGATTATTATAATAATAAATATCATGAATATAAATAAACAATAAAAGTGATATCTTATTAAAAATAACTGGTTTGTTATGTATAGTATTATTGGTAATGACCATAAACATACGTATATTAAAATGTGCATTTAGTTAAGTTTCAGTATATGCAGTAGTGTAATAATGATCATAAACATATGTATATGTATATAAATAAAAAAATGTATAAGAATAATCCAAAGAAAATGTATTTTATATAATTTATATATTATAATATTTTTTACACTACTTTTATATTATAGTAATTGAAATTGTATATGTTTTATAGTATTTGTATAAGCATCGCTGTAAACATAGTCATAGGAATTTGTACTATTAATTTGATAATGTGAATTTATTGTAGTAAGTGTTTAAGAATAAGCTTAAACATATGCATTATCAACTTCAAAATTCGTATATTTCATTAATTGTATAAAGATTAGCATGAGAACGGGCATATGCATAGGCATAAGCATATGTATGTATGTATTCAATATTTTCATAGGCATGAGCATAATCAGATGCAGTAGTACTTGTTTGGAAATATATATTATAGTTTTATAGTATTTTTATATTACCATTGAAGATTAAGTGGAAGAACCATAAGTATGTATTATAGTTTTTTTTAAATGGATATCATTCAGTATTTTTTTAAGAATAACTTAAATCATAAGTAGATGAAATTTAAGAATGGAAAGTTTATATGATAATATTCATGTTAGTATCGAAATTTGTATTTTAATAAACATAATAATATGTATATGAATATGAATATATATTTGCTAGTTATATATTATAGTCTATCCATATTCAATAATTTTAAAATGTGTATGTATTCACTACCACAAAAACAGGTTTTCGTGGCACCACTCTTTAACAATGTTATAAAAAAGCATTGATAAAGGGGGTGACTTTATTAGCACTAAAAAAAGTGATGATAAAAGGTGCTTTTCAATGGGGACTAAATTTTTTGCTAGGGACTATATTCATATTGATATTATGGTTTTGAAATTTTATCATTTTTCACAATGTACTATTGTTTATAATCAAATATATAACAATATATACATATTTTTTATATATTCACACATAAAACTTTAATTATATAAATAAATAATTAAAAATATTTACATATAAAATATATTTCTCAATATATAAAACTTATCTAAATAAAAAATAATATCCATTTTATTTAAAATACAAATGTATAAATATTTATATACATATACAATTAATGTATATATAATGTTTATATATATATATATATATTTCTATGTGCATTGACAAATGTATTTATATTTATCAACATATTCTAATATATAATATATGAAAATAAATATAAATATGTATAATTATATTTATAGATGCACACATATACATAAATATATGTATGTATGTATGTATGTATGTATGTATAAACACACAAACACACAAAACATATTTTATATATGTATTTAATATATATATTTATATAAATATATATGGATAAAAAATTTAACGAAATATATATAAATATATAGGTATATCATAAAATAAAGAACAAAATAATATAGGTGAGTGAAAAAGGCGTTGGATTATGAGGGGAAGGTTTGGGGTTCAAAACTCACCAAAGGTAGGGGCGCACGCGGGCGAGTGAGACAGTACATAGTGCTGTTAAAGGAGGGTGGGTTTCCTAGCACTGTTAAAGGGGGGATCGGGCCTTGGTAAAAGGGGGGTGGTCCTCCCTCCGAATTTGTAGGAAAAAATCAATTTAAAAATTAAATTTTTTGACTTTTATCAGCGTTTTTTTAGCACTGATAAAAGGGGCCTTTATTAGTATTTTATTAACACTAATAAAAGGGACCCCCTTTTAATAGAACCTCAATTATCAGTTCTTTTTTATCATTTTAAATTCCCTTTTTATGAACATTTAAAATCCATATCTGCAGTATTGATTGTGGGTTTTTTATATTACATTTATCAACTTATTTGTTATGATTTATATCAACCTAATTAGTTAATTTTTCTTATCATTTTTCTATTGATGGTTGATATAATTTATATTTATGCATGTGAATGTAGAAGAAATTACATAGAAATCAATCAAAATATATTAGAATGTATATTGTTTATATAGATGAAGCTATATAGAGGAGGTCATATTATTGAGAAAGAAATTACATATATTGATGTAAACATGTTATGAACAATTTGTGAAGTAAGTGAATGAACTAAAAATCCCAGGTGTATACCATAGGGGTTATGGTCTAGATAACTGAAAATAATTCTATGACTCCGTTATTGTAACATGATGTTCCCATAATTACATGCACCTGGTAAAAATTACAAGTTACGATTTTTTTAATTAATGTGGTTAGATTTATGAAAAATATATAAGAAAATATTATTATAAATAACAATACTACCTAGATATAGTCAAAATATTTCCATAAGTCCATGATAGGCCCATGAATTTCTGAAACAAACAAAATTCCATGTGCATTCTTATCAAAGGCTTGGTGGTGGTATAATATATTGTAATCTGAAATTTACATTGGTCATAGAATTTTTTTTGCCATCAAAATATATTGTTCATGAGGGAAGCTAAAATCATAAGTCTTCTAAGTTATATAGAACTTAATTTTAGTAATGATTTGTATGAAAATTATTCTAATAAAGAAACTTGAAATAAGTAGTTACCTAAAGCAGACATTCTCTCAATTCAGATGGAATTTTTTATACAAACTACATTAATTGTATGTCAAAAAAATAATTAATATTATTCCACTATGATCTATTACCATTAATTGCACTCAAAATCTAGAGAAAAAAATAAAATTAGTAATATTATATTATATTAGGTGCTTGGGGTACAATTAAAACGTGTTATTGGGTAACATGGTATAGGTGGGCACCACACCATGCATGTCTTGGGCCCAACCCACCACCTGTGCACCGCACACCCCTAGCTAAATTCTAGTATGGCTGGACTTGAACCTGTGCCAGTTTATTTTTCAAGGAATGGTCACCTTACATGGTATCACTTAACCAACCCCCGATTGAAAAAAATAAAATTAGTAATAAGTCATAAAAAATTTGAGGAAAACAATTATAGTTAATGTGACGCGCCTGTATCACTTCAAGTAGTTCAGAACAGTGGAGAATAACATTGCAATTTTCATGGAGCCACATTTCAATTTTTACAGTAAATATTGCCATCATGATGTTATATATTCTTCATACAAGTTCTAAATGAATTGTAGGACCAATTATAGTCACTTTGGACTTTCAGAATTTCTGTTATAGTTGAAAAACTTGTTGGATGGAAAAATCAAAATATATAACCTAGACTATGAAAAAATATAAAATTATTATAGTATTCACTGTAAATTGATATATAGAAAGTACAGTATACTATGGTACATGTAAATTTCCTAAGAAAATGGTAATGATCACTACCACAGATCGGCGCAAGGGCAGCGCCAGCCTTTATCAACGCTAAAAAACAAGCTGATAAAAGGAGGCATTTATCAGCGCTAGCTAAAAGCGCTGATAAATATACCCTTTATCAGCGCTAAAAAAATGTTGATAAAGGCGTACCCTTTATCAGAATTTTTTTAGCACTGATAAAATGTATATTTATCAGTGTTATTATTAGCGTTGATAAAAGTTTATAATAAAAAAATATTATTAATTTATATAAAATTATAATATTTATATTCAAAAATAATATTTATTTATAAACATTAAATAAAAGATTAATTTTTATAATTAATATGTTTTTTAATAATTCAAATATATATATATAATGTTTTTAAAAAAGTATTTATAAGATTATAAATATATATTTAAATAATTATACGATTATAATAAATTTTATTAAATAATAAATATATTTACTATATTTATAATTATATATTTATAATTATATATTTATAATTATATATAAATACTTTTTAAATATATATAATTATAAATATATATATATATATTTAAATAAATATATGTTTCTAATGAATTTGGTCAATAAACATATTGATGTGTGAATATAATTGGCGTGCATATGTTATGTATTCATCATGATTTAATATTCATTTATACATTACACCCTTATTATTATTATTCACGTTGTCCATATGTGATGACTTTTTTTTATTATTTATATACTTTACTAGGTATATGATTCATTCATGTTATACCTATGAATCTATTCTCATGAATACTTAAAAAATTACAATAATTACCAAAAGGGTCCAAGAGTCAGGCGAACCTGCTTTTACCAAAATTTATTGAAAAATAAAAGGTATGAACATAAAAAAGAGAAAGAACGGAGTCAAACAAAAGAAAAACCCTCATCCAAAAAATAAAACTACAAATGAGTAAAATAAGGACCATCTCTTTCGGACTACGAATTCTTCTGATTGAAAAGCACTGAGTACTTTTCTTTGAGTTTAACCTGCTCCAGAGTGAGCTCCTTAGAAGTTATAAAATTGTAATAAATATATTTATTATATTTATAATTATAAATTTTTAATTATATATAAATAATTTTTAAATATATTTATTTATAATTATAATTATAACTATATATATATATTTAAATAATTATAAATTTATAATAGATACATCTATTATAATTTTATAAATATATATATTTATATATTTATAATTATATACAAATATTTATAAATATATTTATTTAAAGTTATAATTATATATATATATATATCTGTAAATAATTATAAAATTATAATAAATGTATTTATTATACTTATAAAGTTATAAATATATATAATTAAATAAATATATTTATAAATATATACACATATTTATAAATAAATACTAATATTTATAATTATAATTCTAAATAAAATAGATATATTTAAATAATTATAAAATTATAATAAATATATTAATTATATATATTTATAAAATTATAAATATAATAAATATATTTATTATAATTTTATAATTATTTTAATATATATATATAATTATAACTATAAATAAATATTTATTTATTATAATTTTTTAATTATAAATAAATATAAATTTATTTAAATAATTGTAAAATTATAAAAAATATATTTCTTAATCTTATAATGTTATAAATATATATATAATTAAATAAATATATTTATAAATATATTCAAATATTTATAAATAAATACAAATATTTATAATTATAATTATAAATAAATACATATATATTTAAATAATTATAAAATTATAATAAATATATTAATTATATATATTAATAAAATTATTAATATAATAAATATATTTGGTATAATTTTATAATTATTTATATATATATATATATATATAATTTTAACTATAAATAAATATACATTTATTATAATTTTTTAATTATAAATATATATATATATATAATTAAATAATTATAAAACTATAATAAATATATTTATTATAATTATAATGTTAAATATATATATAATTAAATAAATATATTTATAAATATATACAAATATTTATAAATAAATGAAAATATTTATAATTATAATTAAAATAAATATATTAATTATATTTGTTTATAAAATTATAAGTATAATGGGACTCGAGGATTCCGATGTTGCAGCTCTGCTTGGATCAATGATGGCAGAACACGTGGTTGCTGGCCGCTTTGATTCGCATTGGACTACTACACTTGATTTGGGTTCAAGGGCTCACGGCTTCGATTATGCGCGTCCTCTCGGAGCTATGATGGAAAATCTGGTTTCAGGTTGATTTGATTAGTATAGGACTGCTGCAGTCGATTCAATTTCAAGGGCTCATGGCTTCGATGATACGCCTACAATGGCGGAACATCTAGGAAAGCCGAGGGAGGTGAAGGGTGATTCATCTCGTTCTTTCTTGATTTTCAATGGGTCCGCCTTTTGAGGTTTACACAAAAAGGGTGGTGATGGTTATATCAAAGCGAATCCAATTACTATTACATAATGATTAGAAATTGGTAATTTTTCCTTAATCGTGCGATTAATTTTTCCTAAAGATTTCAAACCTTTGAAAATTGAAGAACTAGTTGATCGTATGTCGTGCATTTGGGGTTTTACCGATTGGAAGTGTGTCTCTTTAGGACATGGGTTTTTTCATATGTTGTTCCCTTTGGATGATATGAAGACAAGAGTATGGGGTATGGGTTCGATTTCACTCAAACCGGGTGTTATTCACTTCAAGGAATGGGGCCAAATCTTTAACCCATTAGATGTTAGCAGCTCCTTTTTCCAATTGTGGGTCAAGGTCTACAGCTTGAACTGGATTTTTTGGCATCCTAGAATTTTATATGGAATTTCCTCGGTGATTGGAATGCCCATAATGATGGACAAAGAAACTAATTTGGCAAGGTATGGCCATTTCGCTCGCTTCATGGTGGAAGTTGACTTATTCTCTATTGTTGTCGATAGAGTCAATCTTTCAACATATGAGGATGAATTCAGTTTGTGCATTGAGTATGAAAATATGCCTCATTTCTGCTCTATTTGTAAGAGGATCGGTCATGATGCTTTAAGCTGTAGAAGATGATTATTATGTTTGTATTGCTCTAGTAGAGTACATGAGGAAATCTCATGTTTTAAAAAGAATAAGATGGGTAATTTTTCTGGACTGACTATAGAAAGTGGGGTTTTGGTTCTCGCTTCTAGTGGATAGGCTACTCTTTTTAATGACACAAGCACAAATGCTCATCCTAATGGGAAAAAAGGTGACAAACCTGTTATGACAGCTTTAGAATCCTCTGCTAGGATAGAAACTTAGGGCAATTTGAGCAATGAGAAATCGTGAGCTAAAATCTTTAAGGATGAGGAAATTGCTGATAAAGATGATGTTACTATCAAAGGACAAGACTAAGAAGTGGATTAAGTGAATAAAGGTGAAATTCAAAGGGTGTCTGATCAATAATTCATGACTGAGTAGAACATTGCCTCAAGTCACCGTAAAGGCAAGAAAAAGGTTGGTGTTGCTTCTCATGTGCAGCCTCAAAAGAAATATCTCATGGATTTTGAGGGATTCCAAATGGTCCCTACTCAGAAAAAATTAGGTTGGAATGTAGAGGGCAGTAGTGTCCCTCTAGACTCTGAATCTTTAGAGGACAACCTGGATGGTGAGCAAGAAGATTGCCATCCAAAAACATGGAGATGAGGGAGGCACCCCAAAGGTCATGGTCGAGGGCATGGGTGTGATGACTAGATTGCATCATAGGAGCGGTCCACCAGGAATCATTCTAGGTATCAACTTATATCGGAGCAACAAAGGATCAAAGAGATGTATATTGTGCTCCTTAATCAAAAAAAATCACAATCTGAGTGGGAATTAGCTAATGATGGTGCAGTATCTGGGTATGGCAATGCTGATGATATTGATCCTTTTGATATGTAGCTTTCCCATATGGGTGAGGGTTTGGTTTATTGACCCCACCTATCTCTTGCTTATCTATTACTTTTCTCTTATTTTAATAAATATCTTGGAGCCTTAGCTTCTGGCTGGACCGACTTCGTATAAAATTATATGTATAATAAATACAGTTCTTATAATTTTATAATTATTTAAATATATATTTGTTATAATTATAAATATTAATAAATATATATTTATTATAATTTTTTAAATTATATATTTATATAAATAAATATTTATTATATATTTATATATATATATATTTATTAAATTTATAATATTATAAATATATATAATTAATATATAAACTATATATATTTATAATGTTATAAATATAAGAAATAGAGTTATTATAATTTTATAATTTTATAAATATATTTATTTTATATATATATATATATATATATATATTATTTATAGTTATAATTATAAATAAATAGATTTATATATTTATTATATATATAATTTTATAAATATATATAATAATGATAATAAATTATTAACATTATAGTTTTATCCGTGTTTTTTAGCACTGATAAAGAGACGCCTTTATCGGCGTTTTTTAGCACTGATAAAGGCCTATCTTTATCAGTTCTAAAAAAGTGGTGATAAAGTCCTATCTTTATTAATACTAAAAAAGCACTGATAAACGCATGTTTTATTAGTGCTTTCTATTTTAGCGTTAATAAAACATAACTTTATCAGTGATTTTTAACTAGCACTAATAAAAGCTTTACCTGATTTTATAAATGAACTCTAACAGTTGGTTTCTTCTCTCGCACACCTCAAGCTCTCGTGGAAGTTGATCCCTACCACCGCCGACCCCTCCTCTATCGTCGACCCCTCCTCTACCCTGACCCCTCCTCTACCGCCATGAATCTCTCCTCCACTGGGAACACCACCTCCATTGCAAACCCCACCTCCGCCCCATGTCAAACCCCACCTCTGCCACGAATCCCTCCTCCGTCATGAACCCACCTCCACCGCAAACCCCACCTCCACCGTCAAACCCCACATTCACCGCGAACCCTTCTATGGCCTTTGTCACCACCTACCTCGAATCCACCACTGCTAGACCCTACTACTGTCGTCAGACCTCCAAATCTAAGGTATGTTCTTATTTGATTTAGAATGCTTAGATAGTGAATGATTAATTATAGGGTTTTAGTGTTCAAAGTATTTTTTATGTATGAATTATGTGTTTAGTTTGATTGATTATTATGAGAAAATGTTGCTTCGGAAGTGTTGTAGTGGTTCAAGGTCAAGGGCCATAGCAACAGTGTTCGGTGAGGTATGGGGTTTGATTCCTAAGAGCCTGCTCTTGGGGGAATTTCCACCTCCCATGTGCCGCTCATCTTTCCAGGTCACCCGATGTCTCATTGGGTGGGAAAAAGGGTGCATCCCACCTGGCTGAAAAATTACAGCGTCAAACCATTGTTGATCAGACTGTTACCCCATGGGACACTCTACCATCTTGGTTGGTAATGGATCCTTCCCGGTTGGGGCTTCTCTAGATGACCTCTTCATGGGGAGGGGGATTTCTTGGTGTGGAGGGTTCGAAAAGGCCACTCCTAGAGATTCCATTTTAAGAGAGATTATTGTGAGACAATGGTTTTTTTATTGATAAAGTGTTTGATTTGTTTTTTGGGCATATTCTATGAAAATTTTGATAATTTTCTATGTATAGTTGTTTAGGACTTTGGTGTAATTAAAATTTCTGAATTTGGATTGATCTAAATGTCAGAACATGTTTAGATGAGGTGGTTTGATATATTATAAATATTATAGGGGTTATTTTAGGTGTAAAGTATCATGATTGGTGTTATAATGGGGTGATTTTTGTGATTAGTTTGGATAAAATATAATCTTTTTAATGGATAAATAAGATAAAAAAACTTTTGAGTTGGAACTTATAGTGAAAGTGGGATCTGTTTTTTGGTTTTGATTAACATTTTGATGATTGATTTGGGATGAATTGAGGTGTTTTCTATGTATGGTTTTCTAATATATATTTGAAATTTTATCTTGTTTAATTATGGATGTTGATGTGTAAATGTATGCTTCAATGGATTTTATACCATATTGACATGATAGTTTTATAAATGTGTTTCATCAATTATTAGTGTTGGGATTTTAGAAAAACATCATGGGAATTTTTAGGTAGAGATGTGGGAATTCTAGAGACATGAGTTATAATATTATAGTCACAAATTTATAGTACCCCTATCTTAGGTCTCACACCTGCTACTAGAATTTCCTTATTTGTGAGGCCATTAATGGTGAGTTGATTGTGTTGCATTTGTATTGCAATAATATTCTAGTGTGATGATTCCCGTAATTGTTCAATTTAGATTATCTCCTTTGGCCTTTGGTAGGTACCCCTTAATGGTTGATTCTTGATATTTTATTATTATTTTATCTTATGGTTGTATCTTGGAAAATTATATTTTCTTTAAAATAAATATATATGTTCTGTTAGTTTTATTTACTCAACCCTATGTAATAAAATTATTTTCATTATTTTCCCTAAAACTAGAATTTTTTTTATTTGTTTTAAAAATGAATAGTATAAAATCTTTGATGATGTCCTACTAAAGATCTTTTCTCATACCATACGTATATACATCGGTGTGTATATAGACTTAGGTTGTCTATGATATAGTTAAAAGGAAAGGGTTGCACTTTTATAGTGGTGTTTCATAGTCACTTGTTAAAGATATAGTGATAATGGGATGTAGAGGTCACCATAGAGCATAAAGATACAATATTCATTTTGTGTTATTTTAATATATTTACTATAAATTGTATCTCTTGAAAATAAATTTATTTTTGGTTTACCTTTATATTTTGTATCATGTGTAAACCTTTTATAGCTTTATATTTTATAAAACGTTGGTTATTTTTTGTTCATGTATCTTTTATAAAGTGCCTCTCTTGGGATTTATGTCTTTGTAAAAATACCTAAGTGGCTCTTTCAAAATGATTCAAGTGTTTTGAAATGTTTCTTAAAAAATTATAAGTGTTCAACATACCCTTTTTTTTAAATAGCTTTAAAATGATTTAAACACTTGGCATGGACTCAGGTTGCATGCCAAGTGATTGTCAACTCACCCGATTAACTTTCATAAAGGGATGTGAATGTTTTGAAAGCATATTTAATGTTGGTTTATTTTTAACCAGGGGTGTGTGAAGTTTTAAATATAAATTTGTAAAATATAGAGGGTTGTCACTCATTTTAAATTATTAATATTTTTGGGTCATGAAGTGTCTTTGAATTCTTCAAAAAAGGAATTGTGGTTTTGTGAAAGAGTACTTGGAATTGATTGGTTTATTTTAAAAAGGGTGTATTATTTTAAAGAGGAATTTGTGAAAATAGTTGGTTTTTTAATGGTATTTTAAATGTGATTTTATAAATAGTTTTCAAAGTATATATGAAATGTAGTTTTTCCATAATATTTTAAGTTTATATTTTTATAAAATTAGGAAAACCATTACATTATATAGGGAAGATGAGTAAATTGATAATAACACCATGGAAAGGGCATGTCGTTAACTTTATCTAACCCATAGGATATACATTATGATGTCACTCCCACAAAAGGTAAATTAATGTTTAACCCCATTTCAACTCATAAACTGACTTTGCATCCAACATCACCTGCATGGTTTAAATTAGGGGAGTCCACTACAATTGCATCTTCTTTCTGGTTTGGTTTTAGCTTCTAAGTGGGTGAGTCTCAGACAAAAAAATGCAATAATAACTATCATTAAAATGTTGAGTTATCCTTATTTTAAAGGTTCATTTTGTGTATTTATTTTTTTAAATATTAATATTACCAAATTAAATAGGATGGATATGAATAAAGAATAGATGGATGTCAATCATATGAAAAAATAGTATGCAGATGGAGTGAAACGGTTCATCAAGTTTGCAAAGGATCATGTATATGACCCTTCTCAAATACTTTGTTCATGTTTACGTTGTTGTTATTAAAGACTAATTAGTCTATAGGAGTTGGAAGAACGCTTGATCTATCATGGAATAGATCAAATTTATAAATGTTGGAATAAACACGGGTAAAAAGAGAATGTAGCTAGTGGTTGGGATAACACTGTGTTTTATGGATCATCTGATATAATTACAAGTGTGGATAATGAAGAAGACCATATCAAAGATGTGATTATAGATGTGAATGATGATGAAGATTGTATTTAGGAAATGGCAAGGACAGTTGAAGATGAACTTTATGATTTCCCAAAATTGTTTTAGAAGTTAAATAGTTGTGCAAAGACGTCATTGTATGCTGGTTTCACTAAATACACAACATTTTTAGATGTACTGAAGCTGTATAATTTGAAAAATACAATGGATGGAGTGACACCAGTTTTATGAAACTACTTTCTCTCTTGAATGACATGCTCCCAGAAGATAATGAGCTCCCGATCCGAACATATGATTCCAAACGAATGCTACACTCAATGGGTATGGTCTCTAAAAGAATACACACCTGCCTGAATGACTGTATACTTAAATCACTTATAGAATGCCCAAAGTTTGGTGTTTCTCGATACAAGAAAGATGAATCCGGTCCTATGAAATTTGTATGGTACTTTCCAATCATTCCAAGATTTAGGCACCCATATAGAAGTGAGGAGATTGTAGGACAATTAACTGGCACAAAAATACAAGAATTAAAGATTGGAAATTACATCACCTGACAGACTCTCCTCAGTGGAAGAGAATTGATCATGAGTATCCAGAATTTGGAAATGGTTCGAGAAACCTTCAACTTGCATTATCTAAAGACAGAGTGAATATTTTTTGTCTTCAAAGTTGTACTCACAGTACATGGTAGATTGTGTTGGTAAATTATAACTTACCTCTATGGTTATGCATGAAATAAAAATACATCTTGTTATTTATGCTTATATCAATACCAAAAAAACTGGTAATGATATTGATGTTTATTTGGATCCGTTGATCGATGATTTGAAATTATTGTGGGATTCAGGTGTTACGATGTATGATGCTTACAGAAATTAAGATTTTATGTTGAGAACCATGTTGTACAGGATGATAAATGAATTTCCTACTTATGAAAATTTTTCAGGATATAGAATTAAAGAAACTCAAGGGTGTCCCATTTGAAAACAAGTTACAGAGTCAAATAATTTGAAACATTCATCAAAAACCGTGTTTCTAGGATATCGTAGATTTCTACCCGACGGCATAAGTATCGATCTTGGACAACATCATTCAGTGGAAGTTCATAATAATGTACAACACCATCTTCACTAACATGTGATCAACTATTTGAGAAAGTAAAATATGTGGACACTACTTTTGGTAATCCATTTTCGAAAAACCATACTAAAACCGGTTGAAAAAGTGATCATTTTTTTTAATTATCATACTAGAATTGTCTGTATGTCAGAAATTTTCTTGATGTTATGCATGTTGAAAAAAATATATGTGATAGTGGCATAGGTACATTGCTAAATGCACCTTAAAAAAATAAAGGATGGAATTAAGGCTAGGTTGGACATGGTTGACATGGGAATACGAGAAGATTTGGTGCTAATGAAGGGTGAAAAACGAAATTTTCTTCCTCCAGCTGCTTACACTCTTTCCAGGCAGGAGAGATATCAGTTTTGTAACTTCTTGAATGATGTAAAGGTTCTAGAGGGGTATTCTTTGAATATCAAGAACATCATGTCAATTAACGATTTAAAGTTAAAGGGTCTAAAATCATATAGCTGCCATGTTTTGATGCAAGATTTAATTCTTATAGTTTTACATTGCATTTTCCCCAAGAATGTTTGTCATACATTAACCAAGACCTGTTTCTTATTCAAAGCTATATATATAAAAGTTATAGACCAGGTGAAATTTTTGACTATATAAAGATAAATTTCCATCATATTATATGAATTGGAAATTTTATTCCCGCCAGTATTATTTGAGATGATGGTTCATTTGATGGTTTACTTGGTGAGAGAGATTTGACTATGTGGTCCTATACACTATATATGGATGTACCCCATTGAATGGTATATGAAGATTTTGAAAGGGTATGCCAAAAATCGAAGTCACTCAAAGGATTGTATTGAGGAGCGATATATTATTAAAGAAGTCATTGAATTATGGACTAAATAGTTATCTAGGGTGGAAAGCATTGGTATACCAAAATCTCATCACACTGGGTGGCTTATAGGTAAAGTAATTTTTGGAAGATATGTTGTCACAATCAATACTACAGATTAGGAGCAGACCCACCTTTACGTTTTTCCTAACAATTTGGAGGTTTCCCCATATGTTTAAACCCACAAAAAATTCTTAGGCATTTGGATCCATCAAGGGATTAAATAGGGATACCAAATACACATAATCAACAGTTTATAGGATGGTTTTAGGGCCATATTTTTAAGGAGTCAGATGAAAATCTAGATTCAATCTCAGAATGACTTTGATGGCTAGTCGAAGGACCAAGTGTGTATGTATTATCTTACAATGGTTATGTATTTAATGGTTATACGTTCTATAAAAATGAACATTATGAAGACAGTACCATGAAAAATGGTGGAGTTACACTTGTGGCTGAAGAAATTCATGTTTTCAGTACTAAGGATAGAAATCCAATTTACACGAATATGTCATATGTTGGCATCATCAAAAAAATATGGGAGTTGGATTATACAAAATTTCAAGTGCTAATTTTTCAATACAAATGGGTTTATAATAGGAGTTCTATTAAAATAGATGAATTAGGATTCGTGAAAGTTGATTTCAGTAAGGAAGGGTAAAAAGACATACTATTTATAATGGCGTCACAGTAAGTACAAGTATTTTATGTTCTAGATCCCGCAAACTGAAAGTGTTCAATTGTTATGTTATCGACCAAACCCACTGAAGGGTCAGATTAAAATTCAACTAAGTATGACCCTTTCATTGGGACGTCAAAATCATTTCACAATAGTCCCAATGTAGACGGTGTTTTTTATGTCATAGGATACTATAATGAATTGATTTAGATAGTATATAGAGGGGTCAAATCCCTTCATCCTTTAAAAAAAGAGAGTTCAATAATCATGCTATATTTTTTTTGTAATGTACATCATGTTGCCTCATTTTATTATTCGTTCGTTACTAGATTTATGTACTCTAAATTAAATGTTAAACTACTTATGTAGATAATGACTTCCACGTGTGCTGGTGCTCCCAATCTCAAGAAACAAGAATTCTCTAAACCTGCTACTTCTCACAGTGCAGAGGAACAACGACCTTCTATGCGTGTTGGTGCTCCCAATCCTAAGGAATAATAGGTTTTTAACCTGTTATTGCTCTCAGTTTAGAGGTACAAAAACCATCAACACATACCAATGCTACCACTCTAGAGGAACAAATTGACAATGTTGAATTTGAGGAAATGGTAGGCGATGAAGGACCGATGATGTAGAAAAAATAGAAGCATCTTAGTTTGAAGGTGTTAGTGAAAATCATTAAGGAAAAATGCATCAAATATGAGGTCAAATAGAATGTACGGATCCAACATGTCAACCCCAACAAGGCCATGTTTAGTAATTACATTGGAATTATCACTCGACAGTGCTTGTCAGTTGATGTATATTTTAGGAACCATGTTGTGTCTAGGAATAAGACACTAATGTGGGAAGAGATTATAGTAACATTATGATATCATTTCTTTATTTTACTAAAAAATAAAATAATAAACATTGAGTTACTCTTCTTCATCCCTTGAAGAGTGAATTTATAGTTGATAACTCCCATAATAAATATATATTAATACATTTTGGAAGGATTCATAGAGGTTTTCGCATAATTTTAATGAGGAATTATCTTAAAGGTGTTAAAGGTAAAATAAACATGTACCTGTCTCTTATCTATGCACACCTAATAACCCAAAAAGCGTGGGATTCATTTACTAGTCATCGTGAAGATGTGTCTTTTCAGGTACATTATGGCTAGCAATATATTGTTTGATGATACATGGATTCATCACTTAGATTGGAAATTTTCTATTTATCAAATATCAACTGAGTGTTGGAAATAAGGAATAGGCAGTAAAACCAACATACCTTTACTATAAATCAAGGATGGGGTATGCTTCACTTGAAAAAAATTGGTACGTATTTTAAATCTATCATAACACTTTTATGTGACATTAAAGAATAACATAATTATGTTCCTTTGTTTATAATCATATTGATGAATCCAAATCCAAAGCCACTTCCATCCCACTCCATGTGCTATGGAAGGAGTCATAGGTAAATAAAGATGGTATATTAATAGATGAAAACACACAAAAAGTGTGGGAAAAATGTGTAAGTATTACATAATAAAAATTTATTTTGCTTTGAATTTCTATTATATAACAATGATTACTTATTTTCCTATATTTTCTGCCTGACATAGTCACAGGAATCAGCAACACCTATACTAGATGACCACCTACTATCAGTGGCCTTAAAGTAGCCAGAACAGTATGGCCACGTCAGAGGTTCAGGTTTTGGGGTGACACCCTAAACATATTATGAGGAAAAAACAAGAGGATGATCAAAGTGAAGAAATAAAATATATGAGATAAACAAGAGCTACCCTTGAAGAACAATTCCAATGGCAGAGAGAGTTGTTAGTAACTTTTATGGGGGGATCAAAGAGAAGAAACAACTAAAGAACAATTATATCCTGCCCTACCCCCACCAGCTTTGAGGCAAACCATTCCTCTCAAAAAATGGTCTTAGACGAGGTAATCAATGTTCTAATAATTGTTTCTGTGAAATGTGAATTAGATAGACACCAATACCATTCTTTTATTAATATTCTATGGGGTGATAATGACTGTGATTTATATCTATCAACACCCACCCATCACCTTGTAGCGAGGGCTATGGTGTTCAATATCTAAAAGGATGTTCTACACAATTGACCACTTCCAACATGTCATGTGAGAGTATTGATTATCATAGCCCATGATCTGAGCATCAAGATACCTATTCTAATTAATGAGGAATATATTCATAAGGTCGAACAAATTGTTAGAACATTCATTGCACGGTTGTGACATCTTGTAAAAAATCATTTTGATGAGGAGGTATTCATTTCCAATTTATTTTTAAAGCTAAACATTTAATAATTAATGAATAAAGGTATGATCCAATGAATGTTATTGTAGGATCTGATCGCAAATGAAGTGTGGCAGTTGGGAGGGACCAACTTTGCCTTTTCCGTAATCGATGACCAATCCGGGATCAATACGATGATAAATTCTAGTATCCACAGATTAAGATCAAGGATCTAGACAAAAGAAGAAAAGGGTGCCGGATCCTAGAGAGAGGATCATGCGCATCATGTTTATAATTAATTTAAATAATTTCTGAAGAAATTAAATACCTGGATCATTAGTACTTTATTCATTGATGATTTTGATCATCCAAAATGACCCTTTCCAATTGTCTCATTACGCTTGTGAGGATCCAAACCAGAATCTCTCTAGCGGTGATCCACACGTATACTGATGGCCTCTAACTGACATCACTCATTCTCTGGGTGCTAGCATGGTGAAGCAAGTGTCTTGAATCGGTCATTCTTGATCGTCTATTCTTTAGTCTTTAAGAGTGTCTCTCGATATTTAGAGGGTAGAGGAGAGGATTTGAGAGAGAGATTGTTTTGGCTCAATAATTCTCTCACCACCATCAATTCGGTTCACCAGGTGTAATGGAACAATAGACATACCTATCTATTTAATGACATGGGGTTTCGGTTACACTATTTAGTTGTGTAACAACAATTAAATACATTCATAACCTTATAGAAAATACATGCTACATAATAATAATAACAACACCATTATTTTTAGTGCGCCAACTTGTGAAAAATGGAATCATAAATGAAATCTCGTGCCACATAAGGATAACTACGTTATTATTATTATTTTCTTATGCCAACTAGTTAAATAATTATTTACCGTCATGAAAATATTTATTTCACTACCAGACTGGACTTTCCCACTCGAACTCCACTTCCATTTATTAAACACTTGAATAAATAAATAAATAATTTATTCTCCTAAATAAATATTTATTAAATATTCAATAAAAATAAATAAATATATTTTATTTTCTTTATGCGGTCATTTTAACTTGAATAAAATCATTCCACGTTCTTAAGAATAATATTTATTCTATTAATTAAATTCAAATAGAATTTAATCAAGACCACAAGAAACACTTAGTGTGTGACCCTCTAGGATTCTTTCTTATTGGAATTAGGCAGGCCTGCCTAAAGTCCAAGAGTACTGTCTAGAAACGGGTCAAGTAACCCAAGAGAAATAACTTAAAGTCACAACAACAACATCCACATACGAATGCTCACTATTTAATATAATCCCTTTGTCTAAATATCTCATCAATAAGGTTTCATGATAGTGTCATCAACCTATTTTCCTGATACATATTTCTTTAGCTACCTGAAATAAACTCGTCGTTACACCACGGCTAAGGAATTTATAGTGACAGTTATATTTCAATCAAAGGGCTGAGATATCAACTTTCATAAATGTAAAGGACAAATCCTTTCTAGACTTATCCATTAATAACATGTCACTTGTGACGCACCTAATGTACCCTACTTCCCGTCAACCTATGTCATGATGGTTTTTGTCATTAAATCAAATTGTGTGAGTCATGACATGCATTAATGATAATCTTAAAGTCTAAGGACCATTACACACACTTGTATATAGGAATATCTAATGACACCAAAACATACAAAATTCCTATAGGCAGGTTTGTTCTCATAAACTCTTATCTTGGAGATTACCAAGTGTGAACTTCGTGAGAAGAAGTCTCATCTGCTTATGAGTACTCACACCTAACGGTCTATATACTATATTTCTCATCATAGTATGACATATAACCACAGAACTATATTTAAGAATATTGTCATAGCACTTAAAGTTTCTAATCATAGTAGGGAACTGCTATGACCTTTTCAATACAAAAAATACTCTAGAACATTATTACATCATAGTCATGAAGAAAAATGAACAATATTTAATAATATGTTTAATATTGAAATACATTTAATATTTATGTAATAAAAGTACAAATAGTTGGTTCTAGGACACCAACTCTAACAAAATCCTAAATGGACTAGAGCCAACTGCCTACGACTTTCAGTCTGCTAGACCTCACATGATGATCATGTTTCTGATGAGTCAAGGCTTTAGTCAAGGGGTTTTCCATGTTTTCTTCCATGGAAATGTTTCCCACTATAACTTCACCTCTCTAAGAAAAATCCCTCAAGATATGATACTTCTAAAGTATGTGCTTTTTCCGCTGATGTGACATTGGCTCTTTTGAAAGAGTCACTATTGTATAATTATCATAATAGAGTGTTATGGGATTATTACCGATAGGTTCCACATCCATCTCTTGGAAGAATATTTGCATCTAAACCACTTATTTAGCTGCCTCAGAAGCTATGATATACTCGGAATCTATTGTATAATTTTTGACCACGCTCTTCTTTGAGCTCTTCCAGCTCATAGCACCTCCATTAAAAGTGAATATGTGTCTCGTCTGTGACTTCATGTCATCCTGATCAGTCTAAAAACTACCATATGCATATCCTGTAATGACTATTTCCTCATCTTTTTCATAAACCAGGAACATATCCTTAGTATGCCTCAGATACTTAAGGATAGTCTTGATTACCATCCAATGGCAATCACCTAGGTTATCTTGATATCTGCCTACTACACTTAATATATAGGTGACATCTAGCCCGGTACATAGCATGGAATACATGACTAACCTAATCGCTAATGTGTACGGAGTCCTTGTCATTATATCTCTTTAATCATGCATCTGAGGACATATTTTCTTCGAAAGAGGAATTCCTTATGACGCTGGCAACAATCCCCTCTTGTATTGTTCCATACTAAATCTTTTTAGTATCTTGTCAATGTATGTACTTTGAATTAGGCCCAGAAATCTCTTAGATCTATCACGATGGATCTTGATCCCAAGAATATATGTTGCCTCACCTAAGTCCTTCATGGAGAAGCATTGATTCAACCATGCCTTAACAGACTGCAATACTGGTATCACGTTTCCAATAAGTAATATGTCATCAACATATACTATTAGAAAAATTACTACACTCCCCCTAAAACATTTGTAGATACAAGGTTCGCATTCATTATTTATAAAACCAAATTCCATTATGCCTTCATCAAAATGAATGTTCCATGACCTGGATGTTTTCCTTAATTCATAAATGGATTTCTGAAACTTTCATATCTTATTGGAATCCTTTGGAGTCACAAACCATTTAAGTTGTGTCATGTAGACATCTTCTTAAAGGTTCTTGTTAAGGAAGTTTGTTTTGAAATCCATTTTCTAAATATCATAGTCATGGTAATCAGTAATGTCTAATAGAATTATAATGGATTTTAGCATCACAACTGGTGAAAAGGTTTCATCGTAGTCAAGACCTTGACTTTGTTTGAACCATTTTGCAACCAGTCATGTCTTATAGGTACTGACTTGTCCTTCCATGTCCACTTTCTTCTTTAATACCCATTTTCAACCAATAGTATTTACATCAACTAGAGGGTATACCAAAATCCAAACTTGGTTTTGGTATATGGAATCCATTTCATAATTCATGGCTTCTTGTAACTTGGAAACATTTATGTCACTTACTGCTTCCTTGTCGGTTAGAGGGTCATTATTATCAACTAATAACCAGTCACAATTATTAGTATCTATAAAACTGTACCATTTTGCTTATATAACCTCTCTTGTACTCTTACGTAGTACTTGTGTCTCTGGAACAGATCTTTCTTCCATGGGGCTTTGTGGAATTTTCTCTTATACCAACTCTTATGTTCCTTGAGCCTCAACTTCATTGAAGTCTATCTTGCTCCCACTATCTTTTTTGGATATGTGATCCCTCTCAAAGAATATGGTGTGTATTTCCTCTATAACCTTTTTGTTTGAGGGGTTTTATAAAAAATATCCCCTGGTTTCCTTGGTGTATCCTATAAAGATACACCTTGTTCCTCAGGGTGCAAGTTTGTTACCTGAATAGGACTTAACAAATGCTTCGCTACCCTACACATGTAAATTCGATAACATGGATTTTCTTCCACTCCAAAGCTCATATGGAATATCATTTATCAATTTGGTTGGTACTTGGTTTAGTATGTGTGTTTTTGTTTGTAATTCATATCCCCAAAAGGATAATGGAAGAATTTCATGACTCCTTATTGATCTCACCATATTCAACAAGGTGTGGTTCCTCCTTTCACTTACACCGTTCCACTGAGGCATCTAAGGAGGAGTGAGTTGGGATAGGATCCCAAACTCTGATAAGTAATCAATGAAGTATTGATTAAGATACTTTCCATCTTGTTCTGAGTGGAGTTTCTTAATCTTCTTACCAAGCTGGTTCTCAGCTTCATTCTTGTATTCCTTGAACTTATCAAAATAATCTGACTTATACCTCATTAAGTAGATATATCCATATCTACTAAAATCATTTGTAAAAGTTATGAAGTATGAGTACCCACCCTTGCTTCAATTGGAAATGGTCCACACACATCCATATTAACCAATTCAAGAATCTCTTTGTCCCTTTCACCTTTCCCACTAAATGGGGAATTTGTCATTTTTCCTTGTAAACACACGTGACATACACCAAGTGGTTTTATTTCAAAAGAATCTAAATATCCATCTTGATGTAACTTTGTCAGGAATTTCTCATTTACATGACCTATATGGTGATTCCAAAGTTGGGTGTGGTATGAGTCATGTGAAGTATCATTATTATTGATTGTCATTACGTGGTTTGTGTAATCCAACATGTAAAGACTATTGAATAAATGTTCCCTACCAAAAAAATGTTATCTTTGTAAAAGAACCAACATTCATTTGCAAAATTGAAAAAAAATCCATCTATATCTAGTCTGGATATAGAAATGATATTTTTGGTCACAGAAGGCACATAATAACAACCCTTTAACACCTAGATCATCCCAATCGGCAATGTGAGGTGGTAGTCCTTAACAGCTACAATAGCAAGTCTAGCTTCATTGATTTCTCATAGATCTACCTCCCCTAGGTCAATTTTAATGAATATACTTGGTTCTTGTATTTGAATACATATATGATCACTACAAGCTATATCTAATACCCAATTTGTAGAAATAGATAAATTTCACTCGTTAACAAATGCACCTGAATCTTCCCCTTGCTTCTTTAGTTTGGTGCAGTTTTTCTTCCAGTGACCCTTCTTTCCATATGCAAAATAAGTGGCTTCTTCTTCCCATGCCTCCCTCTTGGTCTTCCTTTTATTAGAAGGGTGTGAAGAAGCTTTGGGCTTAAAGATCTTAACATGCCCTTTCCTCTTATTCACTATAAGTACAGAATTATTGTCGCGGTTTATATCTTTGTACACTTTGAGAATGAGGATAATAAGATCATATAGATATTTATCAATGTTGTTCATATTGAAAATAATAACAAAACTAGAGAACCTCTGAGGGAGTGATGCGAGAATGAGATTAGTACCCAGTTCTTTGGGGAGTTTAAACCCTAGAACCTTCAGGCGCTCAATGTAGCCAATGAGATTGACTACATGAGGCCTAGCTGGGGTACCCTCTCCAAGATTACTCTAAAAGAGTGCCTTGGATATCTCAAAACTTGCATGAATTTCTATCTCTTGGTAAATACCATGGAGGTTCTTGATCATGATATATGCATCCATGTTTTCGTGAGACTTCAGGAGTTCACTAGACATTAATGAAAGCATCAAACATTGAACGTCGACCGCATCATTCATATGTTTCTTGTAGACTAGGAAATCCCCATCACTAACCTATTTGGAAGGAAAATTAGGTAATGCTAACTTTAGCACATAAGAATTCTGTTTATGGTGTAAAACAACCCGATGGTGTCTCTAAACCATTCCAGGAAGTTACTGCTGGTGAGGATGTTGTCTTTATCTAGAATTTATAGTAGGGATAGTGTGGTTGAGCTTGTCATTTTATTCTATAATTAAAAGATAATATTATTAGTACTTTATTTTATTACATTTTATGAGAAATAATAAATTAATTTTATTAAGTATCCCACTATTTTAACAAGTACCAATAGTCATCACCATTGAACTTGAAATGTATAGTTGCTTGGAAATTTTAGTGGCAAGGATCCATATTCACCTTCACATAACCCCAAAAGGGTTGGCCAAGCTATTCGAAGGTATTTAGGTAGGCAGTTCTTTGCCAACTACAAGCTTGCATCTCCTTGATTTGTTGAGTGGACTCCCCAATCCTGAAATCCTGACTTGGATTTCCTCAAAACTTACCTCCAATATTACACCAAGCCTAGAAAGGGATACTCCTCTTGATGTAATATGGTTAAGTCAACCTGAAACTTTCATAAGGGATTCCTGTATAAAAGTAAGTTTTCCAACAAGGGTTGGTTAAACACATAGTTTTATTGAGTATTTCCCTTAATCAAGTAACAGAAGGCTTGGTGTAACTTAATATTTTATTGAGGGATTTTTTGTTGTACCTCTCGAACCCCTCGAGGTTTAATTTTCATGATCACAATCACTCAATTATTTGTCTAACCTTGTTTTTAAGTGTTGTGGATGATAGGCAAAAGATTGCCAAAGGATTGGCCCAAGAAAGCTGGCAAAAATGGACTGAATTGCAGTCCACCGGCCAACCGGTGTAATAGCACCGGCCAGCCGGTGGACCTGGCAGAGGTATTTCCCACTGCCAGGTTCCACCGGTCAGCCGGTGGCTCTGTCACCGGCCAGCCGGTGGCACCCAGATGAATAGTGTGAGCTATTGTCTCCCCACCGGCCAGCCGGTGGCTCCCCCACCGGTCAGTCGGTGGAGCCTGGACCAAATTCTTCTCCTCTGCCAAGGCACCGGCCAGCCGGTAGCCCAGTCAAACTAGCCGTTGGCTTTGACCAATCAACTCCCATTTGGCCTCCAACGGCTCTGAGGCCCTTTACAACGGCTCCGAAGACTCCACAAGGGTTCCATGCCTATAAATAAAGGCCAAGGAAGCCCCGAACACCAACCGGATCACATACAAATCCCACGGACACGTTGTTCATCATTTGGCGTACCTCCGGCGGACTTCCTTCAAGGAACCCACCTTGCTCCAACAACTTCCACATCCAAGGAGCTCCTTCAAAGAAGCTTGGAAGCGGCCTTCAACATCTCCAATCAATCAAAGGCGCCCAAGGCTTCTCAACATACGGGTTTTATTGTTTTATTTATTTTGAGCTTTAAATTTGGGTTTGTGCCTACAAACCCCAAACTCTTTCTCATCCCCTCTTTCTTTTGGGTTTCACATCACCATTAAGGTGTGAAAAGGTTGTCAAGATTTCCTTTAAATAGCTTGAGACATAGGTGAGCTATCCTTCACCTGTAAGAAGGATAGTGGGTTCTTGCTAAACCATTAAAAGCAAGTGGGTTCTTGCTCAACCATCAAAAGCAAGCTGTAATAGGTTCTAGTGCTACCTCAAAGCCTAGTGGGTTTCTTGCTAAAACCATTGAAAAGCAAGCGGTAGAATCTCTCAACGGTTGAGTTGGGAGCGGAGACGTAGGCCGGGTTTTTGGCCGAACTCCGTTATCAATTCTTGTGTCTTGCCTCTTTATTTCCGCTGCACTTTAACTTTGATTTTAATTTGTTAATCTTTTTTTAAAAAGGCAATTCACCCCCCCTCTTGTCATCACTTCCCTTTTTATCCGCCCAACAATTGGTATCAGAGGCAAAATTTGAATAATTCCCTAAACTGGTTTCAAATTAAAGATCCTTTTTGATGGCTTCTACCGCTTCTTCTTCTCAAACCCTCGAAGGTCATTCATTGGGTCGTGCTCCATTGTTTGATGGAACCGACTATTCTTTTTGGAAAACCCGCATGACCACTTTTTTAAAAAGTATTGGTTATCCAATTTATAAAATTGTTATGCAAGGATTTTCCCTCTCCTCTCCCTATGAGTCTAAATGGACCCCCAATGACATTGATTATTTTGAGCTTGATGGTAAAGCCATGAACGCTCTTCATTGTGGTCTTGACCGAAATGTATTTAATTGTATTTCTACTTGCTCTACTTCTTACGATCTTTGGAAATTTTTAGAACTAACCTATGAAGGTACTAGCGAGGCTCCAAAGCAAGAATCCGTACCCGCTTGCCCACCTCACAAGAAAAGGGCCAAGAAGAAGAAAAAGAAGAAGGATTCAAAGGCATCTTGGAGTGATAGCTCCTCCTTCTCCTCCTTCTCCTCAAGCGACCAAGGTAAAAAATGCCTAATGGAAAATCATGAGGTATCATCTTCCGACTCTTCTTCCTCGTCTTCTAGTTCTTCAAATTCTTTCAATCATTTTTCTTATGAGGAACTCCAACATGCTAGAGACCAATTAGAAAATGGTTTTCATGAGCTTTCTTCAAAATTTGTCTCTTTGAAAAAGAATTTCAAAAAAATTTCCTCTGAAAAAGAACAACTTCTCAAAGAGAAGGAGGAACTATCCCTAAAAATCCAAAATTTCCCAAATGTTGATTCTTTGGAATCAACCATCAAGGACCTTAGAGAATCCTTAGCCAAGTTCACCCAAGGTGAACAAAATTTGACCAAATTATTAGGTTCTCAACGAGTATCTAGAACCACCAATGGACTTGGCTACACCAACCAAGCTTCCTCCTCCCATGCACCCACTGTTTTTGTAAGGGGGAGCTCTAGTTATAAATTTTGAAATTATTGTAAAAAACCCAGGCACATGATATATGAATGTAATTGCAAAAATGCCCGGTACGGTCAACCCAAATCTATTTTTTATTCGGACGAATTTTATAGGAGAAGACCCGCCATGAGACAAGTATGGATTGAAAAATCCCTTCTAGCGAGTCTCTCCGGGCCTAAAATTGTCTCTTTTCAAAATCCCTCTCCCCGGTGATTCATTGTTTTTATTTAGGGGGAGTTAGGTTTGTTTAAGTTTTTTTTTTGAGTTCGTTTCAAATTTTCAATTTCAATTGGTTTTTGATTTCAAAACTTTCTTTTCAAAACTTTCTTTTCAAAATTTCAAAATTTTCATTTGGTTTCAAATTTCAAATTTCAATTGGTTTTTGATTCAAAACTTTCAATTCAAACTGTTATTCAAATTTTCATTTCAATTTCAAAAATCTCAATTGATTTTTCAATTCTCATATCTAGTTTTTCAAACCCTTTCCCTCAATCAAGTTTTATGCCCCATTCTATTTTGATAATCACAAAGGGGGAGAAATTTCTTGATTGATTGGGGGAGAAACCTTTTTGATCATGCCTTGCTTTACATTTCATTTTATTCATTAAAGCATTCCTTTAATTTAAGTTTTTACATTTTTTGTTTTGGTGATTGTGATCATCAAAATAGGGGGAGATTGTTGTACCTCTTGAACCCCTCGAGGTTTAATTTTCATGATCACAATCACTCAATTATTTGTCTAACCTTGTTTTTAAGTGTTGTGGATGATAGGCAAAAGATTGCCAAAGGATTGGCCCAAGAAAGCTGGCAAAAATGGACTGAATTGCAGTCCACCGGCCAACCGGTGTAATAGCACCGGCCAGCCGGTGGACCTGGCAGAGGTATTGCCCACTGCCAGGTTCCACCGGTCAGCCGGTGGCTCTGTCACCGGCCAGCCGGTGGCACCCAGATGAATAGTGTGAGCTACTGTCTCCCCACCGGCCAGCCGGTGGCTCCTCCACCGGTCAGCCGGTGGAGCCTGGACCAAATTCTTCTCCTCTGCCAAGGCACCGGCCAGCCGGTGGCCCTGCACCGGCCAGCCGGTAGCCCAGTCAAACTAGCCGTTGGCTTTGACCAGTCAACTCCCATTTGGCCTCCAACGGCTCCGAGGCCCTTTACAACGGCTCCGAAGACTCCACAAGGGTTCCATGCCTATAAATAAAGGACAAGGAAGCCCCGGACACCAACCGGATCACATACAAAGCCCACGGACACGTTGTTCATCATTTGGCGTACCTCCGGCGGACTTCCTTCAAGGAACCCACCTTGCTCCAACAACTTCCACATCCAAGGAGCTCCTTCAAAGAAACTTGGAAGCGGCCTTAAACATCTCCAATCAATCAAAGGCGCCCAAGGCTTCTCAACATACGGGTTTTATTGTTTTATTTATTTTGAGCTTTAAATTTGGGTTTGTGCCTACAAACCCCAAACTCTTTCTCATCCCCTCTTTCTTTTGGGTTTCACATCACCATTAAGGTGTGAAAAGGTTGTCAAGATTTACTTTAAATAGCTTGAGACATAGGTGAGTTATCCTTCACCTGTAAGAAGGATAGTGGGTTCTTGCTAAACCATTAAAAGCAAGTGGGTTCTTGCTCAACCATCAAAAGCAAGCTGTAATAGGTTCTAGTGCTACCTCAAATCCTAGTGGGTTTCTTGCTAAAACCATTGAAAAGCAAGCGGTAGAATCTATCAACGGTTGAGTTGGGAGCGGAGACGTAGGCCGGGTTTTTGGCTGAACTCCGTTATCAATTCTTGTGTCTTGCCTCTTTATTTCCGCTGTACTTTAACTTTGATTTTAATTTGTTAATCTTTTTTTAAAAAGGCAATTCACCCCCCCTCTTGCCATCACTTCCCTTTTTCTCCGCCCAACATTTTTATCTCTTGGGTGTAAATTGATTATTATCTTTATCACATGCTTGTTAATATTAAGTGGAACTTACTAAAGTGATTAACCATGTCTTGATAATATTTACACATAAGCCTGGTTTATTTTAGTTCCATCTTGCATGCTTATTTAGCTCATTAATTATGTGATCACGACAACACATCCATAATGATAAACCATGCAATTGACATAAATAAAATAAAGTAAAGGGTGTGATCATGAGATTTTCTAATGGTTAGTTTATCTAGCGGTTGATAAACTAACCCTGAACTAGGGGATAAACACCTTGAACCTTTTGGGTTTCTGTTTAGTGATTTCTACCTTTCCACCTTTGTATCTCCTGGGAATGGTTTCCTCTCGGCTCCACTTGAACTGCCTCCACTAGCTTGGGAGCTCCCTCCATTACATATGTTTTTCAACTTATGCGTAGGTGAGGGGTAAAAAGGGGGTTTACATAAAATAAATCATCGGCACACAGGACCAACATATTAATGAGGAGAGATGGATCACAGATCAATAATTTAATTTAAAAAATAAATTAAAAGGGGAACCGATCACATAAAAAGGTATGGTCTAGCTCATGATCATCCAGATATATGCAACGAGTTATGCAATTAACAAACTATCATTCAATTCTTTAATCATTCTTATTAAGATAAATCATGCTGAAATCGATTAATTATTATCTTTAATTAATCAATCCTTTTATCTTAATTCCTTTTTTGAATTTCCTTAAGATTCTCATCCTTATAAATAAATGTACCTTAGAGGTAACCTAGTGAATACCTATTAAAATCTACCCAACATGTATTATATTCATATATTGTTTTACTCTTCTGACATATGGCATACATGATGCTTCAATTCATACTATAATGACTTATAGTACGATTTGTACATGATAAATAGTTCTGAACATTACACAAAAAATAAAGTTTTAACTTTGTGTAATCTGGTAAAGTACACAGCATGTAGTTCTGACTACATGGCATATACTACCTTCACCGCCTTTCCCAAATTACATGCCTAGGGACTTAGCATGTGAGGAATACTTTAGATATTTCAGAGTACACAGTGTGTACAATGGGATATACGTTGTGTTGTCTCCACATTACATGGTTATCAGTTGGCTCAATTTGGGTATGGGATACACGGATTGGCCTCTGGCCCGAAGGGACTACACACCGTGTTCAACGGTCCACAAGACGTGTAATTTGGTAAGTGTGTGTCTATCAGTCTCGGTCAACATGTGGTGTAAAATTAATTACACCACATGTAATAAATGTACACACATTGAGTAATTGTCAAATTACTCCGGATACATTGAACATGACTACATGGCATGTAGTCTAGATTACACAGTGTGTATGGAAGAGAACATGACGTGCAAGTCCGAACACATGGCGTTTACTTTCGTTTCACCTAGACAGAATCGTCGACACCTCCTGATGAGTTCCTCGCTTTAATTTTAATCCAAAAATTATTCATTTTTGTTAAATATGTGAGAAACAAAATAGGAAGGACAGATCTGAAAATCCAGATTACAAGAACAATTAACCTTTAATTGAAAAACTAAATTATCAAATCGTAAATCATCAAAAAATTATTTAAATAATTATAAATGATGATGAACCCCACTCTTATACCACTTGTAGGATCCGAACGTAGTGGAATCGTAGCGGTTGGGAGAGCCCAACTTTGGATTTTCTGTAATAGATGACCAATCTGGGATTAATATGACGATAAATGTCAGTATCCATAGATTAAGATCAAATATCTAGATTAAAGAAGAAAAGGGCACCAGATCCTAGAGAGATGATCTTGCGCATCATGTTTACAATTAAATTAAATAATTTCTACTGAAATTAAATACCTGGGTCTTCAGTAATTTCTTCATTGATGATGTTGATCATCCAGAATGACCCTTCTTGGTTGTCTCATTGCACTTGAGAGGATCCAAACCAGAATCCCTCTAGAGGTGATCCACACGTGTTTTGATGGCCTCTAATTGACACCACTTCTCCTCTAGGTTCTAGTGCAGTGAAGGGAGTGTCTTTCGTCATTCATTCTGGATCACATGTTCTTCTGTCTTGAAGAATGTATCTCATTCTTGAGATAGGATAGGAGAGGATTCGAGAGAGAAATTATTTTGGATCAACAATTCTCTCACCACCGGCAATTCGGTTCACCAGGTGTAATGGCATAATAGATGTGCCTGTCTATTTAACAACATAGGGTTTCAGTTACAGTATTTAATTTATTAACAACAATTAAATATATTAATAAACTTAGAGAAAACTCATGCTACATAATAACAATAATAACACAATTATTCGAGGAATTCCAACTTGTGAAAAACATAATCATAAATGAAATCTTGTGCCACATAATTATAAAAGCGTTGTTATTATTTTGTCTTGCGCCAACTAGTTAAATAATTATTTATCATATTGCAAATAATTATTTTACTATCATACCATCCTTGGTCCGCTCAAAATCCACTTCCATTTATTGAATACCCAAATAAATAAATAAATAATTTATTCACTTAAATAAATATTTTATTTACAAACTAGTAAATAAATATTTATTAAATGTTCAATAAAATAAATAAATATGTTTTATTTAATTTATGAGATCATTTTACCTTTAATAAAATTATTCCACGGTCTTGAGAATAATATGTATTCCATTAATTAAATTCAAATAGAATTTAATCAAGACCATAGGAAACACTTAGTGTGTGACCCTCTAGGATTATTTCTCATTGGCATTAGGCGGGATATCCTAAAGTCCAAGAGTACTATCTAGCAACGGGTCAAGGAACCCAATAGAAAGAACTTGAAGTTGTAATTACATCATCCACATACGAATGCTCACTGTGTAATATAATCCTTTTGTCTCAATATCTCATCAAGTAGGTTTCTTCATAGTGTCAACAACCTATTTACTTGATACATATTTCTTTGAATACCTAAAATAAACTTGTCGTTACACCATAGCCATGGAATTTAGTGTGATGGTTCTATTTCAATCAAAGGGATGAGATATCAACTTTCATAAATAGAATGGACAAATCCTTCCTCGACTTATCCATTAATAACATGTCACTCGTGACGCACCCAACGTACCCTACTTCCCATCAACATATAGCTTGATGGTTTTTATTAGTAAATCAAAGTGCATGAGTCGTGACACACATTAATTATAATCTTAAAGTCGAAGGACCATTACACATGCTCCCAGTTAAGAATATCTTATGACACTAAAACATGCAGAATTCCCATAGGCAGGTCTGTCCTCATAACCTCTCATCTTGGAGATTTCCAAGTGCGAACTTCATGAGAAGAAGTCTCATCAGCTTACAAGTACTCGCACTTAACAGTCTATATACTATGTGTCCCATCATAGTATCACATCTAACCATAGAACTATATTTAAAAATATTGTCATAGAACTTCAAGGTTCTCATCATAGCGGGGAACTACTATAACCTTGTCAATGCGACAAATACTCTAGGACATTATTACATCATAGTCATGAAGAACAATGAATAATATGTAATAAAATGTTTAATATTTAAATACATTAAATATTCATGTAATAAAAGTACAAATAGTTGGTTCTAGGACACCAACTCTAGAAGTTATTACAGATGGAAAAAGGGAAGTGGGTGAAAGGAAAGACCAGCTCAAAACCATCTAAAGGATTGACCAACTGATTAAAAAGATCTACCAAAATCACCATTACCTCACTCATTCTATATCCTCATTTACTATCATTGAAGGTTCATGTCGATACAAAGTTTAAAAATGGTTGTAGTCACATAGTTGATTTTGAATAAAATATGTACAGAGAGGAAGTTAAATACTTCATTAGTGTTGAGAATGTAAGTGAAATCCTCAACTATGATTGTCTAGGCACCTCAGTTGTAAATGTATACATGAGCTATTTTTTCATGAATTGATTTTCCAAAAGATGATATACTATATTAATTATGACTAAATACATTTCATATTTTTGGAAGACATATATATCAAAAACAATTGAAAAGATTTCCCCATGAAAAAATTTGGACTCGTTAGTCCTCACATCTCCTCTACAGAATAATTAAAAATAGATTTCAACGAAAAGAATGAAATAGTGGTAGGCCTAGTCAAATCATTTGAAAGAAAACTTTTGGATGATTGAATCTTGTTAATACCAATAATGCAAGAGAAAAACTCTACAATTTAATCATATCAAATATATTTCCATTTCTTTCGTTACTTATTCCTTTTTATGTTTTTGGGTGACATTGGATGCTCATTGCAGTCAATTTGGATACTCCAAATATTTATTTTCTTGATTCAATGCATGGATATCCAACAAACCGACCACACATGATGGTGTTTGTCAATTTGTAATACACTGCATCTAGTGTTTTAGAACTAAACATTAATTTATATAATTTAGATTATGTTTTAATGAGGATTCTATTATGATAGGGTGGTGTATCAATATCATGAAAAACAAGGAATGAGGTCAGGGGATAAGCACAAGGACCATGATAATTTCTATGGCTAGACAAGTATCAGGGTATATATAATAAGATTTCAATATCCAAACACATATCAAAAACAAGTTACCTATTCTCCTCAATGTTTCTAAAATGTCTGAAATTTAAAAAAATAGAAAATATTGTGGTTATTATGTTTGTAAGTTTGTGAGAGATATCATATTCCATCAACAAACTAGCATCCCTAAAGAGGTATTTTCGAAGATAATTACTATTTTATTTAAAATATGTATTAATATTTTGTGTATTTATATTTTTTTATTGATGTTGTGACTATCGAAAAGACTCATATTCACAATACGATATAAATTTTCTTATAGTGGTGGATTCCTTTGTTCGAGTCGGGGTGGTTTGTTCGAAGATGCTCATGCTCGTGAGAGATAGGACTTCATGGATGTAACTCAGAATTTAATGAGAAGATAATTTTTTTTAAAATTTACTGTGTTTTTTCCCATAATATTATCTATTCTCTACTACATTAAGATAATCTATGTGTTTATTGTTGTTTAAAATTGATATTAATTTTAGTAAAAAGGACAATTGACATACTCAAAACTAAGAAAACAGATTAGGATTATTTTTATACTTTAGTAAAATGATCTATAAGTAATTTTTGATGTGTAGGAATCATCTGCATCTCGATATGATGCACGGTGTGGGTGGTATAACTCAAAGTGTATGTTTTTATTTAAAATTGACATTAGTTTTAGTAAAAAGAATAAGTGTCCTGTTGAAAACTGAGCAAACACATTCAGATTGTTTTAATAATTTAGGATAATGATCCATGAGTCATTTGTGACATGTAGGAGTCAATATCACCTCAATACAATGCATGTTGTGACAGGTATGACTCCAAGTGTGTCTTTTTATTTAAAATTGACTTTAATTTAAGTAAAAAGAACAAGTAACATACTAAAAATTGAGAAAATGCATTTTTATTTTTTTGATACTTTATGAAAATGATCCATGTGTCATTTTTGATGTGTATAATCAACCCCACTTCAATATTAGGCATGATGTGACTGGTATGACTAAAAGTGTTCGTTATCAGTTTAAAATTTGCATTTTAGTTCAAAATGTGTCACTCACTGAAAACCAAGAAAATAGGCTCTCATTGTCTTGATAATTTTGGAAATTAATTCATAAATGTGTATAAATTAGTCTCATTTCCAACCGATGCACGATGCGATCGGTATGACTCAAAATGCATGTTTCCATCTTGAAATGACATTTTAGTAAAAAAACACAACTGGCATACTGAAAACAAAGAAAATGCATTCAGATTATTTTGACACTTTAGGTTAACAATCCATGAGTCATTTGATATTTGTAGGAGTTTACCACACCTAAATATGATGCATGGTGTGACCGGTATGACTTCAAGTGTGTCTTTTTATTTGAGATTGACATTAATTTTTGTAAGAAGAACAAGTGACATACTGAAAACAGAGAAAATGAATTTGGATTGTTTTGATACTTTAGGAAAATGATACATGAGTCATTTATGATGTTTAGGAATCAACCACACCCCAATATGATGTATAGTGTCATCAGTATGACTAAAAGTGTCTGTTATCATTTTAAAATTTACATTTTAGTTCAAAATGTGTCACTCATAGAAAACCAAGAAAAAACACTCTGATTGTCTTGATAATTTAGGATAGTGATTCATAAGTCATTTGTGATGTGTATGAATAAGTCTCATGTAAAACCTATGCATGATGCGACCGGTATGACTCAAAATGTGTGTTTCCAGTTTGAAATGATATTTTTGCAAAAAAACACAATTAGCATACTACAAACCAAGAAAACGCATTCAGATTATTTTGATACTTTTGAAAAACAATTCATGAGTCTTTTATAACATTTAGGATTCAACCTCATCTCAATAAAATGTATGGTGTGACTTGTATGACCCCAAGTGTGTCTTTTTATTTAAAATTGACATTAATTTAAGTAAAAAATAACAAGTGACATACGGAAAACTAAGAAAACGAATTTGGATTGTTTTGATACTTTATGAGAATGATCCATGAGTCATTTTTGACATATAGTAATTAACCCCACATCAATATGACACATGGTGTGACCGGTATGACTAAAAGTGTCTGCTATCACTTTAAAATTGACATTTTAGTTCAAAATGTGTCACTCACTGGAAACCAAGAAAATGCACTATGATTTTCTTTATAATTTAGGAAAGTGGTTAATAAGTCATTTTTGATATGTATAAAATAGTATCACATCAAACTGATTCACGATGAGACTAGTATGACTCAAAATGCGTGTTTCCAGTTTGAAATGACATTTTAGTAAAAAAACACAACTGGCAAATTGAAATCCAAGAAAATGATTTTAGACTATTTTGATACTTTATAACAATGATCAATGAGTCATTTGTGACATGTAGGAATCAACCACACCATAATCTGATGCACGGTGTGACTTTTATAACTCTAAGTGTGTCTTTTTTTTTAATTTACATTAATTTTAGTAAAAAGAACAAGTGACATACTGAAAACTGAGAAAACACATTAGGATTATTTTGATACTTTAGGACAATGATCCATGAGTCATTTTTGATGTGTAGGAATCAACCTCACCTCAATCCAATTCATAGTGCTACTGTTATAACTCCAAATGATTATTTTATTAAATATTGACATTTTATTAATGTATTCTTTAATATTAATGATTAATTTATTTCTTTATAGTATTACTAACATGATATTTATTTTCCTATATAGGCAGAATCTTTTGATCAGGTTGAGATGATTTGTTCAGAAAATGATACCATGGGCGGACATTTTTTAGAGGGGATCGCAAGCGTCAAAAGATGAAACATTAATGTTTTTAAATGTTTGTTGGATAATTATAAATTTAATTATATAAAACATTATTTGAAATGTAGATAGCATTGTTTTTTTGTATATACCATGGGTGGAAAATTTTGTATTCATGGTGTCACATTAAATGTATGTAGTATTGTTTGAAATTATAGGTTTTTGTTGGGTTTGTTGTTATATTAACATCACATTGCACCCAACTAGGCATTTATCAATGCTATTTTGAGTGCTGATAAAGGGGGTCCCTCCTTTATCAGTACTAAGATTTATACTGCTTTGTTAGTGCTATTAAAAGTCATTTTGCATGCTATTAAAGGGAATATGTGTAGTAGTGAATAATGATATGTCCATTGTTGTTGAACCTGTAAAAATGTTCAAGGAAAATGGATAGGATGATTCTTAACTATGTGTGCCTGTAAAAAATATGAAGGTAGGTAAAAAATATGCTCGCGTTAAAATATATAACCTACAAAAAAATATATACTAATTTAAATATGAACCCTGGTAAAATACATGAAACTATAATGAAATATGTACCCATATGGAAACAAAATATGAACCTACAAAAAATATGAACAGATGTGGACGTGTAAGAATATGAACCCTAGTAAAAAAATATGAACTTGTAAAAAATATAAGAAATGTGTTAAAATACATGAACCTGTAAAAAAGGTGTCCTTAAAACAAATAGATAGGATGATATTAAACAATATGTGTGCCTATAAAAAAATATTAACCTATAAAAATATGATCCGAGGTAAAAAATATGATCCCTAGTAAATTATATGAACCAATAAAAAATTATATGTACCAGTAAAAATATGAACCCTGAAAAAATACATGAAACTATAATGAAATATGTACTTGTATTCAAATCAAATTTGAACCTGCAAAAAATATAAACAAATATAGACATGTAAAAAATATGAACCAGTAAAATTATATAAACTACTCCACTAAACTTAACATTTTTTTACTTATAAAAAATATTAACCTACCAAAAGTATAAACCTATATATTAAAGTGGAAATGATTGTAAAAAATGATGAACCAATCTTCCAAACTTAAGAAAATAGATACTTGTATGAACAAAAAAATATGTACCAGTAAAAATTTGAATAATGGTAAAATACATGAAACTGTAAAGAAATATGTACCTATATGAAAACCAAATATGAACTTGCAAAGGATATGAGCAAATATGGATGTGAAAAAAATATGAACCTATAAAAAAATATGAACTACCCCACTAAACTTAACAAATTTACAGTTATAAAAAAATATTAACCTATAAAAAGTATGAACCTTTATATTGAAGTGGAATCAATTATAAAAGAAAATATGAAATGCTCTACTGAACTTAAAAAATAGATACATGTATAAACAAAATAATATACATACCTATATGAATTAAAAATATGAAACAATATAAAAAAATGTGCACTTGTATGAAAAAATTATGAACAAATAGGATAAAAATATGAACCTGCAAAAAAATATAAACCTATAAAAAAAATTAAATATGGTAAAATACATGATCCTAAAAAAATAACCTACTCATATGGAAAGTGGATACGCTGATGTTGAACTATGTGTGTGCTTGTAAAAAATATGAATGTGTAAAAATATGAACTCAGGTAAAAAATACAATCCTATTAAAATATATGAACTTTTAAAAATATAAAACTGTAAAAATATGAAATTTGGTAAAAAAAAATATGATCCATGGTAAAATCAATCATTGGTGAGAATAAGTGGATGTTAGAAATCAAAGTAATTGCAGTAGAATCAATCAATTTCAAGGATGGAGGTTGAGAAGAGGGTATCAAAAATCAAAACCCTAGACATATTGAAGAACTTGGAGGCCTTCATGTGTGAACACCTACCTCTATGAATGTCATCTTCGATGCATGAACGTCTCACTTCACGGTTGAGTGTCTACTAAAAGACAAATAAACATTTGGATAAATGCCTATGAATGATGGATGATAGGTGAGTCGGTTGCACATATCAAGAAAAAATAGTGATAATGGGAGAAAGTCCAAAAGCCCTGTTATTTAGGTTATTTTATGGGAATAATGGAAGATTGAATTTCAAGAGGGAGAAATAGGGAGGAAGAGGTGGATGGGATGGGGGGAGAGGTGGAGGTAGGGACGATGAGAGCAGTAAAGGCATGGAGGATGCGAGTGATAGAAAACAGAAGGTGGGGTTTTGTGAGAGGGATATTGGGAGAGAGTAACTGAATTTGGGGGAGAAGAGTGAAAACGAAGATATGAAAAAATGGAGGGGAAATGGGTAGATGGGAGAGAGAGACGTGTTCGAGAACCACACCCTTTTGTATGAGTAATAGATATTATTATGTAATAATTGTTATGAAACATTATTAATGGAAGTCATAATTATGAAAATAATGATGAATCCTAAATTCCCAATTAACTTCACTCTTAATGACCAACCTTACATATTCTAAAACCATTGGTATTCTAGCCAATGGATTAAATATTTTAGGGATCAACTGTTGAATTAGATCTCATGTACTCTATAAATATGGTGATATGTTCATGAAATGTTATGGACTTTTGGATCTACATTGTGTTCTTTAATTTTTTGTATTTCTCTTGTATTTGTATTTCCATTTGTCATTATCATCGTCATAAAAAAATTCGAAATTTGATTTCTCAGCAATACGCTACGCCTACGATCGATCTTACATTTCTGTTTTCAAAATGATTCGTAGTTTCAATCAGCGTTCAATCAATTTCACAACACGTTATCAGTACAATCATCTTCTCTGCATTGCACATCATGACGTCATTGCCTCCATCCCCATCATCGGTATAAGAAAAATCTCGTAGGAAAAAGGTATGTCACATGTTTTTGTAAACATTCTTCTTTTGAAATACTCTCTCATGTGTTCATTAGCTTCACTTATTTGAACAGCTACATAAAAAGATGAGTCTTATTTTACATGTATATATTGGCTTCACTTGTGACGCACCCAATGTACCCTACTTTCCGTCAACATATGGCATGATGGTTTTTGTCAGTAAATCTAAGTGTGTGAGTCATGACATGTATTAATGGTAATATTAAAGTCTAAAGACCATTATACACACTTGTGGATAGCAATATCTGATGACACCAAAACATACGGAATTCCTATAGGCAGGTCTGTTCTCATAACCTCCTGTCTTGGAGATTACCAAGTGTGAACTTCCTGAGAAGAAGTCTCTTCTGCTTATGAGTACTCGCACCTAAAGGTCTATATAATATGTTTCTCATCATAGTATGACATATAACAATAGAACTATATTTAAAAATATTGTCATAGTACTTCAAGGTTCTCATCATAGCAGGGAACTGGTATGACCTTGTCAATAAAAAAAAATACTCTAGAAAATCATTACATCATAGTCATGCAGAACAATGAAAAATATGTAATAATATGTTTAATATTTAAATACATTAAATATTTATGTAATCAAAGTAAAAATAGTTGGTTCTAAGACACTAAATCTAACAAAATCCCACTTGGACTAGAGCCAACTTCCTACGACTTCCAGTCTGCTAGACCTCAATTGATGATCATGTTTCTGCTGAGTCAAGGATTTAGTAAAGGGGTTTTCCACATTGTCTTCCATGGAAATGTTTCTCACTGCAACTTCACCTCTCTAAGAAAATTCCCTCAAGAGATGATACTTCTGAAGTATGTGCTTTGTCCGCTGATGTGACATTGGATCTTTTGAAAGAGTCGCTGTTATACAATTATCACAATAGAGTGTTATGGGATCTTTACTAATAAGTGGCACATCTATCTCTTGGATGAATATTTGCATCTAAACCATTTATTTAGCTACCTCAGAAGCTATGATATACTCAGACTCTATTGTAAAATTTGTGACCACGCTCTACTTTGAGCTCTTCCAGCTCACAGCATCTTCATTCAAAGTGAAGATGTATCTCGTCTGTGACTTCATGTCATCCTGATCAGTCTGGAAACTAGAATCTGCATATCCTGTAATCACTAGTTACTCATCTCCTTCATAAACCAGGAACATATCCTTAGTATGCCTCATATACTTAAATGATAGTCTTGATTTCCATCCAATGGAAATCACCTAGGTCATCTTGATATCTGGATACTACACTTAATGTATAGGCGACATCTAGGTCGGTACATAGCATGACATACATGACTAACCTAATCTCTAATGCATATGGAGTCATTTCCATTCTGTCTCTTTCATCATGCATCTGAGGACACATTTTCTTGGAAAGATGAATTCCTTATGATGCTGGAAAAAATCCCCTCTTGTATTGTTCCATACTAAATCTCTTTAGTATCTTGTCGATGTATGTACTTTGACTTAGGCCTAGAAATCTCTTAGATCTATCACGATGGATCTTGATCCCAAGAATATATGTTGCCTCACCTATATCCTTCATGGAGAAGCATTGATTCAAGTATACCTTAACAGACTGTAATACTGGTATCTAGTTTCCAATAAGTAATATGTCGTCAACATATACTATTAGGAAAATGACTACACTCCCACTAAACCATTTGTAGATACAAGGTTTGCATTCATTATTTATATAACCAAATTCAGTTATGCCTTCATCAAAATGAATTTTCCATGACCTGGATGTTTTCTTTAATTCATAAATGTATTTTTGCAACTTTCATATCTTATTGGCATCCTTTGGAGTCACAAACCCTTCAAGTTGTGTCATGTAGACATATTCTTGAAGGTTCTTATTAAGAAAGGTTGTTTTGAAATCCATTTTTTAAATCTCATAGTCATGGTAATCAGTAAAGTCTAATAGAATTATTATGTATTTTAGCATCACAAATGATGAAAAGATTTCGTCGTAGTCAATACCTTGACTTTGTTTGAACCCTTTTGCAACCAGTCATTCCTTATAGGTACTGACTTGTCCTTCTATGTCTAGTTTCTTCTTGAATACCCATTTTCAACCAATAGTCTTTACATCAACTGGAGGATCTACAAAAATACGGACTTGGTTTTGGTATATGGAATCCATTTCAGAATTCATGGCTTCTTATAACTTGGAAACATCTATGCCACTTACTGTTTCCTTGTCGGTTAGAGGATCATTATTATCAAATAATAATCGGTCACAATTCTTAGTAACTATAAAACTGTACCATTTTGGTTCTCTAACCTCTCTTGTACTCCTATATAGTACTTGTGTCTCTGGAATAGATCTTTCTTCCATGGGGCTTTGTGGAATTTTCTCTTATACCAACTCTTATGTACCTTGAGCCTCAACTTCATCATATTCTATATCACTCCCACTATCTTTTTTGGATATATGCTCCCTCTCAAAGAATATGGTGTGTCTTTCCACTATAATATTTTCATTTTAGGGGTCGTATAGGTAATATCCCCTTGTTTACTTGGGGTACTCTATAAAGATACACCTTGTTCCTCAGGGTGCAAGTTTGTTACCTGAATAGGCCTTAACAAATGCTTCGCTACCCCACACATGTAAATTCAATAACATGGATTTTCTTCCACTACAAAGCTCGTATGGAATACCATTTATTGATTTAGTTGGAACTTGGTATAGTATGTGTGTCTTTGTTTCTAACCCATATCCCCAAAAGGATAATGGAAGACTTGCATGACTTGTTATTGATCTTACCATTTTCAACAAGGTGTGGTTCCTCCTTTCACTTACATCATTCCACTGAGGCATCTAAGGAGGAGTGAGTTGGGATGGGATCCCAAACTTCTATAAGTAATCAATGAAGTATTGATTAAGATACTTTCCACCTTGGTCAGAGTGGAGTTTCTTAATCTTCTTACCAAGCTGGTTCTCAACTTCATTCTTGTATTCCTTGAACTTATCAAAATAATCTAACTTATACCTCATTAAGTAGATATATTCATATCCACTAAAATCATTAGTAAAAATTATGAAGTATGAGTACCCACACCTTTCTTCAATTGTAAATGGTCCACACACATCGGTATGAACCAATTCAAGAAGCTCTTTGTCCCTTTCACCTTTCCCACTAAATAGAGAATTGGTCATTTTTTCTTGTAAACACATGTGACATACACCAAGTGGTTTTAGTTCAAAAGAATCTAAATATTCATCTTGATGTAACTTTGTTAGGTATTTCTCATTTACATGAACTAGATGGTGATACCAAAGTTGGGTGTGGTATGAGTCATGTGAAGTATCATTATTATTTATTGTCATTACTTGGTTTGTGTAATCCAACATGTAAATACTATTGTATAAATTTTCCCTACCAAAAAAATGTTATCTTTGTAAAATAAGAAACATTCATTTGCAAACTTGAAAAAAAAATCCATTTGTATCTAGTCTGGATACAGAAATAATATTTTTGGTCACAGAAGGCACATAATAGCAACCCTTTAACACCAAGATCATCCCAATCAGCAATGTGAGGTGGTAGTCCCTAACAGCTATAGTAGCAAGTCTAGCTTCATTGATTTCTCATAGATCTACCTCCCCTTGGTCAATTTTCATGAATATAATTGGTTATTGTATTTGAATACATATGTGAGAACTACAAGATATATCTAATACCCAATTTTTAGAAACAGATAAATTGCACTCAATAACAAATTCACCTGAATCTTCCCCTTACTTCTTTAGATGGGTGCAGTTTTTCTTCCAGTGACCCTTCTTTCTGTATGAAAAACAAATGGATTCTTGTTCCCTTGCCTCCCTCTTGTTCTTCCTTTTCTTAGAAGGGTGTTAAGAAGCTTTGGGCTTAAAGATCTTCACATTCCATTTTCTCTTATTCACCATAAGAACAGAAGTCTTGTCGTTCTTCATATCTTTGTCCACTTGGAGAATGAGGATAAGAAGATCAGATAGATATTTTTCAATGTTGTTCATATTGAAATTAATAAAAAAACTGCAGAACCTTTGAGGGAGTGATGCGAGAATGAGATTGGTACGCAGTTCTTCGAGGAGTTTAAACCCTAGAACCTCTAGGCACTCAATGTAACCAATGATCTTGAATACATGAGGCCTAGCTGGGGTACCCTCTCCAAGATTACTCTGAAAGAGTAACTTGGATATCTCAAAACTTTCATGTATTTCTATCTCTTGGTAAATACCATGGAGGTGCTCGAGCATGCTATATCCATCCATGTTTTTGTGAGACTTCATGAGTTCACTAGACATTGATGAAAGCATCAAACATTGAACGTCGACCGCATCATTAATATGTTTTTTGTAGACCAAGAAATCCTCATCACTCACCTATTTGGAAAGAAAATCAGGTAATGTTAACTTTTGCATGTAAGACATCCATTCATGGAATAAAACAATCCGAAGGAGTATCTAAACCATTCCTGGAAGTTACTACTGGTGAGGATGTTGTCTTTATCCATAATTGATCGCAGGGATAGTGTGGTTTAGCTTTTCATTTTATTCTATAATTAAAAGATCATATTATTAGTACTTTCTTTTATTACATTTTATGAGAAATAATAAATTAATTTTATTAAGTCTCCCACTATTTTAACAAGTCCCAATAATTGTCACCATTGAACTTGAAATGTATAGTTTCTTGGACATTCTATTGAAAAGGATCCATATTCACCTTCGCATAATCCCAAAAAGGGTTGTCCAAGCTATTTGAAGGTATTTAGGTAGGCAGTTCTTTGCCAACTATGAGCTTGCATCTTCTTGATTTGTTGAGTGGACTCCCCAATCTTGAAATCCTGACTTGAATTTCCTCAACACTTACCTCCAATATTACACCAAGGATAGAAAGGACTACTCCTCTTGATGTAATATGGTTAAGTCAACCTGAAAATTTCATAAGGGATTCTTGTATAAAAGTAAGTGTCCCAAAAAGGGTAGGTTAAACACATAGTTTTATTGAGTCTTTCCCTTAATCAAGTAAGATAAGTCTTTGTGTGACTTAATATTTTATTGAGGGATTTTTATCTCTTGTGCATAAATTGATTATTATCTTTATCATATGCTTGTTAATATTAAGTGGAACTTACTTAAGTGATTAACCATGTCTTGATAATATTTACGCATAATACTGGTTTATTTTAGTTCCATATTGCATGCTTATTTAGATCATTAATTATGTGATCACGACAAAACATCCATAATGATAAACCATGCAATTGACATAAATAAAATAAAGTAAAGGGTGTGATCATGAGCTTTTCTAATGGTTAGTTTATCTAGTGGTTGATAAACTACCCCTGACCTAGGGGAGAAACACCTTGAACCTTTTGGGTTCCTGTTTAGAGCTTTCCACCTGTCCACCTTTGTATCTCCTGGGATTGGTTTCGTCTTGGCTCCACTTGAACTGCCTCCACTAGCTTGGGAGCTCCCTCCATTACATATTTTTTTTAACTCATGCGCAGGTGAGGGGTAAAAAGGGGATTTACATAAAAGAAACCATGGGAACATAGGCCCTACATATTAATGAGGAGATATGGATCACAGGTCAATAATTTAATTTAACAAATAAATTAAAAGGGAAACCAATCACATACAAAGGTATGGTCTAGCTCATGATCATCCAGATACATGCAACGAGTTACGCAATTAACAAAACTAGCATTCAATTCTTTAATCGTTCTTATTAAGATAAATCATGCTAAAATCAATTAATTATTATCTTTAATTAATCAATCCTTTTATCTTAATTCCTTTTTTGAATTTTCTTAAGATTATCATCCTTGTACATAAATGTACCTTAGAGGTAACCTAGTGAATACCTTTTTGAATCTACCCAACATGTATAATATTCGTATATTGTTTTACTCTTCTGACATATGGAATACATGATGATTCAATGTATAGAGTAACAACCTGTAGTAAAATTTGTACATGATAAACAGTTCTGAACATTACAAAAACATTAAATTTTTAACTTTGTGTAATTTGGTAAAGTACACAGTGTGTAGTTCCGACTACATGGCGTATACTACCTTCACCATCTTTCCCAAATTACATACCTAGGGACTTATCATGGGAGGCATACTTTAGATATTTCAGAGTACACAGTGTGTACAGTGGGCTATACATTGTGTTGTATCCATATTACAAGGTTATCGGTCAGCTCAATCCGTGTATGAGATACACAGATTGGCCCTTGGCCCGAAGGGACTACACGCCATGTTCAGTGGTCCACATGACCTGTAATTCGGTACGTATGTGTCTATCAGTCTCGATCAACACGCAGTGTAAAATTAATTACACCGCATGTAATAAATGTACACACCTTGAGTAATTGTCAAATTACTCCCGATACATTGAACATGACTACACGGCATGTAGTCCAGATTACACAATGTGTATGGAAGATAACATGGCGTGCAAGTCCGAACACACGGCGTTTACTTTCGCTTCACCTAGACAGAATCTTCGGCGTCTCTTGATGATTTCCTCGCTTTAATTTTAATCCAAAAATTATTCATTTATGTTAAATCTATGAGAAATGAAATAGGAAGCACAGATCTCAAAATCCAGATTAAAAGAACTATTAACCTTTAATTGAAAAACTAAATTATCAAATCGTAAATCATCAACAAATTATTTAAATAATTATAAATGATGATGAACCTCACTCTTATACCACTTGTAGGATCTGAACGCAGTGGAAAAGTAGCAGTTGGGAGGGCCCAACTTTGAATTTTCCATAATCGATGACCAGTATGGGATTAATATGACGATAAACGTCAGTATCCATAGATTAAGATCAAATATCTAGATAAAAGAAGAAAAGGGCACCGGATCCTAGAGAGAGGATCTTGCGCATCATGTTTATAATTAATTTAAATAATTTCTGCTGAAATTAAATACCTGGGTCTCCAGTACTTTCTTCATTGATGATGTTGATCATCAGGAATAACCCTTATAGGTTGTCTCATTGCACTTGAGAGGATCCAAACTAGAATCCCTCTAGCGGTGATCCACACGTGTTTTGATGGCCTCTAATCGACACCACTTGTCCTCTAGGTTCTAGCGCAGCGAAGCGAGTGTCTTGCGTCAGTTGTTCTTGATCGCATGTTCTTCAGTCTTGAAGAATGTATCTCATTCTTGAGAGAGGATAGGAGAGGATTTGAGAGAGAAATTGTTTTGGCTCAACAATTATCTCACCATCGGTAATTCGGTTCACCAGGTGAAATGGAATAATAGATGTGTTTGTCTATTTAACAACATAGGGTTTCAGTTACAGTATTTAATTTCTTAACAATAATTAAATATATTAATAAACTTAGAGAAAACTCATGCTACATAATAACAATAAAAACACAATTATTAGTGGAATACCAACTTGTAAAAAACATAATCATAAATGAAATCTCATGCCACATAATGATAATAGTGTTATTATTATTTTGTCTTGTGCCAACTAGTTAAATAATTATTTATCATCTTGCAAATAATTATTTTATTATCAAACCATCCTTGGTCTGCTAGAACTTCACTTCCATTTATTGAATACCCAAATAAATAAATAAATAAATTATTCACTTAAATATATATTTTATTTACAAACTAGTAAATAAATAGTTATTAAATGTTCAATAAAATAAATAAATATATTTAATTTAATTTATACGATCATTTTAACTTGAATAAAATTATTCCACAGTCTTGAGAATAATATTTATTCCATTAATTAAATTCAAATAGAATTTAATCGAGACTATAAGAAACACTTAGTGTGTGACCATCTAGGATTATTTCTCGTTGGAATTAGGCGGGCTAGCCTAAAGTCCAAGAGTACTGTCTAGCAACGGGTCAAGGAACTCAATAGAAAGAACTTAAATTCACAATGACATCATCCACATATGAATGCTCAGTGTGTAATATAATCCTTTTGTCTCAATATCTCATCAAGTAGGGTTCTTGATAGTGTCATCAACCTATTTACTTCATACATATTTCTTTGACTACCTAAAATAAACTCCTCATTACACCATAGCCATAGAATTTAGGGTGATAGTTCTATTTCAATCAAAGGGATGAGATATCAACTTTCATAAATGGAAGGGACCAATCCTTCCTTGACTTATCCATTAATAACATGTCACTCGTGACGCACCCAACATACCCTACTTCCCATCAACATATAGCATGATGATTTTCATCAGTAAATCAAAGTGCATGAGTCGTGAAACACATTAAAGATAATCTTAAAGTCTAAGGACCATTACACATGCTCTCAAATAAGAATATCTTATGACACTAAAACATGTGGAATTTCTATAGGTGGGTCTGTTCTCAAAACCTCTCATCTTGGAGATTTCCAAGTGTGAACTTCATGAGAAGAAGTCTCATTGGCTTACAAGTACTCGCACCTAACGGTCTATATACTATGTGTCCCATCAGAGTATCTCATCCAACCGTAGAACTATATTTAAGAATATTTTCCTAGAACTTCAAGTTTATCATCATAGCGGGGAACTACTATAACCTTGTCAATGCAACAAATACTCTAGGACATTATTATATCATATTCATGCAGAACAATGAACAATATGTAATAAAATTTTTAATATTTAAATACAATAAATATCCATGTAATCAAATTACAAACAGTTGGTTGTAGGACACCAACTCTAGCAGTTATTACAGACGGACAAAGGGAAGTGGGTGAAAGGAAAGACCAGCTCAAAACCATCTAAAGGATTGAACAGCCGATCAAAAAGATCTACCAAAAGCACCTTTACCTCACTCGTTCAATATCCTCATTTACTATCATTAAAGGTTCATGTGGATACAAAGTTTAAAAATGGTTGTAGTCACATAGTTGATTTTGAAGAAAATATGTACAGAGAGGAAGTTCAAGACTTCATTGGTGTTGATAATGTAAGTGAAATCCTCAACTATGATTATCGAGTCACCTCAGTTGTAAATGTATACATGAGAAATGTTTTAATGATTTGATTTTCCAAAAGCTGATATACTATGTTAATTATGACTAAATACATTTCATATTTTTGGCAGACATATATATCAAAAACAATCTAAGAGATTTACCCATGAAAAAATTTGGACTCTTTAGTCCTCACATCTCCTCTACAGAATAACCAAAAATAGATTTCAACAAAAAGAATGAAATAGTGGTAGGCTTGGTCAAATAATTTGAAAGCAAATTTTTGGATGACAGAATCTTGTTAATACCAATGATGCAAGGGAAAAACTCTGAAATTTAATCATATTAAATATATTTCCATTTCTTTTGTTACTTATTCTTTTTTATGTTTTTAGGTGAAATTGGATGCTCATTATAATCAATTTGGATACTCAAAATATTTATTTTCATGATTCAATGCATGGATATCCAAAAAACAGACCACACATGATGGTGTTTGTCAATTTGTAATACACTGCATCCAGTTTTTTAGAACTAAACATTAAGTTATATAATTTAGATTATGTTTTAATGAGTATTTTGTTATGATAAGGCGGTGTATCAATATCGTGAAAAACAAGGAATGAGTTCAGGAGCTAAGCACAAGGACCATGAAAATTTCTATGACTAGACAAGTATCAGGGTATATATAATAAGATTTCAATATCCAAACACATATCAAAATAAATTACTTATTATCCTCAATGTTTCTATAATGACTGAAATAAAAAAATAGAAAATATTGTGGTTATTATGTTTGTAAGTTTGTGAGAGATATCATATTCCATCAACAAACCAGCATCCCTAAAGAGGTATTTTTGAAGATAATTACTATTTAATTTAAAGTATGTATTAATATTTTGTGTATTTATATTTTTTATTACTACTATGACTGTCGAAAAGACTCATATTCACAAGACGATATAAATTTTCTTATAGTGGTGGATTCCTTTGTTTGAGTCGGGGTGGTTTGTTTGAAGATGCTGATGCTCGTGAGAGATAGGACTTCGAGGCTATAACTCAGAATTAAATGAGAATATAAAGTTTTTTAAAATTTACTATGTTTTTTCTCATAATATTATCTATTCTCTACTGCATTAACATAATCTAAGTGTTTATTTTTATTTAAAATTGATATTAATTTTAGTAAAAAGGACAATTGACATACTCAAAACTAATAAAATAGATTAAGATTATTTTTATACTTTAGGAAAATGATATATAAGTCATTTTTGATGTATAGGAATCATCTGCACCTCAAAATGATGCATAGTGTGGCCGGTATAACTCAAAGTATCTATTTTTATTTAAAATTGACATTAATTTTAGTAAAAAGAATAAGTGTCATGTTGAAAACTGAGAAAACGCATTAATATTGTTTTAATAATTTAGGATAATGATTCATGAGTCATTTATGACATTTAGGATTCAATATCACCTCAATACATGCATAGTGTGACAGGTATGTCTCCAAGTGTGTCTTTTTATTTAAAATTGACATCAATTTAAGTAAAAAGAACAAGTGACATACTAAAAATTGAGAAAACGTATTTGGATTATTTTGATACTTTAGGAAAATGATCCATATGTTATTTTTTATGTGTAGTAATCAACCTCACCTCAATCTTAATCATGATGTGACCGGTATGAATAAAAGTATTCATTATCATATCAAAATTTTCATTTTAGTTAAAAATGTGTCACTCACTGAAAACCAAGAAAACAGGCTCTCATTGTCTTTATAATTTAGGAAATCAATTCATAAATGTGTATGAAGTAGTCACATGTCAAACCGATGCACGATGCAATCGGTATGACTCAAAATGCATGTTTTCATCTTGAAATGAAATTTTAGTAAAAAAATCACAACTGGCATACTAAAAACCAAGAAAACACATTCGGATTATATTGATACTTTAGGTTAATAATCCACAAGTCATTTGAGATGTGTAGGAGTTAACCACACCTCAATATGATGCATGGTGTGACCGGTATGACTTCAAGTGTGTCTTTTTATTTGAGATTGACATTAATTTTTGTAAAAAGAACAAGTGCCATACTGAAAATAGATAAAATGTATTTGGATTGTTTTGATACTTTTGGAAAATGATACATGATTCATTTATGATGTGTAGGAATCAACCACACCCCAATCTGATGCATAGTGTCATCAGTATGACTAAAAATGTCTGTTATCAATTTAAAATTGACATTTTAGTTCAAATTGTGTCACTCATAGAAAACTAAGAAAACATGCTCTGATTATCTTGATAATTTATGATAGTGATTCATAAGTCATTTTTTTATGTGTATGAAGAAGTCTCATGTAAAACTGATGCATGATGCGACCAGTATGACTCAAAATGCGTGTTTCTAGTTTGAAATGATATTTATGTAAAAAACACAATTAGCATACTAAAAACCAAGAAAAAACATTCAGATTGTTTTGATACTTTTGAACAACAATTCATGAGTCATTTATAACATTTAGGAGTCAACCTCACCTAAATAAAATGTACAGTGTGACTTGTATGACCCCAAGTGTGTCTTTTTATTTAAAATTGACATTAATTTAAGTAAAAAATAACAAGTGACATACTAAAAACTAAGAAAACTCATTTGGATTGTTTTGATACTTTATGAGAACTATCCATGAGTCATTTTTGACATATAGTAATTAACCCCACCTCAATACGACACATGGTGTAACCGGTATGACTAAAAGCGTTTTCTATCAGTTTAAAATTGACATTTTAGTTCAAAATGTGTCACTCACTGAAAACCAAGAAAATGCACTTTGATTTTCTTGATAATTTAGGAAAGCGGTTCATAAGTCATTTTTGACGTGTATAAAATAGTCTCACATAAAATCGATTCACGATGTGACTGGTATGACTCAAAATGCGTGTTTCCAGTTGAAATGACATTTTAGTAAAAAAAACACAACTAGATAACTGAAAACCAAGCAAATGATTTCAGATTGTTTTGATACTTTAGAACAATGATACATGAGTTATTTGTGACATGTAGGTGATACACCCAATTTGTACATACATTTTCATATACTTTATTGAAAAATAAGAACAAGTTTTCAGCATTTATCTACTGCCTAGTGGAAAAATACTTTGATTTTGGTGATCTTGTTTATTTTCAGAAGGTTTTTGGCCAAATGCACAAAAAGGAGGAAAACCGAGCAAAAATATCAAACTACACAGTGTGTACTAATATACACGCCGTTTACTTTCAAGCTCAGACATGGGTTAACCAGGACAAACACATTCCCAAGTAACCAAAAGGAAGTACACGGCATGTTCTATGGTTACACGTCATGTATATTGTTCTAGAATCAATTGGGGGCCGAGAAAAGTCTACACACCCATGTGGCCGGCCAAAGGAGACAGGTCGTGTTCCATTGATACACACTGTGTAGTCATTTCTATAAGTGGTTGGTGGCCAAATTTTGAGACTACACGCCGTGTACGGCAGCGCTACACGCCGTGTAGATTCACCAACCAGGCGGCGCCGTGTTCCAAGTCAAAGACGGCGTGTTAGGCCACCCACCAGCAGAGAAAATGGGGGCAAAAACGCGTTGAAAATAAGTAAACGGTGTGTACTTTCCTACATGTTGTGTAGTTTAATTTTCAATAAAAAGGGGCCTTGGCCTCCAGACCAAGTGGGTGGTGTGTGTGTGTAGTATTTTGTGGAGAAAGGGTTGAGGCTCCGAAGGAAAGACGATCTGCCATCGTACTACCGTGATTCCGTCTACCGAAGAATCATTCCGTTTTTCAAGCTCCAAGAATGATTTTATCAGGTATCAATAGTTCTGCATTTATCATTTTCAATATGTGTAACTAAACACCCAGTGTGTTGGGGTTGTGGAAGATGATGATTTGTAATTTGAATTAAGTTGCTCTGAATGTGTTATCTCTAATAATCTCTTCTTATTCTTCTTAAAATCACTTCATATTATCACTGAAAATTCTACACCTGACCAAGGGTAGAATTTTCAGGGATTCAAAAGAATAATAACGACAAAGAACTCCATGAACATTGGAAGTAATCGTTGACTCAAAATTGACTAAGCAAAATAAAGATATTTTAAAAACTAACAACCGGACCAAGGAATTAGTCTCTTCAATTCTAAATATAAAGTTTACCGGATCAAGGAAACTTTATTACAAATTAAACCCAGAGAGTTGGTTTATCATGAACAACACAACCTCATAAGCAACTTGATTTAATAATTAACTTATCACAAATCCATAACCCCAACGCATTTCTATCTCTTGTTTGCATCAAAACCAGTTTTCTTGTCTTTACTTTCATTTTAGTAATTAATCTGTTAAAAGAAGATTTAAAACCAATTGTTCTTCTTATACCCAAACAACCAACCAAAATCAACTCTAAATTCAGCAGACTTCTCTAAAAAAATACAAACTAAATTAAGCAAGATAAAATAACCACAGTTCCCTGTGGATCGACCCCTTACTGGTATTATACTTGTTAGGGTAAATAAATTTGGGACACTGAAAACATACATTCAGTAAAATGACCATCCAAATTTTGGCGTCGTTGCCGGGGAACCAAGAGTTAATTTTATTCTTGTTTTAATTGATTTTGTATCAACTTTTAGTGAAAATAAAAACCAGAAAATCCCAAAAATCTATTTTCTAAATCATATTTCTTTTTATCTTTCTTTTTCCTCGTTTACGCTTGGTGTTTTGTTTTGTTGTGTGCATATCCTTAAGTGTATGAGCGGCCACCTCACATGTTCCAAGGGCACTAAGTCATCAGGGTTTTCCCCAACTGAATCGGAAATCGAACGGACGTTTTTGAGGTGCCAACGGGCACTCATGGATTAACACAACCAAACCAATCTACTGGCGCAGAACGAGGAAGGAAACCCAACTGTTGTCCAAGGGGCTGGATAGCAGTTAGGTTCGGGTGACAACCGGAACCAACAAACTCTACATGCTCCAAAATACCATCTACAACAACTCCAACAATTCCAACCGGAGTGGATACCATATTTCAACCAAATTAAAGGGCCATTCTACACCCCTCAGGACTAACAATTCATGCTAGTTCCCCTTCCTCAGCATCCACCTCCACGACGTACTCTTATAGAGTACGGCCTTCCATCAATCCACGGAGCTGATGCGGGCATCATTCTTCCTCCGGTACAGGCCCAGCACTTCGAGATCAAGTCTGGTATCATGCAGTTGATCCAGAACACCGTTCAGTTCAGAGGCCTGCCCAGTGAAGACTCGAATTCCCATCTCTCCAACTTTCTGGAGATCTGCGATACATTCCATTACCATGGCGTGTCTGAGGAAGCCATTTGTCTTCACCTCTTTCCCTTCTCTCTATGGGAAAAGGCGAAAGACTGGATCAAAGGGTTTCCGTAAAGATCTATCCTCATATGGGAGGAGCTAGCCCGGGAATTTTTGTCCAAATACTTTCCACCTTCGAAGACGGTAACCCTACGGAATGAAATCCACAACTTTCAGCAGCGCGACTCTGATTCATTGTACGAATCATGGGAACGTTTCAAGGAGATGTTACATAAATTCCCAAACCACGGACTTCCACTCTGGATGAAAGTCCAAACCTTTTATGGAGGACTAACAACGAATACAAAGTATGTGGTGGATGCAGCTACCGGAGGTACAGTAATGAGAAAGTCCCCTGAAGAACTTTTCGAATTGTTGGAAGATATGTCTGCCAACAGCTTCCAGTGGCATTTCGAGCAGGGGACCCAAAAACGAGGTATGCATAGTATTGATGCTACTACCATGCTTGCTGCCCAGTTGGATGCAGTATCCAAAAAGATCGACACACTGAATATCAAGGGCGCATCTCAAGTCCATGCGGCGAACCATCTAGCATGTGGTGACTGTGGAAACAACCACATCCTGGGAGAATTCTTGGGACCTTCAGTCGACCCATCGACAAGCGAGGTGAGATATGTTTCTCAAAATAGAGGGTCGAACTAGTATCCACAGTACTAAAACCCGGCATAGTGAGATAATCAGAACACAGGCTGGGACCAATAGCAGCAGAATCCTCCGCCCTAGCGACCGCCTGGCTATAGTCATCCACAATATCAGAACTCATACCCAAGGCAACAACAGAACCAGCATGGCTTCTACAATCAGCAAGGGTATCAAAACCCTCACCCGTAGTAGCCACGGCAGCAACCACCTCCACCAGCTGCACAGCCACCTCGGCAAGAGAATACCTCAAGGTTAGAGGATCTTATGAAGAAATTCATATCAACTGTTGAGAGCAGATTTCAGAACTAGGAGTCTTCTATTCGAGGCCTCGAAAACTAAATCGACCAGTTAGCAAACCATCTCTTAGGGAGACAGCCTGGTACACTACCAGGAAACATCGAGAATAACCCAAGGTAGGAGGCCCATGCCATCACTTTACGAAGTGGAAAGAATCTACACCATAAGGAACCAGCACATTCAATTGCACCTATACTCCCTGATGAAAACAAAGGTACAGTTTCAGACCCCTCTTCATCTGAAAATCCATCACCGGAGGCTCAACTAGACAAAGGAAAGGAGGTCATCAAACCATTCGAGCCTGCATTACCTTTTCTGGAGAGGATGAAGCAAAGGAAGCTGGATCACCAGTTTGGAAAATTCATGGAAGTATTCAGAAAACTACACATCAATATATTATTTGTAGAGGCTCTGAAACAAATGCCCACATATGCCAAATTCATGAAGGAAATCCTCTCGAATAAAAGGAAGATGGAGTATTTGGGAACCATTTCACTAACAAAGGAGTGCTCTGCAGTCATACAACATTCTATTCCTCCAAAACTTCAGGATCCAGGTAGCTTTACTGTCCCTTGTACAATTGGACCCTATGAATTTGGAAAATCTCTATGCGACTTAGGATCCAGTGTCAACCTCATGTCATTCGGAGTTTTCCAAAAGCCCGGACTTCGTGATCTGAAGCCTACCCGAGTCACCCTTCAACTAGCTGACAGATCTATTAAATGTCCAAAATGGATACTGGATGATGTGCTCGTGAAGGTGGGAAGATTTATCCTCCCTGCAGATTTTATTATCCTAGACATGGAGGAGGGTCAGGATGCACCTATTATATTGGGAAGACCTTTCCTGGCCACAGGGAAAGTCTTGATCGACGTGAACCAGGGGGAGTTGATTTTTTGGGTAGGGGGCGAAAGAGTCTCCTACAATGTTCTAAAGGTCTTCAAACAAGCATCGTTGCCCGATCATGAGGACTGTTCTACGATAACTACCGTGGATGATCTCTTAGTCGATGAACTGGTATGTTCCTTTATTTCTAATAACTTTAACATTCCAGATAATCTCGTTGAAGAAGAACCGGAGAACTTGAAATTCCTAAAAGGACAGGGCGGCTACTATTAGAACAATTTCCAACACCCCTCTCAAGTAAGAAAAGGTAAGTCGGTCGAGCCAACGACCTAAAACAAAGGCACTTCCTGGGAGGCAACCCAGAGGTTACATGCCGTGTCCCACTTATACTACACGGCGTGTACTTATCTTTTTAATTTATAACCTTAATAGTATAAATGTATAGATTAACCAAGTAATAAACAGGGATGATACCGGTGTCGATGGTAAGGTCACTGGAGTTTTTTCGAGCCATCTCGGGTTCAAATCCTCCCGACCTACCTTCAGCACGGGATTACTCCTTTTCTTACATGGTGTGTGTAGTAAATTCCATATATATATTTTCTTATACGAAAACCCATGATGGGGATGGGTCGGTTGGCCATGATCGGAACTCGGTTTCCAAAAGACCTGGGTTCGAATCCTGACAACCGCCCCATTTCCATCATTTACCCTTTTAATAAAACCACACGGCATGTCTTCTAATATATGGTGTGTGTGTTTGGTACACACTGTGTATATTGTTTCATTTGGCCCCTCCGTGTGTATCACTTGACACAGCCTCTCACCCCATGTTCCCATACACGGCGTGTATGTTCGGTACATGCCGTGTAGCTTATTTCTTTCAACCGGCCCATGTCTCGCCCCCACACATCCATGTTCCTCGAGTCCTGAACATGCCATGTCTGTCCCATACACAGCGTGTCCTTTATTCTTAGAATTGATAAAAACATGGTCGTGTAGTTTGTGATACACGACCATATCCACTTTTTATGAACATGATGTGTATGTTAGGTACACACTGTGTACCTTTACATGGTCAATATTATTCACCCTCGGCGTGTTTATCCAGAGAACGCAGGCTGCTGCTCAGCTTGTACTACACGCCGTGTACTCTGGATGTACACGCCGTGTACTTTTATTTTTCAGATTTCTCACTTTTTCTTTGTTTTCTTTTATTTTCTTTTTCTTTTGTTTTCTTTTTCTTTCTTTTTCAGGTTATGTAAGATCACGATCCTTCCCAGGGGAAGCGGCCGGCCTCCAACACTGAGGGTGAGAGGCCCATTTTTCGGCAGATTCGACTCCAAACTCCAACGCAGCCAGACCCAGACGCTCTGGTCTATGAGCTCCCTCCATTGTCCACCCTTCCACCCCTCACTCCCTCTACTGAGGATGGCCCGAGCACCATCCTTCCTTCCCTCCCAGCTACCACTCCACCTGAGATCTCCTCCTCTACAACTGGCACTTCCTCAACTGCCCCATCCAGCAACCCTTCACTTGCTGCAGCCGATCCACCCACAGAGCCAGCTCCTGCTGCTGCACCTGCACCTGGGTCGGGGCCTGCAGGTGCTCCCTATCCCTGCATGGTATTCCCAGTCACCGATATGGAACATGATAGGGTTCAGCACTTTTCTCACCATCTGATTCCGTTGAACGGTCGCTACCACGATAGTACCGTTCCTCAGCAGCTTGGCATCTGGGGAGAGTTGGAGGATCTCATTAGTCACACTCCATTGCTCTCTATTTTCCAGGTTAGAACTCTTGTTTTCTGTGATTTATTTTTTGAGTTTGCGGCCTCTTTCGTGTTCGATGGAGTTGAGTACCGAGAGACACCTAGTGATGCGGTGCCTGTGGTTCGGTTCCGGCTAGGTGGCCGACGATTTTCCCTCACCATGACAGAGTTTGGTCGAGGGTGTGGTTTGTACCCCCATCCCATCACCCTACCCCCTGTTTCTACCCTGACCAGACCCGAGCACTCTGAGCTCGTGGCTATGTGGTGGGAGATTGCTGGTCCTGACCACCGCTACACCCCTACCTCGCAGAAGATCACCCTTATCACCGACCCCATCCTTCGTTTTATCCACCGGTGCTTCAACGCCATTATTTTCCCCCACCATGAGGATATGGGGGTCGTGACCGGTCGTGACATGGATCTCCTTACCTGTGTCATCCGGCAGGACTACCCGGACCTCCCTTACCTAGCCACCTCCTATTTCCATTCTATGTTTACCGGCCATCAGGGAAACCTGAACGGAAGGTTTTACGCCACTCACCTCGCCCACCACCTTGGGGTGTTCGAGCCTTATTTACCCCATGACTTGTTAGGTTATCCCCAGCAGATGGACTATCTCATGATTATTCGTATGGGATTAGTCCGGAAGCAGGGGTGCCTACATCCTTACTAAGGCTTAGCCCCAGCCACCCGCTGACCCTCCTTCCCCAGCTCATGCCCCTGCTCCTCATTCCCCACCCCCTCCAGTTTCCTCACCCCACCCCCTTCCTACTGACCACCCTTCTTCTAGACTTTTTTATTCTGTTCCCCCACCACCCTCACCTACCCCCACACCCTCGGTCGATCTCTCCCTTTCCCTCTGCCTAGCTGCGATGGAGCAGCATTTGGTACATATCGACAGCAGCCAGGGTCGCATGGAGCAGCTGTTGGAGCTTATTGTTTAGCATCTGGGTATTCCATTGCCTATGTCACCTACCTCTGCCTCGGCTCCTGGTCCTTCTGCTGCTGCTCCACCGCCTTTCACTGCGCTGGCCACAGATTCCATTCTACTCTCTAATATGGGTCCAGCTATTGCTTCTACTACTGGTGCCGACACTGTTGCCAGTCCAGGGGGGATGCCACGCTTCCTTTCACGAGTCCGGTACCGGCGGCTCCTACTTCTCCAGCATCTCTTCCCGCTTCCGAGTCCGAGCTTTCCGCTTCCACGGCTCCAGAGCCCTTCCTTCTTGTTGGTTCTGTCCTAGATGATGCCTCTTTTGAGGCGACCCCATGACTGGTTTTGGGACGTATGATTTTCGTTGTATATATATTTTTGTGATCTCTTGTGCCTGTGTTTGTTATGCCTGCTTACAGTGTTCTTTTTCTTTCCCCCTCACAGGTACTCTGGCACATTTTGGGCTGCGCTTTTACATCACATACCATTTTCCTATGCCTAGACACGAGGGGAGTATTCTTTTTCCATTGTTTTCTTTTATTTCTTAGTTTACTTCTTCCCTTACTTCCCCTCCGGCAGGTCCACTATTGTGTCCCCACCTCCACTTGTTCTCCTTTTTGGGCACTTGGTGGACCATGTGTGATATTAAGTATGGGGGGGTGTCTCTCTCCCTCTTTAGTCTTTACCCTTTTCAGATTCTAGGAGACGTAATTATTAGAAGATATATTTGAAAACGTGAAGACATTCTTGGTTAATCATATTTTTAAATAATAAGCTACAAGTGGACAATTTTAAAAATTGCATGATTATTTTGATTATTATGTATTTTAAAATGATTTCTGATATAATTTAAATTAAAAACTTGTAATCCTTTGATAATTACATCGATTAGACTTATCAATTATTTTGAAATTCGTGACCTGATTGTCTCTTTATTTATTTTTCCCACTCCCGAGAGGTATTCTAAAACCCTTTGTCATATTCTTTCTAATACCCTCTTTCTTGAGAGATTCTTAAAATATACATAACTACCAGAATTTGCAAGTTTTCTTTTTGAAACATGAGGAATTTTTGAATTACATTAAAATGATTGAGGCATAAGATTGTTAACCCCTTTATCTTGAGCCTACCCTACATCTAATCTTTGTGAAGCCCATAGAGACCATGAATAGCCTTTATAGGAAGCCATATTACAAGCCTATTTCCCTTCCTACCCTAATTCTTTTATGATTTTGCATGAATATTCATTTGATCTCACAAGAAGGGAATGGAAACACATGGTAGAAATTTGTGAATTGTCAAGAAATGAAGTATGGGGGAGTGCCTCTTGATCATTTGGGGCGAAAAGACTTCCAAACCTCTATTTTGGAAATTCAGAAAGGTTTCCTTTGAAAAAATGATACAAACAAAGGGGCCTTATACACATTTGTTGGTTTGTGACTCCTACTCAGCTAAAGGAGATGGTGGTGATAGGATCATTTGATTAAGCTTGTTGAGGACGTGTTTACATTGAGTTTAACTTTGAATATCATGCATTTTTATTTAAGAATTTAGCCTCCTTTTTCAAGCCTCAAGGATATTTTTCACATATTTACCTACCAAACTTTAGCCACAGAAACATTTGATCCTATTTTAAAAGTCCTCATGATTTTTGTAAAACAAATTTTCTAAAGTGGAGAACTGAAATTCTTGCAAACCTATGGATAGAGTGTATATATCTTTAATTGAGAATAACTTTGTTTCAAAAAATATTGAGTGTTGAGCATATTTTTGGTGAGGTAAATCATCAAGTGTCTTGCATATATTTGAAAGGTTGAAACATGTGTTACAAGATGATGAAAGTAGTTAATTGAATTATATATGAGGCATGATTAGAATATCTCTTGGATTGAAACTGCTTTGTATTCTTTTTGAAATTTTCTCCTGTCACTTATTATTTGCATTTATGATTAACTAAATTTCTTCCTTTTACAATATAGATTTTTTTAATTAGATGTTGAGATTCGCTTGAGGTCAAGAAAATGACTAAGTATGGGGGAGTTTGATACACCCAATTTGTGCATACATTTTCATATACTTTATTGAAAAATAAGAACAAGTTTTCAGTATTTATCTACTGCCTAGTGGACAAATACTTTGATTTTGGTGATCTTGTTCATTTTCAGAAGGTTTTTGGCCAAATGCACAAAAAGGAGGAAAACCGAGAAAAAATATCCAACTACACGGTGTGTACTAATATACACGCCGTGTACTTTCAAGATCAGACATAGGTTTGCCAGAACAAACACATGCCCAAGTAACCAAAAGGAAGTACACAGTGTTTTCTATGGTTACACGTCATGTATATTGTTCTAGAAGCAGTTGGTGGCCGAGAAAATTCTACACGCCCATGTGGCCGGCTGAAGGAGACACGCCGTGTTCCATTTATACACGTCGTGTAGTCATTTCTAGAAGCGGTTGGTGGCCGAATTTTGAGACTACACACCATGTATGGAGGTGCTACATGCCGTGAAGATTCAAAAACTAGGCAACACCATGTTCCAAGTCAAAGATGGCGTGTTAGGCCACCCACCAGTGGAGAAAATGGGGGCAAAAACACGTTGAAAATAAGTACACGGGGTGTACTTTCCTACACGTTGTGTAGTTTAATTTTCTATAAAAGGGGGCCTTGGCCTCCGGACCAAGTGGGTGGTGTGTGTGTGTGTAGTATTTTTTGGAGAAATGGTTGAGGCTCTGAAGGAAAGGCGCTCTTCCATTGTACTACCGTGATTCCGTCTACCGAAAAATCATTCCGTTTTTCAAGTTCCAAGCATGATTTCATCAGGTATCAATAGTTCTGTATTTATCATTTTCAATATGTGTAACTAAACACCCAGTGTGTTGCGGTTGTGGAAGATGATGAGTTGTAATTTAAATTAAGTTGCTCTGAATGTGTTAGCTCTAATAATCTCTTCATATTCTTCTTAAAATCACTTCATATTATCACTAAAAATTCTGCACCAGACCAAGGGAATAATTTTCAGGGATTCAAAAGAAGAATAACGATGAACAACTCCATGACCATTGGAAGTAATCGTCGACTCAAAATGGACTAAGCCAAATAAAGATCTGTTAAAAACTAATAACTGGACCAAGGAATTAGTCTCTTCGGTTCTAAATATAAAGTTTACCGGATTAAGGAAACTTTATTACAAATTAAACCCAAAGATTTGGGTTATCATGAACAACACAAACTCATAAGCAACTTGATTTAATAATCAACTTATCACAAATCCATAACCCCAACGCATTTCTATCTCTTGTTTGCATCAAAACCAGTTTTCTTGTCTTTACTTTCATTTTAGTAATTAATCTGTTAAAAGAAGCTTTAAAACCAATTGTTCTTCTTGTACCCAAACAACCAACCAAAATCGACTCTAAATTCATCAGACTTCTCTAAAAACAAAAATACAAACTAAATTAAGCAAGATAAAAGAACCTCAGTTACCTGTGGATCGACCCCTTACTGGTACTATACTTTTTAGGGTAAATATAATTTAGGACACCAAAAACATACATTCAGTAAAACGACTATCCAATAGGAATCAACCACACCTTAATATGATGCACAGTGTGACTGGTATAACTCAAAGTGTGTCTTTTTATTTAAAATTGATATTAATTTTAGTAAAAAGAACAAGTGACATATTGAAAACTGGTCAAACACATTAGGATTGTTTTGATACTTTAGTACAATGATCCATGAGTCATTTTTGATGTGTAGGAATCAACCACACCTCAATCCAATGCACGGTGTGACTATTATAACTCCAAATGTCTCTTTTATTAAATATTGAAATTTTATTAATGTATTCTTTAATATTAATGTTTAATTTATTTATTTATAGTATTACTAACATAATATTTGTTTTCCTATATAGGCAGAATCTTTTTCTCAGGTTGAGATGATTTGTTCAGAAAATGATACCATGGGCGGACATTTTTTAGAGGGGATCGCAGGTGTCAAAAGATGAAACATTAATGTTTTTAAATGTTTTTTGGATAATTATAAATGTAATTATATAAAAAATTATTTGAAATGTAGATAGCATTGTTTTTTTTGTATATACCATGGGTGGACAATTTTGTATTCATGGTGTCACATTAAATGTATATAGTATTGTTTGAAATTATAGGTTTTTGTTGGGTGTGTTGTTATATTAACATCACATTGCACCCAACTAGGCATTTATCAATGCTATTTTGAGTGCTGATAAAGGGGGTCCCTCATTTATCATCATTGAGATTAATAGTGTTTTTTTAGCACTATTAAAAGTCATTTTTCACGTTGTTAAAGGGAATATGTGTAGTAGTGGATAATGATATGTCCATTGTTGTTGAACCTGTAAAAATATTCAAGGAAAATGCATCGGCTGATTCTTAACTATGTGTGCCTGTAAAAAAATATGAAGGTAGGTAAAAAATATGCTCGTTTTAAAATATATGACCCTACAAAAAAATATCTACTAATTTAAATATGAACCCTGGTAAAATACATGAAACTATAATAAAATATGTACCCATAAGAAAACAAAATATGAACCTAAAATAAATATGAACAGATGTGGACGTGTAAAAATATGAACCCTAGTAAAAAATATGAACTTGTAAAAAATATATGAAATGTGCTAAAATACATGAACCTGTAAAAAAGGCGTCCGTAAAACAAATTGATAGGATGATATTAAAAAAATATGTGTGCCGGTAAAAAAATATTAACCTATAAAAATATGAACCAAGGTAAAAATATGATCCCTAGTAAAATACATGAACCAATAAAAAATATATGTACAAGTAAAAATATGAACCCTAGAAAAAATACATGAAACTATAATGAAATGTGTACTTGTATGCAAAACAAATATGAACCTGCAAAAAATATAAACAAATATAAACATGTAAAAAATATGAACCAGTAAAATTATATGCACTAATCCACTAAACTTAACATTTTTTTACTTATAAAAAATATTGACCTACCAAAAGTATAAACCTATATATTAAAGTGGAAATTATTGTAAAAAATTATGAACCACTCTTCCAAACTTAAAAAAATAGATACTTGTATGAACAAAAAAATATGTAACAGTAAAAATTTGAACAATGGTAAAATACATGAAACTGTAAAGAAATATGTACCTATATGAAAACCAAATATGAACTTGCAAAGGATATGAACAAATATGGATGTGAAAAAATTATGAACCTATAAAAAAATATGAACTATCCAACTAAACTTAAAAAAATTGCAGTTATAAAAAATATTAGCCTATAAAAAAGTATTTACCTTTATATTTAAGTTGAATCAATTATAAAAGAAAATATGAAATGCTCTACTAAACTTAAAAAATAGATACATGTATGAAAAAAATAATATACATACCTATATGAATTAAAAATATGAAACAATATAAAAAAATTTGCACTTGTATGAAAAAATTATAAACAAATAGGATAAAAATATGAACCTAAAAAAATATAAACCTGTAAAAAATATTAAATATTTTAAAATACATGATCCTGAAAAAAAAAATTACTCGTATGGAAAGTGGATACGCTGATGTTGAACTATGTATGTGCTTGTAAAAAATATGAATGTGTAAAAATATGAACTCAGGTAAAAAATATGATCCTATTAAAATATATGAACTTGTAAAAATATAAAACTGTAAAAATATGAAATTTGGTAAAAACATATGAACCTGAAAAAATATGATCCATGGTAAAATCAATCATTGGTGAGAAGAAGAGGATGTTAGAAATCAGAGTAATAGCAGTATAATCAATCAATTTCGAGGATGGATGTTGAGAAGAGGATATCAAAAATCAAAACCCTAGACATACCGAAGAACTTGGAGGCTTTAATGTGTGAATTCCTACCTCGATGAATGTCATATTCGACGCATGAACGTCTCACTTGACAGTTGAGTGTATGCTAAAATACAAATGAACATTTGGATAAATTCCTATGAATGATGGATGATAGGTGAGTCGGTTGCACATATCAAGAGGAAATAGTGATAATGGGAGAAAGTCCAAAATCCCTGTTATTTAGGGTATTTTATGGGAATAGTGGAAGATTCAATTCCAAGAGTGAGAAATAGGGGGGAGGAGGTGGATGGGATGGGGGTAGAGGCAGAGGCAATGATGAAGAAAGCAGCAAAGGCATGGAGGATGTGGGTGATAGAAATCAGAAGGTAGGGTTTTGTGAGAGGGATATTGGGAGAGAGTAACTGGATTTGGGAGAGAAGAGTGAAAGCGAAGATATAGAAAAATGGAGGTGAAATGGGTAGATGGGAAAGAGACACGTGTATGAGAATCACGCACTTTAGTATGAGTAATAGATATTATTATGTAATAATTGTTATGAAACATTATTAATGGATGTCATAATTATGAAAATAATGATGAATCCTAAATTCCCAATTAACTTCACTCTTAATGACCAACCTTACATATTCTCAAACCATTGGTATTCTATACATTGGATTAAATATTGTGGGGATTAATCTCAACTGTTGGATTAGATCTCATGTACTCTATAAATATGGTGATATGTTAATGAAATTTTATGGACTTTCTCTATATTGTGTTCTTTAATTTTTTGTATTTATCTTGTATTTGTATTTCCATTTGTCATTATCATCATCATATGAAAATTTGACACTTTCTTTCTCAACAATGCGCTTCGCCTACGATCAATCTTACATTTTTGGTATCGAAATGCTTTGCAGTTTCAATCAGCGTTCAATAAATTTCACAACACATTATTAGCACAATAATCTTCTCCACATTGCACATCGTGACGTCATTGCCTTCATCCCCATCATCAGCATAAAAAAATCTCGTAGGAAAAAGGTGTGTCACATTTTTTTATAAACATTCTTTTTTTGAAATACTCTTTCATGTGTGCATTGGCTTCACTCATTCGAAGAGCTACATAAAAAAATGAGTCTTATTTTACATGTAAGATATCGTTACATTTATTTTTTCCCTCTTGATAAATCTGAAAATAATATATTATTTTCTTAATCTTTTGTTGCGGGAAAAATAATGAGATCCTAAAGACCTGTAATGACTCACAGTTGACAAATTTCACTCCATTCCTAGAAGAGAATGTGTTTGATTATTAACTGATGTGGTTAATGTCGAGACAAACATCATTCATAAAATGAATAAAAAAAACTACACCACCAGAAGTGGTTGAATGATGACCATCGTGTATTCATCGTACATCGATCCTAAGTTTGATGAACATTGTGTACCCATCGTACGTTGATCTGAAGTTTGATGAACATCGTGTACCCACTGTACGTCGAGTCAAATTTTTTTATCATCGCGTACCTATTGTACGTCAATCCGAATTTCACTAATCATTCCATGAACCATGAAATTTCATATCTCTTATTTCTTTTTCACCCTGAAGGTTTCGAGTTTGATTATGTTGTATATAGGTTCATGGGGGAGATGATATTTAATTTGAATATTTGTAAATATCGTATTATTTTATTTCTTTTCATTTTCATTTTATTTCTCATAAAATGCTTGAGAGAAATTAAATGTTCATAACGAAGAAGAAATATTTTATATATATCCATCCCCCATAGTGGATGAAATTAATGAAATTGTTGAATTTAATATTCATGATATTGTCTTGAAGACATTATAAAACTCACAAATAATTTTATTTTGTTCCCTAGAGTGAATGTGAATATTTATTGAAAATAATTTATTTCATTCCCTAAAGTGAATGAAAATATAAATGATTTTATTTTAAATCAAGTTCGAAGTGAATATGATGTTTTGTTAATGATCATTGTGTTATATTTGTTTATAACAAATAATAATAATATAACCACCAGAAGTGGTTTGATGATAATAAATATTTACATAGCATAATGAATTTTATGAATATTATAAAATAATGCATCCCTGAAGGATGATATGAAAATAATGTCCTTTGACATTATATTGAAGAATATCTTCATTTATCATTTATTGTTCCTACAACAACAATATCAAGGGAAACATTATTATTTATCATATTCTTATGAATTTTCAATAAGATCTCATGTAATTCATATATCCCCTGAAGTGGATGTTGTTGTTCATATAATTCATAAATGAAATTATTGAATTACATAGTTTTTATAATCTGATATATATTATGAAAATGGTTTTACCATCTAAAGTGGTTAAAGAAATGATCATCATAATCAATAAAATTTATATTTTATGCAAGATGATCATTATTGATAAATAATAAATTATCATTCATGGATCATGAAATTAGATGAATGAATTCATTCCCCAATGTGAATGTAGTATTAATTACTATATCTCATTCCTTTAAGCGAATGAAATTATCCCTAAAAAATTGATATGATTTGTGTTATCATGAATATTTGAGAGTTTATGAGGTTTGATCAAATGATTTATCCTTCATTTGATAAAGTGAATGTTGTTTATGAATTATAATTTTGGATGGCGATAAGGTGTGTGTTGTGAATCCGGAATATTTTTGCACATTGGTTCTCCACATTAACCAGCTTCAAAAGATGTGGGGGGTCCAATCCTAGGTAGATGTATTATAAAATAATATTTGGGCCTGAAGTTCCAAAATATTTTGGCCAGAAGTTCTAAATTATGCAATAATCCTCTTGGTGATGGGCCTAACCTGTTATGATTATATTATGAATTCATCAATCACCATAAGTGGAAATTATAACGAAAAATATGAGTTTTCACAATGAAAGATCCTGAAGATCTTATATGTGTTGATCTTGAAGAAAAATATTTATAAATATTATTTTGATTAAATGATTCAAAAGAACTCATATATTTGTTGGTATATGCTCATATAAGTATATTTACCGGTAGAGAAAATTAATTAACAACTCTAGAAGAGCGAATATACTCCTACTTAGTAGTACAAATTCTTAATGGTTTTTTATGTCTGAAGTATCAATGAGATATATGAATGGTATTCTCGAAAATGAATATCATATGGAGACTTTTGATAAAAGAGGTACCTCGATATGTAGCAGGCATTCATAAAATTGATTATAAAGAATTTTTTATGTACAATCGAATCAAAAATGGTAAACCAGAAGTTTACCGATCCTGACACTTCCAATATATGACATGATGATTTAGGCCATTCGGGATTAATTATAATGAAGGATATTGATTCATGTATACATGAGAATTGATTTGTTGATAACATAGTAGACATCAATTAGGGGGGAATGATGAATTTATTTAATGGATGCATGTATACTAAATTATCAATGAATTAATTCTCATTATGTTATTATGAATTCCCCATGTATAATAATTTACCATGAGGTACCCATTTTTGAGGTAAATTATTTATATCATTAGTAGCTATTATGAAAATAAATTTTCCATATACTTATGAAAAAGTATATATGGGCGCGCCCACCTACCATGTGATCCATCTATATGAAAGATGCATCCACTAAATGATCAAATGTGTTATTTGATGCTGATGAGTATATATTACAAAATAGTCATGTATAACCATTAACATGATGCTCACAACATAGACATGAATGTAAAGTGTTGAAAATCAATAGTCTGATTATACACACCCGAAGTGTTGTAAGGACCCAGCCTTCGAGTGCCCGGAGCCGGTGCCCATGAGACACAATGTACCATAATTATTACATTACATTTACATTTATCACATCATGTCTCATGCTACAGAGGATCATGATGTTCAGGTTCTGGGAAAACCAGCTGCATTCTGAAGATTCTTTGAAGACATTACTGAAACCTAAAAAAAAAATTATTTAAAACATAGGGTGAGTATTGAAATAATCAGTAAGGGGTTTTGAAAGTACTTAAATATAGTTTTTGAAAACTACCTTTGAAATTACTTTCCCATACTTAAAATAATTCCTTAAAGGAAAAACATCATGGCATTTCAAAGGTTGATATAAAATAGTTAAATCACTTCATACACAAGTATTTGAACACTTAGATGAAATCCACTTAATGAAAAAAGTAAGCATACTTATACGAAAGTACATGAACTCTACAAAGTAAAATAAGAATAACATGCAAGGTATGCAAATACTACTAGACAAGAATATTATCAGAGTTGTGCATAAACAATCTCACTAGAACTTATATAAATGCACATGATGACATGATAAATGTAATGCTAACATTTGCATTAATAATCTGGGGAGGAAAATTGATCATGCATCATATGTCATGTGCACTTAATCTCATACTCATAGGTAATGGTTCTTGACCAAGGATATTCTACTAACCGGATAATCACTTGGTTGGTCATAGTCTAAAACATAGTGAGGAAATGTATAATGTCGGACTCATGTCTTAATGTCAAGGCATCGTGCCATGACCTAAGGGTAAATACCCACATAATCTGTCTCATGAGAACTTTTTATGCATCGAGTAACTTACTTTTACCGGTCTCCAACCCGGAGGTCTTACTTTTACCGGTCCCTAACCTGGAGATCTTACTTTAACCAATCCCTAACCTGGAGGGATTTCTTTTAACCGGTCCCCAACCCAGCAGTCCAATACATTCCTCATATGTCAATAAGGTCTAATATTCAAGGTGTCCCATACCACTTTGAATATTTAATTTTTATTTGATATTACCCAAGGTGTCTCATACCACTTTGGGTAATTTCATTTCATTTGATGTTACCTAAGGTGTCCCATACCACTTTGGGTAACTTGATTATTTGTTCATTATTATTATGTGTCATATGCATGCATAGTGAGAAATAATAAATAAAATAAATAATGAAACCATTAAACATGTAACCTGCAATTATATAATGTATAGATGACATTGCAACTATGGCCATAAATAATCAAATGATTACACAAGACAAGGCATACATGACTACTAAATGAATATGGAAGTAAAGCATACATGACTACTAAATAAACATGGCAGTAAGGCATACAAGACTACTAAATAAACATAGAAGTAAGGCATACATGAATACTAAATAAACATGGCAGTAAGGTATACATGACTACTAAATAAACATGGCAGTAAGGCATACTTGTTTTAGAAATTTAACTTATAAATAAATATATACATAACCATATATACACAAAGTGTATATATGTGTTTTCACATAAATTAATCAAGGTCCATTAAATTCCTTAAGATTAAAATACCTCTAACCCATAACCATTTATTTGGTGGAAACCAAACCATATAAGGTTTATTATATATATGAAACCACAAATACATAAATTTATAAAAACTATGGTTTTAAACTATAACATAATTACACTTAAACCAAAAGCCAAATTCACATCTAAAATATTATTTAAGGGTTAGTATTCATGTCTTAAAAATCATAATTTCTTGTATTAGAAAACTTATATGTATAATTACATAATTATACATATATATATATACAAAGTTTACAAAAAGGGATTTGCATATTAAAAGTAAATTTCAAAACAACCCTTATGAGTATATAATCCTTTGTGCAACATACTGATTTATTTTCAAACCTTTAAAATAGATTTGGGTTGGGAAAATATATATATATATATTTATGTATATACACTTGATTATACACATGGTATAATTTGGGTTTTTCTTAATGAAAAAGCTTCCAAGTTAAACTCCTAAATAGCATATACCCATATGTATCTTAATTAATATTTCAATGACTTATTTAAAAATTATAAAACAAAGAATAGGTTGTTATGTACATATATATATATATATATATATATTTATATATTTATAAATCGTATATACAGAACCTCTTATTATAGGTTTTTTAAAACTAAAAACCTTCTAAAATAAAGCCCTTACCTAAATTTATATAAAACATGTCCAACCCCCATGGAAGCCTTTAAACAGGGAGAGTTTAAGGAGTATAAACATACATATTATAAAATTATATATATATATATATATATATATATATACAGAATGTATCATACTGGTTTTAGAATAAAAACCGAACAGAAACAAAACCCTTATACCATTTAGGTGATACCATTTCAAATCCATACACCCTATTTTGAAAGAGGAAGAGAAATGATTCCAAATACTGAATATATATATATATATACATATTATATAACCAATTATACATAGTGTGTGAATATTTGGTTTTGCATTTTTAAAAAAATGGAAGTAATCCCCTTACCGAGATGGAGGAGGAGGTTCGAAAGAGGGAGGAGCTCACTGAATGTCTTGGGAAGCTTGAGAGAGAGAGAGGGGTGAAGGGGAGCAAGAGATGAACCCGTAGGGTTTGGTTTCATGGGAGAGGGATTTTAAAAGGTTCAACAGGCCTCAGCTCCAACAACAGGGGACCCTACCACTTGACGAGCCTTTGAGTCGAGAGGGGCTCCATGATACAATAATGCAAACATATATATATATATATTATATAACATTACCCATGGAGGATCTCGGGAGGATGAGTGATGAGGCATTAGGGGGAGTAGGTCTGTGGAAAGGTGACGCTAAGGAGGACCTCAGAGGGTCACGGGCCAAAGAGGTGCAGTGGAGAGGGAGAGGTGGTGAGGGCGACGGCCGCTGGCCAAGTTTGTGGAGGAAGAAGACGACGCGGGAGGGAGATGAGATGGGGCGGACGGCCAGGATCATTCGTCGCTGGATCGGACAGTCATGGGTGGAGCGGGAGATGGGATGAACGTTTAAAAAGGATGGATGTCCAGGATTAGATCTTGCGGGAGATCGACGGTCACGGGAGACGTGGGGCGCTCGCGCGGCTGCGATCGCGCGAGCGGCTCAGATAGATCGCGAGATGCGATGGACGGACCCGATCGTGCGGCACCGAAATTTCGGTGTCCCACATCGAAACGAAACAGAGTTCGGGTGTGTCTTATAAGCTAGGGTGCTCCGAGCTCCTTTATAAACTTCAGCCTCCCGCAGTGCTGGTAATAACACGGCACACACACAGGAGGCCTTATACACGGGCCTCTGTTCCCCCGCAAGCCTCGGCCTACCCAAACGCACGCATTGCGCGCACCAGCGCTCCTGCGTTTGCACCTGTTCACCCCTCGGGTGACCTATGCATGCGAGCTTCTGTTCTCTCCTCGAGATAACTATGCTCGAACTCAGGTTGGCCCAGGCATGGGTTGAGGGCCAGGCTCAGCCACCCAGAGTGTGCTGCCTCCCTCGGCCCAACCAAGGGTTGGCCCTTGTGAGCCAAAATTTTTTTATAGAAACTAACTTAAAAACATGAAGTTTTAAAGGTAGTACTACTATATAGAAAATTTTCTTTTAAAAACATGGATTTTATTAAGCATTAGTAGGTAAAAGTGCACAAATTAGATTTTGTCTTCTAGAAAACAAATGTGTATGAACATTAAATTTGAACATGAGAATTATAAATTGAAATTTAGTAACTCATATGATAACCCTTATATAAAGACTTAGTTTAAATTAGAAATATAATTTTATTTGGAGATATTAAATATTATTTGTAGCAATGTTTAATAAATGAACCTATTCACATTAAAATTGAAGTATTTGCAAAGTATTTTTGAATTACTTATTATTTTTCTCAAAACCTAAATGTAACATGAAGCATCCTATCATAGTTGGGGTTTTATCTTATAATGTTGCAATTCATATTGTGAATTTGTACTTAATTGTTCTTTAGTTAAAACTTTATAGGACTAACCGCTATAATTATAGTCGTTAAGTTTCCAATGGCTGTAAAGGTTGGTGTCCTGAGAACCAACTGTTTTGTACTTTGATTACATGAATGTTCACTTATTATATATTGTTCATTGTTCTGCATGACTATAATATAATAATGTCCTGGAATATTTGTTGCATTGATAAGGTCATGGAAGATCCCCGATATGATGGGAACCTTGAAATGCTATAACAATATTCTTAAATAAAGTTATACGGTTGGATGACATACTATGATAGGACACATAGTATACAGACAGTCATGTGCAAGTACTCGTAAGAAGATAAGACTCTCTCTCATGGAGTTCGCACTTGGTAATCTCCAAGATGGGAGATTATGATAACAGACCCGCCAGTAGTAATTCTGCATGTCTTGGTGTCATTGGACATTGCTATCTACGAGCGTGTGTAATGGTCCTTAGACTGGAAGATTATCATTAACTCATGTCATGACTCGCACGTTTAGATTTATTGATGAAAACTGTCACGCAGACAGTTGGTGGGAAGTAGGGTACGTTGGGTGCATCACGAGTGACATGTTGTTAATGGATAAGTTGAGGAAGGATTTGTCCCTTCCATTTATGGAAGTTGATATCTCGGCCCTTTGATTGAAATAGAACTGTCGCATTAAATTCCATGGTCATGGTGTAAATGACGAGTTTATTTCAGAAAGTCAAAGAACGACGGATCAAGCATATAGGTTTATGACACTACCATGAAACCTGCTTGATGAGATATCGAGACAAAGGGATTAAATTACACATTAAGCATTCGTATGAGGTGATATGTCAATGCGGCGTCAACTTCTTTCTTTTGGATGCCTTGACCCGTTGCTAGACAGTAATCTTGGACTTTAGGCAAGCCCGCCTAATTCCAACAAGAAAGAGGCCTAGAGGGTCACACACTAAGTGTATTCAAGTATCTCAAGTAGAATAAAGATTATTCCCGTATGTGGTTTAATAATTATTCAAGGAAGCCTAAATCATTTTAATGATGGAGGAAGAAGGAAATGAAAAACAAGATATACACGCCGTGTATTAAAGATTACACGCCGTGTAGTTTTTCATGGAAAACAAGTACATGCCATGTATTAATAATTACACACCGTGTAGTTTTCTTTATAGAAAGGAAATGAATAAATGAAAACAAGATATACACACTGTGTACATTGAATGTACATGCCGTGTAGTTTTCAATGAAAAACAAGTACACGCCGTGTAGTTTTTCCAGTCGAGATTTTGAGGATATAATATTGTTTTAAATGATATTTATTATAATCAGTGTGGGCGCATGTCAAGAAATTAATTATTCGACGTGGGGGTTTAAAATAAGAGTCAATGAAATAAATAAAACGCATAACGCGTTTATTTATTGTCATAACTCTACAACCTCAAACCTAATTATAAATATCCTCACAACCCCAACTCTTTTCCAACACACAAGAGAATCGTTGAGCACAACAACTCTGGAGAATTCTTTCAAGACCGAAAGAACCTCTTCCTCCAAGAACGCTCTCAAGACCGAGAAAGATCCTCTTCCATCGAATCAAGATGATTTAAGGTGGACAACGCAAGTAAAGGTTTCTCCATGCTAGCACCCGGAGACTCCTTTGGTGACATCCTGAGATACGAGGTACACGTGTAGATCATCGCTAGAGAAAGTCTACACTTGGCTTCTGCGACGCAACGACAAATCACATCGGAACGTGATCAAGAACATCAACGAAGAAAGAACACCCAAAAGGTATTTCTTTTAAATTGATTGAATTAATTATAATCAACCTGTAACGATCCTACTTTGTGGTTCCGGGACTTTCCTTTTCTTTGTCTATTTCTGTTATTTGATCCGTGGAGACTAGCGTTTATCGTCGTATTGATTCCGGATTGATCATTGTTAGTGACAAAAAGCCAAGTGGGCACATCCACCCACGCGCTTCCGCTGCGCCCGGAACCTTCAATGGCTACTTGAGGTAACGTTCAGATTGGTGCCATATAAAACCAAGACTTGGGGTTTCTTAAGCTTAAGGTGATTAAAGAAGAAGAAGGAGGAGAAGATGGTTCAAGTCATTTATTTAGTACTTAGTGTGGTCGCGGTGGCTTTGGTCGTTCTCATGCTCGTTATGCTAGATGCTAAGGACCCCTATTATCTTCTTGGGGTCTTTGTTGTTTTGTGTGGTCTTCCTGTAATCTTAATAGGGTGTTTAATTGGTATTTTTGGTTAGCTTAATTTTCCATTTGATCTCAGTGTATTGTAATTACTATGGTGTTCCCATTTGAATAAAGAGTCTTTCGTTCATTTTGTGCGTTTACTCTATTCCATAATAAATTAAAATTTTATTATTACTTTTCCATAAGAAACCAGTTTGTTTGATTGATGGGTAACATAAAATATAAAATTTACCATTACATGAAACACAGATTCTTGGGATGTTACAAGTGTGGTTGAACTAATTGTATAAAATCATTGTTCATCATGAGTAGAAAGTAATAAATATATTTTCCATAAGGAAAATGAATATATCGACAAAATTATATCTTTTTAGATATTGTCCCTAAAGTGACATTGGTACCAGAAAAATTATGAGATCTCTATCAAATGTTGTTGATGTTAGGTCCACAAGGCTGAATACCCTGAGAGGGGGGTGAATCAGGGTATGACTAATTTTAAAATGAATGCTCGTTCTGATCTTGTTTCGTTGTTAAGCAAAACACTCTTCTCTCTCTTTCCTGTTGCACAATGTAAACAGAAATTAAAGCATGCACAGGACACAGCGATTTTTACTTGGTTCACCCTCACTGAGCTACGTCCAAGGAGCATACGCCGACAAGTTGTCGGTCGTACCAAATTCCACTAAACTTCACTAGTTGTGGATACAAGGTTCGGGTACAGTCACTCTGTCCTAGGCTCACTGCCTTTACAAGATTTAGGGTCAGCTCACTGCTTTCCCAAGGGTCACTCCCTGTTTCTCTCTCTCTGACTCACTGCCGGTGGAGAGGATCATCTTCTTCCTCTTCCTTTGCTCACTGCTCTGGAAAGGATCCACTCGCAGTTTATAGACCTGTAGGTCTCTTCATTTGCATAAAAGAATGCATCTTCCTCTGTATGTAGATGCTCTGTTGAAGTACAACTTTCACCCGTAGATAAATATCTCTTTGCACCGAAGGTATCGGGCAAACTTTCAGCTTCCACGCAGCCCAAAAATCACTGCTGGAAATAAATCTTACTTGGCGCGCAAGTCAATCTCGGCGCGCAAGTATCGGCGCGCAAGTCACAACTGGCGCGCAAGTCTTCCTCAACTACTTGCGCGACTCAAGCTTCTGCAACTCCAAACCTGCGCGACTCACTTCCTTCCTCGCCTAAACCACCTCAGGCACGCAACTAACACTTGGCGTGCAATTTCCAACACTGGCGCGCAAGTCCCACTTGCGCGACACACCACCACTTGCACGACCACCACACCTGCGCGACGGGAGCTCTGAATCTTTAAAGTGTTGAACTCTGGTGAAGAATGAAGAGGGGTGGTCCAGTATTTATAGGCATTTGGTCACCCCTGCGCGACGGCGCGCAACTCTCCCTTCGGCGCGCAAGTCTCGGCGCGCAGGTCTCATCCCCTGCAAGTTACTTGCGCGACCCAATTCCAAACTTGCGCGAACCTCTTTCCTTTGCAATATTTTGATCTTCTGGTCTTGAAAAACCATAGGCGCGCAAGTTCTCAAGCCTCCTAGGCATCGGCGCGCAAGTCACTTTCACGGCGCGCAAGTCACTTGCGCGACACCATCAATACTTGCGCGACACTTGTCCATTTGCCATATTTTGATGATTTGATCTTGAAAAACATATGGCGCACAAGTTTCCAAGCCTTCAAGAACATGACGCGCAAGTCCCTTTGTCAAAAACCACTTTTCTTCATTTGTCGATTTTTAGGCCCAAAAATTTGGCAAACACTGGAAAACGGCGCCACCTTGTATCTGTTCTTTTTATCCTGCATCCAGATCATTCATTCCTTTATCGACGTTCTTGAATCAAACATGGATCATTGACCTCATCTCTTGAACTCGACATTCCATCATGAAATCCTCTTTGTCAACAAATTTGTATGTCATTGGTTTGCTTTGTCAATAATCACCACTCAGATGTACACTTTGTCAACAAATACAATCACCTCAAAAATGCTTCAATGATACCTTGAGGGATTTTTGCCCAACAGTTGATGATATATTTTCTTTGAATGCTTTTAAAACTCATTGATGACAATGGATTTTGACAGATGTCGACATCATAATAATTGGCCAAATTTATTAAATGAACTTATGAAATGTTCAACATATAAAGTTCTGGATTGATTATCCAAACTATCAAAACTATTGAATATCAAAGATCTTATTATAATAAATATTCTTCCTTGTATATTTGGATATTTATATGAATCTCATAAGGGTTCAAAATGCCTGAAACATACTCAAAAATTATGAAAGTTTCACCCAATATGATAAATTATAGGGTAAACTAAATAAGATGTATTTCATGTATCCATATTAAGTTAAGGAAGGATATAAATTGAATTTATCATCTCATGGTTTGTATGAATCATTGTATTCATCATATTATTAAGGTGTTTTGAAAAACATCTAAAATCTCAGAGTTTTCTAAAATCAATGACTTACAGGGAATGTCCTTGTATTTTGAATTAATCATCTTAAAGATGAAATGTTAAATTTTGGAATGGTTTTACCCTTAATGAATAATTAAATCTCTTGCTTCCAAGAGTGATGGATTTCATACATAAGGGGTTGATGAAGAACATACTTATCCCAGAAGGATTAAATATAAATGCTCATTTTTTTAATCCCTGAAGGATATACATGTACATGTGCATATGTACCTGGAAAATAACAATAAATCATATTATGATGCAAGGTAATGTTCTTCCCCATTCATTGAAATCTAAAGGGTATAAATTATTATTATTCCCAAAATTCAAAACTGGATGTTTTGGTTATGAAATGATCATGGTCATTCTATGAGTTAAATGTTGATCATTATGAATGGGGGATGTAACTGTTGTACTCTTTTTTCCTTAGTCAAGTTTTTTCCACTGGGTTTTCCTGATAAGGTTTTTAACGAGACGACACTCTGATGACTTGTTGTTATTGTACTTTTCCCCTAATCAAGTGTTTTCCCCGGAAGGGTTTTTCCTTGATGGGGTTTTTAATGAGGCAATCATACATCATAATACATATCCAAGGAAAGGTTATAAATTATTATGGATATCTATAATTAATGGAAATTCTTGGTCTTCCCCATGAGTTGTACTTTTTAATGAGACCATTCATTCTTATCTATGGTCTTCCTCCCATGTCTTGAAGAGATAATTAAATAATAATATTAATTGATGTCTTGAAGATATGATTAAATGATATAATCAGGGGGAGTTGTGAACACTGCATTGTTTTTCCCTTCATCGGGTTTTTTCCACTAGGTTTTCCTGATAAGGTTTTTAATGAGACAACATTACATGGAATTCTTTTATTTTGGCTTCACTTATTTTTCCTAGGGGGTTTTTTTAAGTAAAGATTAAATAAGGTTCCATGAAATTATGACATTCAAGGGGGTGTTATGAAACATTATTAATGGATGTCATAATTATGACAATAATGATGAATCCTCAATTCCCAATTAACTTCTCTCTTAATGACCAACCTTACATATTCTCAAACCATTGATATTCTAGCCATTGGATTAAATATTGTAGGGATTAATCTCAACTGTTGGATCAGATCTCATGTACTCTATAAATATGGTGATATGTTAATGAAATGTTATGGGTTTTTTGCTCTACATTGTGTTCTTTACTTTTTGTATTTCTCTTGTATTTGTATTTCCATTTGTCATTATCATCGTCATACGCAAATTTGACACTCGCTTTCTCAACGATGTGTTTCACCTACGATCGATCTTATATTTCTGGTTTCGAAATGCTTCGCGGTTTCAATCGGTGTTCAATCAATTTCACAACAATAATAATATTATTATTATATAATTATTATATAAAACTTATATAAATAATATATAATTATTTGGGAATGGTGGGGTCACGCACCACCCTACCTTACCACCAAGGAGATTTTTATCTTCAATAATAATAATAATATCTATATTTATATTATTATTATTATTATTATTATTATTATTATTATTAAAAATATATATATGTAAATGATTATTTGGGGGAAAGGGGGTCACGCTTCACTGCCCCTCATATCACGCGGCCCCGACATATGAATTTCATCTCTCTATTTTTGTTTTTAAATTATCATTCATAATAAATACTACAACACCCCAACCTCTCTCCAATCACCGCTAACGGGTGGGAATTCATGGCCAATCAGTTGTGCAGCCGCCGCCTCACACCCCACCACGCGCAGCCAATCAGCTGGATTGGGCACCGTTTATCATTATAACGTCAAACGAAAACAATAAACAACAAAATAATAATTATCCCCAAAATCCCTCAAATAAACACATATCCGCAAAACGATCGATCTGCAAATTAATTCGTTGGTCGATTGATTCGTGTTCGTCGTAGGATAATAAAACAGGGATAAATCCACTGAACAAACGTTCTACCTCAATTAGATCAATCATTGATGGAAAAATTTGCACGTCGTTGTTGTTGATGAGATCAACATGTACCGTTGCCATTGACGTTCTCTACAGTACTCCGATCGTTGATCCACAATCCCGATGTCCCTCAATGTTATTCCACGCTCTTCATTAAATTCTCAGGATTGTGAGACTAACCCTGCAAATTGGTTATGTTGGTGTATTTATAAAGGGAAACAGATCGTTGCGTCAATGAAATAAAATAAATAATTTTCTTTACTTTATTTTATTAATTGCACTCGTGACAACTTTTTCACACAATCACATCCAGTCAAGATTATGTCGCGCCTAGGGTAAACTCTACGTTCCGAATTCAAGATTTTCAATTTGAAACTATTTTTGGTAGTTATTCCACTTTTTCATAAAAATTGCATGCGCGTGATAAAAATATATTTAATATTTTTCAAAAAAAAAAATCGGACATATTGAGTCTTGAAATTCCACGCCGTCTCACCACTTGGACTAAAAAATGTTCTTAGAAATATTTCAAAATCTTACATGATAAAAAATAGGATATTACATTTTAACCTTAACCGAGATGATTGATCTTTACTGTTTTTACTATTCACTGTGGAAAAAAAGTCGACCTTATTATATAATATTAATTATGTTGATTCCAAATATGAAATCTATTTTTTCAAATTTAATTCACCGAAGTGACGAAATTTAATTTAAAATTAAACTAACAGATGCGATGAAAAAACAGTTTTTCAAAGAAAACATTTTTGCTAGTATAAAAAGTTTTTATATCAAAATTCAACATGAAATTGATTTCAATGAGTTAAATTTGATTAATCATAACATAATTGAACTAATGTTGCTTTTAAACCGTTTTAAAACAAAATATAATTTTGTAAATGATTTAAAGGAAAGTACAATTTTCAATAAAAAACAGTATTTTTCACTATTCATTAAAAAATGAAACTTTTTAGAAAAATCTCAAAAAAAACATCCTACGCTACTTTTGACACGGTGATTCCAAAAATGAAGTTTATTTTGTCAAATACTTTATCTAAAAATGAAATATTTTAATTTTATTATCTATTCACAAAAAAATCATTTTTTTGAAAAAATGTATTTTCGAAGCCTATAATGATTTTACCAAAAATTAAGTACTTATTTGTCAATATATTTTCCTCACCCTTCATACTTGATTTTCAAAACGTGATTATCCCTATTCATACTTCCCAATTTAACAACTAACTTACAGCGGTCGTGTTTAAAGAATAATATTTATAGTTTATTGAGATTCATTAAAACTCGGCGTTGTGTACTACATATGCTATGGAACATGGCTTTCTCTTTAAAAAAAAAACTTGAGATGTTACGCCGCCGCCCCCTAGGGTTTTGGTATCGAGTGAGCGGTGCGCGGGCCTTTCCTCACGTGGTTTTTGTCACCATTAATAATGATTTTCATTTTTTATCTAGATATAAAATCTAAGTTTGTGTTGTTTGAGTGACATTTATATGACGTTTTGGGTATATTATCATGCAGGAGTCGTTTACGTTTCATAAATTTTTATGCCATGTTCATATTGTACGATGATATCATAAAAAACACGGTTTTCATAAAAATTGTATTTTTTTGACAATTCATCAAGAAATCAACGTGCTTAAAAAAACATAAAATTCACCCTAAGAAAATTTCGAATTGCTAAAACAAAAAAAATGAAATTCATTTTATAAAATTCAAATTTGAAAATTTAGATTTTTTTTTTCAAAATAAAACCATATAACATGTGGCAAAATAATTTATTTGTTGTTAACCATATTTGTGCCTCATACTTTGATAGAATTATTTTTATGATTATGAAAGTAATAAATATTATGAATATTAATAAAAAATAAAAGTGATATCTTATTAAAAGTAACCGGATTGTCACATATATTATTATTGGTAATTAATTATATAGATGTATATATTGTATTGATTGTATAAAAAAATATAATTAATTATTTAATTAAAATTAGAAATATCATTACTCATACAAATGAATAGATATTTTTTAAAATATATCACTAATTATATAAATGTAGATGTATATTAAAAATCATTTTTATGTATGCATACAAAATCACCAAAATTCCAAATATATATTTTTTCTATAAATTCCTTAAAACATTTGAAGTTGCATTTTTTCAATCTCATTTGTATTTATTTCCATACAAAAAACAAAACAAAAAACATGTGTGTTTGAGAGGTGTAATAGGTGAATCCAACACATTGTATATCCAACTATATGTAATGCATATACTACTATTATCATTGTATATTTTGGGAATGAGTAAAAAGAAACAATGCGCCCACAATTATTCAGGTGACTCGAAACTAGACCTCTCAAAAACATAACCATCAGACCTATGACTATCTGGTCATAATATTACAAACGGTTGGGAAATAGAACTACAAAGTTACAAAGAAACATACATCACACACATGCAATAAGTTTGAGAGATTCGAACCCGAACCCGAGACCTTATCGACACCCAACAACGTCATATACTAGAAAAAAAACAAAAATAAAACTCTTTGATGATTGTCGGTACGCTAATTGATGTGTACATTTTATAAATTAACGTGCAACTGTTCATTTACAGAATCCAATGAGCTGTGATCAAGAACCTTCCAAAAATACCCATGCGAATAATACAATATGAATTCACGCCTGTAAATGAGAATCATGAAGACGGTATACGGAGGGAAGAAAGATTCAAAAGCAGGGAGTGGGGAGAGAGAGAATAGAAGAGAGAGATTCAAGATAAGCCATTAACACGCCACTTACTTTTCTCCCCCACGAACCAGTGCTCTCACCAAACTCATTTCTCCGTTCCCCTCTCCGTCAACGCTCTCCCTCCTGCAACTCCTCATCTCCGTCAACTTTTTCAAAGGTGAGCCTGGAAATTCAAAACAACAAGAACAAGAAGAATAATCTGTCAATTCAAGCATCACGTAATTGATTCGCTGGTTACATATTGTTTTCCTTCTTTTTGGGTGCGAAGGTTCGGAGGAATCCGGTTCTAAAAATGGTGGGAATCGAAGAAACGGCGTTCAGAAGCCTGCGCCGGGATATTTCCATGGTGAAATCCAATCCGCAGGCGTTGTTCGAGGACATCCTCTGCTTCAACGGCGGGAACGGCGTTTCCGGCGAGGAATTCTCCGTCGACGACCTCCTCGACCTCTCCGACGAGCATTTCGAAGAAGCTTTCCACGGCGAGGAAGACGACGACGACGAAGAACCCAAGGACTCTGTATCCGTCTCCGTCTCTTCGCATGGGCTCGTCGAAGATGAAAGTTCCCACTCCGGCGTCGCTGGTTTCGAGGTTCCTCTGGTTCCGGTCAGTGTTCCCTGTTTCTAGGCAGAGGATGAAAAAAATGGCGTTTTTATGGAGAGATTGTTCTACAGGTTGACGAATGGAAGGACCTCGAATGGGTTTCCCAATTCGTAGACGACTCTGCTTCCGAGTTCTCGCCGGCGTACCCCGCCGTGAACGAGAAACCGGGGACGGAGTCGGAGAACTCGTCGACCCGGAAGGTGGAACCGCCGCCGCAGTGGCTTCCCCGTTTCCCGACGGCGACGGTTCCGGTCAAGCCGAGGAGCAACCACCGCAGAGCCGCCGCGTGGACGTGGTCCCTACCGTCGTCTTTCTCCCCGTCGCTCCTCTTCCCCTACCGGTCCACCGCCTCCGTTCTCCGAGCCACCGGCCCGCCGGTGAGGAAGCCGAAGAGGAAGCGGGGCCCGGTTGCCACGGCGGCCGGCGGGTCTCAGTCGCAGCGGCGGTGCAGCCACTGTCAGGTCCAGAAAACCCCGCAGTGGCGGACCGGCCCGCAGGGGGCGAAGACCCTGTGCAACGCCTGCGGGGTGCGGTTCAAGTCCGGCCGGCTGTTTCCGGAGTACCGGCCGGCGTGCAGCCCGACGTTTTCAGAGGTCGTCCACTCCAACAGTCATCGGAAGGTGTTGGAGCTTCGGTTCCGGAAGACGACCGTCGGCGGAGATTCCGGCAGCCAAACCCCCGTGGTCCCCACTTTCTGAGAGAACCGAACCCACGTAGTCGGCTTGCAGCCGGGTTGTCGGGTTTGGACGGGGCGGATAGATTTTTTTTGGATCGGGTGGGGCTCCTTGGACTGTTATTGAACTGTAGGCCCGTTTAATATCTAGGATGGTTTTTTTTTTCATTTTAAATTCTATTCGGGCAGGTAGTTTTATTTATTATTATGATCATCATCATTTTTTTAAAGGTACCCATTATTCCTAGGCCTCATGTTTAGAATAAAATCAATTCATCCGTTAATAATAAAGTATTTAAGTATATATAAACTATTTCTACATCATATTATCATTGCTTGGAAAAAGGATAAGTTTTTTTTTATTAAAAATCATCAATTTCGTTTGGTTTTGTGAATCAAATGCAGCAATCTCTCAAAATAATTGTGGATTAGGATGTGAGTCATGGCACTGGGATGTAGTGGAAGATGTGGGTGGGGACATGATTGCAACTAAGGAAACAGATTTCATTGTTACATCCACTTGAAAAGTGTAACAACTTTCATTGATACATCCACAGATCAACCTTATACTCAATGCTCAAAATGAAAACACTGATAAAGATCTTATTTATCAACGTTTTTTTAGCGCTAATGAAATTAGAAAAAAATATTTTTTTTCTCACCCCCTGTAAGTGCTTGATCCCTCCCTTTTGTCAGTTGTAAAATTCCATCATTTTCTAGGTACATTCCTCTCTGAGTTTTTTGTTTGAGCTTTGGTGGCCTAGTCTTGTTCAAAAAATAGATAGCTTTGTTTGAGAAATTGTCATAAAGTTTGGAGATGCATGATTGTTTGAATTAATGGAGTCCAAATATAAATGGGTTAATTGCTAACGTGGGTTCTTGATAAGTTGAGAAATTTTAAAAGAGGTTGTTTAAAGGGAAAATGAGCTGAAAAACCATCTGCATATTATTTACACACCGTGTAAATGGATTACATGTTGTGTAATTGTTCAGGTGTTTTAGTAAAATAAATTTGAAGTGACGAGTTTTTCATCGTATTATATTAAAAAGATTTACATGACATGTAACCACATTACACACCGTGTAATTCTCTAAACTGCTGTTTTAAACATGGTGTGTGGCTGAATTTTCATTCTATTCGGCTGCAACTCTCTCCTCTTGACCCTAGGGCATTCTCTAGGTGATTTTCGCAGTGCCGACCTCCCTTACATACGTCCCGTTTACGCCTCCAATCCCTGGTACGTTTTTCCGGTTAGGTTTATCCCTGCTCTTCCTTGGTTCTCTGACCGTTGCGGTAAAATCCTTTTGGCCGATTGCATTGTTGGTTTGGATCTTGATCAGTTTTGATCTAGAAACCTCTTGACAACCATCTGCACCTTCGTCCTCGTGGGCGTTTACCGTTGGAAGCTTTATTGAATCGTCGGTTAAAGGTAGTGGGTCTAAATCTTAACCCTATGGTTTGATATTTGCCAAGTTTCTGCAATATTGTTATAGCGCCAATGTCGCGTGCGCCCAAATCAATTAAATAAAGAATGAGATTATTCTTTGAAGTCCTTTTGTTTTCAATTGACTTTTGACCTGACTTATGGTTACCCGTGGGGTGAGCCAACCTTCAATATAATTGAATTGGCTAATGAATTAAAGCGTGTTTAGCATGACATGTGATCTTAGACAATTGATTGTTATAGAATTCCTAAATTGCAACTTATTGCTTATTGATGTAACTATTAATCAATTGTGATATAAATGGAATGTGTTATATATGAAAGATAAATGGTAATTCATATAATTAACCATTTATAGTTTTGATGTGATATTGTGATATCCATGCTATACGACAGGACGTGTGTTCCATGCTGGAATGCTTATATATCAGGGTTGACCCTGACACTTGCACACTTATATGCTGTAATGCTGACATTGAGCGGGCTCGACCCAATCCCTTGCTGTAATGCTTATAGAGAGTGAGCTATGCCCAGTCCCGTGCTGTAATGCTTATAGGGCTTTGACTCAAATGCTTTAATGCTTATAGGGTTTTGACTTGGACTGTTGTGACTATACTATGGTTATATGATGGTGGTTAACATGGTCGTAAGACATGCTCATTGATATTCCAGCATGACGTCAAAGGAGGTTATTTTACCTTGGTTATATGGCGGTGGTTGACATGCTCAGAGATATTCTGATACGGAGTCGAAGCAAGTGGTTGTTGCATTTTATTAATTGTTGAATTAATTAATACACCTGTTTATCGCTTTATTGCACACACTTCTTATAAGGCCCCGACCTTAAACATTACATCATCTTGAGTTAAGTTAAGAATTCACATTAAGGATCTTTTCAGGTTTAGAGTTTTAGATAATTATGCCATAACTATTACATTACATCTCAAAAATTACAAAGTAGACACTTATACTCTATCCAATTTTTTTCACAAAAATAAAACTCCTTAAATAAAACAAGAGTTCTTTTTTTGATATAAATCTTCTTGAATACTTCATTTCTCTTACCCTTCCTTATACCCTGTGAAAAACATTTCAAAAAAAAAAAAAACTTGGGACGAGCATAAAAAGCTCAGTAAAGGTACAACTACATAGGAAGTTACGTTTGGAATACCCATAACAGTATATTCCGTAAATATCTTAGGAGAAACATTAACGTTAACCTCCATCACATTACCCAATGCATTGGAGAGCTATCTCATGCTCACCCGCCCTAGGTTTATCATGGAACCACCCGTATATGTAAACAATGCTCAAGAACTATAACATAATCATAACACATAACACAAGCATAAAAGAAAGATAACATTTCCACATTGCAATCACAATATATCATTTCAATAATTTGACTTAATTAATTCATTATCAAAACCATTTTCAATACCAAAATACATAAAAAGAGTATATGGTGTTTATTTTCCTTTTAAAAATATTACGACTTGTTAAGGAAGTCAAATATCAAATAATGCTCGCAGCGACGGAAAGGTCGTTGTCACCGCGTACGTTAAAAAGAAACATTCCCTTTGTCGTTTAGTAAAAAGCTTCGTAGAGAAAAAATTCCCTTTGAATGAAATTAAAAGTCAAAGGGGGTTTATACACCGTATAAATGAAAGTCGTGTATAAATCAAAGTATGCCTCAATGAATGGAGATTGAGACAAAGTCCCTTACCTTGTGACCAACTTGTTTTGTTCTTTCTTTATCTCCCTGAATAATAAACTTAAGTTAATTGTACTTGCTTCATAACTTTTTTCAAGTTTATTATTCCTTTTATATCACTTATTATCTTTCTATAGCAATCATGTAACTATTCAAGTTTATATCAGTCGTTTTGTCGATTTTCGGTACTTGAGTCAAAAATGAACTTGTTATAATTATGAATTGTCCATGTGATCAAAAGTCCATCATCTCTAGAATTATATTCATGATTTAAATATCATATATATCCAGTATATATGTATTTAGATTCAGTATATATGTACTTATAATAGTCCATAACATTTGGATATAATGAATGAAATGCACCGTTCATGGAGACGATAAGCCGTACGTACACATGAACGCTACTTTCATTTCTTTTTCATATTTAAAGGAATGAAAACTAAATGATACATAGGTATATTATAATTCTAGTATAATATATATGTTATATATGTTACATAAGTTCATTAATTTCACCCCTTATACGTTCCATGTATAGCATGAACGAGTCATATCATATTGAGAGGGCGGTAGTCCACACTTCCTCAAATGAAATTATTGTATTTACGCGTTATGGAAAGCATAAAGGTATGATGTAAAAGAAAAATACATAAGAATAAAGACAATATAAATATTATATATACCATATATAAATATAGTGCCATCATAATGACCACCATGAGAGGCAGTAAGAGATAATTAAATAATCCTCGTTTCATGAGGCAGTAGTTCGCCGTCCATAGAAACAGTATGCTCTAAATCCATTAGATGTAGGTGTGTGTGAATATAAGTCAAATCCTTTTCATAACAACAACCTAGTATATTGAAGATACTGGTGTTGTTATAAAAGAATTGAATAAAGAGAGTTATGGGGTTGGAGAAGGGAAAATAAATGAAAGAAGTTTGAGAGAAGACATTACCTCAAATCGTGTAACTCCTTTTGATTTAAGCTAAAAGGCCTTCTTGAATTTCATTTTTCCCAAGGTAAGGCTTCTAGGAGGAAGAGAGAGATTTTGAGAGCTTATTTGGGCAGAGGTCAGATGAGCCAAGGGGGCTTAAGAGGTGTGAGTAAGGGTTAGAGGTGGTGGCCTTTTATAAGAGGGAGGAGGGGCACTTAAGGAATATCTTGAATTATTATTTTATTATAAATTCTATTTCGACTATAAATGAGTCCCAATTTAGTTAGTTTGAAGATAAGATGAATATAAGTCGAAATAAAACTATCCAATAAGAATTAGATAGGTTTTAGATATTTTTTTAATCTTTATATTTTTTATTTAACTCTTTTTTACTCTTACCGTTTCATCAAGCATTTAACACTTTGAGAATCAAAATAGTTACCAAAACATGAGAAATATCCAATTAAAGAGTCAATAATAAAATTTTAGACTTATGATAACTATTTGGTCGATTCTTAGATTTTTTGGAATTTTATAATATTTAATAAAATATTTTATATTTTAAAATATGAATTATGTCAATTTTGACACTATTCATATCATGACTTTTTTTTAATCCAAAAAACATGATTGATTCGAAAAAACTTTATTAATACAAATATAACATGTAACTATCATTCAGAAAATTCATGGATGACATCAAAATAACTAAATTACATTTATTTTAACATTTATAATATCATCTATTTGAATCCTTTATTAATGAAGAAATCACTACATCGTCATTGTGTCATAATTAAATTTATTTATTTAATATCTAAAAATTATAAATAAACTATCACGATGTAGAAAATTTTTTTAGCTTTCTAATGACTATTTATAGCCTAAGAGATCACTTATATAACCCCATATAAAAACTTTTTTAGTAAAAGATATATGTTTATGTTATATTTTCCTTAACTATACATTAAAAGTAATTAAATGTCATTTTCACACACAAGTGGATCCATGAGGTCCTAAAATCGACCTAATGATGGACATGTTCAGACACATCTCATCCAATAGAGTTAGGACATGTGTAAGAGTAATTTAATATTATCATAATATTATTTTTTACCCTTATTTACCAGATTTACCCTTTAACCATGGTGAATAAAATATTTACTAAAGTTACTATTCATAATGTATAAAAATAAAAGTTACCTATTTACACAATTTGAACCTCCTGATTCCAAATATAGAATCCATTTTTCCAAATTTAAAACACAGAATTGACATAAATTAATTTAAAATTAATTCCCATTGTCAAAACCAAAAAGCGTGTTTTTAAGAAGTAAAAACTACCAAAAGATTGACATGTGTTTATGTCCAATTTAAGAGTAAAATTACTTCCAATGACCAACATTGGATTAAATGGTAAAAATATAAACCAATTACACTTTAAAACCAATTAAAAGTATAATCTAACTATATAAATAAATTAGATTAAAAGGCAGTTTTGAATTAAAATGCAGTATTTTTCACTATTCATTAAAAAAATGAACTTTATCAAAAAATTACCAAAATTTCATCCAAAGTAAATTTTGATGTTCCGCTTCTAAAGAAAAATTTTATTTTTTCAAATAGGACATATAAAAGTGACAAAAACTAGTTTTAAAAAAGGTTCTCCATCAAAAGACGGTAAATCGACCTTTTAAAGAATATTAGAGTATTTCATGCTTAAAATTGAATTCATTCTTATTTTAAGCCTCTAAAATTTATTAGATAAATGTAAATACATTTAACAAACATGTATAATCATATTTTAGTTACTTCTGTTCATTCCCTCCAATACAACAAATAGGTGTTAACTACCATTTAAAATAATAATAATATTATATTGTTTTTCGGTATAACTCAACATTGTGTGCAACGTAAGATTTTGGAGAAATCCATTATTGCGTGTTGAGTACGCTATCAGACATAGCATCATCTTTAAAGGAAAATTAATATTTAATTCACAAATATTAATAAATATGAAAACGTCATATTCTTTATTTACCTGTTATGTTACATCCTTCCCCCCTTTTAGAATTTTCATCCTTGTAATTTTATTTACTTATCAAATAAGTGAGGGTATTTATCCCTCATAACATTTTCAGATTCCCATGTTGGAACTTCAACCATATTGTTTTTCCACAAAGCCTTTACATGATGAATTACCTTATTCCGCAACACTTGCTCTCTTCGTTCAAGAATCTGGACTGGTTGTTCCTCATAAGAAAGATTATCTTCCAATTGAACTATCTCTAGACTCAAAACATGAGATGGATCCGACATATACTTTATCAACATTGAAACATGAAAAAAATTGTGTACCTGGGATAAACTTGGAGGTAAATCCACTCTGTAGGCTACTGATCCAATTTTATCCAAGATTTCATAGGGTCCAATGAACCTCAGACTCAACTTTCCCTTCTTACCAAAACACATCATACTTTTCCATGGTGAAACTTTGAGAAAGACATGATCACCTACCTCGAAAAAAGATCCTTACTATGGTTATCTGTATAACTTTTCTACCTACTCTGAGCTATTCTCATGTGCTTTTGAATCAACTGAACTTTTTATGCCATCTCTTCTACCAATTCCAGTCCCACCAACTTCCTTTCACCTACTTCATCCCAAAAAGATGGAGTTCGACACTGATTTCCATATAATGTATCAAATGATTCCATCTGTATAGTGGAATGAAAACTGTTATTATAAGAAAACTCAACCAAAAAAAGATATTGGTCCCAACTTCCCTGTTAATCCATTGAATAAGCACGTAGCATATCTTTCAATGTCTGAATTGTTCGTTCTGATTTCCCATATGATTGTGGATGAAAAGATGTTCTAAAATTTAATTCAGTACCCAATGACTTCTGAAGGCCCTTCCAAAAGTTAAAATTGAACCTGAGATCACGATCAGATACAATAGAGAGTGGAACTCCATGTAACCTGACTATCTCTTTAATATAAAATCGATAAAGATGATCTAGAGACAGAGTATCTCGAATTGGAAGAAAATGACCAGATTTAGTTAATCAATCAATAATAACCTAGATTATATTGTTACCTCAAGAAATCTTTGGTAATCCCACGATGAAATCCATGGACACATTTTCCCATTTCCGCTCTAGCACTGAAAGAGGCTGAAGCATCCCTTTCGGTAACTGCCACTCTACTTTAACCTGTTGACAGATCAAACACTTCACAGTAAAGTCAACAATATCTCTTTTCATTCTATCCCACCAGTAATACTCCCGAAAATCTCTGTACATATTAATACTACCAGGATGAACTGAAAACAGAGAACTATAAGCTTCACATAATAACTCTTTCTTCAACTATGAATCACAAGGCACACATAATCTCTTTCCAAACCTCAAAAAACAGTCTCTATAAATGTTAAACTTAGGTAACTTACCCTTTTAAACCAATTCTACCTTTTTTCTGCAACTCACTGTCATCTTTATGTGCTTGCTTTATTCTGTCTGCTAGGGACGATTATACTGAAACATAAAACAAATAGAGGAATTTCCTGCACCAACAAATTCTATGCCAAAGTTCATCAAATCGTTAATTAAAGGATCTTTTTATAAACATAACATGGTTAATGTAGCATTACATTTTTGAATCAAATCATCAGCCACTTTATTTTCTTTTCCTGGATGGTAATAAATTGTGCAATCATAATCCTTGATTAATTCTGGCCATATCCTCTGTCTCATGTTCAATTCTTTTTGAGTGAATATATAATTCAAACTTTTGTGGTCAGTATATATTTCACATTTTACTTCATACAGACGATGCCTCCAAATTTTTAAAGAAAAAACAAAAACAACTAATTCCAAATCATGTGTAGGGTAATTTAACTCATGAGGTTTCAACTAACGTGAAACATAAGAAATTACTTGATCATTCTACATTAGGACATAGCAAAGTCCTTTCAACGAAGAATCACTATAGATAAAAAATTCACCATTTCTGGAAGGCAATGCCAAAACTAGAGCATTCACCAATCTTCTTTTCAATTCCTAGAAACATTCATCACATTCTTTTATCCAGATGAACTTAACACATTTTTGAGTTAACTTAGTCAATGATCAAGATAACCGTGCAAAATTTTCAACAAACCTCCTATAATAACCTGATAAACCAAGAAAACTACTAATCTCAGTTATATTTGTGGGTCTTGAACATTCTTTACCAACTTTTGTCTTAGCAGGATCAATAGTTATGACATATTTAGAAACAATGTGACCAAGGAATGAAATTTGTTATAACCAAAACTCACACTTGCTGAATTTCACATACAATTTCTTTTCTTTTAAAGTTTTCAAGACAACCCTCAAATTACTTTCATGTTCCTCTTTACTTTTAGAATAAACTAAAATATCATCAATAAACACAACCACAAAATTATCCAAGAACTCATAGAAAATTCTATTCATAAGATCCATGAATACAGTAGGTGCATTGGTTAACCCAAAAGGCATAACTACAAATTCCTAATGGCCATATCTAGTATGAAATGCAGTCTTCGAAATGTCTTCTTTCTTTACTTTCAACTGATGGTACCCTGATCTCAAGTCAATCTTTGAAAAACACTGATCTCCCTGGAGCTGATCAAACAAATCATCGATATGAGGTAAATGATATTTTTTCTTAATAGTGATGTTATTCAAGGATCTATAATCAATGAAAAGTCTCATTGAACCATCTTTCTTTTTAACAAAAAAGACAAGAGCACCCTATGGTGATGTTCTAGGTTGAATGAAACCTTTATCTAATAACTCCTGCAATTGATTCTTTAACTCTAAAAGTTCAATTTGATCCATTTGATAAGGGGGTTTTGAAATTGGATTAGCATCAAGAACTAAGTCAACTGTAAATTCAAATTCTTGATCAGGTATTATACCAAGAAACTCATCAGAAAAAACACCAAGATACTCATTTACCACTAACACATCATTAATCTAAACAGTTCCTTTGTTTTCAACAATATGTGCAAGGTAACATTCATTTATATATTTTATTAGTTTCTCAGCTTACTGATATGTTATCAAAATTAAGGATTCGTTATTGTACATAATATAAAATTCTTTCTGAAAAGAAACCTATTTAGCACTACAGTCAATATTAGCATGATAAAAAAATCCAATCCATACCCAAAATAACATCAAAATCTAATAGAGGCAAAACAATAAGGTTTGTAGGTATATTATTTCCGCACATATGGACAGGAAGGTTTATATAATTTATTTTTTCCTCAACATTTCCTCCCAATGTTTTTACTATAAGTTCAGGATTCACATCTTGAGATGGAATTCCTAATTTACTAGAAAATTTCTCAGAAATAAAAGGATATATAGACCCTGAAGAAAAAATACATTGGAATAATCTGAATAAACAAATAGTGTACCTAATACAACTTAATTTGATGGCCCAACATCTGCTGAAGTAGTTACAAAGGATTTAACCACCCCTTTCTGCTTGTAATCTGGCTACTTTCCCCCAATTAAGTTCTTTGTTGGACACTCATTTTCATAATGACCCATTTCATTGCACTTAAAACATTTTACTGACTATAAATAAGATATTTTCTTACCATTACCTTGATCTTTTTCAATGAAATTATGAGCCTTATGTTCCATTTTACCATATCGAAATCACTTACCAGAATTCAAAAGGCATTCCCCAGTGTGCTTTTTACCACAATTTTCACAAACTGTAAACTTAAGTTTCTTACCATCAGACTTTTTTGAAGAGTTCTTCCCTTTAATCTGTCACCTCAACCTCTTATTCTGTTGTTTGTCAAAGAACACCTAATCATCAGAAAACTCCATTTCCACCTTCTTCACACATCAAACAAGTTTTTCATAACTTTTGAACTCACAATACGCTAAATCCCTTAGATACTTTGGATTTAATCCTAAATAAAAACGATTGGTTTTACTATCAAGACCCCGTATGAGATTTGGATCATAACTTTCCAGTTGAGTGAATTTTTCTTCATAAGAAGTCACTGAGTCATCCTCCTACCTCAATTCCAAGATTTTTTTTCCATCCTAAGCTGAACCACCTTAGGAAAATATTTCTCAAGAAACATACCTTTGAATTCATCCCAATAAAGAGCATCAATCTACTGATTATCCCTGATATTTTTAACCATCGACCACCACTGATTGGCTTCACCTTAAAAATGGTAAACAAAAAGACTAACCTTTTGATGTTCTGAGAACCCCATGACATCAAAAATATTTTCCAGTGCTTTAATCCACCATTCAGCTAGCACAGGGTCATACGATCCTATGAATGATGGGGGATGTTGCCTCATGAAATACTCCACTACCAACATGTTCTTTTGTGGTTGATATGGATGATCTCATGCATGGATACCACCACCATTTATAGCGTGAGTCAACTATGCCATCACTGTAAAAAACTATTCAATTCCGATTCCGACCATCTCAGGTTGCTAATTTGGAAGGTTATTTTCCACCTGATGTTGTCCTATCATAGCTGCCCTCTTTCCTCTACAAAAAATCATTCTGAACACAAAAATATATTAGGAGAATCAATATGGTAATCTGTAAATTCTATATCATTTCATTCTTACCATAAATTAATTTATGGTTATTAATTTAACAATATCCTAACTCCTAAAGTTGTCTAAAACAACCTCTGATATCAACTATAAGGCCCCAGCCTTAAACATTACATAATGTTGAGTTAAGTCAAGAATTCACATTGAGGATCTTTTTAGATTTAGTGTTTTATAGAATTAGGATGTAACTATTACATTACACCTCAAAAATTACAAAGTAGACACTTATACTCTATCCAATTTTTTTTCACAAAAAAAACTCCTTAAATAAAACAAGATTTCTTTTCTTGATATAAATATTCTTGAATACTTCCTTTCTCTTACCCTTTCTTATACCCTGTGAAAAAAATTCAAAAAAAACTTAGGATGAGCATAAAAATCTCAGCAAGGGTTATAAAATAAAGAAAGAAAACATTATTCCATCAATATATAAAAAACATAAGATCTTTAACATACCTCATGAAATCATACATAGTAATCATAAATAATAAAGGTAACTTGTGGCATTCATATCATAATTACACTGTAGCTTTTATAGTTACATAGGGAGTTACGTTTGGAATACCCATTACAGTATATTCCCTAAATATCTTAGGAGAAAAATTAACGTTTACCTCCATCACATTACCCAATGCATTGGAGAGATATATTAGTCTCACCCACCCTAGGTTTATTACGGAACCACCTGTATACATAAACAATTCTCAAGAACCATAACATAATCATAACACATAACACAAGCATAAAAGAAAGATAACATTTCCACATTGAAATCACAATATATCATTTCAATATATTGATTAATCAATCCATTATCAAAAATATTTTCAATACCAAAATATGTAAAATGAGTATATGGTATTTATTTTCCTTTTAAAAACATTACAACTTGTTAAGGAATCCAAATATCAAATAATGCTCGTGGCTGTGAAAAGATCGTTGTCACTGCGTATGTTAAAAAGAAACATTCCCTTTTTTATTTAGTAAAACTCTTCATAGAGAAAAGATTCAATTTGAATGAAATTAAAAGTCAAAGGTATTTATACAACATATAAATTAAAGTCATGTATAAATCAAAGTATGCCTCAATGAATGGAGATTGAGATGAAGTCCCTTACCTTGTGTCCGACTTGTCTTGTTCGTTCATTATATCCATGAATAATAAACTTAAGTTAATTATACTTTCTTCAGAACCCTTTTCAAGTTTATTATTAATTTTATATCACTTATTACCTTGCTATAACAATCATGTAATTATTCAAGTTCATATCAGTTATTTTTTCGATGTTCGGTACTTGAGTAAAAAATAAACTTGTTATAATTACGAATTGTCCATGTGGTCAAAAGTCCATTATATTCATAATTGTATTAATGATTTAAATATCATATATATCCAGTATATATGTATTTATATCTAGTATATATATATTTAGAATAGTCCACAATATTTAGATATAAGAAATGAAATGCACCGTTCATGGAGATGGTAAGCCGTACGCACACATGAACAATACTTTCATTTCTTTTTCATATTTAAAGGAATGAAAACTAAATGATAAATAGATATATTATAATTCCAATATATTATATATATTATATATGTTACATAATTTCATTAATTCTATCACTTATACATTCCATGTGTAGCATGAACGAGTCATATCAGTTTGAGGGGGCGGTAGTCCGTACTTCCCCAAATGAAATTATCGTCTTTACGTGTTATGGAAAGTATAAAGGTATGTTATAAAAGAAAAATACAGAATAATAGAGACAATATAAATATGATATATACCATATATAAATATATTTCCATCATAATGTTCACCATGAGAGGAAGTAGGAGATAATTGAACAATCATCGTTTCGTGAGGTAGTAGTTCACCGTCCACAGAAACAATATGTTCTAAATCCATTAGATGGAGGTGTGTGTGAGTGTAAGTCGAATCATTCTCATAAAAAAACCTAGTATATTTAATATACTGATGCTATTATAAAATAATTGAATAAATATAGTTATGAGGTTAGAGAAGGGAAAATAAATGAAAGAAGCTTGAGAGAAGACATTACCTCAAACCGGGTAACTCCTTTTGATTTAATCTAAAAGGCCTTCTTGAATTGCCTTATTCCCAAGATAAAGCTTCTAGGAGGAAGTGAGAGATGTTGAGATCTTATTTGGGTAGAGGTTTGATGAGCATAGAGGGATTGATAGGTGTGAGTAAGGGTTAGAGGTGATGACCTTTTATAAGAGGGAGGAGGGGCACTTAAGGAATATCTTGAATTATTATTTTATTATAAATTATATTTCGATTATAAATGAGTCCAAATTTAGTTAGTTCAAATATAAGATGAATATAAGTCAAAATCAAATCAACCAATAAGAATTAGATAGGTTTTAGATATTTTTTTAATCCTTATTTTTTTATTTAACCGTTTTTTACTCTTACCATTTTATCAAGCATTTAACACTTTGAGAATCAAAATAGTTACCAAAACATGACAAATATCCAATTAAAGAGTCAATAATAAAATTTTAGACTTATTATAACTATTTGGAATAATATTATATTTTTTTTTGAAATTTTATAATATTTAATAAAATATTTTATATTTTAAAATATGAATTATGTCAATTTTTACACTATTCATATCACGACTTTTAAAAAAAATCCATAAAAACTTGATTGATTCGAACAAAATTAATTAATACAAAGATAACATATAACTATCATCCATAAAATTCATGGATGACATAAAAAATAACCAAATTACATTTATTTTAACATTGATAATATCATTTATTTGAATCCTTTATTAATGAAGCAATCACTGCATCATCATTGTGTTATAATTAAATTTATTTATTTAAATTTTTAAAAATTATAAATAAACTATCATGATGTATAAAATATTCTTATCTTTCTAATGACTATTTATATTTGGAGATATCACTTGTATAACCCCATATAAAAATTGTTTTAGTAAAAAATATATGTTTATGTTATATTTTCCTTAACTTTTAATTAAAAGTAATTAAATGTCATTTTTAAACACAAGTGGCGCTATGGGGTCCTAAAATCGACCCAAGGATTCCCATGGTCGTACATATCTCATACAATAGGGTTAAGACATGTGTAAAGGTAATTTAATATTATTATAATATTATTTTTTACCCTTATTTACCGGATTTACCTTTTAACCATGGTAAATAAAATATTTACTGAAGTTATTATTCATAATATCTAAAAATAAAAGTTACCTATTTAAACAATTTGAATATTTTGATTCCAAATATGGAATCCATTTTTCTAAATTTAAAATACAAAATTTGCAGAAATTAATTTAAAATTAATTCTCTTTGTCAAAACCAAAAAGCGTGTTTTTAAGAAGTAAAAACTACCAAAAGATTAACATGTGTTTATGTCCAATTTAAGAGTGAAATTACTTCCAATGACCAATATTGGATTAAATGGTAAAAATATAATTCAATTACACTTTAAAACCAATTAAAAATACAATATAACTATATAAATGAATTAGATTAAAAGGGAGTTTTGAATTAAAATACATTATTTTTCACTATTCATTAAAAAATGAACTTTATCAGAAAATTGCCAAAATTTCATCCAGAGTAAATTTTGATGGTTCTCTTCTAAAGAAGAATTTTATTTTGTCAAATAAGAGATATAAAAGTGACAAAAACTAGTTTTAAAAAAGGTTTGCCATCAAAAGGTGGTAAATCGACTTTTTAAAGAATATTAGAGTATTTCATTCTTAAAATCAGATTCATTCTTATTTTAATCCTCTAAAATTAATTGAAAAAATGTAAAGATATTTAACAAACATGTATAATCATATTTTATCCACTTCGGTGGTGGTGCAGGGGTGAAGGTGAGTGGAAAATCAACGCTGTTCTTTGGGAGGTTCAGGGTTCGAATCCTATGAGTCCGCTTTCGGGGAGAACCTCTCCCCTAGGATCCACCTGCCTTGCCAAGTCACCCGATTTCTTCTGGGTGGGAAAAATGAGACACGGACCAATTGCTGATGGATCACTATGATGAACTATCGCTGTCGGGCTGTTACCCTTCGGGACGCTCTGCCATCTCGGCTGGCAACGACTCCTCCCCCGACTGGGGTGCTGCCTCAGGGTAATGACCTCTTTGTGGGGGAGGGGGGTTTCCATATGTGGAGGGTTCAAAAAGGCCACATGAGGGAACTCCTTTTTTAGTAGAGAAAAATGTATAATCATATTTTAGTTAGTTTTATTCATTCCCTCCAATACAATGGCTAGGCGTTAACTACCATTTAAAATAATAATATTATTATATTGTTTTTTGGTATAACTCAACATTATGTGCAATGTAATATTTCATAGAAATACATTGTTGCGTATTGAGTACACTATCATACATAACATCCCCTTTAAAAGAAAATTAATATTTAATTCATAAATATTAATAAATATGAAAATGTCATATTCTTTATTTACTTGGGATATCACACTTCTTATCAGACTGGTTAGTTTAGACACAATGGTGTCAACCTACTTAGTTATACTCACACCCTATCTAGGTCGCCGTTTGGTACATGAACAAATTATGTGGATGCAAGTTTGGACAATGGAAAAGGAACTTGCTGCTTGCTTGTTTTTTGGATGGTTTGAAGTTTGGAGCTGATTCCGATGTGGGGTTCGAGACCAGAGACTTTTGAGTATGCTAGTATTTTACTTTTATTGTTTCTAGAATTACATTTAGTCACATTCCAACATGCCATTACATTATTCTCTTATTATTTATTGGATTATTTAGTTGGATTTTATTGTTACCTTTCACTACGTTTTTACTTTGATTTCTTTTGTTTATATAGTTTATTTTCTACTACTCTGACACTTCATACCATAGGGTATAGTCTCCCAACTATAAAATTCACACCCCTGCTGAGCCTCTGGGGTACGGGGAGGTACACTTGAGGTCTCATGACCAACCCTTTATGGCCACGTGAGAGAGTACCAGATTGGGGGTTGTGACAAAGTGGTATAAAATGGAGGATTTTCCTTTATTCTGATTTACTATTTGGGAAAGGTAGAAAGGAGTATAGGATGTGTCAGGACTTTTCAACGAGCTTGTTCATTAGAGTAACTAACCCATGTATTGGGAAAATCCGAGTTCTCAGGGATGTAATTTTTGTTTGTGTTGTGTGCTTGTTACGGTTGATATTATTTTACCTTGGTTGATTCACATGTTGTGTGAGATTATTGTTTTATGATATTACTATTTCTTGAGATTATTACTCATAGCCTGGTATGACGTGATATGAGAATACATGCATCATAATAGGAATATAGGGATATATTAACATGCATTGTTCATAATAGGGGCATATCTATTTTTTCATGTGATATATACTTACCTATTGAACTATGATATAAGATATTTGTTTCACTGAATACCTTAAATGTGTTGACTTGTCATGCTAAAACACTTTTAAGCCATGTTTTAAGAGACCAGGAGTTAGTGGTTCTTTGTCGTAGTCACCTATTGAGGTTGACCTTATTTCTAGCTAGTTATCTATGGTGTGCGTTTGTCTTATAGAGAAAATTCCTCCTTGTCATCTTCAACTTGAGTGTTAGGAGAGTGGTAATTAGCATGCTCCTAACGTAGCTGAACTAGATCTCCCTATAGTTCCTGGGAAGGAAATGCATGTTCAGCTTCATGAAAAGTTCTTGACGGTCATGCAATCCATGGAACGGGGGATTGTTCATGTCATTCATTCGATGTTTGAATTGAAAAGAGAGTTTTAGCTACAACATCCACCAGTGTTTACTGGGGAAGGAGGACCCGAGGCAGCTGAGTTCTGGATTGAGTCAGTCTAGAGAATCTTCAAGCACCTTGAGACACCCACAGATAGAAGGGTGAAGCTTGCTGCATATATGCTTCATGGACTTACCAAGTGTTTATGGGATATTCTAGAGGAAGCTGGGCAGCAGGATGACCTATCTTGGAAGGACTTCAAGACAAAGTTCCCGATCCATTTATACCACAAGACTTTGAGGGATAAAAATATCACGAGTTCATGCATCTGACATAGGAGGGAATGTCAGTGATGGACTATACTGGACGTTTTACCGACCTATAGTGCTCTACACCATCTTTGGAAGTTGATGAGACCTCTAGGGAAAGACATTTTCAGGATGATATTCTCTATGAGATTGGGTCACAGGTACACATTTTACATTTAAACAGCTTTGAGGACATGATGAACCAAGCACTCATCACAGAAGGGAATTTGAGAGAGGCCCCAATCCACAGCCAGACTATTTTAGCAGGGTGATCTGGGAGCTCTTCTTCGAGTGGGATAAAAAACTATTATAATAGTTTCCACCAAGGTAGTAATGGGAAAATCATTCAGGGTAGTCAACAATCATCTCAAGAATGTATTCCATTCTAGTGCTACCAATGTGGTAATTTTAGCCACACGCACCCACAATGTTTTTACCCCACAGTTGAGTGTCATATCTGTGGCAGAATGGGTCATATTCAAAGGTTCTGTGTGAACTTTCCATAGCAGACCAGTGGAAGGGGATCAAGATAGACACCTAATTTAGGAAGGGGCTCAGCTACCCCTTAGTAGGCTGGTAGCTAGAGTTCCACTGGACGTTCAGGCTGTGGCAGGGGACATGGTACACTAGTACTTGATCAATAGTATCTAGAAAGGGAAATATCTTAGGGTAATCATAATAAATCCCAAGGAATAGGGACATGTCAATTGCATGTTATGAAAACTAATCCGGTTAACGTGGTTGTAGGATCGTCTACCGTTAGAGGTACGATTCTTGTATCATCTACCTTACCTTGTGTTTTGTTTGATACAAGAGCATCACATTCTTTTCTATCTTATCTTTTTGAATTTTTTTTTGGGTTTTATGTGGAAATATTGGATGATGTTTTAACCATCGACACACCATTGGGAGTGTGGTTAGGGAATATCAAACGTTTCAAGGTGTGTACTCTATATATTAGTGGTTACCATTTCTTTTGGGAACCGTTTGTGCTGGAAATGACAGGTTTTGAATTGATTCTTGGTATGTATTGGTTAGTTCTATACCAGACTCATATGGACACTTACAGGAGGAGAGTTACCTTCCTATCTCCAGAAGGTGACAACTATTCTCACCAGGGTGAGTGAGATCTTTAGACTGGTAATACAAGACCAATTTAGTGCAGATTGGATTGTCTCATGTCTCAGATAGTGGGTCTTGATCTAGATAATGGTGTAATTTAGTAGGATTATTTTCCTACAGTGGTAGACTTATTTCAAGATTCCTTTCCTGATGAGTTCTATAGCTTACCTCCTGAGCGAGAGATTGAGTTCACAATCGAGTTGGTGCCAGGAGTAGAGACAGTTTCTATCCCACCTTACAAAATGACACCAACATAGCTTTGGGATTTGAAAGTTTAGTTAGAAGATCTAGAATATAAAGGATTAATATGAATTAGTACATCTACATGGGGTTCTCCAGTTCTCTTCACTAAGAAGGATGATGGGTCTTTGCACTTATGTGTGGATTATCAGTGGTTGAACCAGATGACAGTCAAGAACTGGTATCCTCTTCCACGCATTGATGATCTTTTTGACTTGTTAAGAGGTGATAAGATATTATCTGAGATTGATTTGAGATCTGGTTACCATAAGTTATGGGTGAGACCATCAGACATACCTCAGACTGCTTTTAAGAGCATGTATGACTTGTATGAATTTGTAGTGATGCTGTTTGGGTTGACCAATGCACTAATGACATTCATGGCCTTAATGAATAGGATCATTCATACTTTTTTGGATTGTTTTATGGTGGTTTTTTTTGAAAATATCTTAGTGTACTCCCAGTTAGTAAACGACCATTCCAAACATCTTGAAAACGTCCTGAATGCATTGGGAGAGCATTGGCTTTACACCAAGCTAACCAAATGCAGTTTTTGGATTAATAAAGTGAACTTATTGGGCCATGTAATCTTAGAGGAAAGAGTTTTAGTGGACCCATATAAAGTTTCATCCATGATATATTGGGAATATCCTAAGAACAACTTTGAAATTCAGATCTTTCTGGGTTTAGTAGGTTATTATCAGCACTTTATCCAAGATTTCTATTTTTTGGCAGTACCAATGTCTGGGATGACTAAGAAAGGGGTGAAGTTTATTTGATCTGATGCTTATGAGAAATATTTTCAAGAGATGAAGGGAAGACTGACCATAACACATATCCTCGCTTTACCTGTGTCAAGCAAATTATATACCATGTACTGTGACGCATCTGGAGTTGGACTTAGAGAAGTTCTAATACAGAAGGATAAAGTGGTTTCTTATGGATCTAGGTAGCTGAGATCGCATGAGAGGAATTACCCTACTCACAATATGGAGTTAGAAGTTATGGTACATGCCCTGAGATGTTGGAGACACTATTTCATGGGTGAGGGGTTTGTGGTATACACATACCACAAGAGTCTCATGTACATATTTTCTCAAAAAGACCTAAAACTTGGGAAAAGGAGGTGGGTTGAGTATTTGTAGTCTTTTGAATTTGAATTTTCTTATACACCAAGAAAGGGAAATGTCATTTTTGAAACTTTGAGTTAGAAGACACATCCAGATGTAGTATAGTAGTCTTGTGGAGAGTGACGGATAATGGACCTTTTTACAGACATGAATCTAGATGTTCAAGAGTCTAAAGGCTGAATATCTCTGACTTAGAAATCTATTATACTTGTGGTTTTGGAAAAAATTAAGATTGAGAAGTTGTATAATCCAAAGAGCTCAGTTCTGAGAGACAAATTATATGGTGGGGAGACACCATCAAGATGGATCAGTAGTGGCAATTCTCTTATTTTTTGTGGCTGAGTATGGGTTCCTACAAGCTTACGTAAGGAGTTGATAAGGGAGTTTCATGATTCTAGATGGGCGGTGAATCCTGGTTTAACAAATATATTTCACGATCTCTATAGACAGTATTGGTGATTAGGGATGGAGAAACAGGTGGAAAGCTTCATGTCTAGATGATTCACTTTTTAGTAGGTGAAAGTCAGTCATAAAAGGATAGTTGGGATTTTGTATTCTTTTCTCATTTCTAAGTGGAAATAGGATGATGTAAAAATAGATTTTATGATAGGATTATCTAGGAAAACCCATAATAATGACACTATATGGGTGGTTGTGGATCGGTTGACTAAGGCATCCCACTTCTTTCCTATCAGGGAAACCTTTACAGTTGATGATCTGGACTGTCTTTACATGTGTGAGGTAGTTCGGTTGCATGGTGTTTATAGGAGTATCATTTTAGACAGAGATCCTCATTTTACATCATGTTTTTGGATGGGTCTTCAAAAGGATCTGGGATCATGGGTTCTTTTAAGCACAACCTATCATCCAGAGACTGATGGTTAATTTGAGTGGACTATTCAGGTTCTCGAGGATATGTTATGAGCCTGTGTTTTGGATTTTGGTGGTTCATGGGAGTAACATATGGCACTCGTGGATTTTTAATATAATAATAGCTTCCAGACATCGATCCAAATGGAACCTTTTGAGTCTTTATATGTAAAAATGTGTCGTTCACCTCTTTTTTGGTTGGAGGCAGGTGAGTGAGTACTTGTTGGGCCTAGTCTTATACAGGAGACATCGAGCAGGTTCAGTTCATCAGACAATAGTTAGTGACTGCGCTGAGTAGGTAGAAATTGTATGATAACCGTCCAAGAAGACCTATAGAATTCAAGGTTGGTCATCATGTTTTCCTTCGGGTGTTGTCTAGGTTGGGGAAACTCCATATTAGGAAACAAGGAAAGCTAGCACCCAGTTTTTTCGGGCTGTTTGAAATATTGGAAAGGGTTAGTCCAGTGGCGTACCGTTTAGCCCTTCCATAGTGCTACAGTTCCATTTACTACGGGTTCCACATGTCACAACTAAGAGATGTCATCTAGAACCTTCCCATGTGATAGATGTAGCATACGTTGAGATTTGTGCTGGGGCATCCTTTGAGGAGCATCCGATAAAAGTTATGGATCATAGTGAGAAATATCTTTGGGGTAGGACAATATCGTTGGTTCAAGTGTAGTGGAAACATGGGTGAGTTCAGGCGGAGACCTGAGAGAGGGAGTCCAATATGCAAACATAGTGGCTAGACTTGTTTTCTGAGACTTCACAATGACTCTTAAAGAATCTTAGGGACGAACTGTTATAAGGTGGGGAGGTTGTAAGATCCTGTATTTTTCTAGGTATATCCCTCCTTGAGTTTTTCATTTGAGACTTGGTGGACGAGTCTTGTTCTGAGATAGAGAACCTTTATTGTATAAAATGATCTAATATTCAAGGATGAATGATTGTTTGAATTAATGGAGTTTGAGTATAAACGAGTTAAGTGTTAACATGGATTCTTTATAAGTTGAGAAGCTTTAAATGAGGTTCAGGTTGTTTAAATAGAAAATGGTCTAAAAAACCATCTGCAGAACATTTACACGCCATGTAAATGGATTACACACCATGTAATTTTTTGGGTGTTTTAATAAAATAAATCCAAGGCGATGGGTTTTTCGGTGCATTCCATTAAAAATATTTACACAATGTGTAACCACATTACACGCCATGTAATTCCTTGAACTTCCATTATAAACATGTTGTACAGCTTGATTTTTATTCTATTCAGCTACAACTCTCTCATCTCAAACCTAGGTAATTCTCCAGGTGATTTTGGAGTGTTGAACTCCCTTTCAGACATCCTGTTTACGCCTCTAATCCATAGTAAGTCTTTATAATTAGGTTTCTCCCTTCTCTTCCTTGGTTCTCCAACTGTTGTGGTGAATCATTTTGACCATTTTCATTGTTGGTTTTGATCTTGATCAGTTTTGATCTAGGAACCTCTTTTCAACCATCTTCACCTTCTTCCTCATGGGTGTTTTCTATTGGAAGCTTTGTTGGATCGTCGGTTAAAGGTATGGGGTCTAAATCTTAACCCTATGGTCTGATATTTTCCAAGTTTCTGAAATATTGTGACAACACCAACATAACGTACACCCAAACCAATTAAATAAAGAATGATATTATTCTTTGAAGTTATTTTTTTTTTCAATTGGATTCTGACATGGATTATGGTTACCCGTGTGGTGATTTGTACCATCCCGAGTTTTTGAATCAGGTCCAAAACCTATATATTTTTGAATTTATGAATTACTGGGCATGCCAAATTCTTTTTCATTTATCAGAACCTAATTACGAGTCTTATTTTAACCCAATATCATGTTTTTAGATGGTTTTAGAGGCTTGGAGAGTGCCTTGGGTGTTCGGAAGGGTTTTGGGTGTGTCGAAGGCCTGTTTTATAGTTGTAGATCAAGGCGCATGGTTTGGGGGAAATCGTGCGGCCTCCTACAGCTAACAGTGTGGAAATTTTTTGCATTGATCATGTTTTGGGAGAAACTGTGCATATGGGGCATACAACCATGTGACCATGTCTACAATTTTTGACAGAGGGCTCACGCACAATTTGTACATGGTTTGGAAAACCATGTGGGGAGATCGTGCGACCTGAAGCTTTGGGAAGTAGGTGTCACACAGTTGGCACACGATTTTCCAAACCATGTGATCCAATCATTCTCCTCATTAAAGAGGTAAAATTATGAAACCTCCCTCCTCCTCTATTTCTTATTTCTTTACTTTTATACCCTCTTAGTCACGCGTTGCACATGGAGCTCCTCCCTTTCTTCTCTTCCACTATGGATTGCTCCCCCTCCCTCATCCAAGATCTGATTCATCTACCATCAGGTGTGATAGATCTGTATCGGTAAGGCTTCCCCCACCCCTACATCTCTTCTTATTTTCTCTCACCTCATGGAGCACAGAATCCATTTGATCCATTTTCCCTATTTTTAGGGCGCTCGATGGAATCATAAATTTCTTCCAAATTGCTTGGAGTTAGAGGATAATACTAGAAATAACTACATCTCTGAGTCCAAGGTAGGTGGTTTATATCTTTATTCATGTTTTTGTAGCCATTTTGAGGGTGAGGCTTTTAACATGCCACTGGGTAGTTGAGAGAGACCCTATTTCTTGATATTAAATTGATTGTGTGACCTTATGGGATGACTTTAGGCATTCCCTAGCCCAATAAATTATTTTTTTCTCACCCCTATAAGTTCTTGACCCCTCCCTTTTGTTAGTTGTAAGATCCTGTCTTTTTCCAGGAACGTCTCTCCTTGAGTTTTTCATTTGAGCCTTGGTGGATGAGTCTTGTTCGAAAACAAAGATCCTTTATTGGAGAAAATGACCTAAAGTTCAGGGATTTATTCTTGTTTGAATTAATGGAGTCCAGATATAAATGGGTTAAGTGTTAACACAAGTTCTTGGTAAGTTGAGAAACTTTAAAGTAGGTTTGGGTTGTTTAAAGGGAGAATGAGCTGAAAAACCATGTATAGAATATCTACATGCCATGTAAAGGGATTACATGTCATGTAATTGTTTGGGTGTATTAATAAAATAAATCCGAGGCGACAAGTTTTTCATCATATTTCATTAAAAATATTTACCCGACGTGTAACCACATTACATGTCATGTAATTCCCTGACCTATTGTTTTAAACTTGTTGCGTGGTGGAATTTTAATTCTATTCGGATGTATATCTATCCTCTTAAACCTAGGGAATTCTACAATTGATTTTGGAGTGCCAACCTCACTTCCAGATGTCCCATTTATGCCTCCAATCCCCAATAAGTCTTTCCATTTAGGTTTCTCCTTTTTCTTCCTTGGTTCTCCTACTGTTGTGGTGAAATCCTTTTGACTGATTGCATTGTTGGTTTTAGTCATGATTAGTTTTGATCTAGGAACCTCTTTTCAACCATCCACACCTTCCTTCTCATGGGCATTTTATATTGTAATCTTTGTTGAATTGTCAGTTAAAGGTAGGAGGTCTAAATCTTAATGCTATGATTTGATATTTTCCAATTTTGTAAAATATCTAAATAACCCCGATGTAGCATGCAACCAAATCAATTAAATAAAGAACAAGATCATTCTTTGAATTAATTTTGTTTTCAATTGACTTCTAATCTAACTTATTTTTACCCATGGGGTGAGCCAACCTTAAATATAATTGAATTGGCTAATGAATTTAAGTGTGTTTAGCATGACATGTGATCTTAGGCGATTTCTTGTTATATAATCCATAAATTGTGACTTATTTCTTATTGATATAACTTTTAATCAATTTTTATATAAATGGAATGTGTTATATGAAAGATAAATGGTAATTCACATAATTAACCATTTTATAGTTTAGATGTGATATTGTGATATCCATGCTATATGACAGGACTTGTGTTCTATGCTAAAATTCTTATATATCGGGATCAACCATGAAACTTGCACATTTATATGCTGTAGTGATGATATTGAGTGGGCTCGGCCCAGTCTCATGCTGTAATTATTATAGAGAGTGGGCTATGCATAGTCCCATGCTGTAATTATTATAGGGCTTTGAATCGAATTCTTTAATGCTTATAGGGTTTTGATCTGGATTGTTGTGAATATACCATGGTTATATGATGGTGGTTAACATGGTCATAAGACATGCTTAGATATATTCCAACATGGCACTGAAAGAGGTTATTTTACCTTGATTATATGGTGGTGGTTTACATGGCCGTAATACATGCCCAGAGATATTCTGGTATAGAGCTGACGCTAGTGGTTGTTGCATTTTATTAATTATTGAATTAATTAAAACCCATGTTTATCACTTTATTGTATACAATTCTTATCCGACTGGTTAGTTTAGACATAATGGTGTCGACCTACTGAGTTATGCTCACACTCTATTTGGACTTCCTTTTGGTACCTGAACAGATTATGTGAATGAAGGTTTGGACAAGGGAAAATTACCTTGATATTTATTTCTTGTTTGATGGATTGGATAAAGTTTGGAGTTGGGATCGATGTGGGGTCAAATACCGGGGAATTTTGAGTCTTTATTTGAGTCTGCTAGTCTTTTAATTTTATTATTTCTAGCATGACATTTAGTTACATTCTAGCACACCATTACATTATTCTTTTATTATTTATTGGATTACTCAATTGTCTTTTATTGTCATCTTTCACTATATTTGTACTTTGATTTATTTTATTTATATGGTTTATTTTATACTTCTACAACACTTTATACCATGGGGTATAGTCTCCTCACTATACACTTCACAACCCTACTGCTAGTTGGCGGCCTCTTGCATATGAGGAGGTGCACTTGAGGTCTTGTGACCAACCCTTTCCGGCCACATGAGAGAGTTCCAAATTAGGGGATGTGAAAAAGTGGTATCAAAGGGAGGTTTTTCCTTTCTCATGATTTACTATTTGGGAAAGGTAGAAAGAAGACTAGGACGTGTCAAGACTTTGTAATGAGCTTGTGAATTAGAGTAGCTAACCCATGTATTGGGGAAAATCCAAGTGCCTAGAGATGTGATTGTTGTTTGTGCTTTGCGATTTTTACAGTTGATGTTATTTCACCTTGGGTGATTCTCATGTTAAGTGGGGTTATTGTTCTATGATGTTACTATTTCTTGATATTTTTACTCATAGCCCAGTATGACGTGAGATAAGAATACATGCATCATAATAGGCATATAGGGATATATCGACATGCATTGTTCACAATAGGGGTATATTTATTTTTTCATGTGATATATACATTCCCATTGAACTATGATATAAGATATTTTTTTCACTTAATAACTGAAATGAGTTGACATGTCATGCTAAAATACTTGTAAGACACACTTTAAGAGACTGGGAGTAAGTGGTTCTCTATCGTAGTCACCTTTTGAGGTTGACCTTGTTGCTATCCAGTTATCTAAGGTGTGCATTTTTCTTATAGAGAAAATGCCTCCTCACCATCTTAAACTTGAGTGTCAAGAGAGTGAAAATCAGAATGCTCCTAACACAGTTGAACCAAAGGTCCCTATAGTTCCTAGGGAGCATATGGATGTTCATATTCATGATAGCTTCCCGAGGATCATGTGATCCATGGAAAGTGAGACTGTTCTTGCCATTCCTTCGATGTTTTAGCTAGATAGAGAGTTTTCGCTGCAGCATCTGCTGATGTTTACCAGGGAAGGAGGACCTGAGGCATTTGAGTTCTGGAATGAGTAAATCTATAAAATCTTAAATTACCTCTATAAACCCACATATAAAAGGGTAAATCTTTTTGCATATATGATTCATGGACCTGCCAAGCATTGGTGGGATATTTTTGAGGAATCTGGGCAGCAGGATGAACTATCTTGAAAGGAATTTGAGATAAAGTTCCTGATCCATTTCTATCCTGAGATTTTGAGGGATTAAAAATATTATGAATTCATTCATCTTACATAGGAGGGAATGTCAGTGATGAACTATGATAGATGTTTCACTGACCTACAACACTTTGTGCCATCTTTGGTAGCTGATGAGACCTCTAGGGTGAGACGTTTTCAGGATGATATTTTCTACAAGATCAGGTCATAGATAAATTTTTTCCATTTAAGAATCTTTGAGGATGTGATGAACTAAGAACTCATCATAGAAGGGAATTTGAGAGAGGCCCAAATCAGTGGACATGCTGTTTCAGCAGGGCGATCTGGGAGCTCTTCTTCGAGTGAGAAGAAACGCCTTTATGATAGTTTCTACCAAGGTAGTAATGGGCAGAGCATTAAGGGTAGTTGAAAACCATCTTAAGACCGTGTTCCATTCTAGTGATACCAGTATGTAAAGTTTTTCCACAAGCACCTGCAATGTCCTTACCCCATAGTCCAGTTCTTTATTTGTGGTAGAATGGGTCATCTTTAGAGGTTCTATGTGAACTTTCCATATCAGACTAGTGGAAGGGGATTAGGATAAGAACTTGAGTCGGGAAGGGGATTAGCTACCCCTCAAGAGGTTGTTAGCTGGAGTTCCACTGTCCATTCAGGATGTGGTAGGGGATGTGGTAAACTAGTGCTTGAGAAACTATAACAGGAAAGGGAAATAGCTTAGGATAGTCATACTGAAGCCCATGGAAGAGGGACAAGTCAGTTTCACGTTATGAAAACTACTTTGGATAACGTGGATGCATGACTGTCCACCGTAAGAGGTACGATTCTTATATCATCTACCTTAACTTGTGTTTTTTTGATATAGGAGCAACACATTATTTTTTATATACTTTTTTTAAATGGTTTGGTCTTGGATGTAGAAATATTGGATTACATTTTAACCATAGACACACCACTAGGAGTGCGGTTAGGGAATATCAAACATTGAAAGGCATGTTCTCTAGATATTGGTGGTTACCATTTCTTTTGGGAACCGTTTGTTCTAGAAATGATAGGCTTCGACTTGATTATTAGTATGGATTGGTTAGTTCTATACCACACTCATATCTACTATTATAAGAGGAGAGTTACCTTCATATCTCTAGAAGGAGGTAGCTATTCTCAACTGGGTGAGGGAGATCTTATGGTTGGTCATGAAAGATCAATTTAGTGTAGATTGAATTGTCTCATGGCCCAGATAATGGGTCTTGCTCGAGATAATGGTGGAATTCAGCAGGATTATTTTCCTCCAGTGGTAGACTACTTTCAAGATGTATTTCATGATGAGTTCTATGGATTACCGCTTGAGAAAGAGATCAAGATCACGATCGAGTTGGTGCTGGGAGTAGAGCTAGTTTCTATCCCACATTATAGAATGAAATCAACGGAGATTTGGGTGTTTAAAGTTTAGTTATAAGATTTGGAATATAAAGACTTCACAAAACCTAGTACATCTCCACGGGGTTCTCCAGTTCTCTTCACCAATAATGCTAATGGGTATTTGCACTTATGTGTGGATTATCGGAGTTTGAACTAGATGATGGTCAAGAACTGATATCCTCTTCCACACATTGATGGTATTTTTGATCATTTTAGAGGTGTTAAGATAATCTCCAATATTTATTTGAGATCTGGTTACCATCAGTTAGGTGTGAGACCATCAGAAATACCTTAAACTACTTTTAGGAGAAGGTATGGCTTGTATAAATTTGTATTGATGCCGTTTGGATTGAACAATGCACCTGCGGTATTCATGGCCTTAATTAATAGGATCTTTCATCCTTTTTTTATCTTGGTATGTGGTGTTTTTTTCAATGATATCTTAGTGTACTCCCAGTCAGCAGATGATCATGTCAAACATCTTTACATCGTCCTGAGTACATTGGGATAGCATCATATTTACACCAAGCTAAACAAATGCAGTTTCTAGATTAATAAAGTGCACTTATTAGGCCATGTCATCTTAGAGGAAAGAGTTTTAGTGGGCCCAGAGAAAGTCTCAATCATGATATCTTGGGAACATCCCAAGAACGTCTTTGAGATTCAAAGATTTTTGGGTTTAGCATGTTATTATTAGTGCTTTATCTAAGATTTCTCCCATTTGGAAGCACCAATGTCTGGGATAACAAAGAAAGAGGTGAAGTTTGTTTGGTTAGATGCTTATGAGAAATATTTTTAGGATCTAAAAGGCAGGATGGCCACAACACCTATCCTCACTTTACCCACGCTAGGTAAAACATATACTGTGTACCGTGATGCATCTGAAGTTGGAATCAAAGTAGTTCTAATGTTGGAGGATTGAGTGGTTTCTTATAGATCTAGGAATATGAGACTGCATTAGAGGAACTAACCTACTCATAATCTAGAGTTATAAGCAGTGGTACATGCCCTGAGATGCTGGAGAGACTATCTCATGGGTGAGAGGTTTGTGGTATACACGGACCACAAGAGCCTCAAGTACATATTTTCTCAGTGAGACCTAACCCTTTGGTAGAGGAGGTGGGTCGATTATCTATAGTCTTTAAACTTTTAATTATCTTATACACCAGGAAAGGGAAATTCCATTATCAACAATTTGAGTTAGAAGACATAGACAGAGGAAGTATGAGAGTCTTGTGATGAGTAGCAGATAATGACCCTTTTTCCAGACATGTATCTAGATGTTTAAGATTCTAAAGTCCGAGTAGCTCTAACTTCAACATCTATTATACCAATGATTTTGTATGGGATTAATATCGACCAGTTGTATGATATAGATATCTCAGTTATGAGAGAAAAATTATATGGTGGGGAGATACCATCAGGATGGTCTCTCAGCAATGACAATTATATTATTTTCCATGGCCAAGTATGGGTTCCTATGAGATTACGTGAGGAGTTGATGAGGGAGTTTCATGCTTCCAGATGAGAAATTATTCCTGGTTTAAAAAATATGTATCATGATCTCTATAGATAGTACTAGTGGTCAGAGATGAAGAAGGATTTGACAAGCTTCTTGGCTAGATGCTTCACTTGTTTATAAGTGAAATCCAAGCATCAAAGGCTAGATGGGATTTTGAAGCCTTTCCCCTTCCTAAGTGGAAATGGGATGACGTTGCAATGGATTTTGTGATAGTATTATCCAAGAAAAACTGCAATAATGATGCTGTATGGGTGGTTGGGGATTGAATGACTAAGGTATCCCACATATTGCCTATCAGGGAAACCTTTACAGTTGATGATCTCAGAAGTCTTTATGTGGATGAGGTGATTCGATTGCGCGGTGTTCTGATGAGTGTCATTTCAGATAAAGATACTTATTTTACATCACATTTATGGTAGGTTCTTCAAAAGGATCTGGGATCATGTGTTCTTTTAAGCATAACCTATCATCCACAGAATGATGGTCAATCCGAGCAAACCATTCAGGTTTTGGAGGATATGTTATGAGCTTGTTTTATGTATTTTAGTGGTTCATGAGAGAAACATATGACAATAATGGAGTTTTAATATAATAATAGCTTCCAGAAATTAGTCAAAATGGCACCTTTTGAGTCTTTTTATGGCATCCCATGTCATTCGCTGCTTTATTGGATCGAGCTAGGTGAGTCAACACCTGTTGGGCCTAGTCTTGTACAGGAGACATCTGAGTAGGTTCAGTTGATCAGACAATAGTTGGTGACTATGTAGAGTAGGTAGAAATTGTATGATGACCACCAGAGATGACCTCTTGAATTCAAGGTTGGTCATCATGTTTTCCTTTGAGTGTAGCCTAGGTTGGGGAAATGCTGTATTAGGAAACATAGAAATCTAAAACCTAGGTTTGTCAGGATATTTAAAATAGTGGTAAGGGTCATTCCAATGGCATACCATTTATCCCTTACACAATTCTACAATGTCATTCATGATTTTTTCCACATGTCACAAATATGGAGATATCATTTAGACCCTTCCCATGTGATAGATGTAGATTACATTAAGCTTTGTGCTAATGCATCCTTTGAGGAACATCTGATATGGGTTGTGGTTCATAGTGAGAAATATCTTCGGGGTAGGACAATATTGTTGGTTCGAGTGTAATGGAAATATGGTAGATTTTAGGAGGATACATGAGATATGGAGTCTGATATGTGAACACAGTGGCCAAACTTGTTTGTTGAGACCTCATAGTGACACTTGGAGCAGCTCGGGGATGATATGTTATAAGGTGGGTATATTGTAAGATCCCATATTTTTTCAGGTACATCCCTCCTTGAATTTTTTGTTTGATCCTTGTTTGCCAAGTCTTGTTCAGAGATAGAGATCCTTTTTTGTAGAAAATGAACTAAATTTGGGGGATGTATTCTTATTTGAAGTAACAGAGTCTGGGTATAAATGCACTAAGTGTTAACATGGATTCTTGGTAAGTTGAGAATATTTAAAGTAGGTTTGGGTTGTTTAAATTGAAACTGGTTTGAAAAACCATATGCAGAACATTTACACACTATGTAAAGAGATTACACATCATCTAATTTTTCAGGTGTTTTAACAAAATAAATCTGAGGCAATGGGTTTTTTGGTGCATTCCATTAAAAATATTTACACGGTGTGTAACCACATTACACGCCATGTAATTTTCTGACCTAATATTTTAATCATTCTGTACAGCTGAATTTTCATTCTATTCGGCTGAAACTCTCACATATTGACCCTAGGGAATTCTCCAGGTAATTTTGGAGTGTCAAACTCCTTTCCGAACATCCTTCTTAAGACTCCAATCCCCAGTAAGTCTTTTTAGTTAGGTTTCTCCCTTATCTTCCTTGGTTCTCCAACCATTGTGGTGAATCCATTTGGCTAATTTCATTTTTGGTTTTGATCTTGATCAATTTTAATCTAGGAACCTCTTTTAAATCATCCATACCTTCTTTGTTGTGGGTGTTTTCTGTTGGAATCTTTTTTGGATCATCGGTTAAGGTACAAGGTCTAAATCTTAACCCCATGTTTTTGATATTTTCTAAGTTTCTAAAATATTATGATAACACCAACATAAAATGAACCCAAATAAATTAAATAAAGAATGAGGTTATTCTTTAAAGTTATTTTATTTTCAATTGGCTTTTAACCTGGATTATAGTTATCCGTGGGGTGAGCTGTAACATCCCAGGTTTTTGAATCAGGTCGAAAACCTTTGCCTTTTTGAATTTTTGAATTGGTGGGTATGCCAAATTATTTTTTGAACATCAAACCCAATATCATGTTTTTGGATGGTTTTAGAGGATTAGAGATTTACTTGGGTTTTCATAAGGGATTTGGGTGCACTGAAGGCCTGTTTTAGAGTTGTAGGTCAAGATGCACGGTTTGGGGAAAACTGTGCAGACTCTTCTAGCTAACCGTGCAACCCCTTTTTTCACTGAGAATATTTTGGGGGAAACTGTTCATGTAGGGTGCACGACCGTGCGGTCATGTATGTAGTTTTTGACAGAGGTCTCATGCATGATTTGTACATGGTTTGACAAACTATGTGGGGAGACCATGCGACTTAGAGCTTTGGGTAGTGAGTGTCACACAGTTTTCCAAACCATGTGATCCAACCATGATCCTCATTAAAGGGGAGAAATTATGAAACCTCTCTCCTCCTCTATTTCTTATTTATCACCTTTTCTCCCCTCTTGGTCACACGTTGCACATAGAAATCCTCCATTTCTTCTCTTCCACTAGATATTTCTCCCCCTCCCTTGTTTGAGCTCCAATTCATCCACCATCAGGTGCGGTAGATCTATATTAGTAAGGCTTTCCTTCATCTCTTATTCTTTTCTCTCACCTCACATAGATCTAAATCCATTTGATCCATTTTCCTCTATTTTCATGGCACTCAATGAAATCATCAATTTTTTCCAAACTGCTTGGAGTTAGAGGCTAATACTGGATGTACCTACATCTCAGAGTCCAAGGTAGGTGGTGTATACCTTTATTGATGTTTTTCCATTTTTTTGGGGGTGAAAATTTTAGTTTTCCATTGGTTAGTTGTGTGAGACCCTATTTCTTGATATTAAATTGATCGTGTGACCTTACAGGATGACTTTAGGCATGCCTGAGACCATTTCATATGTGTGAGGTCGGGTTAGAGGCCGTCGACCACCTTGGGTAGTTAGGTCGGGTTGTGTTTTTTTTTTCAATTCGGGGTTTTTGTTAAATTGGAAATGTACGATTCAATTACATTGAATTGTTTATTATTTAAATTGGTTTGTTTATTTAATTTGATTTTTTCAATTCAATTAAATTGAAATGATTGTTTCAATAGATTTGCTTATTTAAAGTGAAGTGATTTACTATTGTGATCCATGGGATTGTGATAGGCTTGTACCGAGGATTGAGATAACAATGTATATATCTTTGAGGTGATGTGATCATCAGGATGGGATTGAATCGAGTTACTTGGGTGGTGTTGACCATCAGACTTGAGATACATGGTCACAGGGGCATGAGGTGCCGGTTAAATGTGGCTTAGGTACTAAATTGTTGATTACCGCTCACCCATGAAGCCCAAAGTGCCGATTGGATTCGCATGGACATAGGTTGACTTAGTGATGAGGTGGTTTTGACCAGTCATGTGGGTAGATCCCCAGGCAGTGAGGCTTAGGTATTTAGTTTGGGGGTACTTGCTATAGAAAGCCATAGGGAAGGTGAGGATCCTTCCGTTGATAGTGATGAGGCTATCAGTTGAAGGATGAGGCTTGTCGTATTGAGGCCGTTAGGCTTAGACTATTTTGGGAGGATGGAGATTGCTGTTCCTCGAAATGTCGTGCTATGAGCCGATAGTGATGTTTACTTGAGGAAATATATCATTGTGCCTTTGGATGTCGGTCTTTGAGCTGATGAGTGATTTTGAGTAGGGGTCCAAGGGACTAGATTGTTTTTCTTGGGTTTTTCTTTGGGACATCGGTGGTTTTACTTGAGACATGGGATATCAATTGGCACAAGATATTGGGTTACTTCATTTGAGGTGGAACCTGAGGGTTCACCTAGGATTTTTGACATCATGGGATACCTTGGTCCATGGGACAAGGATCCTCTCATATTTAGTGATTCTGCCATTAGCCAAAGCAGGTGATAGCTTCCTGGTGGCTATTGAGAACTAGGAAATAATTTTTTAAATTGAATTGCATTTTGTTGCTTTTTTTATTTTTATATCATACACCTACTTAAACACTTATGTTGGGTATGTTAACTTGGGTGGTATCCTACTAAGAATCATAATCATACCCTACATAGGCCCTCCAGGATGCATATAGACTTTATGATTTTACGTTCAAGTAAGGGTTCAAGCTATGGAGATGGATCATGGTTGAGTTGGCATGGATGGATGGTAGGGGACCTTGAGGTTCCTGCCTTAGCTAGAGTTTCCCTTTTTGTTTACTTTTTTTTGTACCAGCATGCTTATGTATATCTATTACACTAAGACCAGCCATGGGTGACCCTTTTATGCTTATTTTATTGTATGACCTATATTATATGAATAATTTTTTAGTATCTACAAGTGGTGTGATTGGATATTTATTTATTTCTAATGTTGTTGATTATTATGCTTTATCTACTTCTTGTCATTGACTATGCTTCCACCATTGGTAGGTCTGGTACAATTTTGCTGAGTCTGTATTCTTCTACTACATGTTATATATATACACTCAAACCATTATTACATCATCTATTGAGGGCATAGACTCCCAAATTTACCTTTTATACACCCTCACTTCTAGTTAGAAGCCTTTGACATTTGGGGAGGTGAGCCTAAGGCTAGTGACATCTGGCACGATAACACCGTTCGAGTGGCTAATAGGGTTGGGGACACTACAAGTGTTATCAGAGCCATTCTTGATTGAGATTTAGTAGAAGTGTTTGGATGGATAAAAATTAGATCAATATCTCTTTTCCTTTTCTTGTTTGGTCTTACTGTTTGGGATATGGTAGACTATAGATTAATATCTTGTCATCATCATCATCGTTCTTTATTTAAAAAGGAGGGGAAAAGGACCACAATGAAAGAAAAGATCTAGGGGGCCTGAAATAATGAAGTCCAAGGGCATCCCCTATAACCCCTCAGGTGTCAACTGGTTTAGGTTATAGAAACATGTCTTATTCGATCCATGAGATGCAAGCTTCACCAATGATCAGCCAACTTTTTACCCTTGCGCCAAGTGTGTCTCAATCAAACATTGTTAGGGATGATAGCTCTACACTTCCTAATGGAGTATGAAATTGACCAGGGGCAATTACCAGTGTCGAGCAGTGATTTGAGAAGGACAAGAGAGTCTGTTTCCACTTCTGTGATGCAAATGCCCCCATACATACAAAGGGAAAGGCCTGAAATAAAAGTGAGAGATTATGCCTGTAAAGAAGAACCTCTGCCCAAGTAGACAGTGAAAGCAAACACAAAGGAGCCTCGGTGGTCATGAACCACTCCACCTCCCCTCATAATTCTTGTGTTCAAGAACCATCCATGTTCAGTTTCAAACCTGAGGGAGGAGGTTGCCAACAGACCCAATGGCCGCGAGGGATACTATTAGTAGGTCTGGTCTGAACAGCCAGATGTAGAACCTGGAGAGAGGATGCCTCACTCCTGTTATCTAGATGCCTGGTCAGGTTGAGCAGCAGACTACAAGTATGCACAACAATGGTTTTCCTGGATGAACTAATTCCCTCGAATCAATCTCTATTCCTATCTTTCCAGATACACTACGCCCCGAAATGAAACATAATCGACCTTTCTATTCTTTCCACTCCCCTATCCCCTGATCCGTGAAACCAGCGAACAAAGAAGAAGGATCAACAGAAGGCTAGAGAGCAGTGGTAAATCCACCAAAGGCCGACCAGACCGCACGAGCCCACTCTCCCTCAAGGAAAATATTTTCAATGCTTTCCTCCTTGTGCTTGACACAACACATGCAACATGAAGCCAACACAATTCCACATTTATTTACGTTCTCATCCGTATCAACTGCATTTTGTCTGATCGTCCAGGTGAGGAAGTTATACTTCAATGGAATCCCCTTAGACCAAAGGAGGGAATTCAACTGATTCTCTTGAGATTGAGGCATCATGGCATGGCGAAAGTCCTTAGGGGAGAAACAGCCCGAGCTTAATGGGGAAAAAATACATTTATCAGGTTCCTCCGTGATATCAATGAGGTGTAGTGTATCCAGTTGTTCCTTTTTCACAATATCATCCATAAAGGTCATAAATATGATAGACTCCTCATAAGATATATTATAAGAAGGGAATACTGGAAATCTAAGGATATCACCTACCTAGTTGTCATAATAGAAGAATATTTTACCTTCCCCGATGACCCACCAAACATGGGGATGGATGGCAGAATAAAGGGGAAGAATCATGGATGAAAAAGGAGACATTGGTCTTCCCTCCATCAATGCACCATCCATCCAGAAGTTTCCCATTGTCTTTCCCCACAAAGTTCTGCGTTCATGAAGCTCCCAGGCCAGTTTGGCATGTAAGAAGATGAGCCTATCAGTAAGGCTGCGAACATTGATCCCTCCTTCCGGAATGGGCCTTGCCATTCTCCCCCAAGACACCCAAACGCACTTTCCCTCTGCCTGGGCATCCCAAATAAAGTTAGCAAGGACATTGTCAATATTTAAAATAACTCCTTTAGGAGCTTTAACACCAGAAAGTGCATGGACATGAGTACTTAGAAGAACACTATTGACCAAGGCAATCCATCCCACAAATGACAAGAATCTGTTTTTCCAGTTGTGAACTCTCTTTGAGATCCTGTAAACAATATAATCAAAGTCTTGAATTATGATCCGACCTGGGGAAAAAGGATCACCCAAGTACATCATTGGCCAGTTTCCCTGGTTAATCTCCAAAAGGTTGCAAATAGAGACTGCCTGAGAGGGGGTATATTCCCTTGAGATGAATAAGTTACTCTTGATTTTGTTGATAAATTTCCCACTCCAACGACAATACTCCTCCAAAACTTGGATAATCCCACAAATTTATCACTTAGAAGAATTCAAGAGGATAATAGTATCATCGACATACATGAGATGAGAAATTGAGCGTAATCTTCCCTTCCTTCTATAGAGCATGATCTTGCCATCAGATATACATTTGAGGATAAGGCGGATGAGAATATCTTGTGAAATAATAACAAGACTCAGAGAGATAGGCCCCCCTCCCTTAGACCCCGGGTTGACTTGAAAAAACCATGGGATTTACCCATAAAATGAAAATCCATCCAAGAAGAACTGAAGCAGCGGAAGAAGAGATCAACCACCCGAGAAGTGAAACCCATACCTGAGAGGACCTTGTTGATAAATCCCCAGTCCACCCGATCGTAAGCCTTGCTCATATAGAGCTTGATCTCTATGTTGGAGCCATGCGACTTGGTATTAATATTATGTATCATCTCTTGTGCCAATGTAATTTCTCCCTGGATTGAGCGACCCTTAATGAAACCATGTTGCTCCATTGAAATCCATTAGGGAAGATGAGTCGATAATCTGGCATTAAGGATGCTTGAAAGAACTTTATAAGGGAAATTACAAAGGCTATCCGGGTGATAGTGGAGGATGGAGGAGGGGTTCTTAATTTTTGGAAGAAGCACCAAGGCGGTAGCATAGGCAGCTCTAGGAAGGATACCACCCCGAAAAAAATATTGTATGGCCTCAATAAGGTTGACTTTCACCACCCCCAGGCATCCCTATAGAAGGAACCTGGAAATTTGTCCGGGCCTGGGGCACTGTCACCTTTGAGGCGTAAAATAGTTTCATGAATATCTATTTCCTTCGGGATGTCTGCCGTCAACTCATTTTCATGAGAAGAGACTTGGGACGCAATGGCCTCCATAAACTCCACTTCACCCCTTGGGTAACCATAAAGCATGCACAAATTCGGTCCCTCCAAGAGATCTTTGAAATGATAAAAATCATTCTTACCCACCTCCTCCCTGTCATTCGAGAATGAACCATACTCCATCACAATGTTGGGTTGAATCACGTGTTTCCTTTCCTTTATATAGGCATGGAAGAAAGATGTATTTCTGTCCCCTTACTCTAGACACCTAATCCTTACATTCTCCCTCTCCATTCACTCCTGACACAAAATCAAATCAGAGAAAATATTTTTCTTCAGAGCAAGATCATCGAAGGTCCGATCATCCCAGTGTCCCTCAAGGATGATTTCAAGATGCTGAATTTCCTGCATGACTGTGTCCAAGTCTGTGTCACTCTGAAGTGCCGTATCAGCCCAATTCTGGAGATTGCCTTTAAGCCTTCTGAGTTTGTTGTGAAAGTAAATCTAGCTACTCCCCTGGTTGGGTTCATTCCACACCCCTTAAAAACTTCATGAAAGCCAGGGAGACTAGCCCAATGTTGTATGTATCTGAAGAAGTCTGGTATAGCCTGCCCCACTGAGATATTGATAAGAATTGGGGAGTGGTCAGAAATACCACGCACCAAGTGACGGACTCTGATATCAGGATAGTTTGAGATGGCCTGCAAGTTTTCCAAGCATCTATCAAGGTGACTCCATGAGAAAAGGGGACCACGTTGATTATTACACCATGTATAAAAATCCCCAGAAAAACCAAGAACCAGGATCCCATTGTCTGCCATGAGACAAAAAAAATCCATGCTAGTGTTTTTGGGGAAGGGACCTCTTCCCTTCTTTTCCTATGGGTCTGTAATGATGTTAAAGTCCCCACCAAGAAACTAGGGCCAACATCCAGGATCGAAAAGAGAGAGTTCGTGCCATAAAACCTCACACTGTTGGGAGTAAAAACTCCCATAAATGAAGGAGATATAGAAAACATTTTTATCATGAGATACCTTTGTGGTAATATGTTGATCACCCGACCTGACAATATCAACTGAGATGCTCTGATACCAGAAAATCCAGATGTGCTGGTTTGATGGATTCGTATGTAGGTGCTCATGCATCATGATCCTTCAAGAGAAGTCTGTAATTCTAGAACAATTTTTTTATGCTCAATAACATCCATGATACTGACTTGTGTTTCTGGGCAGCTGAAGCCAAGAAGTCTGTTTTCAATCAATCCCCAAGCCCTCGGGCATTCCATATGATGATAGGAATCATTATACAGATTGTGTCCCAGTACTTTCCCTATAACTCTTGGCCTTCGTGGAGCAGTAGGGAGAGAATCCCCACAGCTTCTTAGATTGCGCCCGCATATTCCTCCCCACGTTAGAAGGAGAATGAAGGAGGGGAGGAGGTGAGGCTTTTAGGGATCATGGAGACCTTAAGCCCCATCCATGCCTGGGGGTTTGAGGAGGATATTTAAGACAAGATTCCTCCTGGTTTGTATACTCATGAATCAGGGGGGAGATGAAGGAGGGGTACAAGGGGGATGAGAGGGAAGGCCTGCTGAGGTGGCCGAAGGAGGGCCCCCTATTTCTGACAAGGGTAAGCTTAGGGGCATGGATGAGAGAAAAGGAGGTGGACGCTAGGGAGAGGTAGGAGATCTAAGAAAGGGCCCCGACTCAAGGAACCTCTTCAGGTTCATGATAAGAAAAGCACAAGAATCTTCTGAGATGATAAACCTGGACTGATAAACAGGAACAAGGGCCTTGTCTTCACCTGAGATAACAAGTGAGGGAGCATGAGAGGATTCACCTTGAGAGGCTGAAGGTGAACCCTCCTGGATAGGGACCTGATCCCCATCCGAACTCAGGGCCTGGGAACCTTCCAGATTAGCACATGTACATTTCTACGAGACACTAGCCTGGTCCGTCTTTCTGAAGCCCTGACGACCACCCCAAAGACGCTTCCTGCAGACTTGCACAAAGTGACCCTAGAGACAACAAGTAGAGAAATACCTCGAGTACACCAGATAGATGATGGGTTGCGACCAGCTGAAGGAATCCTTCATGCACAGGGAGATGCTGTCAGGGGGAGGACGCGAGATATCCATTTTCACACAGATACATGATGTCGAGGCATCTGAGCAACTCCAGGTATGATCATCCAAGTAGAGAAAACCACCCAAAGCATCTTCAATGACCTTAAGGAGACCAATGTTCTAGAAGGGAAGGGGAATGCCTGGAAGACTGACCCAAACCACCGCCGAAGAGATTTCCTTCCCCTTGTGAACATCCAATAACCATCTAACCAGGTTGAAGCGCCATTTGCCGAAGGAGCGAGGTGCCCTACACCAGGCCTGAACGAAGTATGCTTCTGAGGCTAGGACAACACAGAAGGAATTCCAATGAATTTGTGATATTCGCACTGGAGATAACAAACCCCAAGACCCAAAAAAACGCTGAAAGGTTGAGATCTGAGGTTTTGCCGATCCAAAGAATGCCACCAATGTCCACTTGAGATGAGCTTCTGGGTACCTCTATCCCCATGCATCAGGGATGAACCAAGTTATCATGGGTGGTGATTTATATTATTATATTGTTCATTTTACATTTGATATGATTTCCACCTCGAGTGGTAAACTTGGAATTTGAATGGTTAATTGTTATGATTTGTGATCCTTGGCCTCGTATGATAAGGAAGGTGATTTGGAATCTTGGACCGGTATGGCAAGGTGTGTTTATTATGAATGTTTAGGCATTTTTATAGGCACATATTAAGATGTTTAATTATGAATCATCATGTGATTGCAAAAAATTCTCGTGAAATGTGAATTTCTTATGATGTGATGTTTTAATTTGAGCTTGACTCTTATAAGAACTGATATGTATAATGACATGGGGTGATGTTGATCACCAGGTTTAGTGATGTGGTCATCAGTTTGAGGTGACATGGTTTGTCAGGATGGGCAAGGCCCATGGTATATTTGATACTTGGCTCTATTGAGGTTGGGTAAGTAGGCCTTGAGGCTGAGATGCCGTGTGGCATGGATGCGATGGGGGAGAGTAAGGGTAGTGAGTTGACACTATCTATTACTACTTTCCTTATATATGATATTTATACATATGTTATTGGGATGTCTAACCATGTTGATGGTAGTCAATGGGTTTCCACCTAGGTGACTCATATGGAGCGTCAGGTAGACGAGGACATGGCGCCTCTAGAGCAAGAGTAGGTTCAAACCCTTGAGGGTTAGGCAGAGTAGTTATAGGCTTAGGGTCAGGCTTAGCCAAAGGTTTAGGATTAGGCAAAGGTTATAGTGTAAGTGGGGAAACCACCAGATATTACACTATTTGGGCCGTGACTTGATGAGAAGCTCAAACCGATCATGGTACATGTGATCCATGGGATCGACAAGGGTGCTCAGGGAGTAGATCCTTCCTTGGAGTATCTAACTCAGAAGTTCCAGTCATAACACCCACTTCTTTTTCAGGGTGAGTGTAATGCCCCGACCCTAGTTACCCAGAGTCGGTGCATTATTACATAACATTGGAATGATCAAAAAATATCAAGTCTCAAAATACCGATTAGTTTAGTATCCTTGAAACACTAGATACATTCATAAGTTTTACATTACGTCATGAAATAAAAAAACAACAACATCTTGTCCCCTTTGAACAGACTTATCCTTTAGAATATCCCTGCAGGTCAATCATAATACACTTCTTCACATCCTGGGAAAAATAAATCATAGAAAGGGGTGAGCTCAGATGCTCAGTAAGGATAACAATATAGCGGAAACTTTTATAAACAAGCATAAACATTTAAGGCAATTGTATAACTAAAACAAAATCCTTTTAAACTTGAACTTCAGAATAAAATAGAAAAAATAAAATGAAATAATTCCATTTACTTATTCACATGAATATTCTACTAGTCAAATATTCACATGAAATATCAACAACCACTTTCATAATGATGGAATGCATAATGCCAGACTATCATAACCACATAGTCAAGGCCTTGTGCCAAGACTACAAATAAGATTTTGTCAAGGCTTTGTGCCAAGACACTAGTTTGTCTCATGAGACCTACCAATGCATCGAGGAGCTATAGAGGGCTCCACCCGTCACTTACTAAGTCCAATTCATTCCTTATATGAAAAGGTTTAAACATATCATAAACAATTCCCAATAACCATAACATAATTGTATCACATAAAACATCCAAAAAGGAAACATAACATTTCCACATTTCAATCACTAGATATCAATATAGCACACTGATATAATCAAAACATTATCAAAACCATTTTCAATACCAAAATAAATGAAAAGTAAAACATGGTATTTATTTTTCATTTAAAAAAAGTTATGGCTCGTAGAGGAAGCCGAAACTCAAATAATGGTCACGGCGGCAGAGAAGTCATTGCTGCCGCATACATACGACAAAACATTCCTTTTGTCATTTAGTAAAAATGCTTCATATAAAAATATTCCTTTTGAATAAAAGTAAAATTCAAAGGGGTTTATACACCGTATAAAATAAAGTTGTGTATAAAACAAAATATGCCTAAATGAAAGGAGATTGAGACGAAGTCCCTTACCTCGTGTCCGACTTGACTCGATCGTTCTTTAATCTCCTGAATAATAAACTATAGTTAATTTATATTTGCTTAAGAAAATTTTCCAAGTTCATTATTACTTTTACATCACTTATTACCATGTTATGAACATTATGTAATCATTTAATTTAATAACGGTCATTTTGTCGATCCTTGGTACTTGAGTCAAAAATAAACTTCTTATAATTACAAGTTGTTTATGTGGTAAACTATCCATTATCTCCAGAATTATATTCATGATGTAGATATCATATATATAATATATATCCAGTATATATATGCATTTATAATTTTACATAACATTTAGAGGTAAGAATGAAATGCACCGTTCATGGAGACGGTAAGCCATACGTACGCATAAACGCTACTTTC